>ML675608.1:9477199-9647572 GCA_007922155.1 Mesoclemmys tuberculata | reverse complement strand
ATAGATAGATAGATAGATAGATAGATAGATAGATAGATAGATAGATATGTATCTTGAAATAGCCAATATTCAGCAAGCAAGCAGAATAAATCTCTTTTTAACGTTCCAGCCAAACATACGTTTAAAATTTAAATTAAATAAAAGCAATAAAAGATACCACCATTCCTGTATTTCTCTATTTTTCAGCACCACTATTGCATAGGTTAGAGAGGGTATATTACATACACGATAGAGAAAATTACATATAGAAAATATGGTTTCCATCTCTTTCTAGTCTAGCTTTTCTGCCACGCATTACGCGGGGCATTATAAAGGGGGAAATTATTGGGGAACAAAATAAAGTCCCCAAATAAAGAGGGGTTTGTGTCAACATTCCCCCTAAGAGTCCCCTCTTTAAACTCTCACCCTTAACGAGTGAGTCATTAGGCTGCAGTTTCGTCGTTAAGTGCCTCGAATTAAAATTGAAGATCAGAGAAAATGATCAAGCTCCAGCGAGTCCCTTTCAAATTGTAGGCAGCGCCATAAGTAAATACATAAAAGGCGGGAGAGAGAAGGGGAAGCATCTTCCCCATGATTTTATTAGCAGACTTTTTGGTGACTGATGCGTGAGCTTTTAAGAATTTTTTTTAATCAAATAAGATCTGACAGTGCTCCTAGTTAGGCATTAATGCCTCCGCATTCGCATGTCAGTCACCTCTAAGCGATTTGACAAACTCAAGATCTCTTAAAACGTGCGGAGTTCAGATCATATTAATTCCCCAAAAATGTTTTGATTCAAAGTAGTTTGTATTTTATGTTGCCAAGGGCAATCGAAAAAGAGCTATTGCCGATAGCCTGGCCCTTCTCTCTTCATGGCCCAGAGGCGATAACAGTATTTAAGCTTCTGGAAATTAGCCTGGGGCAGGAACGATGGATGATCACAAAGCGAAGCAAGCGCTTTTTTTGGAGTTTGCCATCTCGATTTCATAAAACGACTGAGGCCAAATGTCACCGTGTTGCCTTTTTCATCCAAATATTTGGAGGCGAGGACACCCAAGCTGTGTGTGCTTCATAGGCAGGGGGCCTGCGAGTGGGGTGGCGAGCAAGCCAGCCCCCCTCAATCAAACGGGAAGCAAATTCTTGTGCTTTAAAACGCCAACGGAATGAGTCTATAATCAAAAAGGCCGGAGACAAAATTACTGGGGCAGTAGAAGAGGGGAGGGGTGCGGGGCTGGGTTTTGTTGTTGTTTTGTTTTAATGATTAAAAACCACAGGCGACTCCTACAAAGAGGAGCCTCATTTCTTCGAGTGATTTCTTTTGAAACAGGCGATCTGCATATTCAACTTTAAGGCAAAGCTCCACTCTGTATGTACAACATTAATATGATCTCTGCAGAATTTGGCACTCAGAAATATTAGCATATCAAAGCAGCTGCCTGGGGCGAGAGAAGCTATCGATACACGAGCAGTAGGTAGGGTAAAGATTATTGGTCCTGATGGTTGGAGTAGAGGAGCTCCGGGCTATATCCTCCACACCGTTAAATGGAAGTGAAGGCCTGGGGAGCTCTGCAGCAGAACTGGGGGCCAATATTTTAGCTAGCTAGCCATTAGCTCGCCACCACCTAAGTCCCGCAAAAGTCTTTTACTTGCCGACCCGCGTTAAAGGAAAATGCAAAAGCGTCGCACTAAACAACACCGCAGCCAGCCAGGACGCGTGGTGCTCGGAGCTGGACACAGACAAGGGGGTTGTGGGTGCTGTTTTCGGTTGATTTGTGTTTATTGTCATTATTATTCAGGTTGATAAAGAAAACCGCATTGCCTTTGAGATTTCCCCCTCCCCTCCCGTAGAACAATAAAAGAACTTTTTTCTTCTAGGGGAAATGACATGGGAAGTTATGTTTTAAATGCTCTCTTTCTTTTCCTTCTCTTCCTTTCTGCTCTCGAGTCAAAAAAACACAGTCAACCAGGTTTTTTTAAAAAACTAGGTATGTCTTAACGAGAAAAAGTCTGACACGAGACGTTTAGAATATCAGGGAAGCCCCGAATTAATATATTCTTATTGATGTATTACTAGAAAAGAAGCCTGATTTATGTATATGCGATACTGTATAGCGCTTAGGCGCACGATATTTTGATTATTACTAACACCTATCGCTTTTTTTGAAGTCGGACACAATATTTATGTATTTTTAATATACGTTTGAAACTTATAGACTCGTCTTTGATATCTACCCCTGACTTCACCTAGAGATAGAGAACTCTTGTCCAGCTGCACTTCAGCGGTAGATCAGTAGAGGAAAAACCTAACATTTCCATGCTGGATTTCCTTTACTCTCAGTCTTTAATTCCTTGAGCCACCTGATCGCTTAAAAAAAAAAAGAGAGAGTCTTGACTCCAATCAAACACGCAGGTAATTGGAAGCTCCTTAACAGGAGGTGGAGAAATTGAACGAACTAGATATGAACAGAACTGAGATTTGAATCCTCTTTCACAGGGGAGATGAGAGTCCAGTCAAGTAGTGTAGACATAAACTCCAATTTATGGGAATTCGTTCCCTCCCCGCCCCTCGTTGATAAGGAATCACTCTTCCTAGAGGTCATATTTTGGTTCAGAAACGAAAACACTTTCTAAGACATAATTAATAGCAACGGAATTCCGAGGAGAAAGAACCAAGGGAAAACACACACCCTTTTATGGCTAGATTGCACAGATAGGAACTGCTAACCCACATCCCTGGGCCTCTGGCCATATACAAACATTCCCTGTAACGCCCTTTAATTTCAACTTTCTCCTGTACTATTGCAGCTAGAACTGTAGGAGGAATGTGTCACCCACAACTTCCCTTTCTGCTCCCCCCCCCTTTGTGTCTGACTTCTGTATAGTTTTGGGGGTTGGTTTCTTTGGCTGCTCTGGGTCGTTGCTTTGTGAAATAAGAATTCAGACTAACTTTGCCTCCCAGTTCTTTGGCGGGGACTACATTTTAAACGAGGGGAAATGTCTGATACAGCGAGGACAGACTCAAAAGGCAACCCCAGGCGCTGGCGAAAGAAGTGCAGCGCCGGGAAAGATTGCAATTCCGGGAGCTGTTCTTTCAGCACCAGATGCAGTCACCCGCCTGTTAACGACCGCCTTACCTTCCACGCTATCCTCCAGATTGCTTTCAATAGCAGCCGCCTCCCTGGCTTTGGGTTCGTTCAGCTCCCACATTTAAACTAGCAGGCACAGGCGTGTTTCTGTTTTCGGGTTTCATGGCTTGGACTTTGTGCTGGCGCCAAAATATTTTTTCACCAGATCGAACTTGCTTAAAATAGAAATGGATTCGGTCGCTGTCCTCCCCCACCCCTTTCCTTTTGGGCTGATTCTCCCCTGCCACAGGCACAGGGTCACTATTTGGAACTGAGGATGCCAATCGGTGCATCAGATTTGAAAACCAGTAAAAAAAAAATCGGAATGGTTCACCATCGGTGTAGGATCGCAGTCTCTGTTTAGCACTAGAGATTATTATATTATTTTAATGCAATTTCAGTGGCAATTCCTTTTTATTTAAATCTATAGTTTGTCCTGGGATCTGAGTAGTCAACGCGTTTCTATTCTACTTAATTAACACCGCACCTAGTAGTATATTGAATTAGAACGGACTTTATCAAAGAGGAAACTGATTAATTAAGGGGAAAATCTTTTCCAACTCATAGGGTGGGTCTTGAACAAATCCCTTCTATTTGATCTCTTCTGAATACATGTATTTATGATAAGCATTACATTGGGATACAGTATCTCTCTATATTGGTGTTGTATATACAGGCCTCTAGACAATACAGCCTACTTTTGCTTCGCTTAATCAAAACAAGTATATTTCACAAATATTCATAAGCCAGATACTCAATAAAGAGAACAGTATCTTCCTGCTAACATAGACTCCAGATATTTCCAGTAGCAGATGGAATCAAGGACATCTTTACCCAGGCAGTTAACTACTTCCTCAGTCACGAATTTCTCAACCGGTTTGTAACATGCAGTTATGTATTGCACTGCTATTTCCACAAACCCTCGCCCTTTTCATAAGAGATCAGGCTGCAAACTTAACAAACAGGCGCCAGCGAGCACAGTTATTTCTGAAGCAAAACGAGAAATCTACCGGAGAAAGGGGGAAATAATGAAACAAACAAATGAACTGAAACCTCGAGTCACCTTAAAATGTCGGCTGGCTCAGATGAAATGGGATATTTGTAAATTACTGGTGCACCACAGAGCCATCAAGACACTACGTTAGTTGTCTTGTGCTTCTCTTTACATAGAAGTCACCACTAGTGTTTAATACACCTGTAACATGCTAAGCACCCACAGATAAAAGAGAGAGAGACATAGGATTTTTTTTTTCAAGATGTAAATTATAGGAAAACATTTTTTAACCTGCTTACCTCTCCTTATCACCCCACCTTGGCTGTTCAGTACTAGCCCACATTGGGCCTCCACTGACCCCTTAAATAATGAAAAATAAACAGAATCAGACACCAACAGATATCCAAACTCTTTAGACAAAGCAGTATTTCTTTTCATATGGAGCTCGGTCAGTAACAACAGTAAAGTAATATGTCAGCAACGCGTTTCTAAGATGGCATTCAAATTGCCTGACAACGCCACACAAAATCACAGTGTAACACTTGAATCTTTCACCATCCTAGGAAAGGTATTTTGTACAGAATAATTGTCAGGTTCACTGTTATTTAGATGTATTTTTTGGCCCGGCTAGCTAGCTAGCTAGTTTCCCTCTCTCTGTCTGCAGGTATACAGTGTGTGTGTGTGTGTGTGAATAGTGTATACACAAATCATTCCCCAAAATGTCTATTTAGCTAAACAAAATCTAAACAACAATGCAGCTGACAAAAATTCTGTGATATATGTACATATACACAAACCGACATGTGTGAGTGTACACACACACGCCGTGTATATATAACATCCCCACATGCAAGGTGTTCAAGAGAATGCGTGTGTGTTCTGTGTTCTGTGTTTCTACACAGTTTTTTCTTATACTTACTCTAGCGCTTACTTTTTTATGTTTAGATCCTATTCCTGTTTTATACATATTTTTGGTAGGAATCATGAAAGGTTCAACCGTCTTTTAAACTGGGGGGAAAAACACACACTAAATCTTTGCCCAGTGGAAATGTGGTAAAGACGCATTTTCCTTTACAAACAAACGAGATATTTGACATGAAAGAGTCCTTTAAGGGTGTTAACCTACTCAACAGCCCGTGAACAGTTAAGTAAATGCGGAGGGAGTCGGTGCATAATAAAAACCCGACTTTACAAAACAACCTTTACAGTCCTGGCTCTCTGCCCTATTTTCACCATATTGGCGCTGGCCTGTGAGACCCTCCTTTTCAAGACTCTTTTTTATTTTAAGTGTTCTGCCTTAAAGTGATTATGAAATCGATATGAAAAAAACCTTGGCGACTGAGCATAAATTAAAGCGGTGATGGGAAAAGGTGTGACAGTTTCCTTTGTTGTCCATGGAAAATCTTTTTAGGGGACTGAAAGATGCCACTCCAGCCCCAAGACTGTTTGCATCTGTTAGGCTGACTTAAACCGCCCTCTAAACTATTGGACTTTCACTTAAAATTCTGTGCAGGGAAAAGTATATTTACATTTGTTGCATTTGAAATGAGGCATATGCTGATGAACGTTTTAAAAAGAAAGATGAAGGAAAAGGCGAGACTGGTTAGTCCACAATTTTGGTTTATAGTCCTCCGATCAACTCTATTTCAGTTTACCAGCAAAACACCTCTCACCAAACGCAAGGTGATATTAACAAACCTGAAAGCCTGTTTTGAAGCAATTCAATACATACACTCAGTTTCTCCCCATAACTCTTTTCTATACCTCAATATATTTCCCTTTTCTCTATGGAAAACGAGGAGGTGAGAAATAAATGAAAGGAGAGTGCCAAGATGGAAGGAAGGGATCAGGTTTGGGGTTTTTTTAAATGAATTCTTATCAAACGAGGAACATATTTTCCCTATCTTTTGAAAGCTCTTAATTTATATTTTTAAATAAAAATGAATCTGGATCTGCCAATTTAACCAACATTTATTATTACTATTATTACTGTTTGTAAGGGAAACATGTTTGGTCGGATGACATTGCATAAATGACCAGTTGAATGGCACTAAGTCGAAAATTGGATAAACTATGGTGCTCTTTTGCACAGGATTTAGGCATTGTCCACTGCCTTGCAAACGTTCTTAATCCCCTCTTTTGAAAGATACAAGGCTTTGTGCCCGGCAAAGAAAAAAATTTGTACAGATACAAAAAAATCAGGAACAGACGTGGTTATAAAAAGGAGTAAATAGGTTTTAGTTGGGCTAAGCAGTGAATGACGGGGGGGGAGCTTGGTGAGGGGAGGTGGACATAAGGGGATCCTTATGGAAAATATATATAAAAAATGCCTAGAGCATATGCAATTACTTAGTGAATTAAAATGTAGACAGTCAAGGTTTATAGAGTCAGTCCTCCTCACGGATCGACCAGATAATATTCTATTGTGGGTACAATACTTTCCCCCTAAATAATCCCTTGCTCCGAGGTAAATAGAGAGGAAAAGCTTTCTAGTGGGGCTCTTCTTAGTGCTCCAAACTTCTGGGTTTTTAGAGCAGCTGGCCCCTGCGTAGGGGGAAAGGACAACATAGCAAGTTTTGTGGGAATGGAAGCAAGAATTGAGGGGAAGTAAGTACAGTAAATCCGGTCAAACCCGTCTCAACCTGGCTACCTCTAAAGTGAACACGGCTCCTTAGTTTGTTTAAAGGCAAGGTCTTTTTATTCGACTTTAAAAAAACCATTCTGGATTGATATCATTGACAGTTTCAAAATACATTTTAACTTGGGACAGAGAGACGGCTGGAGATGAATTCTAAGTTGCTGTTAAGGGATTCACAATTGTCTATAAACTAGGTTATTATCTGCATAGGTGGAGAGATATGGCGAGTAGACAGTTTGTCAGGAGACAGATAGACGGATATGCATCCGTATCTATATATCTCAAGCCCCTCATTATTTCACTGTCAACCATTTATTTTATTATTCAGTTTTGCTTTCATATTTCATCTATTGCAGCTAAACTACCGGATACCTACAGGACAACACGAGAGGGCTTGGGTTTGGGTTTGGGTTTCTTTTTGTAAGTGTCTCAGAGCAGAGCGATTCTTTTCTGACGTTTCTCCTTCTTTCCGCCGTCTGCTTGGATTTTCCTCTGTTTCCTCGTGTTATTTAAATGCACCCTTTTACCACACAGGTAGGAAAGGGGGAAAAGTGGCTCTGGAGGGGTTATTGTGTAGCCGTTTCGAGGGCCCTTGGTTTGGAGGGGATGCGTACAGAGAGAGCGAGAGAGACCTCCGGATTAATTGACCCCCCTGCACCGGTTTAAACTCAGACGCAACCTAAAATGTTAATCCGGTGTAAAATCACTTGGCCGGCAAGAGTACGACATGCTTTGAGCCCTAGTAATGGTTCTTACGAGTCCTCCCTATATACGTGATCGGTGTGAGAGGGACCCCGAAGCAAAGAGGCTATGAGGGTGCACCATCGAAAGTATATTGCATGCTCTTTACCTGCAAATCGTCTGCTCCCGAGGCTGCAAGCCCGAGGCTTGGTGCTGGCAGGAGTCTTTGATCGGGATGCATCCCATATTGGGACCCATGGCTCATAAGAGACAGGTCGTGGCGCCGGTAAGCATCTAGACACCCCAGCTCTCTCCTCTGCTCGTCCAAGCAAGAGGATTTGAGAGCGCGGGCGTTGTGCAGGTTAATAAAGTCGGTGGGTTCCCCATGGTGGATCTGCTGGTAGTATTGTTGCGAGTGGTGGAGGGAATTCAAGGAGTAAGCGTCAGGATTGACTGCCGGGTGACTGTGTTGGAACTCGTAGTGGAAGGACTGGTGATGGAGTGGTGTGTACTGGTGGTTAGTGGAGAAATACGGAGACGCAAACTCGGTGCCAGTGGTGGAGTAAGTTAGAGGCGAGGAGGAGGAATAGGCGACAGTTGAGTTGGCCACAGACTCCAGACATCCAAGCTGCATCAAACGATAGCTGTTTGATCCGTCATGACGTATCTGAAAGGAAGAAGGGACAAGGAGACCCAAAAACTGGAGGTTTGTCATTTAAAGCCCCTACCCAGCGTAGCTTTCCCCCATTCAAGGCGCCTAGCTAACAGACTCCAAGCCGCATCAAGAAAGCTCCCCCAGCACCTGGGGCTGGTGTCATGCTGGGCTGGTAAAAAATAAAATAAAATAAACCTCCAAACCTGCCTCATTACAGTCGAGCAAAATGAATCCACCTCGGTGAAATGCAGAAAGGGGGGGGGGAAGTGCTGATCATAGTTGGGAGTGAAACAAAAAGTCATCGAACAGAAGGGCTTTAACTCCACGGGAACACCCAGAAGGGGAAAATCTCGCCATCGTGTTATATAGCATTACTTTCTATCCGTATGGCTGCCGCCTTCTTATGTTTGGAAGCCTGGTTCCTAACGAATCCGATCACATTTTCCCCCTCAAATGTTCCTAGAGGAAGGCGATGCTCCGTCATTGCCACCTCTTCCCATTTCTGGCGATTTGATTATTTTCCCCAACATTATTAAGGGTATTTTTCTCTTTTCGTGATGGCAACTGTTTTAACGTAGTAATGAGTTGCTCTTGCTCGTGACAGATGTCATAACGAATTTTTTCCCTATACTTCTTTAAATAATCTCTGAAGCCAGATCATAATTAAATGTAACGGTCCAATATGGATTTAAAAAAAAATGCAAACAAGCATAGAGGCACACACGCTCACACCCATGCACACACACACACGCACGCACAAAATACCTCTGCATCGTGGACTAGTCCTGGAAAGGTAGTTGACATTTTTGGTTCTCCGAAAAAAAGGCTCAGGATAAAATGCCCTCTAAAAAAAATAAAATAAAATAAAAACAATTAAAAAAATTCCAAACTCCTTGTATCCCCACCCAATTTTTAAATCTAGATGTAAGAGAGAATTTGCAATGTATCTGCATAGATCAGATCGCTTCCTTTTCCATGCACCCCCTTAAAAACCTGTAGGAACAAAATTTCCCCTCTGCACAAAAGCAGCTCCCTGGATCAGATTTTGTACTTGCTGGATATTTCTTTGGCTGATGTCGTAGGTCCCTTGGTAATATAGAAGTTTTGAAAATTAAGCATCAGCACTGAGAACTGGGAGGACAATAGATAGAGGAGCTTCATCCCAGGAGACAAGGAATAAATATTGTATCTTCGCCTAATAAGGAACTGTAGGTTCTTTCAACATTTTTATACAGTTTTTCCTCCACTCTTTAGAATGCTTTTTTCTTACACAGGCTAATATGGGAGCTAATCTGAGCGAAGGGGGCATTTTGCACACATTTTATCGGGAGGCTATAGATCTAATAAGTATATAATCTATATTAATTAAATCGTCACTTTACATAGGTAAGTGTTCCTTCCTGTTGGTTCTACTGCTTTTAAATATTGACCAAAAGAAAAGATTGCACATTTTGTGTGTGTGTCTTTAGCTGTATTTTCCAAATGAAAACAATGTTGTCGGGCTTGATTTTTTTCTGACATTTACATCGAATTTAAGTCCACTCCACACCCACACCCCAATCTTTTCTTTTTACAAAGGCGACCTATCAGACAACCTTAGTGTTTTAAAAAGAGCTTTTCACATAAATAACTAGGCTCAGATCATAAAATATCTTTGCAGTGAATTTATATATATATATAAATACAAGGGGAAAAGAAGGGAACGTGTGAAAGGAAGCACCTTTTCCCTCCTTTTTCCATTTAAATATATTTTTATTTTTATTTTTCCAAGAAGATGCATTTTATTCGTGGAATGTTAGTTGGGGTTCCACAGCACTGTATTGCACACAGGAGGGTTTTGCAAATTTATTTATTTATAGCCTTCTTTATTCACATCAGTCGCAGGAGTTTTCATTCTGGGATGGGTCTGAAACACACTTGGAAGAGAAGAAGAAGAAGAAACGTTCTATTTAGAACGGGAAGTATCAAAAAATAAACGAACGTTCTAAATCGAACGTGATCGTGGCCAGTTGTAAATGTCCTGCGACAGGTTCTTGGCCAAATGGCGTTTCCTGTGGATGTGTCTCTGCTGCTAGCTAGCTTCCACAAATTGCAAGACTGAAGTTAGAAGAGGGTGTAACTCTCTTTTAATTGCCATTTAATTTGGTTTGCTTTTAAGTGTTTAAGCTGCGGAGGTGTCTTAATAATAAGCCGCAGGCAAACAGGCATGTGGCTTTTTTTTTTCTTTCTTTCTTCTTTTTAAGGTCCAGGTTTTGGGGAGGGTTTACTGGTATCTGTTCATGCAGGCTAACAGGACCTGTCATTCAGCCCTCTTTTCTTTATACAAATGGACAAAGGCACACGACTAGAATTGAAATGCATTGTCTGAAATGGAAAAGTGCGATTATCCAGGCGTGCACAGGGGTCAGCAGTAAACACTTCCTAGCACTCCATTTTATTAGCGGGTTCATCTTGGCAGAGCTCTCTCTCTCTTTAATGAAGAGAGAGAAGGAGGAAGATATCCGGGCGGAAGGAAATTTTATTAACTTTTCCTTTTCGTTGGCAATCGCGACAGGGATTATTCTACCGTAATTACTGAAATATCAATGATTCCTTTTCTCTCTCCATGTTTGATAATATTCCAGGAACGAGTCCAAACGCTAGCAGTAGCTGGACTTCTCAAGAACATGATAGAGAAGATGATGAAATAATGTGGAGTAAATAAACTAGCTAAACTCCTTTAAATTATCGGCCCAATCCCAAATAATGAAATATATGTGTGTGCAGTATATACCTATAAATGTTGACATCTTGAATAAACACTTCTGACATATAGACATGACTTTGCTTCGCTTTCCTTCCTTCCTTCTTTCCTTCTTCCTTTTTTCTTGGAGGAATGTGAATTACCAACCAACCTAGGAAGCAATAAAATAGAAACCAATCTCTCAACACCCTTTGCACGTAAAGATTTTCTCAAAACGATTGCTTATATAATCCAGTAACGCCTAAGGATCTTATTTTTGTCCTATACGTTTGTTTATTGTTTCTCCTTCAGCATAATTTATATTAACAGGGTGGAACTGCAAACATCCACAACAAATAAAAAGGCAAAAAGAGACGCGCAGTAGACTAGGCTGTGCATGGGGACTGGGGACATTGGTTTATGAAAAGCGTGGATGTGAGTCAATTTTCTTATACGATTATACAGTATTTTCTCTCTTGTTATCACATGTATGTCAATCCATTCCTTAGATCAATGCTTTTAAGGAGCTATTTCTCCACAGAACACAGCCTTCTATTTATTTATTTGGAAAACTTCCATATGGGGGGGATTTTATTGTGAGTTCTGTTAGTCTCATTGGCCGTTGTTACTTTCTGCACCCAAAGTAGGATGTAACTGTTACGTTTGAGGAACGCACACATAATTGAGTTAAGGGGGACGCAAATGTACTAAACAAGGGAGCAACTCCTCCCCTCCCGCACCACACACAAAGATGCACCCTCTTAAATTAACCGAAATATGAACCTAACTTCGCCTGCGTGGGGAGATTTGATCAATTAACCAAACAACAACAAAAATGTTTCGGTCTCTGGAGGAAAAGTTTAAGGAATCAACCTGCCATATGTACGTACTGGTCAGCTCCATCTGTTACTTTTGGGTACGTCCCCTAGGCTTTTCTGAGGAACATCATATAGACAGTTTGTTTTTAACCTTCCCCCAAACCCAATTAAAAGGCTGAGACAAGCTGCAGATCACTTATTAATTACTCCAAAAGAAATTCTTTCAGGGAAGTTAATTGGTGTCTTTCTGTTTTCCTATCATCGCCATAAGCTAATGGTTACAACGGACTTTAGCGTGAGGCTTAATTGAATTAACCGGGTAAATTATTTAATAGAGCATGCTCTCCCATTGACAATCGTGCCCAGGTTTCTTCTTTGAGGAGACCCTCGCCTCCTGTTTGGTTTGGAGAGGGTGAATTTCGAAGGGAACTCTACGCAAGACAGACTGGACTTCTGAAAAAGTGCTCCTTGTCTGTGCTCATCTTAATTCATCTGGTAACTCACTGAACTGTATAAAGCTGGTGCTGCTGCAACAGAAAGCTTGGTCTGGGTATCTGGCTGTTGGACCATAACAAGTCCCCAGAACTGTCGAGCAGAATGACTTGATGTTTGACCTAAAAATTGTTCTCAAGTATTTAAAGACGAGTCTGGAGTTAATTTTTTCTTGCCCTTCCCCAGATAACTAGAGCCCCTGGTTCCTCTGGTAATAAAGTAGGCTAACTGCACAAAAGAGTTAAGAATGAGTGTTCATTTTTGTTCCTAATTATGAGCTTGCCTTTACAGTCCTGGCTGCAGCGAACCTTCCAGTGACTTTAATGGGAGCTTTGCCCTAGTCAAGCCTTGCAAGCCTTAGGACCAATTATCTTTTCAAAGGGAGTTTGAATGAACAATGCGATGAAAGAGTCAGCAGCAGGGATTCACTTTAAGACCTTTTGTGAGAGTTGTAGCTACACGCCTACATAGGAACTGCCTTTATCCTTCCTTGGCCAACAAAAGCTGTTTACGAAGCGCATGTTTGCTTTTCCCTGTGGCTTTTTGTGCATTTCTAAAGTTTTACGGGTGGGAACCTCGGGGAACCTCCTCTTGCATGAATAGAAAAAGTTTCCCTGAGAATAAGATCTAGCCTCAGAACCCCTTGTTTTCGGGAGCCCGATCGTTTGAGATCCTTTGTCTCATCGACCGCCTGGCTCTTGCCCATGCTCTTGACTCCTTGCAGAGTGAAAACTGGACGCAGAAGGGTACATCTAGACTATGAGCTCCCATCTCCAGGTCGTTCCCCGGCAAAAGTTCCATTCGCTAAACTTGGGGAAGGGACTTCAGATCCAGGATTGGTCCCAGTTCCTGCATGCATATGGCTTAGCAAAAGGTATTAAAAGCTTCTTCAAGCCATCCAATTCTACGTATCAGAATGTTAGCTAATGCTATGTCCCATTACATCTCTTTTGGCATAAATTCTGAAAACACTACCATAGGTAAAACGCTTCAGGATTTGTACATTATTTATCTGTCGATCGATCTATCTCGCTGATGATGGAGAAACCAAGTAAATATGCTGAAAATTTAAGGTGCGACTTGACAAAGCCTTGGCTAGGATGAGTTAGTGGGGGCGGGCCCTGCTTTGAGCAGGGGGTTGGACTAGATTACCTCCTTAGGTCCCTTCCAACCCTAATTTTCTATGCTTCTAAAACCATATTACACTTAGTGCCCTTTGAATATTGGATTTTTTCCCTATTAAAGATCATTATTTTAAGACCTTAATTCATATGGCATCGTTGGTTTTTTCCCCCTCTTTTTACTCGGGGATGGGGGGAGAGGTAATAATCTTTGACCCACGATACACCTGCATTGCTAGAGGAAACAAGTTACATATCCTTTTGCAGGGTTTTGTGGCCAAGTTAACATTTCTGGAAGGATTTTCCTTCCTAATAGATTAAAATTAGACATTGATCCCCTCCCCCCCTTTCCTTTTTAACCCCAAAGAACAACGTTGCCCGCCACCACACTCCATCATCTCTATACACACGCATTCTGCTTCGGCACATCAGCCAAGAGACAACCTAACGGCACAGAGAAAATGCATCTGCAAGCAATTACAACTCTGTGAATATATTAGTCTACAATTAGAGGGCCTAACTAATGTCTCCAGTAATTTCATTGATAACAGCGAACGTTTTTCCTCGCTGAGATGGCGACTGACGCAGGGGCAGCCATTCAAAGCCCTGTGCCTGCCACCATTAACAATCTAGCAGAGTATGGTTTACACGTGGGCTTGATCAATGTTTTCGTGCCAAAAAGAATGCTGGGGCGGACTGCAGCCGACACCCCAATGCGACCTTTTAGAATGTCTCCTTAGCGTGGCGGGCTCGGCGGCTCCCCTTTCTATATTCCTTGCATACCCTGAGCTCTTAAACTGCCCAGAACACGTGGCCAGCCACTCTCCTGGGTTTGAAGTCAAGACCCTTCCCTCAGCACAGATTTCATTTGAAAGCACAAAGAACAGACCCCTCCCCTTTTTCATTTTGCCCTATGTCACCCCCTCATGTCCTATTTGTTCTCCCCTTTCTGTTCTTTATTGACCCTTGTGACTGTAAGGTCTGTATAGACTCTCCTGTTGTCCTCCTTGCTACTGGCTGTCACCCCTTTGACTTGGGTCCTCAGCCAATTTCCTTATTTTAATTTGTGTTGCTTATTCCACATCATGAGCTAGACCAGGCTGGCCCTAATTTGGCTCTTCTGGGAGCCTTGCTGCTCACTTCCCGTGATCTTTGTCTCTCTCCAAACCAGCTTCCTAGTCTTGCAAGCATCTTGCTTTCTTCAGTATCTAACTACTTTGTGTCAAATCCCTTTTGTCTTTGCTCAAGTGAACTTCCTAATGTCTTCAATAGGAGCTTTGCTTAAGGGCTGAGAAGAGACCGCAGAATCTATTGAGAAGGGTTTCATAGGAGCCTTTCCCACATGATGATCAAGAATGGCTATGACCTCATTGCTTCATGAACACCTGTTTGCCACTTCCTCTGTGACACAAGTCTGTAATTCTTTGGTCTTTAATATATTCCTTTTTAGAGATATAACTGAATATCTCTAATCTATTTATGGATTTTACCTTTCTGGAGACAGTTTAAATAGGTCTACTAGCTCTTTCTCTGCACTTTAGTTAGCTCCATCCATCAGGTGATCTAGGCCGTCTCTACTATCCATCTTAGGACACCTATAGTTTTTCTTTTCTTGCATGATCTTAATTTCCTTCAATTTTTCTACTGCGTCCCTTAGGAGGAACACGATCTCTTGTGTCATCTGGTGTCCATCCAGGTCTCACACTGAGGCAATAAAAGGCTTCCCCCTATTCTCCTAAATAGCAAAACCTATAATTTCTGTCAATTACTTTTGTGATCTCTTAGAGGCCATTGTTGTTTTCCTTTGACCTCTTCTGTACTTGAAGAATGTTTTATTACTTTATTGTAATCTCCTGTGCAATCATCCTTTCATTCCTCATCTTTGCTATTCTCATATTTCTTACACTCTGTTCCCCTTTTTGGGTAATCTTCCCAGACCTCTTCTCTCTCTACTTGATCTCTTTCCCTCACATACTTTGCCTTTCTTACCCTTACTTTTGGAACTTTTGTCCAGCCAAATCAACTTTTCTTTTATTCCCAGTCTATTGGCTATGAGATGTAACTGGTGGCTCAAAGGATCAGGCTAATTTCTTTGGATCTTTTTGTCCTATGCCTGCTTACCTATTGCTGTGTCACCTTAAATGTCATCCACCTCCCCATCTAAGCTGCTCTACTGGAAAGCAATGTTATGTTCCAATTACAAACCAACCTAGGTTGTAATTGTGCAGGATCTGTGCCTGTCTCTCCATCACTAGTTCCCCCATCATATTTGTGTTCTTATTGCTAATTAACCATCAATGTCTTTCAAGTCAGGGGAAGGCCAGTGGACACAGATGTCGCAGTAATATTTCGTGCACTTCAGTTTGTATCCAAATAGCAAGCTTTCTTAGTCCAGTATTTCTTTGTATTTCTTTTGCCATCCCCACACGCTATTGCTCCTTCTGGCAGGATGTTCTGTATATAATTTCTACTGTCAGTCTATTCCCCTGTAATTAGTAAGGGAGTGACCCAGTAGAAGGAAATAAGGCTGGATGGAGAACAAAACTTTTGTTTCTGAAAAAAATGGAGGTTTCCAGGTTTGTTCTCATTCTGATGTGGAACAAACAAATGAAACCTTTCAAATGTGTTTTTTTTTTCTTGGGGAGGGAAGCATGCAAGTGAGTCCCCAGAATAGCCAATGGTTAGCACCCTTAGCTGCCATGGGGGGACCTAGGTTCAAATCCTTGTTCTGCCTCATTAAGTAGCAGCCTTGTACCTGGGTCTTCCAAATTCCAGGTGGGTGTTTTGTTTTTTGGACAAAATAACATTTTTCAATAGAAAAAAAAATCATCAACATTTTTCTCACCAGCCCTAGTAGGAATGTGCCAAAGGCCACCTCTGCAGAAGGAGCAAGATTAATTTTGGCTGTTGATCCAAAGCCCATTAAAGTCAAACGAAAGATTCACATGAGCGTCCAGGAACTTTGGGTCAGGTGCTTGGAGTTCACCATTTCTCAATGGGGACCTAAACCACAACATCTGTGATATCTAGAAGGAAGCAGTGATTATAAAACACAATGCTTTAAAATCAGCTATTGAACCCAATTAAAACAACCCTCAAGCCAACCTCAGGTTTCCGGAGTTTTGAACCATGTACTCTGTATATTTCACCCAATCAAATCAAATAGACCCTTGAAAATGTCCATAAACAGAGACACTGCATAGCTAAATTAAACCAAGATGACACTATCCACATTATTTTCAGGATGCATTTCAATATTTGAAGCAGAATCCTATCATTAAACTTCTCTCTGGTAGTGGAGAATGAAAACATCTGTAGACTGTGATGTATTAAAGATGTACCTTATATTAGAATCATCCATAATTAATGCAGACATTCCAATAAATAATACAGTGTCAGGTTCTTTGGATTATTGAGTATAATCTACCATGCTCATATATTTCTGCGCTGGCAGTAATAGCAAGCACGTTTCCTACCTAATTAAACACGGAGCACTACAGTATGTTTAAATAACATTAAGGTTGTGGCACAAACTTAAAAGAGTAAATTCAAAGGTAAGGCTGACATCCCTGTCCTGACTCATGAGTCATGTCTTGATGACTTTTCTCAGTGTGCGTGTGTCTCTGTGTGTGCATGCGATGCATCGATTTATGGATATTCTTTTTAAATCTGTTTTTCCCCCCAATCTTCATTTATAGTCTTTACATTTAGATGTAATATTATTAATATTTTTAGGATATTCTTTCCTCAAGAGCTTGGAATTTCTCTGAATAGTTGAATAAATCAGTATTTAGGTAAAATAATATATATATTTTAATTGAACACATATATTTAGTCATGCATTTTAAAATGGGATTTTATTGACCCAAGAATCCGGGACAGCTGCAGAAAAATCATTCTACATTTTTGTTCAGGTTTATTCAATATTCAGGCATTTACTATTAAAATGCATATGCTGTATCCCCAAAACTGAAGCCAGTTACTTCAGAGACAGTTGAGTCCATCAGGGGAATACATATTTATGTCTTAAAAACATATTTTAATTTCCCCATTGGTCATAATATCTCATGCATAAATTCATTTTTCCCCATTTTTCTTGCTTAAACATTGGCCATTAACATTTATTTGGCAAAGGGAAAAATGTTCCCAGCAATGATATCTTGTCTGCAAAATTTGTATTTCTAGAATGATGTTTTTGGTTGGAGGAGGTGCTATTCATAAGCTCCTGACAATAGCTAGTAGGGTTTCATAATGAACTGCTGATAGTTCTAACTATGAGCTCCAGTCTGCTCATGCAGGTAATGCGTACTTAAACCAGTTGTCTTGCTGTCCTCTATGAGACTGCTGATTTCAGTCAAGAGGAAAGGGTGGAAGACCTAGGCTGTTGATGCTCTCTTGAAAAAGGGTCTGCTCCAATGGGCATTTTAAGTCAATAGGTTTCTTTCCATTGATGCCAGTGGGCTTTGGATCAGGTTTTAAACAAATCTTTGCGTTTCTATTGTGCTTAAAATACAAAAATCAAGGAGTCAATAGAAAATAAATACTCTCAGTGGAAAATGAATTTTTGTTTACATTTCATTTATAAATGTTGGTTTCATGGACTGAAAGCTGAAAGTCCCTACATTTAAAGAACATTGAAAAAATGTTCCTTCCTTCTTTCCTTCCCATATTAAAAATATCACCATTATATATCATAGCAACCATGAACAGCATAATCAACACATATCTAGCCCCATTTAAGACTTTCAGTGGTAACCTTTATTCTATTCCTAGAGACTGAACATTTCAAGATGATTATTTAAGGGCAGTGAAGTGAAATGTTGACTGTCATTCATTCTTAGTTATAAAATGAAATTATAGAAATGTATATTCAATGTTTTCACCTGTTTAATGACAGTGGGCCTGATCCTACAAGTTGCTCATTCCATCCAGAGCAGAATTTAAGCATGAGCTTAACTTTTAGTTTCTTACATACTAGGTGTTTTTAATGCTATACACAACATACAGAGTGAAAAATGGATCTAGTTAGCAGAGTTCTAAAGATAATGAGGTAATTTTACAGAGTGTTTATATGTGATGGTTTAGTTACAACATTTATAATGTTATAGTGTGTTTATATATACAAATTATATGTATTCTGCACACATTATACAGAGAGAGATAATTAGGTTTTGGCTGAAACTGAGTTTCAATGTTAGGATCAGTGTTAGATATGTAGATAATTTTTATGGCATATAATTTTTGAAGTCTATGAATCTATGCCATTTACACCTGCTGAGTTTCTTATCCCATATTTTGGCTATAGAAAAATATGTCTTCTTCATGTGCACTTGTAATTCCCAGTAACACCAATGGGATTGGCATATATGTAGTGATGTATATTACCTCTCTGCATCTGTGCATGTGTGTAATGTATACTTTGTATCTATGCATGCTTTGTGTACAGTGCAGTTCCCATTGATATCATTGTGCATCACAAGTGCATACAAAGAATATATATATCGTCTTATTGGAAATATAAACATAACGGGATTCAAAAAAGAACTAGATAAGTTCATGGAGGATATTAGTCGGGATGGACAAGGATTGCTGTTTGCCAAAAGCTGGGAATGAATGATGGGATGGAACATTTGATGATCACCTATTCTGTTCATTCCTTCTGAAGCACTTGGCATTGAAAGACAGGATACTGAGGTAGATGGACCACTGGTCTGAGCCCGTACGGCTGTTCTTATGTATTTGGACATCTGACCCTAACATTAATCCTGACACTAAATTTGGAACCAAGGCTAACACTTAAAGATTAGATTTAATTTGAAGATTGAATGTTATCCATTTCAAGCCATAAACCCTCCTATTAAAATAGGGGGAAATATTATTCCTTGAAATTAGAAAGATGGATAACATAAGAAGAAAGTTTTTTTTACCATCAGCTTAAAAACTGCTGCCTTGCCGGATGGGTTCCTAAAACTAAAAGTTTCTCTCCTTTATTGTCTTCCAAGAGTCCCTCAGTTAGGTTGTTTGCCTGTATTAACAGCAGAGTGGAAGAATGCCTGTCTGGTATCCCTCTCCTTTCTTGTAGCAAGAGCAGGCTGCTATAGGGTCCCGTCTCCCCTCCCTGCATGCCTTTCCCATCCTGAAGGATCAGCATGTTGATTTCTTGAACAGCAGTTGGACGCAAGCATATAATAGAGCCTCTTGTGGAAAGGAGCTGTCCATCCAGAACCAGTTGGCCACGTGGTGCCTGCCCGCCAAAAAAACCCCCCAAAACAAAACACAAAAACCCCAAAGAGGAGAAATATTAATTAATTAAAAAACAAAAGAAAAAACCAATCTGCTCAATCCTCCGCCTGCAGGCAGGCTCTAACAGAAACCACTTCTGCTCTCTCTCTCCCCCCAAGAAATCTTCATTTGGGCATTAAAATACTTAAAAGGATTAGTCATTAAATACTTGTATATTTGGTTTAATTCGCTAGAAACTCTATGTCACAGGGTTACATCAGAAAGCTAAGAGTTTTAATCTCATTTGCGGTATTTATCTGGATGTTTTATTTCCTCCGCTGCTTGTTCCAGGGCTAATATTAATATCCCATGTGCCCAGAGGGAGAAGGTTAAAAAAACTGAGCTGGTTGCTGTCTGATGGGATAAAAAAAGTATATCAAAGAGGCTTTTAAGGTAAAACAAAAAAAGATACAGCACGAATGGGAGTCTGGTGTTCCCTTTCGCAGCCTGCTGCTTATTGATGCTTACGCTGTTGATGATGTTGTAAGTAGCTCATTTGCTAGGAAGGCTGTGTGGCTCTGTGGCAGTGGTTCCCAACCTCTTCTCTGGCGTGGCAAACCTTGCTACCTTTAATTATTTTGAGGCATACCACCATATAGTCTCCAAATGAACTCATGAATACTCATGTGCCAATCCAGAAACTTTAAAGTAGGTTTTCAAAAAATTCCATGGTACGTCTGCTCAGGCCTGGCGGTGCACTGGGTGGGAAACAAGGCTCTGTGGATTGGGCCCTACAGAGGGAATTGGGAAAGCTGTGTTCTGTCCCCATCTCTGCTATGTGACTGGGGGGAAAGTAACTTTTTTCTCTGACTCAGTTTCCCAATATCAAATGTGCATTTCCTTTGTAAAGCACTTAGAAGTCAATGGAAAAAAAGCACCATATAGGCTTGATCTGGCAATGCACTGAGGCCTGTACACTCAGAAGCATTTAGGTACATAACTCTCATTGATTTCAATGTGAGTAAGGGACCTAAATACCTTTGAGAGACACTGTTCAACAAGGTATGTAAGCAGTCCCTTCAAATTCAGTGGAACTGCTTACATTCTAGAAGCGAGGTATAGTTTGCTGAATTGGCTGAATTGACTGAGAGGGATCAGTGTGTATTATATGTGGCCACTCATGCCTGATTCACAGAGGATGTGAGTCTGTCACATCACGCAGCTGACGACCCTGCCCTTTAGCTCAAGATGTTGAGACTTGTGCTTTTAGTGCTGGATTTCACTGTTCCAACGCCTGGTGCATGGGCCAAAATGACAGACATCACCTGAGTACGGACTGGACCCTTAGCTAGCTAAATATTATTCAAGTGCTTTGCCCTTCAAATGACAAGAAGTTGCATTCATACTTAGGCAGCGTCTGTAATAAAGTAGGTGAAATCCTGGGCCCATTGAAGTCAATGGGAGTTTAGCCATTGACTTCAATGGAGCCAGGGTTTCACTCCATAAAAGAGCTCACTGAGACAGTATTTCTTTATTTATCTGACTTTTAGTATTTCCCCCCTCCATATTCACAGGCGCCTGGCTCCTAAAAGAGGATGGGGTTGGAGAAAGAGTAAACCCTACATCTTCTTTTGCCTGGATGGTATTCAGGAATGAATAGCAAAGCAGTCACTGGATGAGTGGATCACCTGTTCTGTTCATTCCCTCTGGAGCACCTGGCATTGGCCACTGTCAGAAGACAGGATGCTGGAGCAGATGGGCCATTGTTCTGACCCAGTATGACCTTTCTTATGTTTAATCAATAGCTGCTGCTGCCATGATCCTCCTCTCTGGGAGTTCTGCCATTGACCCAAATGGAAGCATGTTCACATCCTATTATAATATCATCGGTGAAAATGCGATGGCCACCCTCTCTGCTGGGGGTCGAACTTGGAATCTCCAGTGCTAAAAGCATGAGATGCCACAGCGAATGAGCCAAGGCCAAGGAGTGGGATGCTGTAACAACTTGCATCCTCTGTGGAGCGGCACAGAGGTGGATACATAAGACATGCACACCAGTGTGTGACAATAACACAACATAGTTGTAGCGTTCTACAAGTTCCAATGTTGCTAACGTGAACTAATACTTATCTGCCTCACGTGATGATGGATTTATTGGTATCCCCATTCTGTTACAAATTCAGAGTTCATGAATGGCTTGAGCATGCCATCAGGAACCAGGAAATTCTGCCTCCTCTCATTAAGCATTTGCCATTTAACTTTGGGCAAGTCGCAAAATTTCTCTGCGCCTTGGTTTCTCAAAGAAGATAATAACGGCGTCAATGCTTCCTCATTGAAATCAGTAAGAGCAGATGCAGGTCTGTAGAGATATCACAGTCCAATGATTAGCATGGTTGACTTGGGCTTGAAAGACCAAGTTTCAACTCCTTGTCCCACCACAGACTTTCTATGTACTTTGGTCAAGTTTAGGGTACTTCTACTTTGCAGTCAGGGTGTGAACGGGAGCTTGTGTATATATACTTGAGCTAGCTTGCAAAAAATGTAAGTGAGGACACCTAAGTGCTGGCTGCACAAGCAGGTATGTATCCAGGTGAGCTACTCAAGCCTGTGCCACAGGTCCCTCACTTCTGCTTTTAGTGAGCTAGACAGAGCCCAGATAAATGAAATGACTTGTCCAACGGCACACCATAAGTCTGGGGCAGAGCTGGGAATGGCTCACAGACATCCTGAGACTCTGGACAATGTTGTAATCACTAGACCTCCTTCCTCTGGAGTGGAACTCAGGAGAGCTTGGTTCTGTGTCCATTTCTGCCATTGGTTGGCTGGCTGACCTTGGGTAAGGCAGTTCCCCAGTCTGTGCCTCAGTTTCCTTACCTGTAAAATGGGAATAATGATACTGCCTTTCTTTATAAAGCACTTTGAGCTCTGCTGAGGAAAAACCCTATGTAAGAGGTAGGCATTATTAGTCCACAAGGAGAAAATATAAGAAAAATACTGTGTTCTAAAATATCATTCCCATCTTATCTGGAACCACAAATACTAATGTTCCCAAATCATAATCATATTGTAAGAGATATTACATAAAAGAGTTAAAGTTGTCTACATATCTTGACCTTGCGCTTCCATACTTTCACATATATCTGCATTTCATTTAAGCATAACCTGAATTTCCTAGGTTTGTAATGCTTGATTTTGGAGATAATTACAAAATCTCTGGGTTTTTCTTAACCTTTAAGTTATTGATACATACTTTGAACCTTCAGATAATTTTTTTAATGGTACTATTAAAAAGCTTCATATTTCTTACAAGGAATTTATTATGACATCTGGAACATTAAAAGTGGTGTCTTTCTTTGCACCACTTAGTAGTGCAAAAAGGGATGCAATCGAGGTTTAGCTGCCCAGTGCAGAAATCCTCTGTAGGAGGGAGAACATCCTGATAGTGCATTTGAGCAACAGATGGACCCTGTGGCTCTGCCCTCTGTGCTTGGAATAGGTGGTATGTCAGAAAAGGTGAGATTTTTTCAGGGGCAGAAAGGGTCATAGATTCCAAGATCAGGAGGAACCATTGTGACCATCTAGTGTGACTCTCTGTATAACACAGGCCATAGAACCTTGCCCAGATAATTCTTGTTTTAACTACGACAGATCTTTTAGAAAAAGCCCTTCAATCATCATTTAAAAGGTGCCAGTGATGCAGAACCCACGACGTCCCTTAGTACATTGTTCCAATGACTAAGTAACATCCAGCTGCTGGGATCTTTGTCTGCTAAATTAAAGAGGCCATTACCAAATATTTGTTCCCCATGTAGGCGCTTATAGACCATGATAAAGTGACCCCCTTAATCTTCTCTTTGTTAAACTAAATAGATTGAGCTCCTTGAGTCTATTACTGTAAGGGATGTTTGCTAATCCTTGGCGCGTTCTCATGGATGTCCTCTGAACTCTCCCCAGTTTATCAGCATGAAAGCCTAGGGCTTATGGAGAGCTTCACTTCACCTTCACTTCCACGGGTGGTGGGTTCACTGGGGGACTGTGCTAGCCCTTAAAACCAAGGAGCCGTGCGTGGCTGGCTCAAGAATGTTCCTCCCACTAGTGACTGCAGGACAGAATGTACCCCAATAATGCTCCATACAGACACCGAAGAGGAAATAGTGAAGCAGAGGAACTACACCCAGTGCCGTTGTGCTCAGGAGGGTTTTTTGTACCGAAAGGGCTATTTAAACATGTAGCGCCTGGTTCTCCATCGCCCTGCACCTAGTGTAGTCACTGTCTCCTGCGCTAAGCAAGTGTAAAAATGCTGCCACTCTGATTAGGTGGTGCTTTGCATTCACTTTGCATGGATGTAAGTGACTCCATAAGATGCAGGGAGTCCATGAAGGCCCATGGAGCCCTGGTCCTGGGAGGGGAAGGAGGGATTGATGGGGAAGGGTGCATCTACACGGCAAGTGGCAGCCCGCAGCAGCGAGTCTCACAGCCGGCATCTTCAGACTCAGGCTTGGGCTACTGTACTAAAAACAGCTATGTGGACATTTGGGCTCAGGTTCTGAATCCATTCCCTCCTTAGGCTTGAAAGGCCAAGCTGCAGGCCAGCCCTGAATGTCTGTAGACCCAGGCTCTGAGACTCACTGCTGGAGACTGATGCTCCGTAGACTGATGTGTAGACGCAGCCTTAGTTATGCCAGCTATAACAGTTATTTGCGGGGGCTAATCTATGGCTAGGGGTCACTGGCGTGCAGTGTCCTATGACTCTGCTTTCTTACCTTTAGCCATGCCCCTGGCTGGAACCACCTAGAAGTGGAGGCAGATGGTTGTAGAGCTGGCGGGTTATACCTGGCTGATTATACCCCTTATGTCAGGGAATCCTCTGCTGCCCTGAGAGGCCAGTTCTCTCTTCTCTGTGCCACTGCAGCACAAAAGGGGATGGACCGTTCTGGGGGCCCTACTGTGGCTGGGACTGTCATAAGAGTAGGCACAGGTTGTTTTAGACACTGCACCGCTTGTCACCTTATACAACAAGAAAATAAACTGAACAACCGTGATTGATCAATTATAGTTGCTAAAGCCCCGCTAACGTTTGGGCTTGTTTCTTACAGATGCCACACAGGTTCTGTTGCTTTCCCCCCAGGTCGGCACTATTAAGTCGCTATTACTGGCCATGCCCGTGCTCCTTGGCCAAGTAGATAAACAATGCTCTGAAGAATGCACTCACTTCCTGTTTGCTTTCGGGTGCAAATTCAGATATTGACATGAATCTATAGGCACTTACATGTGGCCCAGGCATAGATTCACAGAACTGTAGGGCTGGAAGGGACAAAGATAGATCATCTAGTGCACCCCATGTGTTGAGGCAGGACCAAGTAAACCTGGGTCATCCCTGACAGGTGTTTGTCTTCCTGTCTTGCAGTAAAATCCAGGGGAGGAGGCTAATGGGGCAGGTCAGCTCCTCTGGATCTTTCAGCTTCATTTCTCTCCAGCTGTTTCACTGGGTGAATGAGGGTGGGCTCCCCCAGGAAATGAGTCACTTCTACTCCTAAGCTTGCAGATCCTCTGGAAATTGCATGACACCAAGGCCTTTTTCACTAAGGGTTTGCCTCTCTGCATTGGCTCCGGAGCTCTGGTCTCACTTCCTGCTCCTGGCAGGGCAGTTTCAAGGATTTAAATAGTCCTGTCTCAGGGCTTTAGTGAGTGTCAGGCAAGGGAGACAGGTTAATGTGACACTTCTCCACTGGCCTGCTTGGAATATGGTGTGATCTGCCACAGTCCCGCCTTAGCCCGGGCACTCACTTGTCCCCAGACAAAGAGAGCTCCCCTGTTTGACCCAAAACTTCCCTGTCATACAAAGCCCAAGTAGCCAGGTCTGTAGCTGAAAGTGGGGGTCCTGTTTCCAAACTCCACCACAGAACTGCAGTAGAGCTATTGCATACTGGCTAATACCTAGTCCTCACTCTGGCATTCTTGCCCTGCTGCATGGGGACATGAGGAGAGTTTCCTGAGAAGCATCTCTGTGGCACACCAAGACCTCCACACATTATGTATGCTCCACATATCCTGTCTGCCCCACCTATCCTAACAGACACACACACTCCATGCAATGGAACCACACCAGTTTTGCTGTATATGAGACCCTCTATGGCTGCAAAGGAGTGGGCAAAATTTCTCACAGATGTAGATCAGTGTGGTTCTACTGTAACCAATTTTCCAGATAGCCACCCCTTCATTAATTTATTCAGGTCGGTTAATTTTTTAATGTGGCTCTTATCCAGGATACAAGACTCCATCAGTACAACATTTGGGGTTTGATACTGCACAATTTTCAATTACACCAAAGATGTGGGGGCCACTGGAGGGTTTTAGGTGTCATCTACAAAATATAGGGTTTTTTTTTCCTGCCATTTTCTCTCACTCTTCTAAGAAAAAAAAATCCCCATGACCCTCTAGCAGCCCCCAAGACACTTGGTTTATTTAGTTTACCAACTCTGGTAAATTTCATCATATGTCGGCTGGTGTGAATCAAGCCATCATGCCTGAAAGCTGGACACACTTCTTGTTGTGCTGCTACACTCAGAGGGGAGCCTCTTCTTTTGTTTTTGCTACATTATGCAATCAATCTGTTTGGCTTATTTATTGCCCAGAAAGTCTCATGCTAAGTGGGAAGAGGTATCGCCCTCTTAGGTGAATGAACTCCTTTATTTTTCTTTGAGTATGCAAGGATATCAATTTGCACCTCACACGAGGCTTTTCTCTCAAAATGTTGTGCTTCCGTTCCCCCCACAGAGGAAAAAAAAAGCCGGTAATTGTTTCTCATATTCAAAGCATAAACCCTGCTGCCCATGGGACTGCTTGGATGAGGACTAAATAAGAGAGTTACATTAGGACAGAAATTCGGATCATATCATATCAGATCCAAAGCATCTGGCCAAAGGTAGGGTTGGTTAATAGGATTTGCACACTTTATAAGATAAGCCTCTTCACGAAGTCTGTAAAACCTAACTCATGTAGATATTTTCTATATCATTATGCTACCACCTACCAAAATACGACATATTTGCATCTTATTTACCATTGTTACAAGAGTGGTCGCTATGCTAAATGCACGTCACATCACTGTACCTTGTCAGCTACCTTTAGACTATACCTGCAAGTGGCACAAATGGAATTAGGTGGTACATTTAGTACAGTCACAATTAACCTCATCCAACTCACTTCTATGTTGCTCATTCATGAAGTCACGCCCGATAAGGCATAGCCTTCAACATCAGATCTCAAGGTTGTGACCTTAATGCATCTTTAACAGTCACCTTTTTCAGTGTTTTCAAGGCATTTTGAATCATTTTACAAAATGACCTGCTAAGGTTCATACTTGACAGGCAGAGGGGAAGGCAGTGAGAATTTTTCAATACTCCACAATATGTGATGAAATCTGTAGCCCAGTAATGCAATACGTTGCATACAGTTAGAGGAGGACTGAGCTCAAAAGAACTAAAGTCAGCTCCCCTCTCTGCTGCTGACATCCTGTGTGACTTTGGACCAGTTGCTTACGTCGGTATGCCTGAATTCCCAATCTTCTGAGTCCTTTTCTTCCACTCTTTCTCCATCTTCTCTATTTACATGTTAATGTTTGTATGTTCTTCAGAGCAGGGACTGTTTCTTCCTGTGTCTATGCATAGTGCCCAGCAGGATGGGAGCTCTGAGCTCAGTCGGAGCCTCTAAGGTATGTTTACACTGCGCATTAAGCCCAGATCTGTGGGGGCCAAGCTTGTGGACTCATTGTTTCCCAACTCATGCTTGAGCATGCACAGTGTGTTATAAACCTAGGTTTACAATTGCTGGACCTCGGTTTCACAACCATACTAATTCATCCAGACTGCACTGTGCAGACTTGGGTCTGTGGCTTGACACGCATCCACACTGCACACTTGGACACAAGTGACAGCAGGACTTGGGCCCTGACGCACCGTCCCAGCGGAGTCTTAGGAATTGAGTCCTGCTACATTTCCTCATCTAAGTCAGACTGATTTGCATGTGGATGGAAGGGGGGTCAGGCTCAAACCTGAGTCAGAGCCGGGCTTAGTGGACAGTGTAGATACAGCCATTTTACCAGCGACTACAGAGCACTGTATTTTGCTACCAAAAGCAAGTGTAATGAGCTGATTAAGACCTTCATTCCGCTAAGAAAGTGATGAACTTTAAACGTGTGTCTAAGGGCATTGCTGACTCAAGGCCTAGGTATGTTATGAAAGCTCCACACACAGCACACGAGGCTACTAGGTAACAGAGCTGCTCCTTTAGTTGCAGTACGGGAAGCCAGTGCTGAAGATCTGAAGTTCTCTCCCTCGGAAAGGTTCCCATTCAAACAGAAAGGTGATTACAGCATTAAAGTAGCATGACGTCTCCACTTCAAGTACATGTCCTGCTTTCCTAAAAGGCCAGTTGCTTTAATAAGTAGTGAAATACATTCTAGGCACTGTGATAAATAGTGAGTGCAACAGAGAGGCTCAGAAAGGGGAAAATGAGGAGTCCTGAAATGTTCATTTTCTCAAAGGACTCCCTCCCTTAAGTCACCTGACCTACGCCTCCTCTTACCTGGATTGCTTCAAATCCAGACAGAGCTTCGCATGTTGCAGCAAGGACTTGAATATCAACAGGCAAAATTCCCTGCTGGTGTAAATTGGCAAAACTTTACTGAAATCTGGAGGGGTTTACAGCAGCAGAGAATATGGCCCTCTGGATAAGTCTACACTAGAATAAAGGACAAGCAGCATTGCTGCAGCTGGCCAGGTCAGCTGATTTAGGCTTGTGGGGCTTAGGCTGTGGGGCTAAAAATTGCAGCAGAGACATTGGGGCTCAGGTGGGAGCCCAGGTTCTGAAAACCCCCAAGGGGTCTCAGAGCTCAGGCTCCAGCCTGAATGTCTACACTGCAATTTTTAGCCCTGGAGTCCGAGCCCCATGAGTCTGGCTCAACTGATGCAGGCTCTGAGACTGGGTGCCACAAGTTTTTTATTGCAATGCAGACACAGCCCAAGTCAAATGAGCTCTCTCTAACATCACATGGAGCTATACAGATTTTCACTAGCTGAGGAGATGGCCCAATGTGTCTGCAATTTTTAGCACCCGGGATTGTTTGTTATTAATTTGTATTAGGTAGTGTCCAAAGAGGAACTGAGGCTCACTTTGCAGTAGGGTGACCAGATGTCCTGATTTTATAGGGACAGTCCTGATATTTGGGGCTTTTTCTTATATAGGTACCTATTGCCCTCCACCCCCGTCCCAATTCTTCGCACTAGCTATCTGGTCATTCTATTCTGCAGCCATAGCACAAAAAGACAGTCCTTGACCCAAAGAACTCTCAACAGAACATAGACAGAGAAATAAACAGAGAAGCACAGATAACAGTCAGAGAATGCTTAGGCATTCCATTTCACATTGAGTACATACCTTATCTCATTTTGGAATATGTTTTTGTTTGAACTCTTCCTGGCTATGCTGTAATCTCCAATTAAAGAAGATGCTTTTCTTTTCTTGAATACAAACTTAGCTGCAACCGCTACCAGTGAGCCTAGTTTTCATTTAGTTGAAAACCAAGCACAAGTCTGGTGGCGTAAAGCTAATATAAAACTGGCATAACTGAGATCTGAATCATGTCTAGTCTTCTTTAACATGTGTAACAATGGCTAGTTATAATTTTGATAGCCTGGTCTTAAATTATTTCTACGAATGTCCTGTGGAAGGAAAATGAATTAGAAAAGATATTGTAAGGGAAAATTCGTTTTGCATCTTTGGTGCAAAAAGAACCTGTTGAATGACATTTAAAAGAGGATTAAAGCTGATTTCTTACAAGTCGTAGAATAATCAGATTTCTAAACTACAGTGGAATTAAGGTCCTTCAATTCATCTGCAAAGCTGACTGAAGTTGAATCATCGTTCGGTAATTTACATGTCATTTACAGGGGCATTCATTGTGCTTTTAGTACTGTAAATATGATCTGAACAGCTTTTGATCTTTTGCAGCATTTTCAGGAACACATTATTGTTTTAGAGGGAAAAAAAGGCAGAGTTTTATACAAAAAAGTCTGGAAAGCTCTTTTACAATGTCAAAACAAATGTGTCAGCCAAATGGTAATATCTGCACTAGTTTCATTTATCTGAGCTCAGTGGTTGAGAGGTTTAATGATTGTTTGTCAGGAAAATACATTTTCAGAGAAGCAAGCAGATTGCTGAGTAGTGAACATGTTTTATGGAATATATAACATTGTAAATGTCTTTTTTGTTTCAGTAGGATTTACAGAGGATTGTAAGACTAAGTGCATTAATATAAAAACAAGAAAGAAAAAGACAAAGCCTATATTTTTTTACTAGCTTCATACTTTGCCATCCATTTTTTCTTGCTAGAAAGATTCAGTTGCTGCTATTAAAATTCATGCATTCATGCTTTCCATACTGGACTATTTTTGTTCTGAACTGATAGTCATACCAAAGGCTACTGAAGTCAGTGAAAAGACTTCCAATGGCTTTGAATCGGTTTCCCATTCCATTAACTTCAATGGAGCTATGCCGATTTACACTAGCTGAAGATCTGGCCCTGTGTTTTAATACTGTGCTCATAACTACACTGTCTGAGGACCACCCCACTACCTCTGGGTGGGCAAACACCAGCAGGAACATTAAACCAGAACCTTAAAAATTCAGCAGGGCTAGAAGCTGCAGGTTTTATTATGGATGTATGTTCTAGAACAGGTCAGATTTTCACTTACTAAAATAGTTGACAAACATTGCTGTATTTCTTTAAGTAAAAAAATATTTTTCTAACATGAGAAATAGTTTCTAGCTGGTCAACTATTACTGTAGGAATGAATTGATAAAGAGTGGCAATGTTCAGCCAGTAAGTTATTGACAAATATTTTCTTCTGACATTAGACTACTTCTAGTATTATATAGTACTATATACCTCCATGAGGATTGACTTTTGCCCTTTAAAGCCTGCCTCTCCTTGTGGATGAAGGTCAAATAATTCCAAGACATTTATCTTCAAAGGGTTGGACACGATTCCCTTTGCCACCCACTAATGACATCCCTGGATTGATGATTAGATGTCATAAATAACATTGAGAGCGGAATATGGAGCTTGATCCAGTGCCCAGAGAAGACAACTGACTGTTGACTTCAGTGGCCATTGGAACATGGCCATGTTATCCTCCTGGGAGCTATATTCTCTCAAATCACAGCTTTCATCAGCAAGAGCAGTGAATGTCTTAAATTTATGTGCTCTGTTAAAACCTCTGTTCACATCTCCCTGGCACAGGGTTCAAAATTCCACAGCCACAATCATCTTAATTTGTTGAAAAATATTGGTTCATAATTTTCCTACTGTACGAAGAGACACCCTAAGGCTGGGAGAGAGATGTCAAAACTCCATTGAAATTTCTCTTTCATGGCCCAGCTGGTCCATTGAGGTCCATTTACACCACTTAGGGTTTTAGCCCTGTATTCTGAATCTTTACATCTGAAGCCTTTTCTTAATGGTATGGTTCCTGACTGATCTTTTTGATGTTTACATCCAGAAGACAATTGGCAGCTAGTTTTTCACTAAACAAAGAAATCTGAAAATAATCAATCTTTCTATTATTGCAGTCTTTAAAACAAAATATTTTAATATGCAACACCAAGCAATGCTCCTCCAGCTGGTGCTTAGCTTGGCTTAAACAGGGCACATTGCCCTGTGTGTGACCATTGGGTGTTTATTTTATTTTTGACTAGGCAGCCACAGGCCGTTCGTTGCCTAAACTGATTAAAATATATTGGTGTTATAATTGGTGATATTGCTGGATACATTAAATTTCTAATAAGGCCTGATTAATCCCTGAATTATTCTGGCTTTACAGTTTTAATGTCGTGCTAGCGCAAAACTGACCAATAGGAAGGATGGCCCAGTGGTTATGGTGCAGACCTCAGACATGGGAGGCCAGCGCTCGGTTCCCGTTCTGTAACAGACTTCCTGTAGGTGTGCAAAGACCGCTACCTAACATGCTAACCAATACTGGCTCGTTGTTCACGTGTACTCCCCATCTGCCTCTAGCTGTCCTTGGTCTTATACTTAGATTGTAATTATCTTAAGTATCCATCTCCTTGCACTGTGTTTGTACAGTGCCTAGCACAGTGGAGTCCTGGTTCATGAATAGATATCCTTGGCACTCTGGTAATATAAATTATAACACCACTCTATTCCCTCTGTGTCTCAGCTTTCCATCCATAAAAGGATAATAGCACTTCCCTATCCTGCAGGAGTGTTGTGAGGATGATAATACTTAGCTCTTCAATAAAGCTTTTCAGCAGTACATCTCAATGCACTTTGCAAAGGAGATCAGCATCATTATTCATATTTTACAGACAGGAAAACTGAGGCACAGAGCGATGCAGTGGCTTGCCCCAGGTCACCCAACAGGCCAAAGGCAGAGTGGCTAATAGAATACAGGTCTTCCTAGGGGGAGTCCAGTGCTCTACCCATTAGGCCCCACAGCATTAAAGATGGTGAGATGGTCCAGTATTATGGTGAGAGGGACCATATAGGGATCAAGGCTAGAGTAACTTCGTGGTGAATCACGCTCAATTTGACATTTGCAATTTAAAGAATATATATCATTCCCTTTCAGAAAGGCTCCAAGTTTTGTGGGCCCTTCCCCCAAAGCCTGGAGTTCTTATTCATTTCACTTGCTGCCAAGGAGCAGGGATTAAAAAAAAAAATCACAGGGAGTACAGGCTCATACCCTAAAGTTTGTAGGAAGCTAATATTTGCTTTAGAGGAGCAAGCTATTGCTTTATCAACACCATTATCCTGCCTTGGGAAGGAACTTAATACAAAAATTCACCTCAAACGTACGTAGTCAGCTGTCCATGGCAGAATATGGGTGGACATCTTTCTTCGTGAATTTGTGGTGACCTATTTGGATGCTGAAGCATGAGGTTTGAAAATAGTTCTGGTTATCTTTATCAACACAAGGGGTGGGATTTTGTTCCCACTGAAGTCAAGGGGAGTTTCACCACTGATGTCAATGGCAGCAGGTTAAGGTCGATTGTGAGCAATTTTGAAAACCTTACTCCTCTATGTCTCCAAGTCAGCTGCTAAGCTTTGGCTGACACACAGCACAGTAAGAGGGGTTGGCTAGGGGCTGAAACACAAGACAACAGAAATATTTTAGTTCTAAACTAAACTCCTCCTGTGGCTTTGGGCACGCCATCTTCCCAGTGGTAAAATAGCAATTATTGTAATACCTTGCTTTTATATAGCACTTTGCAGCGGTAGATCGCAAAATGTGTTAGAATCAGGTAAGCATTATTATCTCCATTTTACAGTTAGGGAAACTGAAGGGCCATAACTTGCCAACGGTCATCCAGCTGAGCAGTGGATGAGACACGACTCCTACATTTCTTCCGTATAAAGGTATTGCAAAGTTTGGTAATAAAGATGCTGAAGATAAATCATTATTGATTTGTACTGTAATAAAGTACAGAGAGCAGGATGATACCAGGGCCCAGTTGTGCAAGGTGCTGTGCGAATACACACTGATTGTAACAGTCCCTGCCTCCAGGAATTTATGATCTAAAAACAAGACATGGCCGGTGGATGAAAGAAACAAGTAGGCAGGAGCAGGACAAGGTAGATATTAGCAGGATGTTTTAGTGTAAAATACCCCTATACTTTTTGCTAGATGTAGTGAGACTGGCAAGGCAGTGTGGCACCTGCCTAATGAAAGAGAAACACTGAAGTTCCTATGATAAAATAAAAAAAAAAAATCAACACTTCAAAAATGATCAAGCTGTGCACTTATCTATGTAACTCTTCTGCTAGGTGATCCATTTCAGCCTGGCTTCAATCTAGCTATTTGTCAAGAAGGACCCTAATTAAACTGGCTGAAGCCAGCACTCATAAATCGATGCAAACAAAATGTACCCTTCTGGAGTTCCCTTATCAGGCTGAACTTCCCCACTCACAAGCACTCCAAGACTGTATTAAAAAAAAAAAAGGGACATTTTCTTAGGGGAAAGGGAATGCAGTCATAAGTTCAAGGGAACACAGCAACAGAATGCATATGCAAATAGAGAATAAAATATCTCCTCCCTTCCGGTAACATTAGCAGTGGGCCCTTCTCACTGGAGTAGTCCCTGCACTGCACCATCTCACTCATCCACCAAATCTCTCTCCCTGTTGGGATTGAGGGACCACAGCATCCAAGTGTCTCTTTGCAGGTCTGTCCCTACTCCTAGGGAGCTGCTTGCCTTGTCCCAGATTAAGGCATGACCACCTATTCAGTTTTATTAAAGTGCTAGATCGGTGGTGTCTCACTAACCCACTCAGTTCTGCTGCTGTCCTCTGTGTTGTCTCTCACTGCAGCGCCCTTGCTCCTTTTTTTTTTTTGCCCAGCGGAGACCCCATGGGAAGGGAGTCAAGAGTGTTTGGAATCTTTGAGCAGGGTCCTAGCTGCTTGGCTATAAGTACTTTGTCACAAGGTAAGAGCTTTCTTCCTCCCTCCCTCCAACCTCTGAGAGCTCATTAAGCCAAAAATCCAAGTTCGTGTATTGTTATGGTGACTCTTCAGTGTCACTAGGGGAGGTAGCCTATGCAAATGAGTCTCTTGATGGCAGCACTTTTCTTTTTTCACGAGTAGAGGGGATAGAGAGCTTCCCTCACCCCTGCCCTGGAACTTCTGGCTACAGGGCTTACATCTAAGTTTCATATTTAAAGGAATATAGACCTTGTAAATATCAGTACAATCAATTAATGATCCACTTTGGCATCTAATTTTCTTCTAGAGAATATCCGAGACCCCTTTTTGAAGCTCCAGGGATCCCTGTTTTCCCTCTGTGCCTCTCCTCCCTTAACCATGCATTGAGGTGAACAGCTTTCCAGCAGCTCCGGTGCTGGGCATCAGTCCAGAGTGATGCAAAGTGATTTACGTACATGAATGCACACACAGAGACACTAGACAAGTTGAACATATTGCCTTTAACCATTGCCAGTGAGGGAATGAGAGATAGGTGTTACAAAGTTCTGTCTCATAGGTGAAGTGAATTTGGGATACAAAACCTATTACAATGCTGGCCACATCCTTTGTTTGTGCTTTGAAGCATAGAAGTGGTATTTATTGGATAAATCCAAACCAATTCAGTGCAAAAAGGTTTAATTACAACCCTCTCACCCTAGTCACACTAGTGAAATTTACACTGCCAAAGCCCTGCACAGTAAACCGAAACTCTCATGGGCAAGATCCTCAGCTAGTGGAAATTCTCTGTGATGGAGTTATATTCATCTCCATCAGTGGAGGATCGGGAAAAATTTCTCTAAATGACACTATTGTCCTCCATTCATGTGAGGAAGAGAGAACAAAACAATTATGGAAACGTAGGTCACTTTGTCTAGCCCCCTTCATGTTTAAATTACTCAAGCCATGGGATTTTCACCACTTCTGTTGAGAGGGTGTTCCACAGTCCAAAAAATCTCACACCTAGAAAATGTTCCCGGTATTCAGCTTTTGTTCAAGTTTTCTGGCATCCTCTGCTACCTTCAGAACATGGGGTTGTACCATACATCCTCTCTCCTCATTGAAAACTGAACTATTTTATTTGTTTCCACCTGTGTTTCACAAGCACTCTGTTTAACTCCACCAAAGACAATTTCCACTAGCTGAGGATCTTGCCCATGAGAGTTAGTTTACTGTGCAGAGCTTTGGCAGTGTAAATTTCACATCACTAATATTGGTGTTACCATGTGAAGTACGCAGTTCTAAAGCCAGTTTGTCTTCTTGATGCATCATGGGGCTTGAGCCAATAGGGTGCTGAAAATTAGGTGCATAAATAAAGTTGATGGGTACCTGCCTTTGCCAGTGCTATTGACTATAATGGGAGCTAAGCATCTCTGCAAAGCAGGCCATTGATTTAGAGGTCTAAATTTAGGCATGGAAATGTGAACACTTTGGCTTTAATGTCTCAGGCTGGGTCTTGCTCTAGGCCTTTTATTCAAAAAAATTTCCCTCCATCACTAACTCTGGTGCAACTCCCTGTGTGGAGAAATGGTGGCTATGCAGCCACCCATCCTCTGGCCTTTTAACAGCCATGTGGTCTAAATTTGTCCGCAGCTGGTCCACATAACAGAGATAAAAACAAAATGGTGGCCTAAGCCATCTTATGTACATTTGCTCTCCCATGATTGCAGCTCTTGCAATGGTAGCATCAATACTAACAATGGTGGGACAATTCTAGTGCTAAAATAAGCATAATGCTTACCAGATGGAAGTGTTATCAAGATTAAAGCTGTGATTCAGCAAAGCACGTAAGCATTTAAATATTGAGGCCTATTGTCCTCCAGAGGATTCTTATGTCTACAGATGGAGGAGAAATGGTTTCCCCATCCCATAACATTTTTTTTGATGTTTCAGAAAATATTGGGCTGAAAGTTGAAATTTTTGCACACTGAAAATCAAAAAATGTTCATTTGATAATTTCAAAATGTGTTTTGATTGTGACCATATTTTTGATTTTTTAAAAATGTTTAATTAGCTTATAATTAATTAGTATTATTAGTATATTAATTAGTATAATTAGCTTAAATTTCAAAAATAAAGTGATTTTTCATTTCAGAAGTGTCAGAATGGGACATTTTAATTATATTTTTTATTTTATTTAATTATAATTTTTAATTATATAATTATTATTTTTTGCACTCAAGAAAGTCATCAAAATCAATCTTTTTCCAGAGAAAGTTTCAGTTTTGACACATCAGCATTTTTCAAAGAAAAATTCCCAACCTGCTCTAGTTATGTCCCACTGATCTGGTCAGTGTAGCTGATTACAGTGCTCCCTTCTGACCATACAAATCTATGAATCTACTAACCTTCTAAAGTTAAGCAACTGTTGGGGCAACTCTCTGCTTTAGTAATCAGATGTATGTCCTTGCAAAGTCATCTTCCCTCTGCAGTGGCCTCAGTCCACACAGTCCCCATGTTCTCTTCCCTCACGATGGAGATGGAAAGCTTGCCTTCAGCAAATGGGTTGGTCAAGCCCCAAGACGGCTTGCTCTTTCTAGTCCTGGTTTGCCAGTTATGGGGAGGCTAGGTCTCTGACAGTACCAGTACTGCTTTACAGAGTTCAAGTTTTCCTCAGGGCAATACTTTATGTGGCCCATTTTCCCATCCAGGAAACAGATTGTCCTTGGGAAAGCCTTCCAAGCCCTAAACTGAGTCCTGATGGTCTTCAGTTCCACCTTGACTATAACTTGGGCCTCAGTGGTTTGCGGCCAGGTGTCTTGGTCAGCCTGGACATCGCTGGTCTCTGTGGTTCTCATGACAACCAGGCTGGCCTTACAACCATGGTTTGTATCAGGGTTAACCCATCTCGCCTGACCCACTTGCCCATAGTACCTGCAGGTCTGCAATGGGGTTTAAGACTGGGCAGCTTGTTGGGGATCTGCAGTTCCTGCAGCCTGCTGTTGCTGCTGGCCTACAGCGCTCACGAGTTCTGCCATGGTCCCCTTGTTTACAGGGGCTGGTCTGAAAGATTTGCATTCCTGGTACAAAAAGGAAAGGAGTCACGCTCACCTCTATGCTTTTCTGAGGTGGGGTGGCAGGGTCTCAAGGCTTCCAGCAGGGGGCCTCCAGACCCAGTCCACCCTATCAGAAGGGGTTTTAGCAAAAAAAACGTACTTTTGGCTACTGAGAGAACATCTGTCAAAGACCTATGCCAAGCCAGTTGGGTCACTTTGAGAAGCACAACATCAACCACCCAACTGCCTAAATGAAAAGAGGAATAAAAATATACAAAAACAGGCAAACCTGTGCAATGGTTCATTTTGCATAAAATACTTCCTCATCAAACTCAACCAATGCAATCTACTGCCAGGTGAATTTTATTAGGGGAGTTCTGCTTCAAACAAGGTGTTGTGAGATTTAATTAATTGGTGTTTGCAATATGCTTTGATATTCTTGTATGAAAGAAAGCCTATGTAAGTACAAAAAAACAAAACCAAACCCACCACCAACAAAAAATCCAAACCAACAACAAACCGTAACATGAATATGCCAGAGCTAAGATGCCATTATTTCAGCTATGATTAAAGGCTACAAGCTTTAAAAAACCAGAACAGTGAGCTTCACCGTGGCAGAATGCTACAGAACAGATTTATGAAACAAAATGGGGCCATTGAGTAGATTAGTAGTGTTGTCCCTGTAGAAAAAATGCTTTCTATTCACATTCAGGTTAAATAATTAAAATGCTATTTACAAATGCTCCTAAGATCTGTTGTTATCTCCTTTGGCATGTGTTGCACTTTTATTATTATTATTTTTTTGGTAGGGCTAATAAGTAAATTGCAAACATACATTATTCTTCACCACTCTCCACTCACTTTTCCCCCACTGGCAACCAATCCACCACAATTCTCTTCCATTCCCATTAATTGGTCCTTAGAGATTCTCACTCACATACCTTTGCAGTGACAGTCAGTGAACATTTCTTAGTAATACTGAGTCAGACGCCCTGTGATAGCTCACAAGCCACATATTGAACTGAAGCTGTTACTACTCCCTTCCATTATGTTTAATGCATGAGACTTCTTAAATGGCTTGGCTAAGGTGATGGCTCAGACTTTACTTCCAGAGTTTCTCTGGTTATTTAAAAATATATATATGTTTTTGAAGAATTATAACTGTGTGGCAGATCGTATTGTGCACAGTAGCATGGTAGGCTATATTTCCTCTTGCTAGTTGAAGCTGCAGAATGATAAAGTAAGGACAAATTAATCCTCTGCAGAAGAGATAAAAAATAGCTCAGGTCTTTCCTGACACTGGTTTTGTCCACAAAATGAAAATTTGGGGCCTGGAAAAGCTTAGTTTAGAACAAAATCCACGCGGTTTTTCAGGAATTCAACAGTCCAGCATTTGTTTATGTAAGTCAGATCATTACTGGGTATCGTACAGCAGTGCTGAAAGGTTCCAACTGAGGTCAGTGCCACATTGTGCTAGGGGCTGTACATGCAATTAGCCAGAGACATTCCCTGCTCTGAAGAACTTATAACAGATAAGACAGACAAAAGGGTGGGAGAAAGCAACTATTATCATTATTCCCATTTTACAGATGAGGAATGAAGGCACAGAGGGATGAAGGCCTGGATGAGCAAAAGAAGTTAGGCACTCGGAAAATCATTGCAGTTGACACTGTTAGGCATCTAAACTCCTATACAATGAGTGGGGAGAGATAAGTGTCTTACAATGCAATCCGCAAAACCAGCACATTAGGCTGAGAGCTCCCTACATAAACCAATGGGAGACACCAATGAGAGGGCTGTGTACTAAGCCCTTTGCACTCACATGGATAGTTATCTTAAGTCCAGGCTGTAGGAAGGTGCCTATCTGTGCTTGCAATTCCCTGCCAGGATGCTCTATGCTGTTTTGCAGGAAACCAGAGGAGGTGCCCCCCTATAACTTTTAGCCCAGTGGCTCGAGAATTTACCCAGAATACACCCAGGCAACTTGTCTTCCTGCCCTAATCACTCGAATGTCGGCTCGTTCTTGCTTTCTCTTTATGGTCCAATGACTACTTAAGTAGTTTTTCCACGGTGGAATAGTCACTGGCCCAGAGAGTGAGAGCGTATGTGAGAGAATGACTCTGTGGCTAGGGCACCTCTCTGGGAAGTGCCAGCTTCTGGGTCCAGTCCCCCCCTGCTCCAATCACTCTTTATTTATTCACCCTGGAACAGCTTCAGCAGGAGAGATGGAAGGAGCCCCACGTTACAGCCCCACAAAAGTCCCAGCACTCTGTGGTTAGAGACATCTCCTGAGAGATGCGAGACCCCTGTTTAAATCCTTTCTCCTCCTCTGGTCGGAGGGTGGAAATTGAATCTCAGTCTCCCGCATCCCAGGCAAGTGCTCTTGAAGTCTTTAAATCATGACGTGAGGACTTCAGTCACTCAGCCAGAGGTTATGGGTCTCTGACAGGAGTCGGGGAGGGTGAGGTTCTGCGGCCTGCCATGTACAGGAGGTCAGACTAGATGATCATGATGGTCCCTTCCAGCCTTAAAAATGATGAGTCTAACCACTGGGCTAAATGTCATGAGGTGGACACTAACACTTCCCCCTCTGGTGGATACTGAATGGGACCTGATCCAGTAGTCAGCCTCTGAGCGGCCTATTGGATCAGGCTCCGCACTGAACTTAGGCGACCGAATGCCTGTCTTTCCCTGGCTTGTGAATATCTCTGGGGCTTAGGGTGTGAGATAGGTGTCCGGGTGCCTACAGGGAGGGAAAAACACAGCATGCCCAGAGGCAGGAACACAGGCGCCCTGGAAACTTTTACTCTGAAAACTTAGGTTCCGAGTTAATTTAGGTGCCTCAGAGGTTAGACATGAATTTTGTGCCTCACAGCAGAGCCAGAACGGGCCCTAGCACCTAAAACAAAGACTTTGGCGCCTAACTCTTTGTATGCATCCAGGCTGATGTGACTTGTCCAAAGTTACGCAGGTAGTCTGTGACAGAGCTGGGATTGAAAGACAGATTTTCTAAGTCTCAAATAGAGCCCTCCCACCGAGACCATTCCTCCTCAACCTCACAGCACATTGTCAGTATGAAGCACTGAGTTTTGGCTGAGGAGACACATACCTTGCTCTGTAGGCCAGGTCTACACTAGAAAAGGTTTAGCTATACCAGCAAATCCTTCTAGTGCAAGCACAGTGTATACTAGCAAGGACGTGCTTTTGCTGTAATAACTTACACCAGTTCAGTGAGTGAAATAAGCTGTACCAGTCAAAGGGGTTTTTATGCTGGTATAACTGTATCCACACTAGGGCTTTTGTTGGTATAACACCATAGCAAAAAAAAAAAAAAGAACATCACACACCTAAAGAATGTTGTTATACTGGCAAAAGTTTCTAATGGAGACCAGGCCTTGGCTCTGCTCCTTGCCCTGGCCAGAATTTAAGCAGATTATCCTCCTATCTTAAACATTGATGTCAATGGAGAATCATAGATGTAAATGAAAGGAGAATTTGGCTCATGGACTCTGTGAGATTTAAAAAACAAACAAATCTGGACACAGGACTAGGGTCAGGGCTATTCATCTACTTTAGTAGAAACCCGCTCTGATCATATCCAACCTAGTCAGATATTATGGAACAATATTGCATCAAGCTGAGATCTGATATTAGAGCTAGAAATTTAGACCATAAGATTATGGGGGCAAAGAATTTGAATTTACCATTACTACTTTACCCCTGCACTCGCATGAGACACACAAAATTTCAAGGCAATCCAAGTAACTGTGAAGTTGGACTAGATGACCTCCTGAGGTCCCTTCCATCCCTAATCTATGATTCTATGATTAAAATTTTTGAGCACTAAGAAGAGTCAGGCTTTAAACAGAAAGCCAGTCTTAACATGGACAAAGATTGGTGCCCTGCTCTGTGTTTGTATAGCAGCTAATACAATAGAGCCCTGGCTTGGCTGAATCCTCTGTGCACTACTGCAATACAAATGTTCACTAATAATAATAATAGAGCTAGGCAGGTGTGGTCCAACTGCAAAACACTCAACAACAACATGACAAGTCTCTGCAGACATATTAGTGAGCATCACAGCAATAAGGCCATTTTTGTGCATCTCATATGCAAAATAAAAGCATGTTTATGTGCAACAACGAGGAACAAATCTGTCATCCCATGCAATCTTGGCACATTCAGGAAGATGGGCTGGATGATCGAATAGGTCTTTTCCATCTCTAACTTTTGTGATACACACAGTATAAAGCACACTAGGGAACAATTCGCCTGCATGCGTGCCACAGGCTCCCAAATACATCAGGAAACTGTCATGCAGTTGATAGCATTTGTCACTATGCAGACTTCTCTTACAGATGGAGTTCAAGAGTGGTTCAGTAATTCACAGATCACTGTCCCCATTTGGCTCCTCAAGGAAGTGCGAATATTTCAGTGTGGTGATGTACAGTCATTTTCATCTTGGTGTCTGGGTGTCTTCATGCTGAGAGACGTGTCTTTGAAAAACATGTCTGAGTGTGAAGAAGAACATGGGCACAGTGTCTTGTATGTTAATAAGACAAATACAGGCATGGAACTATACCTCCACTCACCAACTCCATTGTACAGAGTCTTAGAGTTTTTGCAGTCTGGGTGATATTCCTGATTGCCACTGATTTCTTTGAGATATTGACATGGACCAACCTATAGTCATCCGGCAACTCAACAGTGTCTCTGCAGCTGTGAAGTATGTTGAACAGCAGTTCAGTCACTTAAGGGTGGAGGGAATTTTTGCACAAGACATAACCTCAGTATGTGAGTTCTTGAGATAGTCGAATTGGTATTTTTGGTAGGGTGGGATAAAAACACCTCTTCAACCAGATCATGCCCCATTGGCAAGGCAGCGTAGGTGAGGGACATAAAAGGGGTAGTTTATTCAGGGTCCCCTATTTAAGAGGGCCCCCAAACCAAGTGGCATTTGATTTGGTCCAAACCTGAGTGGGGCTGTAACCACACGTGCCAAGCAGCAAAACCTGGAACGGGGAGCTAGGCCTAGTGCTGAGGGACAGGAGCCGCTGCTGCAGGGTGAATGAATGATGGGCTTGCTCTTCCCCATCCCAGGATCTCCCCTGAGTCATAATTTTTTTGGAAGGGGTGGCTCAGTTTCAGATTTTGCCCCAGGTCCCCAAGACCCTCTGTGTGGCCCTGCCTTGAAGATCCATTAGGACCAGTGTGGGTCTTGGGGTGAAATCTGGCACACCCACCCTGCTCTGGAGTATGGAGGTATCCGAAGATACCTAATTTCTGTATTGCAGTCAAGATGGATGAGCAGGTTCACTGAGGTGAACAACAACAATTAGACATTGTAGTTGGAATAGTGCTTGGAGGGCTCGAGCAGGTTGGTGTCCCACTGTGCTAAGTGCTGGGCAAACACAGGAAATGATGGTGTCCACCTCGCAGACCTTACCGTCTAAAAGGCACAATTTAATTTTGCATAAAATGTTGTGCGCGGTTGTGACATTAAGGTCCAGATTGCAACTTTCAAGCCACAGCCTGGGCTGGAGCGCGTGATGCAACAGTACTTTGGAGGAGAACACATTGCGGCAGGACTTCCTCGCCCCTTGGAGAATGTGATCACTTCTGCAGCCAACCAGCTTCGCCGTGGGCCCACCCTCCGACTGCCTCTCCCCATCCATTTTTATGTGGCAAGAATCTGCTGGGCTGCTAACAGGAAGCAGTGTCTTTGCTCTTCACCAGGATTATGCCTGGTTCCTGTAAAGAGCCATATGGCAAGACGGCAGAGCCCTGGCTCAGCTCAGTGCTTGGCACATTTGAACCCTAAACATAGAAACATCAGACAGAAAGGACCAAAATTCACTGATACCCTCTTCCTGCCACTATAGGAATTAATTGTCTGGGCTGCATCCACAAAACATTAAGAGATGACCCCTGCTCATACGCCAGAGAAAAAGCACCCCAGGCCAGTCTGCTCTGGGCCAGATTCTGAGTTGGTGTATATCAGTACAGTCCACTAATGTCAATGTATAATGTACAGTCACACAGCTGAGGATGTGAGACTCAAACTATGCTAAGCAATTCAACCCTATGCATGTGAGTAAGACTCTCCTTATAGACTCATAGACTCATAGACTCATAGGTCAGAAGGGACCAATATGATCATCTAGTCTGACCTCCTGCACAAGGCAGGCCACAAAACCCTACCCATACACATTTATAACAACCCCGAACCCATGACTGAGTTATTGAAATCCTCAAAAGTGAGATTTGAAGACCTCAAGCTGCAGGGAATCCATCAGCAAGCGACCCATGCCCCACGCTGCAGAGGAAGGCGAAAAACCTCCGGGGCCTCTGCCAATCCGCCCCGGAGGAAAATTCCTTCCCGACCCCAAATATGGCGATCAGCTAAACCCCGAGCATGCGGGCAAGACTCACCAGTCAGCACCCAAAAAGGAATTCTTATCATTCTTATCATTAAGTACATGATATTTATACCCCAAGGCTCCACTGACCTACAACAGCAAAACAAATAGTTCTTTCTTTCTTTCTTGTAAAATAAAGTAAATTTTGTCATTATCTTCTAGGCCACGGCAAAAATAATTTTACTATTCCTGCAAATCTTTGGTTTCCACATTTATTAAAAACTTAGGATGTTCACTATTCAATCACTAAGCTAAATAGAAAAATAACTGTTTGGCAGAGAAAGATGAATTCATAATGCTTAACAAATGAACATTATTATGCATCTAAAGCCCAGAGAGAGAGAGAAGAGAGAGTCCACTGATAAAGAACCAGTCCTTCCCTTATGCTTTTCAAAAGGGCAAGACATGCTCCAGCTGACTAGATATTCAAGGCCAGATTTTCAAAAATGTTGTGACTGCACGTTTGTGCAATGCTCATGCCCACAGAGCAGGCGGCCATATGTCTCCATTCTATCACTTGCCCCTAAAGTTGGCTGCCCTTGCAAAAAATGCCATGCTGATAACTAGCTGATTTGAGGCATTTCTTAAAAATTAGGCCCCTTATGCTGGAGAACACCACGAAAGTATATCTGACAAAAACTGGTGAGTTACAATAGCAAATGAGAAGAGTCTCATTTCCTGGTACTGCCAATCTTGAGAGGATTAGGGCATCCCCTCCTGTCACTGTCATAGCCTTTTAGCTTTTATTATTAATGATGAGTCATTGAGCATAAAAGTTTGCTGCATGCCCTACAGAAATTATCCAAGCACATGGGCCTAGATCCACAGAGATATTTAGGTGCCTAACTCACTTTGAAATCAATGGGAGTTAGGACCCCAAACATCTTAGAGGATCTGGGCCATAGTCCCTGCCTCAAAGAGCTGATAGCGTTATTTTAGATGGGGCAAAATAAACAAGTGTGACAAACAATGGTGGGTTATGGGGTGAGGCGGGTCAGAGATGTAAGATCACATGGTCACTCAGGCCTTATCTACTGTGGGGAATTGCTCTAATGTAGTCATAGGTGGCTAATCAGCAGAGTATCTGCATTATTGACAATCCCCATGGTTTGATTCTCTTCTCATACCCATGGAAATCAGGAGTGTCTTCACTGAAGTCAGTGGAGCTATAGAGGTTTTGACACTGGTGTAATTAAGAGGAGAATGATGCTCCTAGTGTAGGCAGGCAAAGCTATAATTTGCACCAATGGAGCTTACGTGCACTTGAGACTATTGCAAATCTTGGTTTATAGCAGTTTATCATGTCTATAGTAGGGATATGTCTACACTTCAAACTGGGGGTGTAATTCCCAATTCGAGGAGACATACTGGTGCTAGCCCTGACTGAGTTAGCATGCTAAAAATAGAGTGCAAGCAGGAAGAGGGGCTGGCTACCCCCACTATGTATCCAACCTAGATGCTAGGGGATGGGGATCATACAGGTTGCTATTCACTCTCTCCAGAAAGTCAACATGAAGCATTTAAGAGCTTCAACCTGTTCCTGAAGCAGATGCAAACACTGTCTCCTCATTTAAAAGGGAGGGAAAAATATTTAAACTACAAGTCCTATCTTTTAAAGGCTCCATCAGTAACTGACCTAAATGCACATGACAGAGCACTGGCGATCTCCCTTTTATTCCTGGCTGTGCTCAGGGACCTGGGGCAAGTCACATCATCTTTCTTTGTGCCTCAATTTCCCCATAGGTAACTTGGAGGTGATTCTTAGGTTATCAGGGCAGAAAAGACCATTGTGATCTTCTAATCTGACCTTATGTATAACACTGATCATAGGACTTCCTTGAATTAATTCCTGTTTGAACTAGAACATATCAGTTAGAAGAACATCCATTCTGCATTTCAAAATGTTCAGTGATGGAGCATCTTCATTTTCAAAATACCTCCCCTGATACATCCCAGTGTACAATGTTAGCATATGAAAATGGCATTGACTTGCAGCCACCCACATTACACTCATTTTGCTGAGATATGAATGACTATATAAGGTGTAAAGAAGTGGAGAATCAAGCCCCTTGTGCTCCATACTAATCTAATCCCACCTCTAACTCCAAATTAATTATGGCTGTTGTGGTAAAGCCCATGATGATGTAAGACTGATGTCAACCTACCCATAACAGCTGCATGACTGCAAAATGCAACTATGGCATAATCTCATCACCAGTGTCCTCTGCAGGTTGAATCCTGCCTTCATGACAAACACCACTGGCTTGTTTGTTCAGCAGTTCTGCTGCTGGTATATGGTCCTGATTCAAAGCCCACTGAAGTAAATGAAAAGAAACCTGCATTTGGTCGTGCTGTGAACTGCACTCCATTAATTCTGCCTGAATTTCATGGCTGACCAAGATGTGGTTCTACAGGTTCACACATTGCATGGGAGTCAGATAATGGGGGCCTTGAAGAATTTTCCCCCTTGCTCCCTAGGCTCCCCCTTGGATCAAGGGTGAAGAAGAAAGTGACTGTTCACTAGATGGGAAGTTTTCCATGCTCAGTTGGCTCTAAAAATAACGTTTCTATCGTGCTTTCTTCTAATTTCAGTACAATGCCCAGTTTCATACATTCTTCAGGATGTGCCATTGCATGTTTCATCTATTCTTCATACACAAAATGCTTTCCCCCCCACATTTCACTTCTGAAACTTTACAAGCTGTTAAAATTTCCATCCCTTCTGCTCCATTTCCCCACTAAAATTCTAGCACATACCATATGAAATGTTAACCTAAACACCTGTTATGCAAATGGTCCTTAAAGTTGGGTAAGCAATGGAAAGCTGAGGATCACAGAGCAAAACAGGGACTCTCTCACACACAGGGGGCTGTGAGCTGGGCTGTGAGGGACACCTACAAAGCTTCAACATTCCTCAAGGAGGCATAGAGCAGTAGGCACAAACCCAGGGGTTGGTGTTAGCTTGATAGCAGGTAGCACATGCCAACCATATAGTACTCAAAAGGTGGTTTGTAACCTGGTGGGTCCACACCTCATGGGATTCCCTAACCATTCCTGCTTCTATTGCCATGGACTCTAACCACTAGGCAGGGCTACTGCAGACTGTAAGTACTTAACAAGGACCAGTAATACTTGTTACAGTGCAATGCAAATAACAAACAGAAACATGTTTCCTTTAGCTGCTCTTGACACCACCTCTTATCTAGAACAGCGTGAAATTTTTCTACCAAAACTTTTTTTTCCAGAAAAAAAAATGCAGATTTTTTTTTACATCAAAATATTTCACAAATTCATGTGAGTTTAGCTGAATTGTTCATTTTAAATATTGAAAGAAAAAAAATCAAAACATTTCATTCTGATATTTTCAAAATGAAATACTTTGATATTTTGGTTTGAAACAACTTTTCATCTAGAAATTTCCTTTAATTTTATTTAAAAAAAAGCTAAATATCAAAATGAAACACCTTTTTTTGGGGGGTGGGGGTTGAATAAAATATTTGGTTAAAGCTGAAATGTTTTTTTCCTTAATTAGAGGCTGAAATTTTTGAAAAATTGAATTCTGATCCAAAACAAAAAATCCAAATTTTCAAAATTGCCAGTGAATCAAAAAAAAATCCATTCTTGATTGAGCTCCACTCTTTGCATTAGAAAATTATGAACAATGCTACATATCCTTATATGCAAATTGGTGTGTCTGTACCTCACTAAATATCTTTCTCTCTATGCATACATAAGTATTTTTTTAATAGACAGGTCTTGTAACAGCAGCACTCATTCCTTTTCTTCACTCTCAGTACTCAGCATATTGTTGCCCTCTCCAAAAGCTCTGGTCTGGAATACACTCACAGCAAAATCTGGCACCAGTCGATGGGAGATACGCATTTCCTGTCAACGCAATGTTAATCTCTATGAGGGGGTGGATTTACTGTGTCAACTTCCGAATCAATTGAGTGGGTCTCCACTGCCACTCAATTGATCCCGCAAAATTGATCCGACAGCGCCGACAGTGTTGCTGTAAATATAGACATACCCTCTGTCAATGACAACGTGTGAGATAGAACTGCTGTCATTTTACACAGATTCTGTGCTCTTTTTACTGTTCAGTCAAGGCTTTCCCAGACACGAGTTGTTTGGGCTAATTTAAACACAGACTTACACAGTAGAACTTGCAATGTGAGCAATCATTGGAACTTAAGAGGATCCCCTCAGATCCCTTTGTAAAACTCTTCTTTGCCATGAGGCCTCCTAAAACTTGACGAAAGTTAGACAGCGGACACTACTGCCTGTCATGCTGACCAATATTGTCACCTTGTTTTCTTGCACTCTCGGTCTGTCCTGCAAAAACCATTGAAGGGTGCTTTGGTTCTAATTGTCCATCTTTTGAAGTCTCTACCTCTAGAAATTCAGAATCTGCATACTAGAATGGCCTTGAAATTCTTGGAGGCAGCTAATTCATGAATATGTTGAAAAAAGTTGGAACATGAAAAGCTGGACCCCTGAGGAAGTCCATTCTTCTGGATCCTTCATGTGGCCAATTTAGAATTCTCTGTTCCAAGCATCATTTCTGTAGCCATAATAACCCACCAAGGTAACGTCTTTGATGTCCTGACCAACTGTATTATATGGTGCTGTCAAATCATGAAACACAGGCCCTGTCTTTTCTTCCTATTGGAAGAAGTGGAGACTTAAGCCCTGTATGTCAAAGACACTACCATTATGCTTCTATCTCCACCAGCACAGCTCATCACAAGAATTCATCATCTTTTTGAACGGAGAATGACTGGCCCAAATCTAGTATATCTTGGACTGACTAGCTCACACGCTTACCTACAAGGATCACCTCACCAAGGTAGCTCAGAAGATTAAGAGCAGAAATGGCCTCCCGAATAAGTTTTTGAGCTCAAGTTGGGGTGTAAACGTGCAAACGTTACGTAGCTTGCTGCTAGCCATCTGCTACTCAGATGGGAAATAGAGTGCTCCTCTGTGGTTAAACTCTGACCGCACAAGGCTAGTTGTCTCTCATCAGGCTGAGTGGTGAGGATGGAGTTAATCCCGTTTGACAAGGTATTGCATCATATTGCTCTGACATGCTGGACTGCTCTGTGGATCTGGGCCTGCATTTGGGACTGGGCTGCCACATGAGTCTGGATTACCATGTGATTTGGGCTGCCATGTTGTTCCTGATGGTGGTTTACTATCACGCCCCCGTGCCCCCCAAATTCTGTTACATGAGCTGCATGAGGGAAATTAAGTCTGGTCTTCCGGCCACAGAAGTCAGTTGAAAGATTCTCATTGCTGTCTGTTGGCTTTGCTGTCCATTTGCCTGTATACTTATTTGTGTGTCAAGTGCAAACACTTTATAGCCCAGTTAATAAAGCCTGAATCATGCAAACACTTACGCACATGGACTCAAGAGAGCATGTTGTGGGACTATGTAATTGATACTTTCTTCTCTTCCTTCTCTCCTGAGCCATTGAACCATGAGAGAGGACATCTGCAAAGAAATTATGGGGAATAATGCTGTAAGGATGCCTCCTCTCCTTCACCATAAAAGTTTTGGGGTTTTTCAGGTGCATTTTGCTATCTTTCACTCTATATGACACAAGGTAGCATGTGGGTCCATGTGTATTGACTGGAGGAACTGGTCAGAGATTGTTTTTTCTCCTTGTTGTTCTGTGTTGGCCATCTATGTCACTGGAAGCTCATCCCTGCTTTTGTTTCCTCTAGGCTATACTGCTATACATCTTTGTTTACTGGGCCACTGAATAAACTGATCCTGTCACGTGGGCTTGTTCCTTTTTCAGTTGCCTAAGAATCATGTGCTAAAACATGTTTTATTATTTCCATTTTTAGCAGCCTGGCGCTACCGGTAGCAAAGCAAAGAGTTATCGTCATCATTATGCTGAGGATAATAAACAGTCTTTGTGGACACAGTTGTGGTCTGAGCTGGGACCTGCTCTCACCCTCTCAATAATAAGCTGTAGGGCAAAGACCTTACTGCAAGGACTTAATATTTCTGGAGATTTAAAATAATGCAAGATCAATTTATTTGGCATAGATAGCATTGCTTACAATGTCCCAAAATGTATCAATTAAAAATAATTGTAACCCATAAGTTGCATTAGTTAGTGGCTCAGTCCTGCAAGGCTGGCTCTGATCCAGCAAAGTACTGAGTAGCCAAAAGGACAGGTGACACTGTTAAGAATCAAGATAAATTATTTCTCTAACTGCCTGTCCAGCAAACTAAACGTAGGCTCTGAAAATCAACCCACTGTCTTTCTATTCTGTGCATCATCCCAAATGACAAAGGCTGCAGTTTAGGGCCTGGTCCATTTATGACCGAAGCCAGGGGAAAGCTTTCCATTAATTTCAACGGGAGTTGGATTAAGCCCTAAATTAACAATTGTGCTCATTTAACATGCATGCCAGAAGAGAATCCTGTTAATACTGGACACTTAGTGATCAGTGTGAATGCCAGGGAGACACGGTACGCCTGATTTGCAGATCAATAAGGTTTAATGTGCAAGGTTTTCTATAGAGATACTAATTGAATACAAAGTCTAAAATTAACTACAATATATCATATTCGCTAAGCAGTCACTCCGAAGTCTGTATACAGGAATAGCTTTCTTCAGGAACCCCACCAGGGAGTCAGTGGCTTCTCGTCCAACTGGCAGCACCTTCTGCGAAGTCAGGTGCTGATGGAGTGCCCCCCTTTGTCTAAGTGGTAACTTCTTATACCCTTCCATAAACAGATTTCACCTAATTACCTCTCTACTCATTAGCATATATGCTAATTACCTACATTGGGTTTTCACCCTTGACTCAATTCCATTCTCACCATGATAACAGGGGTCATCCAAACAACATCTGGTGATAGGAGGGGTGGTGTAAAAATATGCCCCTTGGCAATGAAAAAGTGTACTCCCAGATGTTCAAGGATAACTTCTTGTTCCCATCACCGTTATGTATGTGCAGCTGCAAGCACACATGTTGAGTATTTCGTCTTGTTATGTGCCATGGTATGGAGAAACTGAGACATCTGCAAGGTTACTCAGTAGTCCTATTCATCGCTGTAACCGAAAGATGTCATGCTACAGGGGTCAGAATAGTCAAGCAGGCAACTAAAGCTATGCTAGGCCTGTAGGGCAGTGGTCAGGCAACTCAAATTGCATTGGGCCTCCAACAAATCCAGCTCACAGCTCAAAGGTATTTTGGCTCTGCAGAGCTAGCTGGAATCCAAAGCAGTAACTTTTTTCATTTGGTCAGTGAAATAGGCAGATGCATTGAGTAATTAGTTGCTAGTCATAACCTAGTTCCTTTTCTGACCGTGACTATGCTTAATTCAGAGAGGATTAATTTCTTTCCCACAAAATTGGGGCTTGGTGAGCTGTGTTCACTGCAAAGAAGAACATAAGAATGGTGAAACTGGGTCAGAACAGTGATCCATCTAGCCCAGTACCCTGTCTTCTGACAGTGGCCGGTGCCAGCTGCTTCAGAAGAAATGAACAGAATAGGACAATTTATTGAGTGATCCATCCTGTTGTCCAGGCCCAGCTTCTGGAAGTCAGAGGCTTAGGGACACGCAGGTTGTGTCCTGACCATCGTGGCAAATAGTCATTGATGGACCTATCCTCTATGAATTCTTGTTAGAATCCAGTTCTACTTTTAGCCTTTGCAACATTCCCTGGCAAGGAGTTCCATAGATTGACTGTACTTTGTGTGAAGAAATACTTATGTTTATTTTAACCCTGGTGGCTATTAATTTCATTAGGTGACTCCTGGTCTTATTTTATTTGAAGGGTTAACTTGTAGGAGAGTAAAGAGTTAAAATCTGCACAGTCCTAAATTAGAGGGACTGGGGTCATGGCACAGGCAAACCTTGTTTCTGTTACTTGGTGTGAATTCTAGCTAGAGTCTGTTCTCTCTCTTCTTTCCCTCCCTTCTTAGTCATTTGCGCAAGGAATGAGACTAACGAATAACTATTCTCCCTTCTGTTCAAGGTCTTTGGTGGGAATACGGCATTATATTTTTTCCCTCTCTTGCATGTTGTATATTTTAAAGAATGTTAGGAAGTTTCTAGGTAATGTGCCTCCACTCTGTGCAATAATCCTGTAAAGAATAAACAGGGGCGGGTATAATTGTATTAATCAGGTAGTTGTTAATATTCATTTTATAGGTGTCAATGTAACCAAATAAAAATCTATGGGGAGTTGCTAAAAATGTATAGTTGCATACTGTTATGGATAAAAGGATTGTAAAGTAATCGCTCATCGTTCACTCACAGTGTCAAGGCGGAACGAGCAGGCAATAAAGGGTCCAGTCTCCCCAGCCCACCCCCAGGACAACCTATTTGGTTATTTCTAACACAATTAATACTTTCTTATTCAGTTTCTTCACACTATCCGTGAGTATATAGACCTCTATCACATCCCCTTTTAGTCATCTCTTTTCTAAAATGAAGAGTGCCAGTCTTTTTAATCTCTCCTCATGTGGAAGCTATTCTATACCACTTATCATTTTTATTCCCATTCTCTATATTCTAATATATTTCCAATTCTAATCTATCTTTTTGCAATGGTTTGACCGGAACTGCACACAGTATTCAAGTAGTGAGTGTATCATGGATTTATATAATGGCATTAAGATATTTTCTGTCTTACTATCTATCCCTTTCCTAATGGCTCCTAACATTCTGTTAGCTTCTTTGACTACCTCTGCACATTGAGAAGATGTTTTCAGAGAACGATTCACAGTCACTCCAAGATCTTTTTCTTGAGTTGTAACAGCTAATTTACACCCCATCATTTTGTATGTATAGTTGGGATTATGTTTTCCAAAGAGCATTGCTGTGCATTTATCAACTCTGAATTTCATCTCTCATGTTGTGCCCAGTCACCCAGCTTTGTGATATACCTTTGTAACTCTTTGCAGTCAGCTTTGGACTTGACTAATTATCTTGAGTAATTTTGTATTGTCTGCAAACTTTGACACCTCATTTTACCCCTTTTTCCAAACCATTTCTAAATATGTTGAACAACACTGGCCCTAATATAGATCCTTGGGGGACCTCCTATTTACCTCTCTCCAGTTTGAAAACTGACCTTGTCAAGGGTTTCTGAATGTCAAAGTACACTATATCCACTGGATTACCCTTGTCCATGTGTTTTTTTTACTCTCTCAAAGAATTCTAATAGACTGGTGAGGCATAATTTCCTTAACAAAAGCCATGTTGACTGCTCTCCAACATAATGTGTTCATCAGTGTGTCTGATAATTATTTTCTTTATTATAGTTTCAACCAATTTGCCTGGTACTGAAGTTAAGTTTACCGGACTGTAATTGCCAGGATCACCTCTGGAGGCTTTTTAAAAAATGGGCATTATATTTGCTATCTGCCAGTCATTTGGTACAGAGGCTGATTGAAATGATAGGTTGCATATCACAGTTAATAGTTTTGCAGATTCATATTTGAGTTCCTTCAGAACCCTGAGGTGAATACTGTCTAGTCCTGGTGATTTATTATTGTTTAAGTTATCAATTTTTTCCAAAACTTCCCCTAGTGACACCTTAATCTGGGACATTGCCTCAGAGTCATCACCTAAAAAGAATAACGCAGGTGTGGGAATATCCCTCACGTCCTTTGTAGTGAAGACCAATGCAAGAAATTCATGTAGATTGTCCACAATGACCTTGTTTTCCTTGAGTTCTCCTTTAGCACCTCAATCATCCAGTGGCTCCACAGATTGTTTGGTAGGTTTTCTGATTCTGATGTACTTAAAAAAAATCACTCTTAGTTTTTGTGTCTTTTGCAAATTCTTTTTTGGCCTCCCTAATTAGACTTTAATATTTGACTTGCCAAAGTTTATGCTCTTTTCTATTTTCCTCATTAGGATTTGATTGATTGAGCCTCTATTATGGTATTTTAAAAACATGTCAGTGCAGCTTGCAGGCATTTCACTTTTGTGACTGTTCCTTTTAATTTGCATTTAACTAGTTTCCTCATTTTTGTGCAGTTCCCCTTTTTGAAGTGAAATAATACTATGGTGGGTTTCTTTGGTATTTCCCCGTACAAGGATGTTAAATTTAATCATATTATGCTTGCTTTTACTGAGTGGTTCAGCTATATTCACCTCTTGGACCAGATCCTATGCACCACTTCAGACTAAATCAAGAATTACCTCTCCCTTTGTGGGTTCCAGGACTAGCTGCCCTAAGAAGCAGTCATTAGTAGTGTCTAGAAATTTAACTCTGCTTCCCTTCCTGAGATGACAAAAATGAGAAAAGTTATGTGTGGTGTCGAACAGATCTGGGACCCTTTTTGAAACTAGCACGGTTTTCATTTTCTTTTTCTCAGTGGAGAGTGTGAACTCCTGTCTACCTTCATTACTTACTTCACTTTATTTCATGATAACTCTGCAATGCAGGTTACCAAGCAACCAACAGCTGTCACCCAGGGTATCTGTGACAACTGCACTCCTGACACCGACATGGCATAACATCATGTGTTAAGTTTTCAGGGGTGGTGCAGTTGCCATAGTCATTCCTAGTGATGGCTTTTGGCTGGCATGCTAAGATGACCTGACACTTGAGGGAACTAAAGAAATGAGTCAGTTTGCCATTAAACCAGTTTATAGATTCATATACGGACAAGGAACAGACAGACTGACAATAGTGATACCATGACAAGCCGGGAACTGTGCTCTGCGTAATTCCATGGACCCAGAATTTCCTTCAGAATCTTCCCCTCAGTTGATAATTTTGCTCCAGAATCTGAGTTTTCCATTTTTAAAAAATGAAGCTTTCATTCATTATGACAAGCCGACCAATGTTAACTAACTGTAAATTGCAGTAGTCATGCGTGCCTGAGTCTTCACACAGCCTGAACAACAGTTCTGAGATATATGAACTGCCCACAAACATACCCCTCTGTGGGGTAACTTGGAAACCCTAAAGATGACTGCACACTGTCCACACTGATAGCTATTTATTACTGGTCATTTTTGCAGAAAAATGCAGCAATTGTGCGTAACCAAAAATCCCAACTGCTTTGTATAGTTTCTGAGGTGCCAGAAGTTTCAATCATTTCCCATCCAGCTTCCAAAATTGCCAGCTCCCCCATGAGAAATTCGACAGTGCAGGTATGTGTGTTAAGTACAAAATTCTGCGGCGTGAATAAAAACTGAACATTGAAGGGCAGAACAAGACAGAATGAAATTAGTATCAGATTAAATAACACAAGAAATACTAGACCAATTCTATTACTCATCGGCATATTTAATTACATTAAAAATATTCATTTTTACAACTAAGTAAAAAATCTGCAAAGATGCCCCATAGCAAAACAAGTGACAGTAACTGGGCTGAGGGCATTTGGTGACAGTTACTAATTATAGTTGCAATTGGTTGAAAAATGATAAATATTATTTGTGATAAAGATCTCTAAAGGGAAACAAAAAGTGTTCATTCTTTGAGAAAATGAGTGGGGGAATTTTTCAGTGAAAACACAGATCTTCTTTTTTTCGGGTTCCAAAATAACTGAAAAAATATTGGCTTTAATTATTTATTGTTAAAAAAAAAAAGAAGGAACAAAATTTGAACTGAAGTTTTCCTCCATTTTTTTTTTAAAAAAGGACCATTGTTCATTGAGCAAAGAGTTTTGAGTGAAAAATTTGGCCCCCTCTAATTATACCACTTGTAGCTGTGATCCTCTGAAGATTTACAAACATGCTTAACTTTACACACTGTAGGTAGCCCCACTGGAGTCAATGGGAGAGCTCACAGTATTTAAAGTCAGGCATGTAAATAATTCTTTGTAGGATTAGGACCTAAGATTATTGCATGTTGCCTTGCCCTCATCCTTATTTGTTTATTTCCGTCAGTCGTCTCTCGTCATATGTACAAACTGTAAGGCCTAGACCGGGAGGCTCTGGATACATCTATACTGTGAACAAAGGGGGTGATTCCCCAGGTCACTGAGAGCTAGCACGGGTACAAACAGTCATGTAGTCGTGGTACCCTGGGCAGCAGCAGTGAAAGTATGGCTGAACAACGCCGAGTATGTACTCGCCAGTTTCCAGCAGATCTGTATTCAGCACAGCTCAGCCGGGCCTCCATTGCCGCTACCTATGCTACCACGCCTGCATTGTACTCATGCTCATATTAGCTCTCAGCGAGCTAGCACAAGTATGTGCACTTGAGCAGGGGAGCCACATCCCCTAGCTTGTAATGTAGACATAACCTATGGCTATACTATGAGTGCTTTACCGAAGTGCTCCTAGTATGGGTGCAGCTATATTGGCACAGCTGCATTTAGCACCAGTGTAGTAAAACCAGCCCCCACAAGCTAAACGGGCTATACCAATAAAATCACAGCTTTTCTGATATAATCACTTCTACACTAGGGATTCAGCCTGCATAGCTCTGTCAGGAAACACGCTTCTTCACACTCCAACTGATGTAGTGATGATGGCAGCCATCTTTAATGTAGATCCGACCTAAGTTCTTTGGAGCAGAATTGTCTTTTTTATTATATGTATGTACAGCACCTAACACAATAGGGCTCTAATCCTTGATCCAGGCCCCTAGTTGCTACCGTAATGCAAATAATCAATAAAACATTATTTATCTGAAACTGCTGCTGAATCCCCAGGCTACTACACCAGCTGCCAAAGGAACCAGAGGATCTTGAAGCCAAATTTAGCTCAGACTGCATGGAGGCAACATTGTGCAGCTGTACAACGGGCCCAAAAGTGGGCGAGGCAGGTGCAGAACAGCACAAATTGTTTGTACCTGAGCATGCAAATGTAGAGAACTGGAACAAGGCTGTAGCAATGTACCAGACACTTAGCGTTTAAGGGCAACATTAGCAAAGAAGTAGATCTGTCATGATGTGACTTAATAAGATGTTGACTCAATCTATACTAAAGTTTCTTGAAATAGTACGACATTAGCACGTGTGCCTAACTTGTGTGCATGAAAATGCTTAGTCGAGAAAATATTTTCACTTGTTTTAAAACCCGGTGTCTTCAGATAGTTAAATCAGCTTGTATGCTTTTGTTTCAAGGTGCTAATGTCAAGTTATAAGAGCCATGTAAACATGCTCTTACATGTCTGTATAGCAAAAAATATTTGTAGCACCGCTTGCAAATAAAAAAACGGAAATTCAATAGACTTACAACAAGCTTGTGCATATTATTTGATCACTTTTATTATATCCTACAGATCAGTAAGATCCAATTGAAGCATGGGAAATAAAGATTTAGTCATCAGCAATTTCTCTGTAGAGGACCTTTACACAACATACCGCTTGATAATAACCATTTTTGGATTCAACACAACCTAATTATCTTTAAAAAAGTGTTACCAACTTTTAACAAAAAATCCCCCTTACAGTTAACTTTTCTGAACACCCGATCTGACACGGAGGCCCATTTGCCATTCAAGGTTCTAGCTCAGCAACTCTTGTGAGGCCTGTCGTACTCACTACATCTCACACACTGGTGTCATGATATTTATGTAAACGGTGACATGTAATAGAGCATTTGAAAGCTAACATCACAATGGTCATTAATGTCACGGTGAAATGTTTGGAACGGCTCTGCAGGTGAAATTACGGCTACTTGTTGATAGTATCTCCTGAAGATTGTAAACAGATAAAGGTGGCAAGACAGGTGTGTTCTGTATTGCTCCCCAAACCCTGTGACACCCAACTATTCTATTTGGATCCTACTGACAATGGGTTTTAATTACAGTGTCCAACGCAATGGAGTTCTGATCCCCTTGAGGCTACCATAATGCAAATGCAAAAGTCAGAATGATCTGCAGCCAGGAGCCCTTCTTGGCTTTTTCAAGATAAAAAGTCCTCTGTGCGCTTTTCTGCTTCTGCTGCCTTTCTGTATATTTCAAGTTTGTGATCAGATACAGATACAAGATGATAACAGGAGGATCAATACACTTCTAATAGTGTGAACACCTATTTGCATCTAGATAAGTTGCACAGTGTAACCATCACTTGAAAATGTATGCCTTGCCAGCAAATTGAAGGTTCTGGACATAAATTCTTCTTTAAAGAAAAGAAAATGAAAAGAAAAAATAGATTATGTATATTCACCTCTTATTGAACTTGCTATTCAAGCAGGCTATGGGCGTGTGACAATCTTAAAACAAACATCACACATCTCAGAGCCAGCTCCTGCCCTTAGATGCTAAACTGACTGAATCATTTTCAATATAAATTTGAGCTGTGCCAAAGATTGCTTTAGATCTTCTTCACCCCTTTCTTGGACTTGCTTAACAAATGAATGATGCATAGAGGGTCCTTTGCAAAAGTGTCTTCACAAACTTAGTAACTTAAAAGTCAACCACAGACCGGTTAGAGCACAAAATTCTGCTCACTTCTACTCGTCTGCATTACGATAACTCCACTGAAGACAAAGGACACATGCAAGGTTTATGCCAATATCCCTGAGAGCAGAGTTTGGCCCGAGGTGTTTCAAATGGCTCATGTTTAGTCGTGAAACAATAAGGAGATTCTCCTTTTATTGTGCTCTTTGTTTATATTTTTATAGTATCAGAAAGAAGAGTGGTAGATTATACTTTAAAATATCTTCATTATTTTTTATTATTATTATTATTAGTTGGTACTTATACACAGCCTTTCATTCCAAAAGATCCCAATGTGTCAGCAGCTATGGGCTGGATTATGTTACTCTTTCTCATGTTGAGACATATCGTACTCTGAAATTAGTTTCACTGACTTCAGTGTTCTGTAGGTAAGTGCTCTGTAATGTGGGTAAAGGGTTCACCATTTATCCTTATATAAATCCAGGCATCACTTCCACCACTGTGCAAAACAACTGGTACACGGGACCCTGCACAATAGTGGAGGAAGAGGGATGTTGGCCAGAAATGATTGTCCAGTCTGATTTCCTGCATAAACAAGGCTAAACGATTCTACCCATTCAAATAAGAAGGGTAGGGTAAAGTTATGTCTGGATAGCTTTGATGGTGAGAAGAAGAGTTTTAAGTCTGAAGGAGTGAAGGAAGAGGATTTAAGAGGGGGTCTGAGGAAATCAGAAAGATGTCCTGTGTAGATATCGTTAGTGCTCTAGTCGAGAAAGGTCCAATCACAAAGGACTTCATTGAACTAATTGTTTGCAGTTGAGTCAAACCTATTGGGATTATAGACTCATAGACTCATAGGTCAGAAGGGACCAATATGATCATCTAGTCTGACCTCCCGCACAAGGCAGGCCACAAAACCCTACCCATACACATTTATAACAACCCCGAACCCATGACTGAGTTATTGAAATCCTCAAAAGTGAGATTTGAAGACCTCAAGCTGCAGGGAATCCACCAGCAAGCGACCCATGCCCCATGCTGCAGAGGAAGGCGAAAAACCTCCGTGGCCCCTGCCAATCCGCCCCGGAGGAAAATTCCTTCCCGACCCCAAATATGGCGATCAGCTAAACCCTGAGCATGTGGGCAAGACTCACCAGCCAGCACCCAAAAAAGATTTCTCTGCAGTAACTCAGTTCCCATCCCATCCAGCATTCCCACAGACCATTGAGCAGACTTATCTGCCGATAATCCAAAATCAATTGCTCAAATTAAACTATCCCATCATAACATCCCCTCCATATACTTATCAAGCTTAGTCTTAAAGCCAGATAAGTCATTTGCCCCCACTACTTCCCTCGGAAGGCTATTCCAGAACTTCACTCCCCTAATGGTTAGAAACCTTCGTCTAATTTCTAGTCTAAATTTCCTAATATCCAATTTGTACCCATTCGTCCTCGTGCCTATATTAGTACTAAACTTAAACAATTCCTCTCCCTCCCTAACGTTAATCCCCCTGATATATTTATATAGAGCAAGCATATCCCCCCGGAGCCTTCTTTTGGCCAGGCTAAACAAGCCAAGCTCTTTCAGTCTCCTTTCATAAGGCAGATTTTCCATTCCTCGGATCATCCTAGTAGCCCGTCTCTGAACCTGTTCCAGTTTGAATTCATCCTTCTTAAACATGGGACACCAGAACTGCACACAATATTCCAGGTGGGGTCTCACCAGCGCCGTATATAACGGCACTAACACCTCCTTCTCCTTGCTGGAAATACCTCGCCTGATGCATCCTAAAACCGCATTTGCTTTTTTAACAGCCATATCACATTGGCGGCTCATAGTCATCCTGTTATCAACCAATACCCCAAGGTCCTTCTCCTCCTCCGTTGTTTCCAACTGATGCATCCCCAACGTATATGTAAAATTCTTATTATTAATCCCTAAGTGCATGACCTTGCACTTTTCACTATTATATTTCATCCGATTACTATTGCTCCAATGTACAAGGTAGTCCAGATCTTCCTGAATAGCATCCCGGTCCTTCTCCGTGTTAGCAATTCATGCATGTGTCTACAGGAAACCTCAGTACATCAAGCTTGAGATGAAGGCTCTCACGGTACCTCCTCCAGCTTGATGTGATTGCCTTTTACAGTACTTTGAAAGTTATTATTTCTCCAGCTAACTGTGTTTTGAGAGCATTGAAAGCAATTAGGGTTCATGAAACCTCACAGCAGCAATCAGCTCATGTGGATAGTTGTTACTGTGCACTTTCTTAGCATCACTCTCTCTTTCCAGTATCTACTTCCTAAATGAAAGGAAAGATAAAAATTAAGGTAAAGCCTTGGCAATCAGCTGCCACAGTGACAAGTTAAGAGGCGGAATATAAATTATTTCATCTTTTGAAGGGAGAATATCTGCATTGAGCTCTCTGTTCCTGCTTGCAAGATAAATACAATAGCAATATTATTTACTTTAGATTTTCTACTGCCGCCCATCAGCACAGTATCTATGTGCCTTCCACATAAAGCCTTGAGGGGACTTCATGGAGTAATAACAAATATCTAGCACTTCATCTTCAATGTTCTGTACAAAAATTATATTACATCACGCTAGGAGTTACCGCGCTTCCTCTTTGTGAGTCAGCTGCTCCCTCTTCATGTCTTGGCCCTCCAGCCTGTCACTATAGTTTTGCCCTTCCTGGGTGTCAAAGTCTCACTGGACTGACTGACTGACTGACTGTGTATCACCCTCAGCAGTCCTCCAGTTCTAAGCTATGCCACTTCCCCAGTGGCTGGCAGGGGAACCACAACTGACTCTACTCCGCATTCCAGCTAAGGGATGCTACAATCAGAAACCAAGGTCTGCTCCATCCCCAAAACGCTGCAGACGTTTCCCTGCTTTCTATTCTACCTATATTAGTATTCTTTCTCCATCACCCCTCTGAGTAAACCCTGCCTTCAAGGCCAGGATCCCAGGACTTATATACTTCCCCTGTGTTTCCTCCCTTTCCCTCACTAATACCAGAAGGTAACTGCAGGCATTCATATTGCAACCTCCATTTGCCCTCACTCCCTGACCTTCTACCAGCCCCAGCTGCTCCTGGCCATCTTCAATCATTGCTGTCAAGCATAACTCTACCTTAATTGGGGCCTATCAAGTTACTTAACCCCTTCTGAGCCACTTTAACCCTTTTCAGGCTAGTGTGGAGTGAACACTCCAGCTTTTATTACTAGAACTGGTAGGAAAGCATTCAGGGTGATCTGCTGAAAAATTCAATAGTTTTTGTCAACAAACCAAACATTGGGATGAAAACCAACACATTTTCACCTGAAAGTCAAAAAGTTTCCATCCAAAAATTGTTGGGTTTCCAATGAATAATCAAAGCAGATGCTTTCTGCGAATATTTTCAGTTAGTCAAAAACACGCAACCTCCCCCCAAACAAACAACCCTTCCCCAAAACCCCAAAACATGTTCCATCAAAAAATATTTTGAAGGAAATTGTTGAGCATTACTCACGTTGTATAGAGGGGGAAACTGAACTAGAGCAAAGAAGTCAAGTGACTTGGCCGAATCTGTGAGCGAACTGAACTGTGAATGAGCTGTGCATACCTTAACGATACCATTTGGTTAGCCATTATTTATTTTATGTAACTGATGTAACATAATAATCATTATTAATAATAATTTCTATTCTAATAGCACAGAGAGGTCCCAACCAAAATCAGGGGCCTCTTTTATGTCAGGCACCTTGCAAACATAATAAGAGAAAGCCCCTGTCCTGAAGAGTTTACAGTTTGAACAGCCAAAGATTGGGAGGGGAAACAGAGGCACAAAGAAGTGTAGCAACTTGCCAAAGATCAAACCTCAGGCCAACGGCAGAGCTGGGAATAGAACCCTAATCTCTTGACTCATTACTATAGTCTCTGTGTAGAATGAGAGCTAGTGGATCTTTCAGGGAAAGGGGTTTGAGATTATGTGACTGGCTGTTACTTTCCATTCTTCTTATGTTTCCCTCTGTCTTGTGTCCAGCTAGCCTACGTGGGAACAGGATTGCTTTATTTGCCTTGCCTAAACTTACCACTGGACGCCCCGTCCAGTTATGTGGTAGGGGTATTTCCCCTGAGATGGCCTAATTGCGCTGCTCAGGCCGCTGGGGTAAATGAAGTCCAAATTCCCATGGAAGTCACTGGAGTTATTCTGAATTTACACCAGTGTGACGGAGAACAGAAGTGGAGCCAATTCTTAATTAAAAGTCTACAGTCAGAACGCTGCGCTCCCCCGGAAGACTCTGGAACAAATTAAGCAGTGATCTAAACACTGGTGAGAATTACACGCGGGATAGGATTTGCTCAAAAATGGCCTGATTCTGCCGTCCTTCGTCGCGTTCAGTCGTGATTACGCACACACATAAACTATTGACATCAATGGATTGGCTCCAGATTTACACTAGTGTAGCTGAGGACGAAATACGGCACAGTGTTCTGAAGAGGCCCTACAATTCTGTGAACACTCTGCTCTCTCTGTGTTAACTAAGCAAACAAACCAGAAACTTTTATTGTAACAAAACCAGTCCAAATTCACCTGTGGTGTAACTCCCCTGATTTTTGGTTTACACTAACAATGGATTTGGCCCATTCCTTTCAGTTATTATGAAAAAGAAAGAAAGAGAGAAAGAATAATGATCCGATGATAACTAAGCATATGACTAAATTTAAGCATACGAGAAACCCCACTGACTTCAAGTGACCAAATAGCTTGCTGAATCATGATCTATCTATATTATCACACAGCATGCACAGAAATATATTTATTGCTCCTAAAGGCCAGATGATAATTTTAATTATACAGGAGTAAATCCTGAGTAATCCCACTGACTTCCATGAAGTCAGTCCAGAATTACATTTACACAAGATTAGGATCTGGCCCTAAACAAATAAATAAGGATCACTTAGGGTGTAAAGCTTAGACTTTAGACCCACAAATACTTATGTTCATGCCTAATTTTAAACACGTGACAAGACCTATTGATGTCAATAATAATTAAAGTTAATTGTGTGTAAATCTTTGCTGGTCCTGGAGCTAAATTATCATCTATAATATATATTTAGCTTTTAGGCTTGAGCTACAATCATATCTCAGAACAGAAAAAAACAAAACATTATTATGTTATAACTAGAAATAATACTACAGATGTATCCTGTGGAATGCTAATATTGATAAATACCAACTGCACACCATTGTTCATATTTAATATAAAATTATATTTTGTATATTTAATATAACATTATATTTTGTAGCATAGTAAAAGTGCCTTCTCATCATAAAGGGCCAGATCCTTAGGTAACAGAAACCAGCAGACTTCTGCCGACTTTAGTGGAGCTACACCAATTTACACCAGCTGAGGATCTGCCACCATATGTGAAAGGTAGTAGCTGTTTACCAAGAAATTGTAAATAAACAGCATTCAGGAATTCCTAGACCATATATTTATTAAACAGAAATTACCATCAAGAAACTGTCCTCACGGCCTGGTACTGAACTCATAATATAGTCTCTAGGTTTACCAGGTTGATGTAGCTAATTATACTTCTTTCTTTTTTCAGCATGCTAGTATTCTGTACAATTTCAATAGTAATTCAGATGTGCTCTGCTACTTAATAAGCTTAGATGCTGTAAGAGTCTGTGCTATGACATCTGACAAAATTGAGGAAAAGGAGGGTAAAAAAATAGCAATATTTTACTTTTATACTGATTGATTGAACGTTAAATGATTGATTTGTTATTAGTTTTGACCAGATTCGCTACTATAATAAAAAAACCACCAACCTGTTTTTCCCATTACTCATAAATACTATTGCCACAACAAATTTAGACTTTTAACTTCAGATTCCAGTATGTAATAAGTAGGAATTTGTAGGGATGATTACAAGATTAATTTAATCATAAACCATAAAAAGAACAGATATAATCTACTAAAATAAAATATTTTAAAGTTATTTGTAGTTTTCTGTTGGTATTAGATTATATTACATACAATGTACTCTGAACATTATTTCCTTTTGAAACACTGTTTTAGGAAGGAAGCAAAATCAATAGTATGCTATAACTGAAAATCTTCATTGAATCAGCAAATACAGTTTTCATAGATTTGTGCTTGATATTTTAAAATTAATTTACTAATAAAACAAAGGGTATAGTTAGTGGAACCAAATGATGTAATAAAGTACTTTTTTATTTGCTCATTATTGCTCATTATTTTTATTATGGTAAATATTTTGTGTGTATGGGAGTTGGAAAATGAAGATTAAAAATCTAAATGTGTTCTTGGAATAGAGTTTATGGGTACTGGGAGAATTTTGATTAGCTAAATAGACAGACATATAAGGTTTAGAAGGAAAACTATCTATCTATCTATCTGTGTGTCTGATGGAAATTTACAGGCAAAAAACCACACACATCTATTTGCACTTATCTTTACCATAATAATAACAATACAATAACAACAATAATAATAATAAAATCTAGAGGTGTTTTACCTACCTGTCCCCAAAAATTACTCTCCCACAACAAAAAAGTAGAAATTTGCTAGCTAGATAGATACTCATGCACAAATTTTATAAAAACCACATTATTGTGAACACAGAAAAGAAGACATAAAAATATCACATACCACAATACTAAAATGTGCAGCATGATTTTATAGCACTATATAATGTACCAAAATAAAGGTAAACCAAACTCCATGAAGTTCCAAATTGGATTTTCTGTTTTACTTTAAACAAGCTGTGAAAACATTTCAGGGAGGGAAATATTCAGTTCTGAGTTTATGCTCTATAAAAATTTAAATCCCTTTACAAAAACACCAGAAACTGTTGAATGGCTGGAATAAATTCATATTACTGGAACAATTCCCCCGAATGACGTTCCTTTACAGTATACACAAGCTTTTGGGTGACTGTGATTTTGAATGCAACATTAGCAAACCATATTTAAGATTTCATGTTACTTTCTACAATTCAAGCCTTAATATTAAAGAGTTTTCCCTGCCAAGTATTAATTTCATGTTAATATCATTTTTTATTAACATAATACAAATATCTCTTGCAGTAGTACATCTTTCATTGCTAGTGGCTTTCATATCAAATGTCACAGCAAATTTTATTTTCACTAATAGAATAAGACTTGAACATTGTATTAGTGAAAGTGAACAGTATTACCGGCTGACACTAAAATTATAGAACATATTGTACTACAGCACATAACGGTGTGCTAAATTACATAGCATTCCTGCCCCCCACCCAACCCACAAAATGGTACCAGAAGTTCTGTTGGATATTTTATTGCTTCTTTGGAGAAAACTTCACCTTTCAAGAAGCTCGGTATCTCCCTTGTCAAAATATCACATTATACAATTCACTGGAAGTGAACTTATTGCTAAATACCCATTAGGTTCCCAGGAGATGCCTTACATTAATTGTTTAGTGAAAGCACCCTTAGGCTATCACAAGGGAAGAACATTAAATGCATAAAAAAGAAGTTGACAGAGATCCCTGTAGAACAAGCCGCATCTACCAGCTTAAAACTTCTTCATGAAGAATTCTGAGTCAGTATTCAGAATGGTCATTTTTGTTTTGCTTTTGTTTTTTCCTGTCTCTGCTAGCACAAATGCAATTAATCTGAGAAGAGAATCAATGTTGGATCAGCAGAGAATCTTTAAAAAGTGGGTAAGAAAAGAAAATCTGGGAATGGTAAACAATGCAAAGAAGAGGTACTTTGGACCTTAGGTGTCTGTTTGGCTTGCAGAGGAAAACAACAACAAAGTTGGAGAGCAGAGAAATTGTAGAATTAATGCAGCAGATGAAAAAATAAGAAAGACAGTCAGGAGAGGAGAGGAGAAATGAAGGCTGGAAGCAGAAGATAGAAAGGTTATTAAAAGAAGGATGCTTCCAGAAAAGTTTTAAGCAAAATGCCAATTAGTTTTTCAAGAGTAAAATGTCCAGATCAGAAATAAAAGGTAACAATTTTAGCAACTAGGCACACACTATTTTCCTGACTGCCATGCTATTAACACATCCCTTTTATTGTCACTCTCTTTCAAATTACCATTGATAGTTCATCTCTTGTTTATACATTGGATACTATCTTCTTTATTTCACTTCACCTTTCTGTTTAAAATGCTTCTGAAAAGGAATCGCACTAAATTTTTGTTATCAGCATTGCTGTCAAAATGCCACTAGAGGGGGCACTAGTTAAACAAGAGGCAAGAATGTAAGGTTTACCTTTTTTTTCCCCCTGGTCACCTATGAAAACAGAGCAGATTTTTCTTTTTTTCTCTTAAAGTTGGAAAATCATATTATTCTCGTGAGGAGAGTTATTGTTATTGGGCTAATTAAAGGATAACTGTAGTGAAGATACAATATGAAAAGTACCCAAAAGCCTAGACTTCACTAATAAAATTAACATCTCTCTTTCAGAAATACCTGGGGGGAAAAAACAACAAATCTTTCATATTCAGTTGATAGTCTTTAGGTCTATTTGTAATCAACATTCGAAAACACTGAGTGTTGGGATGTGAAAGGCTCTACGCATAGAAGATCTGTTGACTGTCTTGCAACTTGTGCAGTAATTTACTTCTGCACAAAATGAATGCAAAGTGCATGTGCAAATGCTCCTATTCCAATGGGGTGGGTTTTCACACTTATTTTGCACAGGGGCCAATGGCTGCAAGGCTATAGAGAATCAAGCTTATGAGCAACACGGTTTTATACCATCTCTCCTAGGTACTTCTGTGGCCCCCGTTACTATCATGGCATAGGAATCCTTCAGAATCTTTAATGTAATTGTCATCAAAACCCCTGGTATGTGAGGCACTGAGAATATCCCCATGTTTTATAGCTGTGGAACCAAGAAGCTAAGTGACTTGCCCTGGGTTACACAGGAAGTCAGTGGCGGAACAAGGAATTGAAATCATATATCCCAAAGCTGAAGCTAGTTGCCTAATCACTGGACCATCCTTTCTCTGTAATCTAAAGTCCTGGTCTTAAGAGCCTGTTTCTGTTCTCCTTTTTACCACTTTTATACCAATATAGATCCACTGTGCCTGACTCTCCCCCAGCTTTCACTGGTTATGGATTTCTAACCCACTGATCTGAATTTAGTGGAGTGACGCCTGATTTACAGTTTAAGGAGAATCAGGTCCTGTTATTCCAAATGTTGCACAACAGGGACTTTAAGCCCATTTCTATACCATTTCCAAATGTTGCATCAGTTTAAATAAATCCATTTAAAAAACAGTCTACTGACACCAGCACAAACTTATAACGTAGATGCACTTCAGTTTAACCCTGGCCTCAATCAGGATAGCTGGCAGCAGTCAATTAGCATATTAAGTGAAACTGATTTAAGTAATAAAACAATGTATGTGCATCTACATAGGAGGTGTGTACTGGTTTAACTAAATTTAAACTGGTGCAACTTTTCTAGTACACACAAGGCCTAAGAGCTGGCCTAACACTTCCTGGGAAAAGAGATGTACCTGAACGAGGGGAAGGATGGTCCAGTATGTCAGTTTGGCTGACAGTTTATCAGTTGAGAGGCCTAGACTCAGTCTCCAGCTCCACCACAGACTTCCTGTGTGACCCTGAGCAAGTCATGGAGTCTTTCTGAATGTCCACTCCCCATCTGTAACCCCTGTTCTGGTCCAAAACTTGCATGAGGCTAACAGAATTTCCCTTCTCAGAAGACTAAATTGTTGTATGCCACAAGCAGAGAACAAGGTGTCACCAATGCCTGAAGCCCCAACAATGGGAAAGAATTAGTTAGGAGAGCTATTCCCAGATGAACCTAGCAGGTGATACACAAATAAGAGGAAAACAGGCATTTGGCTACCTAAGTTGCTCTCGTGAACAATCCAGTAGGTGTGTTCAGAGGATATCTAACTCCACAAAGCAGGAGGAAGAGGAGCCAGGCTTCCCTTATAAGCTCTAGCCTGGTTGTTAGTGTATTCACCCAGGGGGTGCAAGAACCCCACTTCAAGTCTATCTTTTCCCTCACCTTAAAGAGAAAAGGAGTTTGAACAGGGATCTACTACCTCAGGTGAGTAGCCTAACAATGGGGCTATGGAACATGATAGGCATCTCCCTCAAACTCTCCTACTGAAGCTGCTCCACTTTAACTAAACAATTGAATAATTAATTATTCACTTGGGGCAGAGAAAGAGTTAGAGTTACTCTACTGATCAAATGCATTCACCTGAAAGGTGACAGAACCTTGTTCATGTCCTTTCTCTTCATCAGGTGGCGTGCAGGACTTGAATCAGGAATCCCTCACATTCAAGGTGAGTACCCTAACCACTGGTCTAAAAGTTATAAGAGATGTAGGTCTTACTCCCTGATTTTGTGCTGATAGGTAGCCTTTGAGCACCTCTACCAGTTTAGGCCCCACACGCGATTTAGGCAGAGGAGTACCTATCTTCCCCCGATTTGTGGATCGCTAGCAGAAATTGGTGCCTATCTGCAACCCGGACTTTGACACTGACCCTTGAGAGAGGGACAGGGCCAGGATCTCCTATTGGCTAATGTAGGTGTTCCAAGTCTAGCATGGTGGCTTTTGTGGATTGCATTCTAAGGTGCCCGTCTCTCTCCTGTCATTGTAGAGGTAGTCTAGGTGCCTAACTCAGGCTTTGTGGATCACAGAGTTGTTCCTGTGATTTTATAGGTGCCTAAAAGTTAGGTGTTGTGATGTTCATCACTGCAGTGCCTAATCCCCTTTGTGGATTTGGACAGCTGTGCTGGTGCACTAGAAGCCATTGCTTCCAGATACCTGTCAGCACACCTGCAAATGATGCAAAAAACAAGCAAGCATCCACTGTGAGTAAATAAACCTGAATAACTAAAGTTCCTAGAGTCTGATTCTCATTCACGCTTTGCTGGTAGTGTGAAGCATCCTTAAAGTGGATTTAATGACAATTACACCCATATTAAGGCCCCTTTGCTCTGCCAAAAGGTGAAATAGCAGCTTTAGTGTAAATCAGAATCAGGCCCTCTGGTGTTCACAGCTTTCCCAGATTTTTTAGACTTCATCCCCCCCTCACAACTAACTGGTGTTCTATGGGTTATTTGTGGTGGCATAGTGTAAATGTGGCACCATTAGTATCAAACATTATTTGATGAGATTTTTTACTATAGTCTCTCTTACCTGAGCATCTCACAGACCTCAATACTCCCATGAGGTGGGGAAATGCTAGTATCCTCCTTTGACAGATGGGGAACAGATACACACTGAGGTTAATTCACCTGCCCAAAGCCACACACAGGGAGCGTGTGGCAGAGCGGGAATTGAGTCCGGGTCTCCTAAAGCCCCACCTACCACTCTAATGATTGGCCCATCCTTCCTCCCATCATCCTATAGTGTAAACGTCTTGAGTTCTCTCTTCTAGCCATTAATTACATTCTGTGGATACTTAAGGCCTCACTTTGTTCTCACACCAGTCTGACTGACACCCCTGGTGTCAATGGAATTACAGCAATGTAACACGAGTCTCAGTGAACACAGACCAAGGCCTTTCTAGCACTCTTGAAACAACACCACATGTTGGCTAATGTCAGCAGTGAACAAGCTCTTTGGGGCAGGGACCATCTTCCACTCCATCCACATTTCAAAGAAAAACCAAGTCTCAGAGCCCATGTCAATTGACTCAGGATTGCAGGTCTTGGGCTGAGGGTCTAAAAACAGCAATGTAGACACTCAGGTTCAGGCTGGAGCCGAGTTTGAGATCCTCCCCCCTTATGGTAGCTGGCAGCTCCTCTATGGAGCTGTGAACATAGGCGTGTACCTGGAATGGTTCATGAAGTCCCCTGAAACCTGTGCCTTCTGCAGTGAGCGGGAGATCCTAGCACACATCTACAAAGAGTGTGGCAGGTGGCAACCCCTCTTCCAGCTCCTCCAGAACCTCTTACTGAGATTCTGGTTGCACTTTTCTGCACATCTTCTGATTCTGGCACAGTTCATCTGTGACCCCACAAAGTCATGGGATTTTATCATCAACTCCTGGCTCTGGCCAAAACAGCCATCCCTTACACCAGAAGGAGGAAGTTGGACCAGAGGGAAGATGCTCTGTGACTGTGGGGCTTATTTCCATCCCTTATTCAGTCATGCTTCCAAGCAGAGTTTCTTTCGGCACCACCCATTGATTTCCTGGTCACCTTTAAGGAGCAGTGGGTGCTGTCAGGGGTTTCTGCTCAGTGTCCCATTCCATTCCCTGATTTTCACCCTATGACCTTCACTCCAATCCCTGTTTTTCCATTTCTTTTCCCCAGTGTTGAATTGTTGCCTGGGTTCACTGCTCCCCTGTAGCTATGGGCCAGCTTAGGCCAGCCATCTCCCTGAACCACAATAGGTCCTCACTAGGTTTCTAAGTCCGGACTTCAATCTGAGCCCAAATGTCTACACAGTTATGTTTAGCCCTGTAGTGCGAGCCTTGCAAGCCTCAGTCAATTGGCCGGGCTCTCAGTTTTGGTGCTGCAGGCCTTTCGTTGCCGTGTAGACATACCCCATGTGTACACACAGCCTAGCACAACAGGGCCCCAACCATGACTGAGTCTCTAGGCACAACTGTAATACAAGTAATAGTAGTGAAATGAAATTCCACCATGGGCAACTATTTTCTAGACAGGGACAGAATGCTGTGTGGTGCCTAGTATAGGCAATAAATGAGGCAGGAGAGCTTCCTCCTTCCCCAAGTACCAATCAGGTGAAGGGCAGCAAGATTTCACTACTGTGCCCCACACTGGAGTGGCCTTTGTTGGGGAAATTTCAGGGAGAGCATTGATGTGTATCTGTGAGATTAGCTCTGAGACCATAGCATAGGGAGTGAGCAGAGACCAGATGAAAGCACCCATGCACCAGCTGGCCAACCTTGTTGAGCAATGCTCACCGAGCACTGGATGGGGCCAACCAGCAAGCAGGATGAACACATGAGAGGGAGCCCTGGTCTTCATCCTTGTCCCCTTCTCTCCAAATCCCTCTGTGCACTGCTCTTTCCTCTTATTGTCTTAGTCTTGGTTTAAAAGTGGTTGAGGACGGGCATTCTATCTTTGTTCATCCTGTGAAGTGCATGGCAGTGTGCGTAGAACACTGCGAGATGCATTTTAAAAATCTAGTCAACTAAAGGAATTATATGGTGTTATATAAGTAATAAACAGTAACAATCAGAATGATTATCCATGTTGCAATAGCACCAGGCAATGAGAGCGAGAACTTCTATTTTTGCAAAATGCCCTGTGCAGGATGCAAGAACGGGAAGCCAAAACCAAAGTAACTGAGCAAAAATAAACCAAAGAAAGTGTCACCATTAAGAAGGCCTCCAAGCCAACACCAGCCAGCTGTATTGTCAGCACTCTGATTGTGCTGGGGGTAAGGCCAACCTTCTCCCTTTTTCTTAGACATCAAGTCAGGGGAGAAGACACTTAACACAGTTCACAAAGCTCTTATCTCATATCAGCCTAACTTAGAGTCAGAAAAGCAGTCCCTAGAGTCCAGGTCAGGTTTGTGACATCGCAGCCAGAAAGACTACTGCCCCTATCTCCCTGAAGAAGAGCTCTGGGTAAGCTTATAAACTTGTCTCTTTCATGAACAGAAGTTGGTCCAATAAATAACATTACATCACCCACCTTGTCTCTCTAACATTCTGGGACCAACACAACTACAACAACATTGTAAACCTAGCCTCCCTGCTCAATTTCCTTTTCCTGTTGACATAACCCAGCCCCAAGGTGGGACAAGGTGCTTCTTGATTGTCCCAGACTTCCTGGGCTGCAGACAGGAGACTGTTCTTTAAAGGAGTAGTAATCCCTTCCATATGCACTGTGAGATTTTTAAAGGCCATGGACTATGTGCACCAATGGTTCGCTCTGGTTCTTCATTAGCTATAGTCACATTTGCATTGCTACATCTTAGGCTGCTATCTTCCACATGTAGCATCTACTGTTCCCCTCTCCCTCACTCATTTCTTATTCAATTAACAATAAGTTAAGGGGAGCAAAAATAAAAATTGAGATTGCTCTGACTCTCAAAAGCCAAAGCGGTTTGTTGCACTAAATCTCCATTACCACTTCATAGAGCCATAGGGTTAGACGAGACGGCAGGCGTCATCTAGTCTAAACCCCTGCCAAAATGCAGGATTTGTTCCTTTAGCCCTTTAGTAGTAAACAGTCTTGATTTATTCATTTTCGAAGACATTTCATCCTGTCGCGTGCAGAAAGCTACTGGCACCACCAATGGGTTACAGAATGTCATCCCAGACTATTATCATAGGACTCTTGATTCTTGCTTTCATTGATTCTGTTTGTAGAGCTGTGTAATTCCACGGGGCCCCCATTCTGGCCATACTGAGTCCAGGGCTAGTCAAAAGCAGTTAATTCTGGCTTTGCACTGGCGTTACTGAGAGAACTTGGTTTCAGTGGAGTCACTCTTGGCTTACATAGGTGCGAGATGAAGCTCCGGCCAAGAATTCACAGGATATGAAGACTGAGCTGGTACAAGCACAAGTAAACCATGCATCCATGTTTACTGAGACCTTTGTATTATGTTCTGCTTTTTACTTAAAGAGACATACTTCATGCTTTAGATGGCACATTGATCCGATGTGTCGTTTGTATCTATTTGGAGCTAAATCTGCTGTTGGAGACGCATGCATGCTTCCCACTCGCTTCAGTGAGACATCCATGCAGGCAAACGGAGAAGAATCTAAAGGTCACCCTGCATTAAATAGAACACACTGCTGCCACCCTGACCTTCTGGGCACAAGAGTGGCCTCTTTCAATTGGATCCAGCTGTAACACTGGATGCTGGGTCCTTCCGTATCTGTGGGCTGCCGCTCCATGCCTGGTCTTGCAAAAAACTCAGGGCTCGTCTTCACTCCTGCACTACGCTGACCTAAGTGACACTGGTTATGTTACATAAGTAACTTAACCTAAGGCGACATACGCGAGATCAACTTGCAGCGCTGTCCACGCTACGCTATGTCAACGGGAGATGCTATCTGTCGATATAACTTCCACCTCTTGTGTAGGTGGATTACAGATATTGACGGGAGAGCACTTTCCCATTGACTTAGCAAGTCTTCACCAGACCCACTAAATTGATGTCACTGTATCAGTGGTTCTGATTTAGCACTGTAGTGAACACAAGTCCTGTATGTAGAATACACTGGCTGCTATAAAGAAGTCCAGTACATGGACCAGAGAATGGATATTGGTTTTTATTTTGTGGTCAGGGAAAATGGTGACCCATTTGAAGAAAGGCATAAGAAAGAGCTTCCAAAATGGACCACCTCCAATATGGAGAGTTCATTTGTATTACAGTACCACCTAGAGGGTTCAACCAGGAACAGGGCACTACACACTGTACTAATTTATAGCAGAAGAAAGTCCCTGCCTCAATAAGCTTACAGTCTAAATAAACAAGACAGACAAAGAATGGGAGAGGAAACAAAGAGGTGAAATAATGTGCCTACAGTCACATAATAGGTCAAAGGAAAGCCAAGAATAAAGTACAGGTTTTCTGACTCCCTCGCCAGTACCTTGTCCACTAGACTACTCTGCTTCCCTAGGGGAACTACCAGAAGTAACTGTCACTGTTCACCCATTCTCACCTTCTAATCAATGGTTGTGAATAGGCCTCAGCTACTCTAACTGAATGGACTTTCCTACACCTACCCTCCCCATTGGTGTTCCTTACCCTGGGATTTATATATATACCTCCTATCTGGTTTCCGTTCCTTGCATCTGATGAAGTGGGCTGCAGCCCACAAAAGCATGTGCCTGCAGAAATTAAATTTGTTAGTCTTTAAAGTGCTACAGGACACTTGTCTTTACCAGAAGCAGATGCCCTAGCAATGGTATCCTATGAAACTGGTTACAGGCCTGATTATTTCCAAAAGTCATGTGGTGTTTGGGGCCAACTTTGCTCCTTCTGACACAGAGGATTAAACCCCACTGTTCTGGCAGAAGAATTGAAAGCAAAGGAGCAAGGACAATTCTACTGAGATTTCCTTTGCCTCCCACAGGAGAACATCATTTGGCCCCATAGCGATTACTTCTGTAAAGCCTTTTAGGATTCAGTCTGCTACATAAAAAGAAAAAGGGAAAAAAATGGTTTTTGTGATGTAAAATGCATTTGGTCTTATTTTCACATTGACAATAAAATGGAACAGTAAATAAGCGTCAACAGCAACATTCATGCCTAGGTTGTGTTTTATCATACCCACCTCCTGCTGGGCATAAAGAGGAAAAATCTCCCTCCAGCAGTCAGAATCACATAATTCAAGTTATAGCAGAATTTTTCACTGGAACCTCCCTCCCCACCCCCTGATTTATTGTGGCATGCTATTTACTGCTTCTGAGAAACAATGAAGTCTGAGGAGCAAATTCTCAGCTGATGTAACTCCTTTGGCTTCAGGGGGGGTATTTCAATCTATGCTCCAAGAGATTCTGGCCCTTAATAAAACCTAAGTCTGCTAACAGATATTCATTGTGGGTTTTATTTTTTTTTAGTGACGAAGGGGACAACATACCATTATCCAGGAGCTGCAAAATTAAAATGCTACAAATAAAATGACATTCTGCTTCTTGATGAATGAGCTCCTCTGGGATTCTGATTGCGGCTGCGACCAGGAGAGGTGTGATGAAAATGGATCTAGGTCCATAGTGCATTTATCCGTAGGTGCACTTGTGCAATCTGTTCTCTGCGCAGCTTTTCAGTTGGTTTGTTTGGTTTTGTTTGAAAGCAGATGAGCATTATTCTGTCCCTGAAACACCACAATAGGAGAAAGTTCAGAGAGCTCCATGAGCTGTTATAGAAATAGCAGGGACAGGAATTCTCAGCAATTAATAACATTTTGGCACACATCCAATTCAATGATCTCAAAGGGTGTGGCAAATTTGAAAGAATTCAGACTTGCAACAGCTGCATGAGGTAGATTAGGGTTACCGTACCTATTTAACTGATGGGGAAACTGAGGCAGAGAGTTTAAAGTGACGTGCCAGGTAATGCAGGAATATAGAAGAGCTAGATCTGTTGACCCACCCTGTGTCCAGTGCTTTAGCCACGAGAGCGCCAGTCCAATAAGCCTGCGTTCTGTAGCAGTTGCAGTGAACTTCTCCTCTTGTCATACTTTATAAGATTACAAGATGTCGGAAGCATGGTGCACACACAAGTCCTATGTCTTATAGGTAGGTAATAAGCACATCAGTATATGGTATTAGAAATCATTTTAAGCAACTTACTGCCCTACTAGACTGTTTCTCAACTGATTAACAGTTTGTTAAAAATTTCTGAATCATTTATTAACCCTTTATAAACTCTCCAAAATGGAACGGTAATGTAAAATGAGACCCATTTCCCAAAGAAAGATATGTCTGAAGGCTAAAAAATATTTTGGGGAAGAGTATTTACGACTGTGCTCAAGTATATCAAGTTGGTGTCATAGCCCACCTTTAAGGTGACTGCTTAGCTATGGCAATTATTTCTTATTCTTTACACTATCTACCTTATAGGAGAGAAATCTGTTTATTTTTTAAGTGAGTGGGTGTTGGTGCTATGTGGGCAGACATTTATTGTTTATTATTATTTAATTTGCATGGCCACAGCCCCTAGAAACTGCAATCGGGGATCACATTCCCATTGTGCTAGGTGCTGTACAAACGTATGATAAAAAGAGACATTCCGTACCACAAAGAACTTGCAGACTTAGTTCTGAAGACTGATCTTCCCTTTATCCTCAGAGAACAGGAATCTAGTGACCAGCTGCAATAAAAATGTATCCATTCCATTGTGCCAACCCGCTCCCGAACTGCTGTGGAGAGAAAGAGTGTGTTATGGCTCATGCAGGCCTTGGTCTTTTCTACTGAGATCACCAGTTCTGGTGGCACATCGGTGATGTTGAGCCCCATTTCCTGGAACTGAACTGAGATTGCCAGACTTATTTTAGCAGCCGTCGAAATATAACCTCTGGGATGGATACGGCTAACTTAGCAGAGAGAGGTTCTCTGTTCCAGTAACCAGTCCCCTGGGTCATCTATTTCCCATAGCTGTAAGGAAACTCTTTTAAGGCTCTGGGTGGGTAATATAAGACTCTGAACAACCAGAACTACAGACCCCTCCAGGGCTTTATACCTCTAGAAATGCCTTGGGATTTCTTGGGAAAAGATCATAAAAGGTACAATTTCCTGCTACTGTATGTGCAGTAAAAGCATCTCTCGAGAAGGCTAGTGAGTACCTCTGTGAAAATCCTGGAAATTGAACAGCTTCTACTTCCACCCTTAAACTCCCCCTAACTCTCCAAAAAAATATGGTCTGGTTGGAAAAAAAACCCCCTGCAATTATTCAACCTCAGCCAACTTTCCAAATCCAGCTCACCTAAGCGATTTCCTTCCCCCCTCCCTGAGCAAAATGAGAGCTGCAAGCAGTCCTAGTGCTAATGGTCTTTTTTTTCACATTGTTTCCCTAACTGAAGCAAGAACTGCAGAGACTTCAGGAGCCTCTTTATGCTATCACTTCACAGGCTGGAAGGTGACAGCTTCGCCAGGGAGTAATGCAGTCCGCCGTAATTGAATGTGGCCTGCAGCAAAGCAGCTGCCTGGAGTCACTCTTGATTGTAGCTGTCATCAGGTGGAGCAAACAGCAGTAAAATACATTGCAGAGGAATGCCATTCTACCATGCAGCTCCATGGTGATAGCTTATTTACCCTTACCCGGCTACAACAGGTTTGTAGTTAATAATCGTCAGCATCGTACCGTTGAGTGAGCACGCACGGTTGGCCGCTGAATGATCAATAATCTTTCCCATGATCTCATCTCTGGAATTCAACCAGTGCCTTAATATTCCACACATCCATTCATATTTTGTACATTTCGGTATGTTCCCCCTCCCATTTTTATATGGAGTTTTAAATGATTTTGAAGATATTCCGCTCCGTGCGTTTATTTAATTATCACATGGTGATGCAGAAAAATAATCTGCTAAATTAGGCATGAAGAGCTGTACACAAGGAGAAAGCTCCCTGCTTTCGACCTTAAAAAGAAGTCGTTAATTACAAATCCAGATGAAGAAGGAATCACAATTTTACATTTATACAGCTCTTTTCGTTCCAAAGAATCCCTCCGTGCTATACAATCCACAGGCTTGATCTTGTCACTCTTATTTAGGAGTTCTTACTTACACGAGTAGATAGTATATAAGTAAGACATCCTCACACAAGTAAGGTGTGCAGGATTGGACCTTACAAGCAGTACACATTATATATATAATGCCCATTTGGTCAATTAAAATCTGGCTCAAATCCTTATTTTAAGCCAGTATGAGACCCGGTATAATCTGTTTTTGCTTCCAGTGATATTGGTATTTATAAAAATATCTTGATCTACAAACGCAGGATTCACATGTCATTTCTAAAATTCAAGTACATGCTTGTTCTGTGTGTGTCTATATGATACTATATGAAAGGGTTGGAAAGAATCCTGTAGCTGTCAAATTATTATACATTTTAGCAGGTAATATTGATACACAACTACAGTTAAGATCATAGCATTATCATGGTATGTAAGTGCATTAGAAACGGAATCTACAGTTTAAATAGGAACAAATTCCTTTTAATATCCACCATTTGCATTAAAATATATATATAAAAACACACATAGATATCAATAGCTTGTAGACATCAGAACTCCCCATTAATCACCAACCAGACAGGTGCGAAGCTGCATGTACATCAAAGAGCACAAAGTTTGCTGATTAAAAAAGAAAAGATATTTCTAAGAAAAATGTCTTGTTTTCAAAATAACAAGAAGTATTATCAGCTTCTATCTGCTGAAGTTTTAGTTTCAGATGTTCTCATTTTTCTTATCTGGCTGGTTTACTAGCTGGTTGGTTGACCGATGATAATGGAGTGTCTCCATTTTCTTATCTATTGGTTGATGTTGGGTAGGGTACATTCCCCTCTATACTTCTCTTTATAAAGAGTGGAAGGGGAAAAACATCCAGAAGAACATATTTCTCAGATAGCCTTATTAGTACTTACTGGACCTGGTTTGGCTTTCAAGTATATGTTTTTTATACCAGCCTAAAACCATTGACCTGAGTTAAAATGATGTAACTGAGATCATGGGTTACCTGAAATTTGTTCTTTTTCCTTTAAAACTGACTCGTGCAAAACATTCTTTTTCCAGTTACAGAATTTATCTTCTGAACTTTTGGTACTTCCTGGCTGTCTGTATTTTGCACGCAGGTTCAGATCCTCACCTACTGTTAACTAATGTGGCTCCATCTGCTTCAAAGGAACTACACTCTTTTGCACCAGCCACAGTCAAATTTGCCTGTAGAATCAAATTGTGCTCTCATTTACAGCATCTTAAATCCAGGAAAACTGCACTGACTTCATTGAGATTACTCCGGATTTGCACTGTTGTAACTGAGAGTCGAATGTCGTCCTTTGGGCTGACTCAGATCTTGCTCACATTGCTGTAGAGAAGGAGTTCTATGGAAGTTGAATGAATTCCATTAGTGTGAGATCAGAATTGGATCCGTTGTGTACATTCCCACTTGTGAACCCCTTTACAAAAAGTTGTGGGCCCAGTTCTGCTCTCGCTTAGGTAGGTGTGACACCGATATAATTGCACTGATTGCAGGGGAGTTATTCTGGTTAGATTCTGGCGTGTAACAGAGTAGAATCAGACACTGTATGTGTACTGATCATCCCCAGGCCTATAAAATACCATCCTTTTCTATTTCATACAGCAGTTAAACAATTTTTTCCCAACCCTCTCTCATATAGTTATATGTGGATTTTCCCCCCTGCCCCTTCCCTAACAATAGTGTTTTTTCTGTATATAAAAAACATATATAAATTATACACAGTTTAGCCAAAACATCTGGTTTTGAGGTTTCTAAATAAACATACCGCCTTAGTTTGGACCAATTGTTCAAGAGAAAGGATCCACATTTTATTGCACCACTTTAAGTTAACACAAGCATTCTGATCCTCTTTCACCAGAAAACCACTCCACAGCGCGCCCAAGCCAGAAGCAAGTGATATTTTCATAAAGATTAAATATATATTTTTAGTAGGGGACCGGGCTCTCTACTCAGCTGTCGGCTTGTATTTAGATTTTGGGAACCTACGAGAGGATTCAGACGCCTTGTTTCTTTTTTATTTCTCGCTCTCTCTCTTTTTTGACTTGTCACTGCAATAAAGTTGGCAGCTGCTCTAGGGAGTCCTCTGTAAAGCACAATGCCCTGGGCTATGCGAGATGGAGCCCTCAATAACTGATATGAAAGGTCCTTAATTAAGCACTTAGCATTTCAAGGCAGTTATCACGGCTAGCCCACAGCCCGAGCTGGCAGTCCGTCACCACCGATAGGCCACCTAGATGACTAACGTGAGTTGAGTCGAGTCTTTTGTACTTTAGGCGAGGAGCCCTGAGGCATAGGCTGATCTGGTGACCCTCCCAGATACACTTTCTCTGCCGGAAGGAACTGGATATCGGATGTGACAACACTGCAGACGGGAAAAGATTTCCCCCAACTCCCCCTCCAAAGATCAGGGATTGAGGAGAAAGTTAGAATGACAGTGACACTTTCTTGGCTCTGCAAACCAGTAGGACTATGACCAAACCAAATGAATGAATAATCATGACTGTATAATGAAAACAGAAGGGAAAAATCTCACTGCTGTGATGCATTCAATTATTTCACCAATTACATATGGCCATGGAGAAGTTAACTAGGAAAAAAAACCCTATCCTTCTCCCTCCATCCACCATCATAATCCTCTGGACATTAGAACATAAATGTTTGGGAGGAAATTTATCTTTATATTAAGGAGACGGGGAAGACTTTTGCAGCATTAAAATGTAAAGGGTTAATGGAATGAACTATAGATTAAATTGTAAAGCAATCAAAGAAAACCAAACAGTTTATAGCAGACAACCATCTTCTGGTGTTTGGGTCTGTGTCAAGCCATGGATGTGGAAAATTAAAGCCATACTGAGAAGGGAAATGAACCATGTCTAATACATCCCCAGCAATAAAATGTTTTCACTAGGACTGTAAAACTGTGGCTTACATTAGGAAAAAGAAAATCAAACTATATGTCAATTCCACATCATGGGACATGAAGTGTCCACAAAAATTTATATTACTATTTAGAAGTGTTTCATTCTGGTGTTTTATTGTGATTGGATGCGCCCTTCTCAGTATCTTTTGACTGGTATGAAAATGATTTGAACTACTTTTTTAGCATTTATTTTACATCTATTACCTGTTCTATTACTTTTTATTATTTTATTGTGCTTGTGTAGAGGATTTTGCACAGTTTTCATTATAATGTAACATTAAGTCAATTTATTTGTGTATTACATGCTGTATAATTGCACCTTTTTTTGTGGAACAATTTGGATTTCATTATCCAACAAATCAGCAGCATTACATTTCAAAAAGCTCTTGTTAGGAATCAAGTGTGTTTTCTGACTAAGACAAAAGAGATCAAGTTTGCACCAAAAAGGAATAGAAGATTTCCTGTTAATGCCTAATCTATTCATCCTGCAGTGGAAGGTCACAGAGGAAATAGAGATATTTGTTTCTTTGAGAAAATATGTAATTACTCTGGGTCAAGATCAAAGAAGATCAATATTTGCAAGAAGAGAAATATTGTAGAACAAGGAGCTCGGATGTGGAACAGATTAAAAAAGAAATAGATCAAGGGAAGAACAAATGTATACACGGAACACATCAAATATAACAGCATTTGTGTTTATTATTGTTCTGACTTTAAACAAATCATTTTGCTTCTTAATTTACAGGTCCCATAGAGAGTATAAGTAACATAGGCAAAACTAAGTGTTCATCTGTTTGTGCAGATCTGTTTTGCCATCAATTATCAGGCTTAGACTTTGCACAAGAGGTGGCACAATTACTATCTCAGCAATCTCAAAGGTGCACCCAACAGCGATGCTAAAAAAAGAAATGTAAAATAGTGTTCTGAATACCAGTTCATGGATTAGAACATATATGTAGGTGCCAATCAGTTCTTTTTTCACTTACCTGCAGAGACCTGGGTGTTTTTCTCTATAGGAGTTGATGGCCTCACCGAGAGAGGAATATGGTCTCATGGATAAAGCTATGGTTGTGACTTGAGAAATCTGGGCTCAATTCTCAGGCCCGGTCTACACTTACCTTGGCGATTTAGCAGCAGTCGACAGGAGATACGCAAGTGACCTAAATCACTTGCGTATCTCCCGTCGACTTTGCAGCGTCTCCTCCGCGTGGCATCCATACTGTGCTTCATCGAAGGGAACAGCGCTCCCTTCAATGCAGCGCTACTCCATTTACAGGGGTGGTTTTCCTGCGTCGCTTCCTGGATCAACTGAGCATGTCTATACAGACCGCTCAGTCAATCCAGAGCAATCGATGTGACGGCGGCGAATTTTGCCAGAGATTTCATCCTGATTCTCTTTGTTTCCCATACGTATAACACCTCTTTTCTCCCACCCTGTTTCTCTCTAGTTTATTTAGACTGAAAGATCTTAAGATTGGGACTATTTCCTACTGTGAGTTTGTGTGATGCCTAACACAGTGGGGCTGTAACCTTAATTTGAGCCTATAAGGACTACTATAATGTTAACAATAAGGCTCTTAAAGCAGTTCATGTAGTAACCAAAAAAAAGCTGCTTCTAGTGTTTTAAGTGTTGTCAGCTCTTGAATGGAAACCAGTCTCTTGAACCTGGACAATTAAAGGAGGAACAGGTTTTGCAAACATTTTTTTTTCCAAATGTAATTGCATTGTTCTGCCCGTGTCGGGTTTTTTTGTTTGTTTGTTTGTTTTTAACAATTTTGGAATTATAAACTTTTTGGTTTTGTGGCTAATGCATTCACAAAAGGTTTTCAGTTTACTCTGAAATCTTTCTGTGACATAAATGTATTCTCTGCCCCAGCTCCTTGAACAAGGCAGGAGTAAAGGAGAAACCAGTTTGGATACTTTTTCAAATGTAAACACTTTTTAGGTGAACTGTCAATACAACTCTTCGGCTGAGGAATCAAGCTTTCATCTCCTTTACAGCAGCAGCTGAGTTTGACAAAAGAGACAGATCAAGGTTTCAGTTGCATAAAGAAATAAGAAACTTTAAACCAAGTCCTTATCTTCTCTGTCTTTCTCTACTCACACTCTAGTCTCCCACTCTATACAAATGTACACACTTTAAATAAAAATATATTTAAAGATAGACTGGACAAAGAATTGGGAAATACACAGCAAGGAACAACTCTACCTTGATCACTAGGGATGGATCCATTGTGTCCAAAATAGCTACTTTCCATGATTCAAACTGGAGTTTTTGTCTCTGCTTTTTCTCATTTCTTCAGTAATAATATCGGACATTTAACATCTTCAAGGCATTATCCAAGTGTTAGCTCTGTGATCTTCACAACTAGAGTTGGTCAAATAATAAAAAATCCAAAATGCTGTAATTTTGACTAGTTCACAGCATTTGAAACGGATCTGTTTTCATTCCTCTGAAACATTTTGTGACACTTTGGCATGAAAGTCTGTATGGAAACTCTTATGGCAATGGCTGTTGACATTTTTTGCTTATTGAAAATGTAGACACGAGGAAACAACTTAAAAAAAGAACAACATTTAAATCAAAACTTCACCAGAAATTAAAAAAGTAAAAAGGAGATGGTGTGTAGCAAAATTTTTCATTATAGAAGGCTGTTTTGTGGTCAACATGAAGTTTAGTGTAAAATATTTTGATCAGCCATTCTCATAACGTGTGAATATGATTATCACCATTTTGCACATAGAGAAAATGACACAAAGAGGTGTAAGGTCTAGATCTTCAAAGGAACTGTAGCCACTCACTCCCTTGGAAAAGCCAGGCCTATGAGACTTGCCCCAGGTTACTGAGGGAGTCAGTGTCAGAAGCCCAGTTAGAACTCAAGACTTGATTAAACCAGCTCTGAACTTCCCAAACATTCAGAAAGGGCGGGAAGGGTCCCTGCTTCATTATTGGTGAGCCCATGTCAGCTGTTCCACTGTGCTAAATGGGGGCAAGAGGGCAGATCTGAGTATTTACTAACAACCCCTATATCCACAAAAGGGACCAATGAGGACCTTAATTTTAATGGGGAGGTGCTCAGATACTACAGTAATGTAGGCCCTATTCCTGTTTTATAAATAGGGAAACAGAAGCACAGATGTCTGGGTCACCTGAGGAATAGAATACAGATCTTCCAGTGACTAGACTTCTGTCAAACGGTGGCTTCCCTGTGGTGTTTCGAAGGGGAAATATGTGGTTCCAGACCTACCCAGAAATGCCATCTTAATTGCTTATCTTATTTCAGCACCCGTGGCTACAATTTTGGCAGGTAACCAGAAGTGGGAGAAAAAAAACCCAAACCTAACTTTGAGGAGCCTTAAACTAAGTTCAGTTCAACTGTATTCTGAGAAACGCATAATTTTTGGGTGATGGGGGAGGTGGAGATATTGTTCTTCCTAAACCACTCCATTCCCTCATAAGTATCATTACCATTGATAAGTGAATTGTCTGTGTTCACCTGGAGTGACAGAAAATGAGATAGGAACATCAGAATTGGTATCTCATCTAAAACCAATGGTCTGTCTACCAGATGGTATCCTGTCCCCGACAGGGGCAAAGAACAGACGCTTTAGAGACAGATGTAATTACTCCATAATGGAGAATAACGTTATGACGCAACATCCAAATTCTAAGGGCCTTCTTCTGCTCCCAGTGGACTCACTGGTCCCCTCCTAGTGATTTAAGTGGAAACAGAAACTGAACCCTAAAGCAAGGAGCTGCTTGCTAATAGGCTGTCCACAGACTGTTTAAAAAAACTCCTCGAGGCCCAGTCCTGGTTCCACTGAAGTCAATGGGTGTTTTGTTGCTGACATTAGTAAAAGCAGGCCCTCTGTGCTAAACTAGATTGGTGGGGGAAGTCTCACAGGATGATTGTTCACAGTCACAGGAAGCCAGCAGCCCATGACGCTGATTCATACCAATGGCTTTGTTTCTCTCCCATCCCTCCCTCCCCTCCCCGGAAAAAGGGTTCTGGTACTTTCTGTGTGGATGGTTTGAGATCCGAGCCTGGGGATTCTCAGGCACTCCTGCTGGGTCAGTATTGTGCAGTGTTTGTGGGAGGGGAGATAGGCACATAGAGGGTCCTCTACATGCACAGATGTAGGGAGTTGGGGCAGCCCAAGCTATGCTATTCAGAAAAAGGGCAGAGAAAAACCCAGCTAAATCGAGATGTAGCAATAATCACATAACCTCTCCCCAGCTGGTAGTTACAAAGAGCAGCTCAAAGTCCCATTCACAGAGACAGGGCCCTCTGGAAGACAATTCTTTGGTCATTTCTTTCCAATTCTTGGTTGCTTGCCAACTTTGAGCAAGACCAATACTAACCAGGGAAGAAACAAGAGCCAGGGTTTGGTAATAAGAAGTCAGGGATCATGGGACAGAAAGAGAGGATTGCCATATCAGATTACACCTATAGCCCTAGTCCTGTATCCTGTACTGTGTTGGGGAACTGTCAGGAACCAGGCGCTTTCGTCTCTTCACTGATTTTCATCCAGCCATGACACAATGGATAGTGGTTTCACCACAGGTGATGACAGTTGGTCTGGGTTAAGGTGGGAGCAGCAGAAAGCAAAGAGACACACACTCTTTCAGCCTTTCTCCTGCTTTTGTCATGGACATTCAGCTTCCCCTGAAAATGGGACAGGGCAGGTGCCCTCTGATTCTACCAGTAGGCACAGACTGGGCTGGCCACAGTCAGCTCAATTAGGGAAGGTCCTTTAGCCTGTCCCCTAATGGAACAGAGGCCCAGCGGCTTCTGTGTGCCTTCTAGTGCCTTATTATTAGATATATAACTATAGATAGATAAATATAACTAATGTAATATATGGGATATAAAAATATATTTAATTATATCTAATTAATCTTTGGTTTTCTTGTTTAGTGTTTGTGCATCAATATTTAATAATAACAAAATAACCCTAGAAAATTCCCAGATAAAAAGTTATGTTCAATGAAGTTAAAATTGAAAGTGCATGAAAAACACAATATTACATACAGCCCAAATGTTTTTTTAAATTACTAAAAACGACACAAACACTAAACATGAAACCAAATTATATGAATGAACACATATTGATATACATACAAGCATGTGTCTGTATATATATAAATATCAGCTATGAATTTTATAATAGTTTTGGTGGCATATTTGACAAGAGAAAACATTCATGATTAAATCCACATTAAATTCATTACATTTAAAAAAAATATCAATTAGACTTTTAAATATAATTGGACTTGTGACGTTACAAAGTCACTGTGCATCATGTATAATTGCTTATTTTTTCCCACTAACTGCACTGCGAACTATTCAGATTAATTAAATATTGGCCCTGATACTCATTTACACTAAGAGACTTTGGCGTAGATGAGAATTCAGCTCATCATGTTTAACAGATTTTTGATTTATAGTCTGGACGGGCTCAAAGGATTCTGGGATATGGATCATGGAAGACAAGCATGGATGTGTCACTGGTGATAAAGCTTGACTTGCAGCAGTAAAACTAGATGACCAAGTAGGTCTTTTTCATCTCTGATTGTTATGGGCTTCTAAGATGTACACAAGCAACTCCCATTCAAGCCAATAGAAATACTGTACACATTCTGGAGGACAAAATCACAGAATCATAGTAGATAAGGAAGGGACCTCAGGAGGTCATCTAGTCCAACCCCCTGCTCAAAGCAGGATCAACCCCAACTAAATCATCTCAGCCAAGGCTTTGTCAAACCTGGCCTTAAAAACCTGTAAGGATGGAGATTCCACCACCTCCCTAGGTAACCCATTCCAGTGCTTCACCACTGTCCTAGTGAAAAAGTTTTTCCTAATATCCAACCTAGACCTCTCCACTGCAACTTGAGACCATTGCTCCTTGTTCTGTCATCTGCACCACTGAGAACAGCCTAGCTCCATCCTGCCTGAAACACCCCTTCAGGTAGTTGAAGGATGCTATGAAATCCTCCCTCTCTCTTCTTTTCTGACCCAGACAGTCAGAAGAATCTTTTTTTACTCTTATCCCTGACCCAGATGTGACGTGTGGGGGGAGGGACATAGGGTCATGTGCCTCCCCCAAGTTACTGCTTGGATTGTACTCAGCATGCTCACACAGACAGAGCATGTTCAATAACATTTGTTGAAGCCGCTGCCCTCACTCTGCCCCATCCACTATTGGCAGGTATGGGTCATCGTTGCCTGGCTCTATGGTAATTCCCTTAGCCATGGCACACACTGTACGAAGGTCTGACCTTAAAAAGGAGACACTCCCATTAAAATTTGTGAATTAACATTATGAAATACTATCTCCATCTAAAATACACAACCGCACCCAACTCTGCTTATGGAGCATCTATTTAAAAATCAAGGGTCAGATCCTCTGCTGATGTAAATTGGCAAGCTCCATTGTTTGCAATGGAGGTATACCAATTTGGACCAGCTGAAAATCTGTCCCTGAAAGTATAGTCAGGCAAACCCTTCCTCTGGTAAGTAATCTCTAGTCACACAAGTAGTCCCAGTAATTGCTATACAACTGCTCACTTGAGTAAGGACTTGCAGGCCCAAGCTTAAAGGACCAATTTCTTTCTTGATATCTCCACCCCAGGGATGAATTTAACCCAGTATCTCAACCAATATTTTTGCTCCAGGCTCACCCATTTGTGCGAAGGATTTACCTCAGAAAAACCTTGGAAAGCATCAAGAAGTGTTTTGCAATAAAAATTCATAAGCAGCGATATATGCATAAGCTATGACCTATTTACATGAGTTTGATTCCGATGGGGAAAAGATTGCACCTAATATGACAATCCCCAAGTCAAATTTCAGTCCCATGCAGATTTTGCAACCCATATACACACTGAGCAATCTCATTGAATTCTGAAGGACGACACACCAAGTAACGTACTTCTCTGTGTGAGTAAATGTGAAGAATCTGGCCCGGATTTACCAGTCTTCCTTACCTCCCCAACCCCCATCTTCCAAAAAACCCCCAACTGATATTGAAAAACACTTATCCTGGCTCTATAATAGTCTAAAGAGATCTCATTCCAATGGCTGCTCAATCCCTCCCCCAGGCAGAATGCCTAGAGTGGACTCAAGTTCTACTAGCATGGGTGTGTAAAAAAGGTATATGAAAAATTACTCCCAGCTAAAACAAGAGTTAAAGAGGCAAGGCTGGTTGTGATGTAGTAGCTTTAGTTAGGCGCTCAGGTGTCTCGGTAACAGCAATAAAAAAAATTCTGTCCCATATTTTGTGATCCCTCATTAGCTGGCTTCATGTGTTGCTGAAGCTGAAAGAAAAAAGTGGCAACAGGGATGACGAGTGAAATTAGTTTAACCGAGGCTCAGATAAACAAGAGGTGGGGTTTCTCTGTGCAGGGCTTACAGTTTTATTTTATTTTATTTTTTGGGGGGTGGAGGTTCAGAGTTTCGAGCAGTACTGGCACGTAGCTGTTTCCTCTCTCGTGAGAAAGATGGAAGCTGACATGTCAGTGCAATTCTTTGTCAGAAATATACATCTGCATGAAGAGAGTAGAGTTAAAAATTTAATCTGCAAAGCTATTTAGAGAGTGGATAGGCCTTGACAGGCCTCCCAAATGTATTAAAAGAACAAGAACAGCAGAGTTATGAAAAAAAGCTGTTGCAAGCAAACAGAATGAAACTAAGCTTTCTTGACAGAATCAGTTTGCCAAATGACTTTAAAATTGCACTATGTCTTGTAGGGTTGTTTTTTTTTTCTTAAATAGACTTTAATTTAAATGTATAAAGCAAGAGAAAGTTCCTTAACTTCAGAGATCTGCACAATTTTTCTCTAATCAGAAGAACAATGACATTTTGTTGGTCAGGAGGTGGGTAGATTCCATGGTTGAAATGTTGGCTTGAGACTTAAAAGAATTAGGTTCAGTTCCTGACTCTGCCACTGACTTAGTGTGACCTTAGGCCAGTTACTTAATCTAGCGGGGTCAATCTTGCCTATGTGACTTTCAATGAGATTTGAATGCTTAAGTGACATGTAAAGGGGATTTGGGCTTCTAAGTCACTTTGGTGTTTTTGAAGATTTCACTTTCTGAGCTTCACAGTTCCCCATCTGTAAATGGGGCTAATAATATGAAGCAAATACTCAGCAGCAACCGTACACCATACAACGAGAACTAACCCAGGAACCTATCCCTGCAACAAACCCCGTTGCCAACTCTAGTGACACCATCACAGGTCCTAACCACATCAGCCACACCAAAAGGCACTCATTCACCTGCCCATCTACTAATGTAATACATGCTATCATGTACCAGCAATGCCCCTCTGCCATGTACATTGGCCAAATCAGATTGTCACTATGCAAAAGAATAAATGGACACAAATCAGACATCAAAAATGGTAACCTCCATAAATCAGTAGAAGAGCACTTCAATCTCCCAGGACACTCTGTAGCTGACTTGAAAGTTGCCAGACTGCTACAAAAAAATCTCCCAAAACAGACTTCAGCGGGAAACTGCAGAGCTAGAACTCGTATGCAAACTTGACACAACCAAACTGGATCTGAAAAGGTACATGGAATGGTTATCTCATTATGAGAAGTAATTGTCACTGTCCACACATCCTCACCTTCTAATCAGTGGTTGTGAATAGGCCTCATCTACTCTCACTGAATGGACTTTGCTAACACCTACCCTCCCCATTGTTGTTTCTTACCCTTGGATGTAGATATACCCCTTTCTGATTTCTATTTCATGCATCTGACGAAGTGGGTTGCAGCCCATGAAAGCTTATGCCTGCAGAAATTTGTTAGTCTTTAAAGTGCTACAGAACTCTCATTTTTTTGCTGTATACAGACTAACACCACTACCCCTCTGAAACAATACTCCCTTTGTTTGCCGTGTTTTATAAGTCTGTAAACTTTTTGGGGGCGCGGTAGGGACTCTCTCTTTGCACCCGGCACAGAACCCAGCACAATGGGGCCTCTATGCAGCACTGTAGTATAAATAATATATGCAGGGTTTTTTTTAAACAAAGTAATTTAAGGCCACAATGTTGCATGATTACAGACTGTGGCAAAGGAAATCCCATAACCCCGCAGTGCACCTCATGAAACACTTGGTGGAAGTAGATGAAGCACAGACAGCATGTGTACATTAAAAAACCCAACCCTTCCCAGAAAACCCTACCAAAACAAAACACTCCACAGCATACACAATTCTTCCCCTAGGGAGAGGATGAGAGAAAGAGCAAACCACCCAGGACAAATGTGCTGTCATGCTGATTAATACACTGATGGAAAGGGCTTAGATAGGACAACGATGAGGTCTTCAGTGTGGTCTAGTGGACAGCGCCCTAGAAGGGGACCCCACAGATGTGGCTTCTAGTCCTGGCTCTATCACTGACTTGCTGGGTGACCTCTCTGTGCCTCAGCTTCCCAAACTGAAAAATGAAGCTAATGGCACTGACCACTTTCCTCCTGCACTTTGAGATCTATGGATGAAAAGCACAGAGCTAGGATTTATTTTTTCTTATATGAGAGCTAGGGAGCTCTAAGAACCTATGTAGAACAAAACAGAATTAAATGTTTACCCAAAAGAGAATTACATTCTCCAGATGGATTGTCTAAGATATAGGGCCTGTTGGTGAGACCTTTATTCATATTAGTGAATATTTAATTGCACGAGTAGCCCCACTGAAGTCTATGAGACTAAACCCCTGTGTAAAGGCTATTACCCGATCACTCTCTTCCACAATAAAAGGCCCAGTACCGCAACCGTTACCCCAAGAGCAGTGGCAAGTAGCACGGCACCAGATTCTACTTCGCTTATATGGAGTCTCAGAAGGGGGTTGAAGTGGAAAGAACCGTCTCTTTCGCCTTGTAAGGCTGTCATATGGATAGGTGGTAAGCAGATGGGGTTGGGCTTGTGGGAAGCAGTGGCCAATGGAACTGGTTTGCCATGCAGGGATGGACGGAGGTTTGGAGGAAGCTGCACCTCCACGTAAGGATATAGCAGAGGGTGCACAGTCTGTGCATGACTGGGAGACGTTCTGCCTCCTAGTATTCCCCTGTGGTGGTGCATCCCTACACTAACCTTTACTATGGGCTGTGCTTCAATGGCACAATGGAACTCATTGAAATCAGGGATGAAGCAGGAACTCAGGTCCTTGATGTGAATGCAGCTCAGAGTCAGGCTGGCGTGTTGGCTGTTTTGGTTCAAGGGGATTTGCCACATGACAGGTCAGATTGTTCAATCCCACTTATGCTGGTGAGCATTTTCTCATGCGACTCGCTCCACTGACTTCAGCGGGACACCTTCCACAAGTGAGTAGAGGTTGCACACTCAGCCCTGTGGGCCTCTCATCAAGTGTAACTAGATTCGACAGTCATTGCAAACCCACAACAGTGTCAGTAACCCTCTTGCTGACCAAGGCCAGGTTACAGGTACATGTAGAAAAGGCTGTGACAACTTAGCCATCAGTACATTAAGGTTTCTTTTTCATATAACCACTGGATCTTTACATCATGACCTATGCAATTCCACAATCAGTCTTGAACATTTAGGAGCAAACATGCCATCCTAGATTTTCACAGAGGCATCTTCTTGAAAGAAACAAGTTAAGCTCCAGATTTGAAGAAACACCCAAATCTGTCTCTGCAATCTGACCACTTACTGAATTTGTGGGCTCTGTTCCTTTCCTCTGCTCTGCTTTTATCTGTTTCATAAGATCAGAAGATTCATGAATATCACATAACTGAGTACCATGTATTCTGGTCATGGGCAAACCACACTTTCTAACATCAAACGGGAAGACATCCGACTTGACCTTAAATTGACCTTCGTGCTGGCAGACTTTAGAGGGAACAGCTATGCAAGAATCAAAATAGAAGACTGGTCCACAGCCAAGAAAAGCTATAAATAAAGTGATTGGCTAAACTCTCAACAGCCATTTTTGTTTTCTCCACATTCTGCTCCCTAATTTTGTTTGTTTAAAAAGAGATTTCACTCATTTCTGCTGAAGCCCAGCCATTCAGTCTAAGCCTCTGTAACATTAAATGTTAAAAAAAAGGAAGCATGATGAACACTGAAAACTAACATTTAAACAATAACCAAGTTGAACCCGCCCTTATGTTTAACTGCATGATAATAAGCAGAAGGGTTTAAAAAGAACAGATGATAAATTATTCCATACCATACATTGGCATAAGAGTAGGGCCAGACATCAAAGTCTTAGCTGTTCAAAATCTGAACCCAAATGAGCATTTTGCATCTGGCCCTTTTCTGTATAAAGGACCCCTTCTTCAAACACCACCAAAAGTTGGGCTCTTCAAAATCAGGAACCAGATCTGAATTCTGTAACTGGACCTATCACTGTTTTTAAGACGGTTACACTCATAGTTTGTCTTTATAGACACATCTAGTCAAGCAGGACTCACTTTTGCCAACAAAATTAAAATAAATAATAATTTTTTTTAATTATATAAATAAAAAGAGAATAAGGAAGCATGAGAGCATGAGGTTGGGCCTCTGTGCAACATGGAGGAGTCAGAAATTAAAGATAATCATGGTATAGGGGGTTGGCTCTCCCTTGCCATCAATCTTTGAGGGAGGCCACATCTCCCAGATACACTCCCCTTCAGTCTTCCCTTCTCCAGAATAAACAAACCCAAGTTTTCAATCTTCCCTCATAAATCATGTTTTCTAGATCATGAATCATTTATTGTTGCTCTTCTCTGGACTTTCTCCAGTTTCTCCACATCTTTCCTGAAATGTGGCACCCAGAACTGGATACAGTACTGCAGCTGAGGCCTAATCAGCATGGAGTAGAGCAGAAGTATTATTTTTCGTGTCTCGCTTACAAGACTCCTGCTAATACATCCCAGAATGATGGTTTTTGTTTTTGTTTTTTGCAACAGTCTTACACTGTTGACTCATATTTAGCTTGTTACCCCCAGAGCCCTTTCTGCAGGACTCCTTCCTAGGCAGTCATTTCCTGTTCGTGTGTGTGCAACTGATTGCCCTTCCTAATTGGAGTACTTTGCATTTGTCTTTATTGAATTTCATCCTATTTACTTCAGACCATTTATCTAGTTTGTCCAGATCATTTTGAATTTTAATCCTATCCTCCAAAGGACGTGCAACTCCTCCCAGCTTGGTATCGTCCACAAACTTTATAATGCACTTTCTGTGCCATTATCTAAATAACTGATGAAGATATTGAACAGAACCAGACCCAGAACTGATCCTTAAGAGACCCCACTAGATTTGCCCCACCAACTTGACTGTGAGCCACTGATGACTACTCTCTGGGAACAGTTTTCCAACCAGTTATGCGCTCACCTTATAGCAGCTCCATCTAAGCTGTATTACCCTAGTTTGTTTATGAGAAGATCATGATGAAAAGTCTTACTAAAGTCAAACTATATCACATCTACTGCTTCTCCCCTATCCACAAGGCTTATCTTCTAGGTGTTTAAAAATTGATTGCTTAATTATTTGTTCCATTATCTTTCTGGGTAATGAAGTTAAGCTGACTGGTCTATAATTCCCCAGGTTGTTCTTGTTTCCCTTTTTATAGATTGGCACTAAATTTGCCCTTTTGCAGTCCTCTGGAATCTCTCCCATCTTCCATGACTTTTCGAAAATAATTGCTAAAACAAGTTCCTGGCCCCAAGAATTTATAATACAAGGGGTGGATCCTACAAATAATTAAACACCTGAGTGACTTTACTGATATGTGCATAAGCAGTTGAAAGGTTATGCTTTAAATTTATACATAAAATTACAAATTATAACGAAAGACAAAGAGAACTAGAGGGGTGGGATTTGATTATCTACAGGAGATGCATTCCTTATTGGTTGTTATTTATTATTTCTATTGAAGTAGCATCTGGATGATCCAGTTGAGACTGGAGGCTTTTTGCAAGACACTCCATGTCCCAAACTGCTTATAATATAAATACAGAAGACAGACAAAGGAAGCATTATTATCCCCATTTTACAGATGGAAAACCGTGGTAGAAAGAGAGATTAAGTAATTTGCTCATGATCAAACAGAAATTTTGTGACAGAGTGAGAAATTAAACCCAGATTTCTCAATCTCAGTCCAGTGCTTTAACTACAAGGTAGATCATCCTTCCTATGTAACTAATGCAGTAACCCTGGTAGGGAGGATGAGGGATCTAATTTATAGCAGCAAGTTGAATGAAGGATTCGATAAGAGGAAAAAAAGTCATCAGAATCAATTAGAACATCAGTTTATATGTCCCTAAAAAATTTTGAAAGAAATTACATATAACATTTCCAATATTTTTCCATCTTTCAATAACAAATGGAAAATTGGAAATGTTTCTCTTTTTGAAAGCGAACATTTTTTATTTTCAGTAACAAAACCCAAACAGTTTCATTTTTCAAAAAACAAATATCTTCAATTTTCAAAACCAAAATCTGATTTTTTTCTGGTTGGTTTTTGTTTTCATTTTTTATCAAAAAACCGGGAAACTGAAAGAAATGAAAATTTATTTGCAGGGGGAAAAAAAGCAATTTGCATTGAAATATTTTTTAAACCGGAAATTTGCAATCAGCTCTGTTTGGTATATTTCTTTATGCGATGACATAGCCTGGGGCAATGAAAGCCCTGAGTTTGCATCTTTCAGATCTGCACAAATCATTGGGGCTTTATCTGGTTGGACTTTGACCTGTATGGATATGATTATAGTGTTGATACCTAATTACGGTTATCCTTTCAGTGGCAGAGTAGGTTAGCATGTTAGTTGAGGCAGTATCAAAGTTCTGAGTATTCTCAATTTCCACTGAAGGAGCAGTTGAGTACCTTATATCATCTACACTATAGGAGTTCAGAGAGGATGAGTTAAATGTGAATGTAAACGCAGACATTATTATTAATGTATTGTTATTAATATATTATGATAGCAATATTAATAACAACATGACATTATTATTATTAATGGTGGGCATACCATTCACAGAAATAATGTTATATTAATGAGAATAATATATTTATAAGAATTGTTATTATTATTAATAGCACTGAGCAAAACATTCCCAGTAACATTTTTTTTTGTCATCAACTTTTACTTGTTTCTGCATTCATATGTTTGCATTTGTGTTCAAGAGATTACAGCAGTGTTATGTCACTTGGAATGTTTTGATAAAATTTGGGAGAATATATATAAAGGAATTCAAATGACTGCAAATATTTTGCAGCTAATTTTCCCAGTGTTTTCTGAATTACCAGTTGAGTTGGTTGGTTTCGGTGGGTCACATAAGTCACATGATACTGGTCCTTGTTCCCTGATAAGCTAAGCCTATCCCATGTGCCAAGGAGTTAATAGATTTTAAGGCCAGAAGGAACCATTATGATCATCTAGTCTGGCCTCATTTATAACACAGATTAAAGAACCTCAACCAGTAATTTCTTCATTAAGTCTATAACTTCTGTATGAACTGTAGCATAGTTTTTAGAAGACTATCCAGTTGGGTTTTTTTCAAGATTTTAAGTAATGGAGAATCAACCACATCACTAGATAAGATGTTTCAATGGTAAATTACGCTCACTCTTAAAAAGTACCTTTTTTCTAGCCTGCTTTTTTCTATCTTCAGCTTCCAACCATTGGTTGGCAGAAACCACACTGGCTCTCTTTCTCAGTGGGAATGGCAGCATTTTTTGAGTTCTGTCCAAGTAAATTGCAGTAACAGGGAGCAGTTCTAAGCTGCTTCTTGCTTCACTGTACGGACCCATAGGACTGGTCAAAAAGTACAGTAACATGTTGACAGAATCTTTTTTAAACTTTCTGTAGAAATCTTTTCATTACAATTTTAATTTTTGAAAAATTTCTGTCACTCAATACATTGGTCCCAAAACAAGAAAAAAGGGTTTGTTTGTTTTTTCAAATATTTCAACAAAAAATTTCCATCCATCTCTATCTGTGTGCATGTGTTAAGGGTTACTTACTACTACCTCACAATACCTCATCCCAACTGAAAACCATCTGAGATTGTAGGAAAGCAGTAGCTCCCTTCTGGTGGACTCCCAAAGATGCTGGAGGACAAAGAGATTAATCAACGTTTCTGAACTGGGGTAGCAGGTCACCAGTCATTCCCTGTAACAAATTGAGACTAGGCATTAGGGACAGTGAGAGGATTGTCCTGAGAGGGTCTACCAAGGGCTGTTGATTGAAGACTGATGGTGAAGGGACAGAATGCTGTGTGGCTGAGTGGGAACCTTCAAAGGTTTGGATAAGCATCCAAACTCTGAACCATTTTTGTCCTTGCTCTCCCATCTTCTCTCCTCACTTTCTCCTTCTCCCTTTCTCAAAGTGAGAGCAATGGGTAGGTCCTTGTTAGAGCTGCCATCCCATCCACTCTTAGGTTTGATCACAACTTCAAAGCCTTCCAACTGACCAGTCTTGAATTCAGCCACTCAAGGAATCTCCTTGGAATAAGGAACATCTTTTTGTTCTGTGTTTGTACAACATCTAACCCAATTGGGTCCTAGCTTATAACAGGGCCTCATAGCAAACATCTGCATGGCAAGCAGAAACCCACAGCAGTGAGTCTCAAAGCCCGGCTCTACAGACTCTTGCTTGTGCTACAGTGCTAAAAAGAGACATTTAATGTTGGGCTAGAACTTGGGCTCTGAAACCCATGAAGTGGGTGGGCTTCAGCTCTCTACACAGCTGTTTTTAGAGCCATAGCATGAGCACCATGAGCCCAAGTCTGTAGACCCAGGATCTGAGACTTGCTGCAGCAGGTTTCCACTTGCCATGTAGACATACCTCAAGGTGCTATCACTAGATCCGATCGAAAATTTTCACTGGGACAGTTTTCCATTGAAAAATGCAATTTTGTTGAAATGCAAATATTTCAGAGGAATATGTCTGTTGTCAGGTGTTAGCAGCAGGTGTGTGTTCTCAGCGTGCTATCCCAGTGCTGCGCAGATAGTTGACACAGCAGACCTCGATCAAACTGCCCCAATAAGACCAAAGAACCGTTTCAGTAGTGAAGGCACCTGACCAGGCTTATTGCCAACAAAGCACAATATAAAGTGCCTTTACATATACAATATACATGCTACAAGTACACTTCATACATATTTGCCCCTGACAATGGACCCCCAAAAAGTGACGACCCCACCATGCCATGCCACCCACACCCCTATGCCATAGTACTGTTACTTCTACACTGCTGTTGGGGGCAGCGCTGCCCAGCCACCAATATCTGAAAGGCTCTAGCTGTCAGCCATGCATCAGGCTGACAGCTGCAGCCACAGCATGCGTGGAGGCTAACAGCTTGCGACTCTTCACCTTAATAATCTTGCAATCCCTTGAAGGGTTCCAACTCCCAGTTTGAGAACCCCTAGTTCTTAGGAATGTGTGTGGGCCAGTTCTTGCTAGGCATTTTTGTAACAGGGCCTGACTTTAGCTAACTTTGCTTTACAGCAGCAGGGCTTGACTACTAATTTAGTTCATGCCTCAGGCTTCTTACCAGGCCTGTCACACCAGGTCACATGTCTCAGGCTCTCACTTTCTACTACAAGGGCTAGTTCAACAAAATTTTCAATGGGAAAAAGGTGAAACATTTAGTTTCTACTGTCATTTTGATTAATTTCATTTCAACTTCTATATTATCTTTCATCTTAGTTTCATTATATATTACCTTTAATGTTACATATATATATGTATATATATTATATATATATATAATATTTGAATATAAAATAAAAAGAATCAAAACATTGACTTTGAAACCAAACCTCTTGACATTCTCAACATGAAATGCTTCAGTGGTCATGAATTGAAACTTTTTGGAATTTTTATTTAGTAAGACATTTCAAAATTTCAGCTTTTTGTTGCAATTTAGAACAATTTTTTAAAAAATGTTGGGAATTTCCTGAAGAATGGAATTCCAATTTCCAACCAGCTTTAGCTACCGCAGTAATAATAAATAATAATCAAAGTCATGGCAAAAGTAAACAAACCGCACTAGGGAGAGATAGAGTCAAAATTTCTAGTTATGACCATCAGAATGGGAAGAATGTTGCCTGTGTTAAGAGGAATGAAAATAATTGAAGAACGAGTCAGAGGAAATGGAGGAAAGAATACTTTATGGAATACCAGTTGGAAGACCTGGAGAAAGTGTTTTATACTAAACACCAAGTCTGAGAGGAAATATGTCCTTTATTCTTAGAATGCAGAATACTGCCGGGTAACCTTCAAAGTATTTGCAGTTCAGGTTTGTTTGGATATGCCTCCAGAAGTTAAAAATCTTATTCAAATCAGTAAGGCAAAACTGAGCTAGAATGTCATTAGAGTTGGTTTTCAAGTTGAATTTCCAGTACCTACTGCTTCCAGCTGAGCCAGAAATATAGTAAGAAAGGAGTCAATCACAGGTACCTGTTTGTTTTGTGCAGTGTCGGTGCTTGGCAAAATAATAAATAATATTTTGGCATCTCCTCTCCTATTCCTGGCTGGAATGATGAAGTGTCAGGATATACAAAAATTAAAAATAATGGGGATGAGAAACAGGAAAAATTCTTCAAATGTGAACAATTTCCAGCATATCTTACCAGATAAAACTCTGGTTTTTATCTGTTAATGTTTTCACACTAAAGACAATAGGCCGAAGGGCTCTGCTCCAGCTTTTTTAACTTAAAGCTTGTGCATCCTTCTTCCAGTTGATCTTCTGCATGGCAGGAGGCTTATGTTTGCCATACAGTTTTTGACCTCAAGAACATCCGAAGTACCTGAACATGTGGTGCTGGAACATGCCTCTGCTGGGACTTGGCTGATGATATACTGCATTTAAATTTCAAATATGGGCATGGATGTGTTGGATTCTGCAGTTCCATGCCTGGGGCAATGTCTGAGTGGCCTATGTAGTAGAAAGAGAAAGCCTGAAACACGGGGCCTAGTACAAGATGTGAGGCCTGAACCAAAATCAGCAAGGGTTGGCCTATGAGCAAGACTCAGACCCAGCTACAAAGTTCACTGTTCAGTACATGAGCTTGGCAAGAATATGCCTGGCTTTGCTAGAAGAGAGGAACTTTTAAGAAGTACGAGGCAGCAGGTAGTCATATAAACACATTCCAGAAGGGTATGCAAGAGGACTCCGATACTGGCTATGATATAAAATGGTACAGGGACACACTGACCCCGCCTAAGATAAGGTCAGGATGACAGGATAGTGGATGGAGAGGTTTTTTTGAACCACTAGGTACATGGTGTATGATGGTAACTAACCACATCAGAAAGGTAACATGTAACTTCTTTGTATCAGTGTCTAAAAGAAAGGTCACAAAAGGGACATCATTCTCTGGCCTTTGGGGCAGTGGAAAGTCCTGCCACTGGCTGAGCTGGTCCGTTGTCATGGGCATACATGTATTAGTGTCCCTGTGGGTCTTGTGGGGCACATCAACTGAGGTCCGCTGGGCTAGCTACCCCAGAGCCAGGATAGCACACAGAGAGAACACATACACAGTTGACAACTGACATCAGCGTATAATTACTCCTCCTTTCCTTTCACTACAGGATGGGACATGGCATTGTGATTGGGGATAGGGACACAGGTGGGGCACTTGGGTCAGGGCAGGAAACAGTATATGTGGGACTAAGGAGGACAATGAAGGTAAGAGGCTTCAAAGGGGGCAAGAAGCTATCAGAGAGTTGTTGCAAGTAACTGAAGCAGTATGCTGAAAGAGAGAAACTGTTGGGGAGTCTTTGAAGGGGATACAACCATAAACGGGGGAATGGCAACCATCAAGACATCTGTGCTAGGGAGTGAGACAGCAGGAGAACAGGAAACAACTGAGGAGCAGGGAAGGAAAGAACATAGGGATAGCCATACTGTATCAGACCCATGGTCCATCTAGTGCAGTGTCCTGTTTCAAACAGTGTCTAGAACCAGATATAGGAAACTCCACAGCAGGCATAATGTGACATCCAAGAATGTCTGATCTGAATCCAAGTAATTAGAAATTGCCTTAAACTCTGAATCAGAAGATTTCATATCCCTTCTAATATTTGGGACGGTGGGGGTTAGCTTTAATTGTTATGTCTCTGGATATTCTTGTTATCCATCCAAATATCTAATCCTTTTTTCTTTTCTTTTGTTTAACTTTATTTTTATCATTTTTATATAAAATATAAGCACATAATGAAACAAAACATATATAAATACACACATACCATGGAAATAGCATATAAATAACAAAAGGCAATGTTCATTGTTTGTAAAACCTGGAAAAAAACCAAGCCAAACAAACAAACAAAACCCCTGAACCCGTAGAGGTCATGCAGTGACTAAACAAATAAATGAGGACATGGGCACTGGGGCCTAATACATACTGAACTGCAAAACTATGCAATAGTTAAATCAGTGTGACCAGACAGTCTCATATTTTTCCAAGTATTTCTATTAAACAAAGTCATTTTTTCCACTAGTGCAGTAGTAAAGAGCTCACTAAGCCAGTCTCTTATGCGGGAGGAATTGCTGATGTTCATTTTCTTAGATTAACTCTTTTGGCCTCTCAAATATTTAGTGCAATGTATGTCTTCTTGTTAACTCACCTTGCTCATTTAGCACCCCTAAAATACACAAACTTGGAGAAGGAAAGATAGCAACACTTAGGAATGTAGAGAGAGCCCTAAATATGGTGTTCCAGAACACATGCATTTTTGACAGGTATAGAGGATGTGTGAAAGGCTGGGATGTGGCTCTTTGGAACTCCAGCATTCACTGTGTGTTGCCAATCTAGCCGTATACAAACATCCTGGGGTCCAGTAATAACTAATCCCATTTTCAATCTTGCTAAATCCTTGAAAAAAGGGCAAGAGGGGAAACAGACCCAGAGAGGTGAAGTGACTTGCCCAAAGTCACATAGCAGGTAAATAGCAGAGCTAGGAGTGGGCTACGTGGCTCCTCTTGAGTCCAAGCTCAGTATCCTTCCACAAGACAAAGGCTCCCTTCAAAAGACACAATACAACGGAAAATTACTATTGAATCTTGGAAATTCATTGTGGCCATAGGGGTAGCTATGGCTATCTCCTCTTCTTTGGTTACAAGGGATTGGGTAATGATGGGAGGTAGGAGATGAACAGTCGTTTCTTACCCTAGTGCCACTGTTTTTAGACACTTTTCTCAAAAGTGAATATGATTTCTCTCTCCTATACGTCCATGTTCTGTTTCTGAAGTACTTGCCAGATTTTCCTTTTTAGTATTATTATTTATATCACTATTGCTACAAGATGGGAGCCTCATTGTATTAGATGTTGGACAGACACCTAAGAACACATAGCATCTGCCCTGAATAGCTTAAAGTCTAAATAGAAAAGGCAGACAAAGGGCTGGGGAAAAGAAATATTTCAGCCTCATTTCACTGATAGAAACTGAGGCAGATGGAGATTAAATAGCATGTTCAAGATCACACAGGAGCTTGTACCTGAGGAAGAAATTGAACCCAGCTCTTCTACATCTTAGTTCAGTCACAACCACAAAAACAAGTTCTCTTTTCTTTCTCGCCATCTATATTCTTAACAGAATTTCACCTTCATGAATGCTCAAGAGATGTGATTGAGCTGGATGGCAAATACTAGCAATGTCCATTCACAGTTTGTAGCTGACTGAATGTACATGTAATAAATACTAATACTTTGCTTTCATCTAATGCCTCCCATCCCAAGATCTTCAAATGCTTTACAAAGCAGAGTAAATATTATTATGCCCATTTTACTAATAAGAATAGAACTCAAGTCCTTCCTGAGACACAGTCCTCTGCACTAACAAATAAACTCTGCTTAACATGCCTGCCGAGAAAAAAAGAGGAACTGGCTGAAATATTAATTCACAAAGAAACTGATCTTAGGATGTGTACTAAGAAGAGGTATGTGGTGTATGCCTGATACTAAAGACAGCAATACTTGTGCCCAATGCATTACAGAACTGTACAAGAATAACCCATCTCTGCTGATGTGTGTCCCTTATTATGTTGTCAAAGTCAAGGAGACCTAGGGTTACCTGATGACTAAGTGTTGGCCATGCCAGTTAAAGTTGCCAAGAGGCAATTTTAATTTATACAACCAGTTTTTCCAAGATTAACAAAAAAAAAAAAAAAAAAAAAAAAAAGAGAGACAAAAAGGGGGGTTATGTTACAGTTTTAGCCAGTTAGTCACCTATTAGTGATTCACAATGCACTTTGTGGCTAGATATGTGTACACACCCTCATTCAGTCTGCGATGGTGCTTTCCAGTTCAGCACTCTTAGTTCTGGGCTTTGCATAAAGTTAATGATGGAGAATAGTGAAGTCTCACTTTCTTTCAATTATGAAAATGAAATATCATAGAATATTAGAGTTGGAAGGGATCTCAGGAGGTCATCTAGTCCAACCCCCTGCTCCAAGCAGGACTAACCTCAGCTAAATTATCCCCGCCAGGGCTTTGTCAAGCCTCAGCTTAAAAACCTTTAAAGATGGAGATGCCACCACCTCCCTAGGTAACCTATTCCAGTGCTTCACCACCCTCCTAGTGAAAAACTTTTTCCTAATGTCCAACCTAGACCTCCCCCACTGCAACTTGAGACCGTTGCTCCTTGTTCTGCCATCCACTACCATTTAGAACAGCCTAGCTCCATCCTTCCTGGAACCCCCTTTCAGGTAGTTAAAGGCTGCTATCAAATTCCCCTCATTCTTCTCTTTTGCAGACTAAACAAACCTAGTTCCCTCAGCATCTCCTCATAAGTCTCATGCTCCAGCCCCCTAATCATTTTTGTTGTCTTCTGCTGGACTCTCTCCAGCTTGTCCACATCCTTTTTGTAGTGGGGGGCCCAAAACTCAATACAATACTCCAAATGTGGCCTCACCAATGCCGAATAGAGGGGAATAATCACTTCCCTCGATCTGCTGGCAATGCTCCACTAATGTAGCCCAATATGCTATTAGTCTTCTTGGCAACCAGGGCATACTGGTCCGGGTAAATGGCATGAGTTACATGGTAGCCACAATCCTAAAGTACAACATTTGGACCCAGATGTGAACTGTGTCAGATGTGAACAGTTCACAGATGAGGGGGTGTCATCGGGCCACCTGTCTAGAGTGCCATCCTGTGGCAGGGCAGCGGCATAAGTGCACCTGCCTCAATTTCCTTTTTTCAGAGTCCCCTGAAACAGTACAAACAATCTTTCTCAGTGCAAAGGGCCCTTGTGGGGTTAATTTATTACAAAAGTCCTATACCCATAAATGATAACAAGAGTCCCACACCATAGTCCAAGTTGCCCAGCATCAGCTAAACAGTACATGCAACACACAGCCCCAGCCTCTCTCGCCATGGCCTCACTCTTCACTAGCCTGATCTCTCTTACTACATCCCCATGTCACCTCCCCTCACAGCTGGATTGCAGCCTGGCTCTTTCTATGGACACCCTCACAGCTTCTCTGCTGGGAGGTCATCTTTATCAGCAAAGCATGCCACAATTCCCCTGCATCTCTCACTGCTCCCCTGGCACCAGCTTTCCACTGTGGAGACTTCAGCAGGTAAGGCCCTCATCTGCTCCCCTGCCTTCAGTCCCAGCCAGCTTAGAGTCAGGTATCTCCCTCTGCTGCTCTTTCTGCCTTCTGCCCTCTCAAGCCCACTGGCCCTGGCTCTCTGGCTTGGGGAAGTCAGCCAGCAAACCCTTCTTGCTGCTTTCCTTGCCACCAGCCTTCCCCACAGAAACACCTTCTGCTTCATTCTTCATCAGGGGCCAGACCAAGGAGGGCCAGCTGCTGTCCTCTTCCCTGACTAATTGCACTGCTAGGCAACCAAGCAGCTGAGCTGCACTGGCTTGGAACTGACAGAGTGGCCACTGCCCGACTGGCTGCAGGTTTAGCAGTCTTGTTTATAAGTCTGGCTCCCGCAGCACATAAACAGCTGCTCAGTGCATATCATAGTTGCAGCTGGGCTTGCCCTTGTTCCAGTCCCTGCTCCTGCTTTGCTCCAGTCTCTGCTCCAGTCTGCTTCCAGCCCCTGTTCCCCTCTGCCTTCAGATTTCTGGCTTCAGTCCCTGATTCTGCTCCTGATTTATGACTCTGATCCTCCAGTTCTGGCATATGACTTCTGTCTCTCCAGTACTGACCCTCTGAGCATTTTCTGCCCATTGTGGACCTAGCGCTAACCAGTTGGCCAAAGTCTTGCTTCCACCACTAGGCCTGACTGCCCACTGCTTGTTCGGTTGCGCTGTGAGAAGCCCATGCAAAGGCTAGAGCCCCATCTCACTGGAATGGAACCCACTGAGGCCAGTTTTTCCCTGGTGGAGCTCATATGGAACCTGTAGGTGCAGATGTCCACCCTGCAGATGCAGAACATGGCCCTACAAGTCCACATGGCTTCACTGGCAACCCCTGCTCTTGCCCCCCATGAGCCAAAGGTCCTGCTTCCAGACAGGTGTAGAGTAATCATGGTCAGGTCTGAGGTTTCCTAAACCAGTGCAAGCTCCTTTCCTTGCTACACTCCTAATTGCTCCCCATAGAGGAGTAGGGTTCATCATTCATCTGCTCCCTGGCGAAGCCTTGACCCAGGCCTTTCCCCTCTTGGAACAGTCCAGCCCCCTCATGAGCCGGTCGGAGCTGTTCATTCAGGCCATATCAGTTCTCTCTGGTGACCCCCACCACATCCATACTGCTGACGGTCCGCTGCAAACACAACAGCAAGGCCATCGATCAGCTAGCAAAGAAGCTGCTGAATTCTGTGAATGCAGAATGGAATGAGGCCACACAGCATAATCGGTTTTGGATTGGGTTGAACGAAGATATGAAGGACGAACGGGCATGGGTTGAGCCACCGCCCGTCTTGATGACCTGACGCACTATGTACTCTTAGTTTCGACTCTTTAGAGGACTAAGGTGTCGGAGAAATCTAGGGTATGTCTACACTCCAGCTGGGAGGGCACTTCCCAATGCTCATAGACAGACATGCTCTAGCTTTGCTCACGCGAGTTTGCTAAAAAATAGCAGTGTGGTAACAGCAACAGGGTTGTTGGCCAGTGCTAGCTGCTGGAGTACAAACCCACCCGATCCCCTGGAAACATACTCAGGTGGCTAGCCCAAGCCAGCCTATTGTTGCTCGTACATTGGTCTGAGCATGTCTGTTTGCCCGTGTTGGGAACCATGCTTCCAGTGGCAGCATAAGCTGTTCTCCCAGCAGTGTAAGACTGTCTTCTAGCCCTCAAGAGCTACCTTTTGTACCAAGCATGGAAGAGAATTCCCAGAATCTAAAAAGATTCCCATCTAGTACCCTTCATCAGGAAGGCTAGTCGCTGTGAAGGACTGAGTCCTTGGAGATTGAGCAGGAACAAATTTTAGGGGAGGGAAATCCTCAGAGGAGATGAATCAAGGAAAATGCTCAATTTAAAAAAAAATGTTTGACAAAGAGTCCCTTAAGAAAAGAAACAGAAAGTCCTTGTGTGGTTTTAGAACATGTGGACAATCTAGAGCACGAAACAGAATCCAGCTGCCCATTTTATGAAAATATTAGGTTTATCTTCTTGACACACCAAAGCAGTCAAGAGAAAAGGAAACCAAATGGTTATCAGAATTCTATGCAGTCCAAGCTAACCAAGGGGGGTGGGGGGTAGCACTGATGGGAAATTTAAAGCCAAGGCTTCATCCCATATCATAAAACTATGGGTCTGTGAAGTGCCAGCTGCTTATGAGTTCCTCTGATAATAGGTGACAAGCTAGAGATCATTATGTTAAAACCAGTGTTAACTCTTATAAACTGAGATGCCTTTTTAATATCACCCCTTTGTCTTTGCTGATTTCGCCTCCCTGGCTTCCCCCGCCCCAATATTTGAGGTTTGCTGGGTTCCAGCGAAGAAAACTGTCAGGGAGAGGGGAAGGCAGGGGCTTTCAATATAGTCTACTGTGCTCAAAGCTACGACAAAAACATTAATGTCCATTCTTTCCACGAATGCTGCTATTCAAATACTAGCCAGGCATCTGCAAGACTTTCTTCATTCACTAGCCCAAATGCCTCTCTTTCATTTCATTGCTCAGTGGTAATTTGGCTTCCTAATCAAATACTTAGATTGTAAGCTCTCTGTGGGAGGGATTGTCTTTTTGTTCTGTGTTTACACAGCACCCAAAACACTGGAGTCCTGGTGCATGACTTGGGCTCCTAGGCACTATGGTAATATATATATATATTAATAAATAAATACAGAAACAAACAAGTCTTTACCTTCATGGCATCACTCCAGAAATCTCTTTGTATCCTTCTCTCATTCTTGTCTTGGAGCTTCCTTTCATTAGTCATACACATTTATCTACTGTGGTAGCTCCCCAAAGCCTCAATGTCCATTAAGGCCCTCGTTGTGCTAGGTGCTGTACTTAAATAGAAAAGGGACAATCCCAACTTTGAAGAGTTTTGCTGGCCTTTGTGCTTAGAACTCCATCCCGCTGATACGGAGTGATCGAACTCTTTATTAATATCCTTCCTTAGTAATAAAAAATACCAAATGGTTCTATAACTCTTAAAGCACACATCTTCCTTCCAACAGTCAGAAGTGCTATGACACACCCATTTAAAAAGGAAAATAACAGCACTGTAAAAACCAGGTCAGTTTACATTCATAGTGCTGACTCTGTTCCTTTAGGAGAGCTTTACTCACATGGAGTAGTAACTTACTGTACATGCAGTTCCATTGAAACCAATAGGGCTAGGGAAAGAGGCTATCCAAGGTAAATAAGTATTTTAATCTAGTCCAGTGGTGTACGAAGGGTCTCTGGTGCTTGGGGGGCCAAGCATACATTTGCACCCCCTGCATGACTCATGCCCCACCCTCACACTGGGCAGGAGGGATCCTGGCGTCGCCCCCCATCTGACCCAGGGAGGTGGGGTCTGTACCTGTGGGGGGGGGGTGTGAGGCGTGGGGGGTGCAAATGCAGGCTTGGCTCCATTGCCCCCCCCTTCCCCACACTTACCCATCACTCAGTGCCCGCCTCTCCTGCTGCAGCCCCACAAACTGGCACCAGTTCGGACGGGGTGGCCTCACTCCCCAGACTGGGAAAGCCTCAGATCCCCTCCCCTCAGAGCCTCCTGCACCCCCCACCTGTCGTGAAAGGCCGGCCCGGAACTTACCCACCACTCCAGCCCCATAGCCCAGCGCTGGCTTGTATGGGATGGCCTCACCCCTGCAGCCTGGTGGGAGGAGGGGTGCCAGCCAGCCCTTCACGACATGCAGGAGGCACAGGAGGGGCACCTCCTCAGAGCATCCTGTGTCCCCCGCCTCCTGCTTGTCCCCTCACCCCCCTGCAGGCCAGTGCCCTGGGGCCTGTCCCCGCCCCCAAATATGCTACTAACCTAGTCACAAGAATGTAAGAATTTCTAGACTGGGCCCCATCAAAGGTCCATCTAGCCCAGTATCCTGTTTTCTGACCGTGGCAGAGGCCAGATGCTTCAGAGGCAATGAACAAAACAGCAATTTTTCAGTGAGTCTTCAGCGGCAGGTGCAAAACAAACCCGTAACAAAGGATTATGTTCAGAACATAAGACTGTCCATATGGGGTCAGACCAATATAGAACCCAGGACTCCTCATGCACAGCCCATACTGCGTCATGCAGTCCACATCTTGCACATCACCCCATTTCATTGTAAACCCTGATGCAGGGACTATATTCCTCCATGTTTTATACATTGTGAAGCTCACTGCCAATGCTTAACAAATAATAAATAATGAAAACAAAGTAAAGCAATAAAATAAGAAGAAAAGAAGTAACAAACAATTTATGTGGCTAATCACTTTTTTCCAGTTTGGGATTGCTCCTAGACAGACTGAGTTTTTTTTTAACAAATCTCTGCAGCTTAATATTCAAGCAGCTGTGGTGATTGGTCACCTACGGCATGTGGTCCTGTTTATAATCCTTGATTGCACAGCCTAATGTTTATAAACTACTTTTACTTTCACTCCAAACAGTTTCCTTTTGTGATTAAATAAATCTGACATTCATTTTCTGTAAAAGAAGCTCAGGACAAGCTTTCTTGTAACTCCTGGTGGCAGTGTGTGGGGCTTTGTTCCCCTACAGTGGTTGGACACCTACCAGAGTTTTGAGTCTGCTACTGCCTATAACTTCGACAACCTGGTCTTTCAGCTCAAGAAGTAGCTATGGGTGCATTTAGATGCAGAAGGTTCTGAGTTCAGTCCCTACAAGTGACCCACAAACATTTGTTCAAACAGGCAATTTCTCGCACAAATGTCTGGGGGGGAATGAAACAGTGAAATGTCCAATAGACGTGAATAATCTTTCTGTCCATTATCCCAGTTCTCATAATAAGTTTGGAATTGAGTAAAATATAATACCTTTGTTTTAAAACCTTAGTCAGGCTTATATAGGTAATAGAACCAAATCACTAAAGTGCAGAGAAGTACAAGTACCGCATTATTGTACAGGCTACTTACTTATCCCTAGATGCTCTTCACTACGCTGCACCTGAACACAAGCTAGGATTGTATTAGGAACTTTAGTGCCCTTGGAGTTACACTCAGAATCTCCACTGATTCATATATGCACAAATTGCTAATTACTTTCAGCCTAAAGCCAAGACCAGAGTTTTTTTAAATCTTTCATAATGCACTTAACTATAACATAACCACTCAGATCTAGTCACGTGTTTATGTAAATGTCTCCACTACCCATTCAACATTTTTTTTCCAGTCTTGACTCAGGCTGCATCTCAAGCCAGTCCAAAATATTAAACATAACTTTATGCAACATTTGTATGTGTTTAAACATCTGATTAAAAAGTAAGTCATTTAAGTTGTTAAAATATTCATTAGCAAGCTTCTTTTATTAAAATAATATTTTAGGGTTGATTTTTTTCTCTTACCATGTTAGCTTTGAGAAAACAGGTCACCTCTGCAGATAGATTGCAGCAAATCTCATTTATGGTCAGACCCTGCCGAAAAGGAATCCCTATGAAATATTCACTTTGATTCAGCCGCAATGGGAAAATGTACAAATAGAGAAAGCTCATGACATGCTATACGAAAATAATTCATTCGGCTATATATGAAGAACAGGAAAATCTGGCAGCATCAATGATTCATCCTCTGATAATATGAATTCAAAGTAGAGGAAATGATGGATTTTGTAAAACAACAGCCTGACAAGAATTAAGCTGCCAACAATTGTTTGAGATAATTATTTCCTGAAAAATGGGAAGATGATTGTTGTGTTATCACCTGACCTAGCTTCTTACCACACTTTCTATAGGCTTCTTCAAAGGAGTTTCAATCCAGATTGTATTATCTACAAATATATTAATACTAGGAACAGCTAGTGCACTGTTTTGTTGGGTTTTTTCATTCTATGTCCTTCCTTGTTCTAAGCATATCATTTCCACATTATGCTAATATAGTTTTCTTCTTCAACACATTGGGTCAGTTACTCTGCTAATATAAATCACTGTATCTCTGCTGAAGTCAATGGAACAAAGCTGATTTACGCTAGTTGAGAATCTGTTGGAGTCAAGCAAATACTTCCCAATGGGTAATTTATTGCATGAATTTCACTTTCTTTTTCTATGTATGAATGTCTCTAATTAATTTTTTTATTTAAAATGATTTGCAACATTTGCTTCAGTGAATAATTCTTGGACAGCAGATCATTCAGTCTCTTAATTTTACACTTGGACATACAGTTCACATTGCGTTGATCTAAATATCCCTGGAGTTCTCAAGCTTTTCAATAGTGTGGACCCTCCCAGCCCACCATCTTGATCATACCTTGTGGCTACAACAGTAATTATTTGCATCAGAAAGTGTATTCTTAGCAGCCTTGGAATGTGCTTTTAATATCTAAAAAACAAGGAGAAGGAGCCAATACCTGTGATCAGTCAACAGCAAATAACCCGTGGACCACAGTTTGACCACTGCAATATACAAATACAATCCAACTGAATTACACATGGGACCCTAATAATGGTAGCATGTATCAGTGATCAGGGCTGCAGCAAAGCCAGTCTCTGGGTAACTGACTGAGTGCATCTGTCCTGAAGTAGGCTCCTGATTGGCTTCACTGTCTGATTGGTTGGAAAAGTCAGCAGCCCAGCTCTTAAACCCAGCAGCAAGAGGTAGGGGGGTGGTTTAAATTTGCCTATAATTGTGCTGGCTCCTGTTTGTTCCCTATCTTACTTCTGGTCTTGCCTCATTTCAGGCACTGTGGTTCTGACGCTTGGCTCTGATTGCAGTCCTCTGACTGTCCCCTTACCTCTTGAGTGATCTTTGGCACCTCACATCTTTTCCCTGTACCTCAGTTTCTCATTCTGCAAATTGCTTTGAGATCTATGGATTAAAAGTACAGCATAAAAATTAGGAATTAGTATGCGGGGGACTGGTCATGTTGCCATTTAGTTAGGACTGCTTAATGTTTTCCAAGACAATCCTCTGTTTTCAGTTGCTCAATAATTTTATCAAATTTTAATTGTTTGGGCTGAAATTTTCCATGCTGGGTCTCTGCCTGCAGTTTAATTTTTAAATGTAAACAAAGATGTCTTGCAAGGTTAGGAGAAAATAAGTAGTTTTGCAAGTGTTCATTTTATTCCTTACCATTTCTTTGAGGGGCTTTTCCATGTTCAAGTCAGTGAGTTGAAATAGGGATGGCCCTATGGTTAGAGATGATACCTGTTTTTGTCTCAGTGAAAATCCACCTAGATTGGGCCTAGTTGTAAGCCTCTGGAAAGCATAATTTTTCACCTGCTTAGTAGTGGCTTGATGCTAAAATAGTTGCCTATTCCAGCTCTACTGAGTGTGTTTTCAGGCCCTGGGGACCTTCCTCCATGCCAACTGAATGCAGTATGTGCCCAAGCCCTGCAGATCTTCCTGAATATGATGGAGGTGGAGAGAGTGCTCTGGAAGGGACATAGTCAAAAGAGCACTAGCACTACACTCTTTGGCTGAGGAAAAGGTGTGCTGATCTGAGTCAGGAGCCCCGTCCAGGACTTCTGACCTTAGTAACGTCGGTCAGCAGAAGAGCTAATTTGAAACTTCAAGACTCTTGCTACTGAGCAAAGCCCCATTTTGTAATGTTAGAAGGCAGGTATGTATCCTTTCTTCCAGATGTGTTAGCTAAGAATGTACACAAGTACATTATGTACTTAGCCACAGCTCCTCTTGGAATAAAGGAAAAAAATCTGTGTGGGGGTGGGCTGTTGGTATCCCCTAGACCACATTCCTTTCAAAAGCCAACCCTAGAATCTTGATTCCAACATTCCTCTGCTGTTTTGCACCAGTTCTATAAGCTGCTAGCAAAATCTGTATGTCACATGCTTTTCTAGTCTCTGAATAAAAGATTACAGGCTACTACTGCAGCAGCTGCTCCTTTTGCTCAAGTGGCAAAGGTCTGTGCTGTGATTCCCAAGGTCCTGCTTTCAGACCTCGCTGTTAACCCATGCATGGGGTTGTCACAGCATCTGGTTTATGCCTCAGCCTGAAATCAGACATTTGGGAGTGACCCTTAGTTTGCTGGACCCCAAGGGTCCACACAGTTCCACAGAGGCAAGCCTGTGGCCTCTGTAACTCCAAAACTGGCCTTTTGGCACCAGTGATCCTCATCTGACTCTCTGCAGTCAATCCAGACTCCTCCCAGATCCAATTCAGACAATCCTAATGGGGCTGTGTCTCAAATACCTACCCTGATCTCCCATGTCCTAGGGTGAAAATGAATTCATTTTCCCAGGTAGCGCTGCCAAAGTGATAGGTACAGTCATAAAGAGAGGTCATAAAAATTACAGAAAATTCCCAAATTCCTCACAGAGGTCAATGCGATTCAACGTGAGAGAATTTCTGAGTTTCTTTTTTTAAAAGATTTTTGAAATTACATATAAAAATGACACAAAGAATATTCAGTTGTTAAGGACAGAAAAAAAGGTTAGCCATGGAACTTTAATTCAGCCTTCTCATGTGTGTGCATTGTGACAGAGCTCTACAGGATTCTTGACATGTTCAGTGTGTGGATGGACAATGAATGAGGTAAAGGGTTCTAAGAAGTGAGAACATGTTTCTTGTGGCATTGGCACTGGGCTAGGATCCAGGAGAACTAAATTCTATTTCTGGCTCGGGCACAGATTTCCTAAGTGATGTTGGACAATATTATCATAATACATATGAATGAAAGGATCCAAATAAGCTTGCATGGGCAACCTTCATTGTGACATTTCCTATCTGTTGGTGTTGCCAATCCCAAACACTTAGTTATGGCTCCAGAAATTCATTAGATTGATTTTAAAATCATGAGATTTTAAATAATAAATGTGAGGGTCTTTTTATTTGCCTTCTGGGCTTTGAGCCTTTAGGGTTCACATTTTTCAAGCTTTTCTCCATACCCATGTGTGACGCTGGCAGACCAGAGCATGCCAGAGTTTATTATGGCCAATTCACTTATGTATTAGTGTAGATTAAAGTGATTGTTGAATGTAGAAAAGTGTATTTGGTGTTTAAACTTCATGAAAACTGAGGGATGTTACTTGAATTATTTTCACATATCTATATCCTGTTATAATGCAGCAGCAAACATTTACATTGTGTATATCCTTGTAACTAAATAACCCATCAAAGAAGCCTTCTGGAATGCTAATGAAGGACTTTAACAACAAAGAACTAATTTCAAAGCAAGTAGCCAGTGTGTGTGATGATCGGAGGCCAATGACTCAAAGTGCATTCCGCACTCACCATCATCAAAGGAAAAGCTTACATGCACAGATACTGTCAGCTCGTTTTCTACCCTAAGAAGCTATAAATGATGGATTCAAGGAAAGGTCCTTCATCTCTGGACTGTTTGGATTCTTACAGGGAAGTGTAGCAGATACATAGCGAGACCCTAAGAGACAGTCTGAAGACCCTGAACAGATTTTTGGGAAACTGGCAGTTTATTTGGAATTACACCTGTTTTAACCTCTGAATAACTCATTTCCTTTTCTTAGCTAATAGCCTTTAGTTAGTTTACTATAGAATTGGCTTCCAGTGTTGTCTTTGGTATATGATCTGGAATACCAATTGATCTGGGGTAAGTGACTGGTCTCTTGGGACTGGGAGCAACCTAATATAGTGTGATCTTTGGTTCAAGTAACCTTTTATCATAAAGTTCTCTTTGTCTAAACAGAGTCTGGAGAGTCTAAAGAGACTGTCTGTGACTCCTGGGTAAGACTGGTGTAGTGATCCAGGCCTTCACATTTGTTACTGGCTCGGTGAAAGCCAATTATAGAACATACCACCATTTTGGGGTATCTGCCCTGTTTTCTGACAGTCTGCCTTAAGGAAGGACACACCACGGGAGCTAGAAACTTAATTTAAAAAACAATAATAAAAGCTCAGATTCTCTCATAATCACAGAAATCCAGGAGCTGGGGCTATAAGAAAAACACCACATGTTGTGACACACTGTAAAATCATGAGTTGAAAACAATGTATTCAGTGCTTGACTTTGCAATCTTACTGTTTTAATATGGGATTTTTTGTTTACAGTTAATATATAATTTGTGCTGTACTTATTGCAGATTGATCAGATCGTAAGGGTAAAATATTGGGACACATGGGTGCAGGTGACCGGAGGAGGGACCTGGAGCTCACGGGCAGCAAGGGGATGGAATTTTTATCTGAATATGGGGACATCTATCAGGCCGTGGGACAAAGGGTTAAATATCAGGACAGTTCCGATTTTATCCGGATGACTGGTCCCCCTAGCTGCACTGGTCGCTTTCTATGTCATTTGATATTGCCTCTGTCCCTGATGAGATTACTTTTGTAACTAATGCAGCACGAATTTCAAATTACAGTTTAATTTATAATGTTTGCAATTCACATAATTTTGTAGCGAGGCCAGTCATCAGAGCAGAGAACAGAAACAAGACTACTTGATGTGGACAACTTACTGTCCTGGGTCCCATTGCAAATTTACTGTTGAACGTGCATTCAAAATTTCTTTTGCTGAAGAGTGAACATTCAAGCTAAAAATCCACTGCACGTGAGTTGTTCTATGGCCTCCATTACCAGAGTATCTGAGTGCCACCCAAACTTTAGTATATTTACCCTCATAACACATCTGGGAAGTAGGAAGCACTGTTATTTCCATTTTACAGATAAGGAACTAAAGAACAGAGAGACTAAGGCCCAGATTCTCAAAGATATTTAAGTGCCTAACTCCTATTGATTTCAATAGGAGTTAGGTGCCTAAATACCTTAGGGGATCTGGGGCAGATGGGCTAAGTGACTTGCCCAAGTTTACACAGGAAGTCTGTGGCAAAACAGTGAAATGAACCTGGATCTTCCAAGTCCCTTATGAATATGCTAACTCCTGGACCATGTGCCCTCTGCTTACTGGCTCTGGGAATCTTACTATGTGTATCTTACAGCATGTAGCAAAATGGGTTCTGATCTTACCTGGCTATTATTATTAAGTAATTAATACTACTACTGTCAAATTGAAATTTGCTTCTGAATTCACCATGGATTTGCAGAATTCTTTTTTACACTCTATGCTCCCTTCAGACAGACATACAGAAGCCATGCCTTCAGCTGGCCTAAATCAGAGTAGCTCCATTTATTTCAGTGGTACTACACTGAATTACACTCATTGAAGATCTGGCCCACTGGTGTGTGGCGTTAAATAGTCTCGTTCTGTATGTGAATTTCCTCAGGATTTGTGTAGTTTTCTGGTTTTCATTAAGAAAGAAGCTGCTACTCAGAAAGCAACCTTCTGGATGGCTCAAAGCTGAGTCTTGATAGGAAGTGTTTAGAAGGTGCCTCCTTCCTCCAAAAAAAGAGAGAAAAACATTGCAAGGGGAGTACATAAAATGTGCAATTTGGTGCCAGATTTACAGAGTGACTGTTTGCCTCAGTGCTGTTTCATGAAAACTCCTTCACTGATGCACACTACAAAGGATAGTTCCGAGTTATGAAAACAAGAATCAATCTTCTGCCTTTTCCTAGTCCATGAGTATCGTATGTGTAGTTGGTATAACATGGAATGCGATTTTAAATTCAATACCATGTTGCTGAGAGAATGGCTTTTATTTTGGAAAGTGGGCTCAGCAGATAATTATTGTATGCATGGCATGCCAATCTGATCAATAGACTGCTGAAGCATGTGTGGCCTGCTCGGCCCAGCCCCGCCATTTGCAACCTAATTAGCAGCTGCTCAGAGATGGGAAACAGGTGCAGATCCAGGCCCAGGCCAGGGAAGTCTGCCTGTAATTAACAAGGAAAAAAGGGTCAGATATTGGGAAGAATATCAAATCTAGGTCCACTGGGGCTACCATGCTGGCCTCAAAGGCATAGTCACCTGAGATCTTAGGCATGCTAATGTAAATTATGCAAGCTTTCAAACAACATGGCTGCATAATCAGTTGGCAGAGAGGAAACAACTGGCTGTTTTGTGTGGTTTCATTGGACTGTGGAGGGAGGAGGAAGGGGGATTTCAATTTTCTCACTACCTTGCTTTTTGTTTTGCAAATACCAATATTTTGCAGTTGTGAAAATAAGTTACAGAATGCCTGACTTCTCCAGAAAAAGGAAAAAATACGATGAAGATGCTTTTTCCGAGAGGAAATTTCACCAAATCATTGTTCTTGGTGGAAACTTTCTGATGCTAATTAATTATTTTCAGAATTAAGAACAATAATTAGCAGCTAAAAAGACTTACCAAATGAGGAGAGGTTATAAGGATTATATTTGTATAGAGCTTTCAGCTTGCAAAACACTATGTAAGTACAAAATTAATATACATCTCACCGTATCATCCTATTTCTCTTGGCTATCAGAAAAAGTATTTAAATGCTATTAGTTTACTATTAATATTTTATTACTGTGGTGGCTGTTAGGGGCATGAATTAAGGTTCTAGGTCTTATTGTGCTAAGCATAGTGTTTGCATAATAAGGAAAAGACAATCCTGGCCCCAGCATGCTAACAATACTGTAACATATTAATGACCACATAGAGCCTAATGGATATCTGTGTGCTACACATAAGTCATTTAGCTCTTCACTGGATACAGACAACAGATTTCCTCTGTTTTAGAAGCATTATCTCTTCCACTTGAGCTAGAAGAGGATCACTATTAAGTAGCAGCTGTATCTGCTCTGACAAACAGCCGAGGAGTTTTGATTCCATACAGTTGAGGAGCAGTGGTAAGTGTACACGTCTGTCGGCTTATCAGTATTGTGCTGTTGCAAAATATGCCCCCTTACACCTGCACACTTAACCAAACAAACAAAAATTGAGAAGCTGTGGGGAAAGTAAATCATAATTAAAAAACCCAGAGCATGGAGAATCCGGCAGTCCCTTCTCTTGTAACACTTCGATATGCTAGCTGCAATTTCCTGGAATGTAAACATGTCATATTTTTTAAAAAGCAGCATCTCCAGGACATTCATCTGATAGAACATTCTTAGAATTTATATTGCTAAGAGAAGGTGACAATATAATAAAATACATACCAATGAATATGGACCTAGCCTGAAATGTCCTGCTGCATTTCTCATCAAACACACAAAGAAACATGCAAGTCTGTTTAGTCTTCCTTTCTGGGTAGTGTGCAAGTAGCCCTGGTGTGATGCACAGGCATTGCATCCTGGTAGTGAGCTGCATTTGCTCTTTGCAGCCACACCCGCCATTCTTATATAACACCACACACGTGCTGGTGTCACTGAGAGTCGAACTTGACTCATTATTAGAGCTGGGCAGGAATTTTTCAGCAAAATGTTTTTAGTTTGGAAAATGCCAATTCCCAAACTCCAAAACTCTTTTGGGGGAAAAAGGTTGGTTTTGATGAGTTTCCTGGTTCAAACACATTTTGAGAAAAGCCTTTCAAACCTGTCAAAACATCCTGTTGGGATATTTTCAAAATGAAGTGTGTTTTGGTTCAAAATGAAATTTCCGTTAAAAATATAAATTAATTTAGAGTAAAACATGTTTTTTTTAAAAAAGTTCATAACTGAAATGAAATGTTTTTAAAATAAATATTTTTTTCAGATTTTTGTTTCAGAGAATTTTTTTTGTGATTTCAATTTTTTGACCAACATGGGATGGGAAACATTTTCATAATCTTGAAAATTCACACAGCATGGAAAAACCCAGTTCTGCTTGTTATATGTTAATTAGCAAGGAACAACAAAAGGGAAAATTATAGTTCTTTATTATTTGTACTGTAATATAATCTAGAGGCCCCACTCAAGATCAGGCCCTGTTTTCAATCTCCTGCTTTTCCACACAATCTGTGTGACCTTAGCAAAGTCACTTTGGGCTAGATCCATAAAGGGATTTGGGCACCTAATTGCTACTTTAGGTGCCTAAGTCCAAACTTAGATCCTAAAAACACTTGCTCAACTGCCACCTAACTCTATAGATACCTAAATTTTCTAGACACCTGAGTTTCTGCCAGCAAGTTGCCTAAACACCCAAATTTCTCCCAGTAAGTATGTGCAAAACTGCCTCAGTCTTAACACCAGAGAATGTGTCAGTACATGAACCCAGACGGGATCCTCAGACTACCTATTCTTCCCAGAAGGCCCAATCTTGTAGGCTTTTTCAGAGCACACCTACCCTGTACAAAAGACAGCTGAGGTGGTGGTGGAGCCCCCAAACATCATATTAAGCAGGCCATTCAACTGGTTTTATTTTGGACAGTCCTGGTTTTCTGTGGTTGGTCACCTGCCCAGTACTGAGACAAAACCAGACAAGGTTTTTTCCAGTACCATGCATGGAGGGTGCCATTTTTCAGTGCATGGTGATCCTCCCCTGGCAGCGTGAACTCACGTGCACAATGTAGGGGAGCTCATGGCCATGGGGACAGCATGCATAGCAAAACGGCATCCTCCATGTGGCGTGACCACCGTGCATATGAGGTCTATTGGGGGTAGGGACAACTGAGGGGAGGTCCCGTATTGTGGAGATACATCAGTAGCCACCCTGCCCTATACACAATAGCTCCATTGTTAGGGTACTCAGGTAGGATGTGGCCCAATCAGGTTCATATCCCTGTTCTGCCCGATTCAGAAGAGGGATTTAAATGCAGGTCTACCACTTCCCTGGTGAATACCCTAACCACTGGGATATAGGTTGTTCTGGGGTGAACTCTCTTGTTGAAGCTGTTCAACATTGTATAAAATAATTAAATATTTATTGGGCCGGAGAGAGCTTGCAAATAATTCTATAGGCTGGTGGTTGAGGCACTCATCTTGGAGGTCGGGCATAAGTCCCTGTTCCAATGAATATTTACATTTTTGACCAGCTCTATACACAATCTAAACAAGAAAGAGAAACAGAGGGTGAAAGAAAGCAACATTTTAGTATTCCTATTTTACAGATGTCACAGAGGAAGTCTGGAGCAGAATGAAGGCCAGAACTCCCAAGACCCAATTCAATGCTTTAACCACAAGGTCTTCCTACCACTCTAAAAAGGGAATTACTGCAGTGCTGGTTGAAAAGCAACAACTGAACATAATCATTAGACTGTTCAAATCAGTCATATTTGAATATTATTTACAGAGGAAGCCGTTCCAGGTATTTAGAACGGTTAAAATTCAATGAAACAAGAATGACAGTTATTAAGGGAAAATCTCTCTACTTCATTTCCTATGGAGTTTCATTAGAAGGAAGGATTAACTGAGAGAGAGATTCTAGGGCTAGATTTTCAGAATTACATCATTTCTGTATGCTGTTCTCACGATTGCATGTGCAATCTGGGAAAACTGCTCCCAACAGCTGGCTAGATACTTTAGCCATCATTTGTCCATGCAATCCCTGCAGTTGAGTGCAGAAATTGCATATGCAATTTTGGTCATAAACAGTTAAAATAAGCTGATCCGTATTTTTCATCCCCTGAAGTGCCTTGTCATAACAGAACATGCTAAAAGAAGATCTTGTAGAGTTGCTTGAGCTAAAATTTGTACGGCGTTTTTCCATCTCTAAGACTTATGTTTCAGTACAAGCCTCCTAGTTATTTTCACCTGCCTCCCTCTTACCCTACTGAGTGGCACTAGAGTGTGCATCTCCAGCTACGTTACAGGGTGCATTGTGATGGGACTGGAACTATTGTTCAAGGGAATTTAGTTGTAGTTGCTGTCTCAGAGCTCCTACACCCTTAGGCTTTGCAAGACCTTATGGATCATCTACTCAGTGCTAAAGTAGAGAGAGAGGGAGACATGTTACCAATTTCTTCTGCTGTTCTCTGTCCAGTGTCACTCTGCCATCTATCAAGAATATCAGTTCCTGGAGAACACTGTGGTATCAGTATGGGTTGTGAATGCAAAGAACAGCTCGTGCTATTCAGGAACTCAAAGATCAGATGATTTGCTACCTTCTTCTTTATCATTTCCTTTATTTCTCCTGGATGTGTCCATGATGCCAATAATAGTGAAAGAACTTTGCCCATCAGTATCAGCTTCATCCTTCTCAACTTGCCAAGGCCAAGCCACAGAATTCACTGTCTGACAAAGACCCCCAAATGAGCAACACTAGAAAAGAAAATCATTTGGGACACCTACAATGATGTTAGATTCATTCCTTTACTGTCAATAACTTCAGCTTTCTGAGTCTTCTGATGTAAATGATTTTCAACACTTAAAGTAAGGAAACATCAAATCTATAGATAATTTTGAAACTGAAATATATGATGTCATATGAAATGAGGGACATTTGAGAGGCATAGCCTGCATTCCCTTGACAAGGGTTTTTAATTTCACTTGTTTTCAAAATTGCAACATTCAATTCCAGAAAGTCATTCTTTATCCTTAATACACAAAGTAAAGGAAATATTCATATGCATTTTGTGTATATTTAGTGCCACACACTAGATTTATATATAAACCTTTTCAACAGCAAACTGATTTATAGTGATTAGCTAATTAATTCTTACAACACCCTGGAATATAGATGATATCTTCAATTTAGAGGTGGGAAAATTGAGGCAATCCAATAAAGTAATTTGCTCCAAAATTAAGAGATGCCAACATGAGACCCAGGATTAAAACTCAGGATCTACTGTCATCCAACTCCTTACTTAGTCCACACTTTTTTCCAGTTATTAGAAATGGCACCAAAACCCTGGATCCAAACATCTCTGAACTTTAGGGAAGTTTGCACTGAAAGTTTGCAACTGGCCTCTAACTCTGTAAGGACCCACAGCAAACACTGCACCTGAACTCCCACAAACTATGGATCTGGATTCAAACTTTATAGCTTGGGCCCAAATAGTAAATAAACCATCATCATATTGTGCCATGTACTGTCTGATTATTGCCTTTCATCCATTTCAATGGTTGTGTAGTTATATAATTTAGGAAGCGTTACAGGTTTTTTTGGAAGTAAAATATGATCTCTAATTATAAAACAACATCCTTCTTCATATTATTAATTTAAAAGGTGCTTCACCTAAAACAATTCTCTATTCCCACAGAAAGCACTGGTTTTACTGGAGCACATGCTCCTTATTTTCCCTGAAAATATCATTTGGACTAAATTTTCCTAGAGATGAACAATGATTGTAGCTGAAAGTCTCCCATTGATGGCTACCTACTGTTTTGAAAATTTAGACCTGCAAATCCAATATCATCTCTCTCCAGCCATTATCACTATCTCTGTTCAGTCATCGGTGCTAACACTAGACAAGTAGGTAATCCAGCACTGAGCCAGCAAATTATTGCTAAGCCATTTGCACCATCTGCTACCTAAGTGTTCATTGATAGAAGGGTGGTGGGACATCACCACCATTGATGGAAGGGTGGGTGGTGACGATGTCAAAACACTCAGCGGAGGGCAAGCACTGAATGGCAAAGGGCAGTCGAAACAAAGAAGCTGAGAGTCCAAGGAGCTGAGATTAGCAGAGAGAAAGGAGCAGGCAAAACTAGTGTTTTTGTACTTTATCTTTTTCGTTCTTTTTACGTGCTTCCATGACCTTCCACACACACCTGAAAGTGAAAAAGGAGCAGAACCAGTGGTAGATTTACAGCATGAACATAAAGCATGTGACATGACGTCTACTGTGAACTGAGCTGGGTGGGAAAAGATTTTCTCCTGTGAGAGTTTTCAACATTTTAAAATGTTTTCCCATCCTGAATTGGGACAAAAAGTCTAAATCTAAAAAATTCTCACAAATTGATAATCCCAAATTTTTTTTGGATTGGGTGAATTGAATCTTTTCATTTTGATAACTTCCGAACATTTCATTTGGATTTTGACTTTTTAATTTATTTTTTTTTTAGTATAAATTAACTAAAATTTCAAAACACAAAGTCTTTTTGACTGGAAAATTAAGCTTTTCTTTTTGAAAAGGTCAAAATCTGATGTTTCAATATTTTTGAGAGGGAAAAGAAGTCAAACTGTTTTGGAATCAGAAAATTTGTCAAAACAGACCTTTCCTGTGAATTGGGTTCAGTTCTGATGAATCGACATTTTAAAAACATATTTTGCTGGAAAACTCCCAACTACCTTCAACTGTGAATCTACTGTGAATCCCCCATCTGCATAGGTTGGAATACAAATTCAAAGTAGCCACCCTTACATCTCTACAATTTTGCCTTGGATATTTGCCTTGGATACCTCCACATTTGTAATACGTCTTATACAACACTGATGCTACATCAGTGCTTGGATGTAGTGGTGTGATTCCCAGCTTGGTTAGACATACTCATCTGAGCTCTCATTGTGGTAGCTGTGCTGAGTGCAAATCTGCTGGGCCCATAAGTATGCACCTGGGCCTGCTAGCCCATGCTACCGCTTCCTATGCTGCTCCAACTACGGTTCTATTTTTAGCATGCTAGCTCAGGTGAGAGCTAGCACAAGTATGTCTACTCGAGCACAGAATCACCCCCCTAACTCTAAGGGCAGACATACCCTTATTAGAACAAACACTGAAGGCAAAGAAGAACTGTTATTAAAGACATAACCAAAGACTTTTTCAAGTTGACTACAGTAGCAGAGCAGGGGAATATGTGACCTCCTGCTACCATTAAAGTGGTTTCCATCCAAGAAACCATTTATGAAAGAGCCAACTGTAGATGATCCCCAACATTTCATCTGCTCCTTGAAAAAGGCTGTAGTGCAGCTGTATGAAGCCAGAAATCTAAGCCCTTGTTCACACTTACCTCGGAGATTTGGCAGCAGTCGACTGGAGTTATACAAGCTACGCAAAAACCTTGCATAACTCCAGTCGCTTTCTCTGCTTCTTTTCTACGCACCATATTCACTGCACTGCAGCGATGGGAACACTTGAGAATGTGGTCTTAATATGTCAATTTCTGGATAGACTGAACAGGTCTTTACTGATCGTTCAGTCGATCCAGAGAAGTTTTCTGGCGACAGCGAATTTGCCGCCATCAGTGAAGACATGGCCTAATTGTCAGACAAACTTCATAGCCTTTCATAAAACTCGCCTCTGTCATGATGTCGCTACAGCACTCTGCAATCACTAGGCTGGTGGTATGCTGTGATTCCTTGTCATTATGCTACTGAATACCATCTTACTGAACAGTTCCTATCTCTGTAATGGTCAGTACCAAAATCCTGGACCTGAACATCCCTAAAACTTATCTGGATCCACCAAACTTTGTGGTTCACACCTATTTAGAACTGCAACTCTTTTTTTAAATCCCTGTTGTATTAGTTATTCCTTTTGAATTTTTACTCCAGCAAGCTTCAGATCTCTCACACAAGGTTCTTCTGTCATTCGTGATTTACACTGGTGAGTCCAATGTTTTTTTCCCCGCACACATACAGCTGATTTGGTCTAAAGTCTGTCTGGAGTGCTCTCTTTCATACACACTGTGTTTATCTCAGAAGCAGCTTGGAATCATAACACAAATCTTTAAATTGATATGATTAGGTAACGTTTGTTGCTGGAGGCAATGTTATGCAATAGCTTAAAACCTTACACATTTCAGATGGGTAATGTTCTTTGGTGGCATTTAAGTCCCTCTTTTGTTTTCATTTGTATTTGGGGAGTTTTGTACTCCATAGCTTGCTTCCCAGGGTGACATTTGCCCCCCCCCATCACTTTGAACACAAACCACAAATTTAAATTTATTACTAATTAAAAGTTTGTTTTGTCTTTGTTGGTTTTCAGCCGTGCACTGTCCACTCACTTATAATACTTAGCAGGTATGTGTCCCAAATACCGTAAAAGCATTTACTAACATGAATACCCACAATTCCTGTGAGGTAGGTAAGGATCCTAAGATAAACTGAGCGACATTGAATTGGGTTATGAAAGACAAGGGAACTCAGAACTGCCCTTTATTCCCCCCCCCGCCCCCCAAAATGCAATTTTAGATTGCATTAACAGATGCATAGCATGCAGGTTATGGGAGGTGATAGTACCACTCTGTTTGGTGCTGGTTAGGCCTCAGTTGGAATACTGTTTCCAGTTTTGGTCAACAATGTATAGAAAAGATGTAGAGAAACTAGAAAAGATTCAGAGATGAATGACAAAGATGATAAAAGGGATGGAATGCAAGCCATGTGAGCAAAGGCTGAAGGAATTGGGTATGTTTAGTTTGGAAAAGAGGAGATTAAGGCAGGACATGATAGCGGCTTCAAATATTTGAAAGGCTGCCATAAAAAAGATGGAGAAAAGGTGTTCTCTCTTACCACAGAGAGCAGGCCAAGAGGCAATGGGTTCAAACTCTAGCATAGCAGATGTAGATTGAATCTCAGGATAAATTTCCTAACTGTAAGAACAATAGGACAATGGAACAGTCTGCGTAGGGAGGTCATGGAAGCTCCTTCATAGAAGGTTTTCAAAAGATAGCTGGATAGCCATCTGTCTTGGATGGTTTAGGCACAACAAATCCTGCCTTTTGGGCGTTAGACTAGATGACCCTTGCTAACCCTGAGGTTCTATGGCTCAGACAGTTGCAGAACGCAAGGCTGCTTCTTATACCAGGTGGGGTAATGGGTCCCTCTCCTTCGGAATGGCATATCATAGGCCTTTTTGAATGTTTCTCCCTTTGTTTTTTTAAGTGTGCTGTGAATATTTACGCTTCTCAGACTGGCCCCAGAGGGCCTTGATGAACAACTGCCCCTCTCGCCACCAGATTTTTCCACAACGTTTCATCTCCTCCAAGATTTCCATGAAACCATTGGGGAGAGGTCTACATGGAACATAATGGATTCCCATGTTGGTAACACACAGATGGCACGCTGCTTTGCATCTTCCACACATGAAATGTAAGTGTGATGATGGTTAATTTGGCCAACACACTAGGAATTGAACCAGTGACCTCAAGAACTAAAAGCATGAGCTACAGCTCTCTAGCTGTGTGTGTGTTTGGGGAGGGCGAGGTCCAGGGGTGTAACTGGTTCATATTTTCCATGAATTGGGCACAGAAGGGGAATATATTGACCAGCGGGTTATACAAAGAGCCTCTCCCAGGGATCCCAGTGTCTAGTAAAGTGAACAACCTGAACCTGAGCAGCTGGCTGAAGCTAAATTAATAAAAGATGGAGATAACGTCATAGAGAAAAGCCTCAGGGAATTACCTCCACCATAACATAACCCTCTGGGAGAGGCATCTGCCCTTTTGGCCATCAAAGTGGCACGCAGCCTGCTAGTCTGGTGTTTGAAGGGCAGTGTGTCCACAGACTTTGGAGGGTGTTGATACTGGACACTTAGTGGTCAGTACTGGGTAGGAGACAAACCATAGAAAAACAGGACTGTCCAACATAAAACCAGATGAACGACCTGCAAAATATGGGGATTGGGGACTCCACCTTCACCTCAGCTGTCTTTTGTGCAGAGTAGCTGTGCTCTGAAAACATATACCAGATTGGGCCTCATGGGCTGATTTGCAGATCAATAAGGTTTAATTTGCAAGGTTTTTTTAATAAATATACTAGTTAAATACAAATCCTAAAATTAACTACAATAAATCATACTCAGTAAACCTGGAGAGCCAAGCAGTCACTCAGAAGGCTGTTTACAGGAACGGCTTTCTTCAGTGGCCCCACCAAGGAGCAAGTGGATCCTCTGGTCTGACTGGCAGTACCTCCCGTGGAGTCAGGTGTTGATGGAGTGCACCTCTTTGTCTAAATGGTGACTTTTAATACTTTTCTGTACACAGCTTTCACCTACCTACTTACCTATCTATTAATTATTATATATTCTATTACCTACGTTGGGTTTTCACCTTTAGCCACGTTCCATTCTCACCATGATAATTGGGGTCATCAAAACAACATCTAGTGATAGGAGGGGCAGGGAGAAAATATGCCCCTTGGCAGTGGAAAAATGTACCCCCAGACATTCGGATAACTGATAGGCGACGTTAGAAGATATTACCTATGTTATCTATCTATCTATGTGCTGAGGCAAGCATACATGTTATGCATTTCATCTTATTTTATGCCATGGTATGCAGAAACTGAGACATCTGCAAGGTTACTCAGTATTCCTATTTGTCTCTGCCAACTGGAATATGTCAGGCTGCGGAGGCCAGAGTAGTCAAGCAAGCAACTTAAGCTATGCTAGGCCTCAAAACAGTGGTCAGGCAACACAGAATAGTGACAATGACAGGTTAACTCTACCTTGTCAATTGTTTTGGGGCCCAGGGTCATGGGATTTCCACTGCTTTCATCTTCTAAGTACTGGACAGCGGAGTGATTTATAGGGTCCTTAGTGTTTCTATATATCTTTCATACCCCTGGATGAAAGGCAGTAATAATGTGCAAAATGTCCTCCCGTCACTGGTTGTTCCAGTCTGCACCCAGCATGAAGGGCTAGGAATTAATGAGCTGCAGAGCCTTCCTAGAACATGTAATTTTATGTGATCAGCTTTCTTCTACTCCCTGTGCTCCAGAGATGGGCACCGAGAGCTGAAATTCTTCTGATGTAGCATATTAGTAGGATAACACATATACAATTTTTATCCACCATAGTCATGCTGTCAAACTACTGGCCATGATATTATTCACTGCAGCTGATGCAAACCCCACTGGTTTGTGTATTTTTCTTCTATTCTATTTTTAAAAAATAAATGGCAGTCAAGGTGACAGCATATTTGGACATTATTAGTAGCAAACCTGAGTTACAGCTTTCAGTTGTGGATTTTGAGCACCCCAAAATCTGGAAGTACTCATTCTTCCAGTATTCACTGTCTCCTGAGGTTGAGCTTCACTCAGTACAGAGGCTGGGACATCCATCAGTCCTGATCCAGTGCTAGTCCATTCCTGGCATACATTAGGGCAGCTTAGGGGCAACTCTAATTTATGCCATTGCTGTAAAGTCCATAAAGGACCTTACACCAGTAGAGGACTAGCACAGTGGAACACTGCTTCATGGTGCTCTGTCTTTCATCCTCCCTCCCTGTCCCCTTCTACAATAGGTTGGGGGGGAGGGTAGTGAAAAGGTACCTCTGCTAGTTGTGTGCCAGTGTATGACAATGGAGAGTTACAGTCAGCAAAGGAAATTTATGTCTGGCCATTTGTGACCAGAGATCAGTCCCTTCACACTACTCAGATGGTGCAAAGGGGATAGATCATAAGACAGAATCCGACGTTTGGAGTTTTAGTTAGGCAAATTCTACAAATAAAGGGCCAGATCCTCCTCTGATATAAATTGGCATAGCTCAACAGAAGTCGGTAAAGCTATAGTGATTTACAGCAGATGAAGATCTGATCCAATATTTGGATCCAAATATTCAGGGGTGCTTAGGTCTATAGGTTTGGGGTGAAGGGTTTTTAGTTTTAAACTCCTCTGTAAGCATTAGTCAGGGCTTTTTAAAATAGGCAAACCAGGTTGGGGAAGGAAGGAGGACGTGCAAAACTTAGAAAATAAGTCAAATTTTAAAAGTCCACAGTTTGTGTTGTTCTGGCTTTTCACTTTCTTAAGGCTTAAAATGTATTTTGAGCTTCTGGTTTCTTTGTTGTATAGAAGGTTCATTTTTATTCTCTAAATTATTTTGTGTAAAACAATCCTTAACAAAGAAAATACAAGTTTTAGTTGATCACAGCGGGGAAGGACTGTGGACAACATCATATAAAAAAGTTTGTCTTGTTCCTTGTGGGAAAGATGGTATGTCCAACTGCCCTTACTTTGAATCCTTGGGGGAAAAGGTCTACTTGGAAAATTGTGACAGAGCAGGGCTTACATATAGATTTACTGTCTGAGGAGATCGTCTTCAATGTTCCGTAGTTCATAAAACTTGACAGTCCTGATTTCATAAAGCAGAATGAATTTGCAAGTTCTTCTGATAATGAAGGGCTAGAAAGCTGTCTACATCTTTCAGATAAGACATGAAGTTGAGGATCTGACCACATTTGGCCATTAAAGATCCAACAGGAATTTTCTGATCTATCTATCTATCTATCTATCTATCTATCTATCTATCTATCTATCTATCTATCTATCTATCTATCTATCTATCTATCATCACTATAGCATCAGAGTTCATTCTGTTGCCTCAGCATCCTTACTGAATTACAACTTGGGTAACTCTATTCTGCATGCATAACTTCCTCTTGTACCAGTACTAATCTGAGTATTGGTAAACCTGACTCTTTGTTATAAAGTCTGAGAGATAGATATAATTTATATGAACATGCAATTCACAAAATAATAACTGTTTATAAGTGTGTGACAAATATTTGCTGACTACAGAGCATCTGGGGAATTTTGTCATACAGGTAACCTATCATGTAATCTGGAATATTGTCTTATTTTCATAATAGCAAAGTTAGCCTTAGGGTTTACTGTTAATTAATCATGTCCAAATATTAACCGACATCCATTCTTGGGTATGAGCAAAACTCCCCCCAGGGCACTTCCTCTGTGGAAAATTTAGCATTTCCTTTTTTTAAAGCCAAGTGGGATGTAATACTTTCTAAAGGTGAGAGGAATGGTTCTGTTAAACAGATTAGCCAATAAGGGATCTTAACATAAAAAATGAGTTGGTTGGGAAACTTTAAAAGGATATTCAAATTAATGGCATGAAGGCTGAGTGGCACAATGTATTCAGTCTATTTGTCTTTCATCTGAATATGAATTGAAGTTGCTCAAAATTACAATGATACTTTATATCAATTGCCAAAAACAAGGCAGTACAACAGCTGCAGAACACTGTAGTATTTGTATAAGGGAAAGAAGAGATACAGTCACAGCTGAAATTGGATTGACAATTTCAGTGTTCCCACAAAGCCTGCTCACAGTTCAGCCTGATTAGCAATGATAAGCTTTCTCCGAAACTGTCATTCCATTAACAGAAGTACGGCTTTCAATAGTACTTCCAGAGTGTTATACTTCCCAGGATGACAACATTTATCACAGTATCATTGACCTACATGCACTCACAAGTAATAAAACAGGCAAAATATCTGTATTTCCCCATTAGGCCCCTTGAATATCCTGAAGGTGTTTATCTGTCATAAGAGTAAAATGATATTCAAATTAAGTTATCACCAACTAGAGATTTCACATTTTTACAAATCAGCAGAGTTCTTCAAATCATTCAAACACAGGGCTAAAGGAAATCAAAAGATTTATGTTAAGAAGCATGAACAAAGCATTCAAAACTTATTGTGATCTGTCTATGTAGCTATAATATATTGAGCTAGAACCACAATGGTATCTGAGTTTAGGTCATGTGCTTTAGTGTATTTCCTGTAGATTTTTCTCTTTGTTGCTTGGTTTATAGTATTAGTTTAACGTCCTTTAAAAGGAACAAAGATGACCCATTTAGTCACTAGCTACCGGCATATATGAGGTCACCTATAGGAGTAGTGGAAGCACAAAGAATTCCCTTAATTCCCTCTGTAGACTATATGTATCATAGGGAACTCCATAGGAAGACAGCCTCCATGGGGATGTTATTTCCCTTCGTATCCAGGACAATAGGAATGGGCGAAGCAGAGCTGAGCCAGCATAGAGAGGCAAGGACTCTGATATGGGATTATAGCAGTTTATGTCCTCCCTGGAGCAAGGGGGCAACCAGAGAGGGAATTGTGAGTCCAAGAGTCACAGTTCCTTCCCATGTCTGCTTTTGGGTTAAGGCAGCCCTATGGCAGGGATAGAATCCAATTCTCTAGGGTACTACTTAACTGCTTTAACCACGAAGCTGTCCTTTCTCATTCAGCAGTCCGCTCCTTCATTTACTACACAGCTTCCAACTTCTGCAACAAATAAGGCTGGAGTCCTACAGACAGCTGCCTCCTTCACTACATAACCCTGCTTCATCCCCATACCAGAGTCCATCCTGTGTACTGAATGAAGCAGCGGTCTTGCAGAAATAATAGTATGTGATGATATAATTAAAGACTGTTACAATGTGTATACACAAGTTAGGGAGAGAGGGCAAATTAAGGTTGAATGTACAACCTTAATTCTGGCATTTCCTAATTTTTGAGTGCTTGATTTTGCAACCTTAATCTTTTAATATAGTTTTTTGTGGGATTCTGAGGGAATTGTGCACTAGTGGGTACAGACCTTTCTGCCTCTTTGCCCCAAAGCCTGACCATTTCTGCCCATGTCTGTAGCAGTCTGCTTTTGTGCCAGTCCTGTTGCGCCCCCCCCAAGTGCCACGTCCCAGTCTCCCCTTCTCATGCAGAGATGTTAGCTGCCCAACTCGAACACATTTCTACTGAGCGTGTGTGAAGTGAGATATTTCAGAGGTGTACAACTTGGCTAAGCACAGGAAGTTTTCCAAAGGAATGTCAAAAAGTATATCCTTACACCAAGGCTACCCAACCTCCTGCTAATTTTCAAGCTCTTGCTCCAGCACATGGACGCACTCATGATCTCAATGAAACTATCGTAAGAATGTTTTTAACATGAGCAAAACAATGTATTTTTTACCTTAATCGCCTGCTTCAAAATGGGTTAACCACATTGACCAAAACAAAACCAAAAATACCAGCCTGAAAACAGGCCTGGAACAACACATACTGGCCCATTAAGCCTAACAGGAGGCCAGAAGACCCCATTACAGTGATATCGGGATGAACACAGTTTCAGAAATTGGCTGAAACCAGAGAAGAGGAGGTTGTCCCAAGGAGTTAGGTGTGGGATGGGAAGATCCCGGGACGTTGTCACTTAAGATCCTGGGATAAGGAGTTCTGTGATGTAGAGGCAGGGCTCCCTTCTCTCCCAGACAATCAGGAGAAGATTTCAGAAGGAGGATAGCATAGAATCATAGAATATTAGAGACGGAAGGGACCTCAGGAGGTCATCTAGTCAAACCCCCTGCTCAAAGCAGGACTAACCTCAGCTAAATCATCCCAGCCAGGGCTTTGTCAAGCCTCAGCTTAAAAACCTCTAAAGATGGAGATGCCACCACCTCCCTAGGTAACCCACTCCAATGCTTCACCACCCTCCTAGTGAAAAACTTTTTCCTAATGTCCAACCTAGACCTCCCACACTGCAACTTGAGACCGTTGCTCCTTGTTCTATCATCTGCCACCACTGAAAACAGCCTAGCTCCATTCTCCCTGGAACCCCCATTCAGGTAGTTTAAGGCTGCTATCAAATCCCCCCTCATTCTTCTCTTCTGCAGACTAAACTGGCCTAGTTCTTTCAGCCTCTCCTCATAAGTCTTGTGCTCCAGCCCCCTAATAATTTTTGTTGCCCTCCGCTGGACTCTCTCCAACTTGTCCACATCCTTTTTGTAGTGGGGGGCCCAAAACTGGACACAATACTCCAAATGCAGCCTCACCAATGCCGAATAGAGGGGAATATAGATATGCCCTCTATCCTCTCAGAACAGGGGGTGTGCAGACACAGAAAGGAAGCCTGAGCCAGAAGGCTAGGTGTCTGCTGAGTGGAATAAGATCTCTGCAGATGACAGAAGTGTTGTAGATAGGTGTAAACTACAGGGTTACAGTGATGGACCTTATATTTGGGACACTGAGGACTATTTTGAATTGCTTCAGTCTACTGACCTAGTTTCAAGGGACAGCTGCTGATAGCCTGAAAGGTGCTCCCCAGGGGACTTGAAGAGAGAGAGTAGAGGGAGGGCCATGTGAAAATATCTCTAGCCATGGGGAGGAAGGGGACCTGGTGAATGGCAACCCCACTACAAGGGTCCTATGATAAGATGCCCCAGACCACCTTAACTGTAAGCGGCACAAACAGTTCTGCCTAAAATATATGCCTTTATGATAGCTTTTTGAGGAATATATCTCAGCTACACAGGTTAAGACAAAAATCAGACTAGCCAGCATCAACTACAGTATCTATCTAAGAGGAATACCTTTTTAGAAATCTAGCTATGCAATACTAGATGACTTCCTAGAAAAGAATCCCTCCCAGGATTCTGCCTGACATTTGTCATGTTGCTTTCTTCAAGCAAGGTAGTATCTTTCTATAACTACCTTTGTTGTGTGCAGTGTTGTTATAGTGGTTTTGGTCCCAGGATATGAGAGAGACAAGGTGAGTGAGGTAATATCTTTTATTAGACCAGCTTCTGTTGGTGAGGTAGGTGAGAACCTGGCTGACAGTATTAGATGCTTCTGAGGCCTCTACCTAGACCATGCGGTAAACCATGTAGTAGCCTACGGCGTAGGAACTGTACAATGCATCAGAAGAGACAGTCCTTTCACCTGAAGAGATTACAATCTAAAAACTGCAGGGCTGATCACAAGTTTTCTGATGGAACATATCTTTTCTGCTGCAAAATGCCAATTTGTCAAAAACTAAATGTTTTATGGAACCTCTTGATTTTGACAAAATTTTGTTTAGAAAAAAAATTGTAACAAAGGGGCATACAGGCCTTGTCAAAGAAAGAGCTAATGAGAGCTTGTGGGTCCAAAGGGCCGCAGCCTGCTACAACTACAGCAGATGTTAGGCGTGGAGCAGGGAGTTAAAAGGGAGGAAAATTTACCAGTTCAGGAGTGACCAGGAAGGAAAGCAGGTTGTTTCTCTGGATGAAAGAGAAGCCTGGTTGCCTCCACAGACTGGGGTAGCCTTGCTGATCAAACAAGCCTCCTAGTGGAAGAAATGACCCAATCCCAGCAGACCAACAAAATACTGACTGAAGACAAGTCCTGAATATAATGACAGGGTTCACTGGATGACTTTGGATTTGAGTTGTGGTTTTTCTGACTTCTTTTGAACCATAACACCCCCAAAGAGACACGACTGAAGTGTGGCTGAGCCGAAGGGTTTAAGCACTACTACACTGGATCTCACAAGGGACAGCAAACCTTCCAGCAGAGTCCCAGGGCTGGGTGAGTCATGTCCGGACAGGCCACAGATGCATGCCACAGAAGCAAACCCAATCACACAGCACATTCTGATAAGGTCGAAATGTTCCATTATGACTTTTCAGAATGGAATATTTTAATTTCTATTTTGAAATTAATTTTCATTTCAATATTTATATTATATTTTGCAAAATTTCCTTTTGTGGGAAATTTCAATGGTTTGTTTATTTTCATTCCATTTCAGAATGGAGAACAATTTAAAATTGCAGAATTTTGGCAAAATGGGAAACCCGGTCCTCACCCCCTTCTACCCCCAGATCTACTAATTAGACAAGACAGACTAAAGGCAAGAGAGGAAAAGCTTTTTGTCCAATGTCAGTGGAGGAACCAGGGTCTATTGATTCCTAATTTAATGGCCAATACACTAGACCTTGCTGCCTCTTCTATAAGGGTAGGTCACTCTCTTTTTTTACCTACTGGAGGACCTTTGCTTTACACACCAGTTTTACAGAGGGCTTCTTCGAGGTATACAGGGATAGTGACTTGCCCAAGTTCAAGCTGCCAGAACAAGGAATAGAACATGGAAGTCCCAATCCCAGCCGTTCACACTCCTGTTGCTCCACATTGGTCAGTTATTAAAGACCCTTCAAATTTTCTCAGTGATTTATTTCACAGTGAGTAGTTTTTCCTCCAACTGGAATGTTTTTCCTTTGTACCATCTCAACCACCCCTTCCTCATTGATTCCCTTCCTCTTGTCATTACAGATTTGTTCTCTATTTCACTATACTGGTGGGTACATGCATCTCCCTCTGTTTCCCAGGAATTCCTCACCATGCATTTAGGCAAAGCTTCTTTTATCTCACATTTAAAATGGTTGCTGTGCTCTGATGATTGTTTTCATTATATTGATAGGTCCTTTCATGACCTGTAGCTAAAACATCCTTTCTGCCTGACAGTTGACTTAGCCTCTCTTGCTATCTTTGCTGAATTACTTTCTTGCTCTTGTAAATATATTCAGCATCTCAGCTACAGATGACAGACAGATAAGGCTCTGGCAGACTGCCACCTCAAGGGACAAAAATACATTTTATGTCTAAATTTATATCAAGTTAACCCTGTATGTATGTATGTTGACATCTTCATCAATACAATTTCACTGTGCTTTTGTTGTGTGTGTCTGAATATATTTATTTTATTAGAACAATTATGCTCTATCAGATAGAGACATATTCAGGCATTCCTTACAAAGTGGATTGTTTTCTAAATCAGATATGTTAGTTCTGTTACTTCACCCAATTCCAAAATGGTAATTAGGTAACTAGGACTGGGATTTTCAAAGGAGTTTACAGGAGTTAGGCACTCGATCTTCTGACTCCCCTTTGAAATCTCAGCCTAGAATATTTTCCTCAGGTCAGTGCTTTGAAATGATTCACAGGTTAGTTAGGGGGCCAAAAGTCATTGCCAACTGATGACAAGCTGCCAGCATAAAATTAGTTGGTGTCCCTCATTGAGTCGCTTCTTTGCAACAGCATAACAGATCCAAGGACTGACTGGATCTGAGGACTGAATTATTCTTTAATTCTGCAGAAGCTATTGTAACCCACTGGTGAGTGTGTGTGATAGGCCCCCCTCTGTGCCTAATACATAGAGAATGAGGCTTTTATAGCCCCCAACTACTAAGTATTGGCTCTTTAGCTCAAGGTGTAGCTGCCCATGCTTTTCGCTCTAGAGTTCCTTAATTCAATCCCAGTGTGTTGGCCACAAGGGCAGTTGTCACACAAACATAGTCTAAAATAATCAGGGAGGGAAGTAGAAAAACTTCCATTAGTTCTGTAGATAATGAGGACTTCCATATCCAGCTTTATTAAGTGGATGCCTTCCATGAGCGCTAAATTCTTGGTCCATCTGATACATTTATTCTACAGCCTCCAGGATTGGAAATTAGAATTTCAGAAAAATAAAAATTAACAGAAATATTGAAAAAATGAAATATTAATCTATCTGGAAAACTAGCCTGGTGGAAGACATCTTTGAAAATGTTAGGAATTATTATTTTTTAAATTTTCAACCGGTCCTAGTCATTTTGATTGCCATAGTAATAATGAGATTTGTGGGTGGGAAAGGCTAACAATTTCATTTGTTCATTTTTTGCTTTTATGGAGGATTATCGTTTTGCTTAGAAATACAAGAATCGTTGGGGAATTCGTTCAGGCCCTGATCCTGTAATTTCTTGCAAGTGGGCAAGCTTTTGTTGTTGTGCTGCACCAAAATGGTACACCTAGTCACAAGAAATTGTAGGATTGGGGCCTTAGACATATTTGTGTTCCTATGGGCACAAAATAAACAAAACATCAAAATAAGTTTTGTTTTGTTTTTAAATCAGCCATTTCAGCTGAAGTATTGTCATCTATCAATGTTTTATAGTCAGGCTTGGAAAGATTAGATTTTTAATCGGTATATGTTGGTGAATGTCTATTTCAAAATATATGTGCAAACTGACCAAAAATATTTCCATAAAAAGTAATTGACATGTACAGGTAGGCAAAGAAAGAAAAATGCTGTTTGTGAAATTATGAGAATTTGATTTAAGGGTATTTACTTTGTATGTTTTGCCTTGTGATGTTGATAATTTGTGTTTCACTGGTTATAAAGTTAACTTTTTGAATCACAGTGTCTGCCATTAATAATCGTCAACATTCCTCTCTATAATTTCTCACAGCTATGAAATTTTAAGTAGATAAAAAATCTTAAAACTCATAGTTTTGCTGACCTGTGAATATTTAAATTGATTAATTGAAAAAAATGCTTAACATTGATATTATATCAAAATTATAAATAAATTAATTGAATTCTGCCAAACTACTTGTACTGTACGTGCCAGTCAAGCTCACATTACAACACGTTTATGGCCTAGTTTATTAAATACCAAAACTGGATTTCTGATCTGTAACATCATGTCACATGTGACTACTATACACGTCCAAGCAAAAAATAGGAGGATAATGATTCAAATTAAGAACCAAAAAGGAAAGCCATTTGAAACAATAATCCCTGGGGAAGTCAATTATTTGCTAACCTATAGTCAAGGCTGTAGCAGCCCTGAATAAAACTGGTATTTGGTTAATAAGAGGGTCACCCAAGATGTTATTTTAATAAAAGTTTCCTTTAGCAACCTAACCTTCAACAATTTAAAACACTTCATATTTTTTACCCCTTTTTGCTTTTTCCTTTAAAATAATTTTAATGGTTTAACAAAAAAGTATCATCAATTGCAGAAATTACAACCCTTGAAATAAAAGAAAAAAGAAAACAATGAAACATTTGTTAAAAGGTTACAAAAATAATGATCTCTATAAAACAATTAACTGTTTCTTTTTAAAAGAAAGAACATTTACAGTTTGTTTTGCATGCTTATTTTAAACAAGCATAACACATTTAAGGATATTATAAACTTTTGTTTTAAACCAATTTCAAAACCAATGGCTTGTTTACTGAGGTGCCTCGCAAGGGACGATAAACCTCCTGAAAGCTGCAGAGCTCTACCTCATGGAGTCTTTTTCCACAGCAGTACAGAGGGGGAAGGTGGGCATGAACTTAGGTAGGAACTAATGAAGAAAAGTAGTGGAATAGGTCACTGGCCTAGCACTCAAGACATCCCTGGTTCAATTCCTGATTCAGTCATTGACTTGTTATGTCACCTTGATAAAGTCAGTTCATCTACCCTCTCCCTCAGTTCCCCATCTGTAAAATGGGGATAATACTTCTGTAAGCTGGTGGGCTGTCACATCACCCTAGGAAGGAAGCAAGGCCACAGTCTGTTCAGGCTCTTGCTTATTGGTTAAATAGAAAATTCTCAAGTAACACAAAATGAAATCAATTTCCCTACCCAACTTGAACTGAAGTCTTCAAAGGCTTTTCTTCTGCCTCTCAGTCACTGGAACAGTATCACAGCTTTCTCAGAAATCCCCTTCTGGGTCATATATACAGGAATGGCTTTTTTTAGGGGTCCCACCAAAGAGTTAGTGGATTCTTTGGTCTGACAAGCATCACTTTCCATGGAGTCAAGAGTTGATGGCACGCACTCCTTTGTTTAAGTAGTGACTTTTTATATTTTTTATAAATAGCTTTTAATAATTATATATGTTAATTATTTACATTGGGTGTTTATTTTTAATTATAGTTTATTTTTATTATGATAATTGGGGTTGTTAAAACAACATTTGGTGATAGGAAGGGTGGAGTAAAAATATGCTTTTTGGCAATGAAACAGTGTACCCCCAAACGTTTAAAAATAACTTCTTGTTTTATTATTGTTATTTATGTGCAGCTGCAAGCAATACATGTTGTGTATTTTTTCTTGTTATGTGCCATAGTATGCAAAAACTGAGACATCTATAAAATTACTTCGTAGTCCTATTAATCTCTGCCAACTAAAAAATGTTATATTACAAAAATTAAAATAGCCTAGCAAGCAACTGAAGCTATGCTAAGCCTGTAAAACAGTAATCAAGCAACTCAGAATGTATTGGGCCTTCAACAATGTCCACCATTTTCCGCACATCCACAGAGCCAGTCATCTCCTCATAGAAGGCAATCAGGTTGGTCAGGCATGACTTGCCCTTGGTGAATCTATGCTTGACTGTTCCTGATCACCTTCCTCTCATCCAAGTGCTTCAAAATGGATTCCTTGAGAACCTTCTCTATGATTTTTCTGGGGACTGAGGAGAGGGTGAGCGGTCCGTAGTTCCCAAGATCCTCTGTCTTCTCTTTTTTGAAGATGGGCACTATATTTGCCTTTTTCCAATAGTCCTGGATCTTCTCCAATCACCACAAGTTTTCAAAGATAATGGCCAACGGCTCTGCAATCAATCAGCCAACTCCCTCAGCACCCTTGGATGCATTGCATCTGACCCCATGGACTTGTGCATGTCCAGCTTTTCTAAATTGTCCTGAACCTTTTCTTTAACCACTGAGGGCTGCTCACTTCCTCCCCATTCTGTGCTGACCTGTGCAGTAATCTGGGAGTTGACGTTGTCCGTGAAGACAGAAGTAAACAAAACATTGAGTACTTCAATTTTTTCCACATCATTTGTCACTAGGTTGCCTCCCCTGTTCAGTAAGCACATCGCAGGCCACAGAACCTTATGTATCCATTCCTGTAATAGACCCCTGACCTAAGACTGAGTTATTAAAGTCCTTATATCATGGTTTAAAGACTTTAAGGTACAGAAAATCCACCAGCAAGTGAACCATGCCTCATGCTACAGACTAAGGTGAAAACCCCCTGAGTCTTTGCCAATCTGCCCTTGGGGAAAATTCCTTCCTGACCCCAAATATGGTGATCAGTTAAACCCTGAGCATGTGGGCAAGGCCCACCAGCCAGACACCCAAGAAAGAATTCTCTTTAAAAAATTAGAATTCACCTCATCTAACATCTCTTCATAGGTCATTGACATATCTATCACCAATAGTCAAAGACAGTCAATTGCCAAACTAGGCTATCCCATCATACTATCCCCTCCATAAATTTATCAAGCTCAGTTTTGAAGCCAGCTAGGTTTTTTGCCCCCACTGCTCCCTTTGGAATGCTATTCCAGAACTTCACTCCTCTAATGGTGAGAAAACTGCATCTAATTTCAAGTCTACACTTCCTGATGGCCAGTTTATATCCATTTGTTCTTGTGTCCACATTGGTGCTGAATTTAAATAATTCCTCTCCCTCCCAGGTATTTATAGAGAGCAATCGTATCTCCCCTAAACCTTCTTTTGGTTAGGCTAAACAAGCCAAACTCTTTGAGTCTTCTTTCATAAGACAGGTTTTCCATTCCACGGATCATCCTAGTAGCCCTTCTCTGCACCTGTTCCAGAAATTAATTTAAGAAAATTAATTTAAGAAATTAATCTTTCTTAAACAAGAAGGACCAGAACTGCACACAGTATTCCAGATGGGGTCTCACCAACGTCTTGTATAATGGAACTAACACCTCCCTATCTCTACTGGAAATACTTCTCCTGATACAACCAAGGACCACATTAGCTTTTTTCATGGTCACATCACATTGGCGGCTCATAGTTATCCTGTGATCAACCAATATGCCCAGGTCCTTCTCCTCCTCTGTCATTTCCAACTGTTGCATCTTCAGATTATAGCAGAAATTCTTGTTGTTAGTCTCTAAATACATGACTTTGCACTTTCCACTATTAAATTTTATCCTATTTCTATTACTTCAGTTTACAAGGTCACCCAGATCTTCCTGTATGATATCCCAATCCTTCTCTGTATAATCAATACGTCCCAAATTTGTGCCATCTGCAAACTTTTTTAGCACATTACCACTTTTTGTGCCAAGGTCAGTAATAAATAGGTTAAATAAGATTAAATAAAGACCGACCCCTGAGGAACACCACAAGTAACTTCCCTCCAGCCTGACAGTTCACTTTCAGTATGACCCATTGTAGTCTTCCCTATAACCAGTTCCTTATCCACCTTTCAATTTTCATATTAATCCCTATATTTTCCAATTTAACTACTAATTCCCCATGTGGAACTGTATCAAATGCCTTACTGAAATCTAGGTAAATTAGATCCACTGCATTCCCTTTGTCTAAAAAAATCTGTTATCTTCTCAAAAAAGGAGATCAGGTTGGTCTGGCACGATCTACCTTTTGTAAAGACATCTTGTATTTTATCCCAATTGCCACTAACCTCAATATCCTTAATTACTTTCTCTTTCAAATTTTTTAACAAGACTTTGCATACTACAGAGGTTAAACTAACAGGCCTGTAGCTATTCGGATCACTTTTTCCCCCTTTCTTAAAAATAGGAACTAAGTTAGCAATTCCCCAGTCAGACAGTACAGCCCCTTAGTTAGAGATTCACTAAAACTCCTTGTTAATGGGCTTGCAATTTCATGTGCTACTTCCTTTAATACTCTTGGATGGAAATTATACGGACCCCCCCGATTTAGTCCCATTAAGCGGTTCAAGTTTGGCTTCTACCTCGAATTTGGTAATTTCTACCTCCATATCCTCATTCCTATTAGCCACCCTACCACTATCCCCAAACTCATCATTAACCTCATTAAAAATGGAGGCAAAGTATTTGTTTTGATATTTAGCCATGCCTATATTATAATTAACCTCCACCCCATCCTCTGTGCTTAGCAGTCCCACTTCTTCCTATTTATATGGTTATAGAATCATTTGCTATTGATTTAATTACCTTTGCAAGGTCCACATCCCATATCTTAGCAACCAGCAGACAGCACACCCTTCTGTTCTCTGGATCAGCTTTGGTTACAGGCCTGTCTGTTCTCAACAGGGAGTCCTTAATCACATAGACCTGCCTTTTCCTAGTAATGGGTATGATTCTCCAGCCTATCCCCTGTTCTTTCTGGCTGCAATTCATGTTGTCTACTATTCTCCTTTGCAATACTCTGCAACCATTCCTACATCCTCCTAGGGCTCTTATTTGGTGGCGTCTCCATTGGCTCATCCACTCTTTGTATCGGACTAGTTGCTCTTCTCTTCTTCCTTGTTCTCAGCAATCACCTGCTGTGCCCCTTCTTCATTTTCCAGATCTGAAAACCTGTTTCTGAGCTCTGTTTCTCCTTCACTAGCCCATCTTTTGCTCTGCCGGGTTCTTGCAGTCACATGCTTCCACTGGCCACTTTCCTCATCCAGCATTTTTCCCCCAGTGTTCATTGGTTCTGCTTCCATCTGAAGGTCTCAGATTTTCCCTTCAGCCTCCTCATTCCTTTGCTCCAGCATCTGCTCGAACCCCTTCTAAATTCAGAGTTTCCACCTTTATCTCCAACCATTCAATCTTCTCTTCCATTAACTGTATCAGGCGGCACTTCATACAAACAAAGCTCTTTTGAGGTACCCCCTCCAGGATCATGTACCTCCCACAGCTTCCACATCCAGTCATCGTCATTGTCTCTTTCACTGCTTGAGTGACTACCAGTACTGCCTCTGTATCTGTCATACCCTCCTGTCAGTGAGAGACACAAAAACAAAAAATCCCACCCAAAAAACACCCAGCGAGGATGCCAACAATACAAGAACACCACACACTCCCTTTTCAAACTCCTCTTACAAACTCCCCTCCTTTCAGCTCTGTTTGCCAGCTCCTGTGCCACTGCCTGATTGAATGGCTGCCTTTATAGAGCCCCTAGTTAGGGACAGCTGATTTCAGTACACCATCCAGTACCAACTCCTGCAACCGGAAGAGGAAAAAAAAAACCCAAAACAAAACAAAGACACACAATTCCACACAACTCACCCACTGCCCCTAAGGCCCACTCAAGCTCTCCTGTTTTCAGTTCTGTTTGCTGGCTCCTGTGCTGCTGCAGCTAACATACTTGTAGAAACCCTTCTGATTATCCTTCACATCCCTTGCTAGCTGCAACTCCAGTTGTGTTTTGGCCTTCCTGATTTCACTCTTGCATGCTTAAGCAGTATTTTTATACTCCTCCCTTGTTTTCTGACCGAGTTCCACTTCTTGTTAGCTCTCTTTCTGTGTTTAACCTCACTGAAGATTTCTTTGTTCAGTCAAGCTGGATGACTGCAATATTTGCTATTATTTCTGCACTTTGGGGTGGTTTGTTTCTGTGTCCTCAGTAAAGTGACAGCACAGGAACAAACAGTCCAAAGGCCCACAGCATCCAGGCTGGGGCAGGCCACGGACAAGGCACAGACAGGCCTTCTGGCTTAGGGTGGGTAGGCCACCACCCCAGGGGCAGGGTTGGCAGCAGGGGTTAGGAGACCTTGGCCCACCCTATTCCACCGTGTTCCAGACCAGGGCCCTAACAATGATGGACGATCCTAGTACTGGGATTCCACCAAAACACACTGACTCACTTCCCAGCAGCACAAATGGACTATTGTCTGGTTCTCCTGGGCCACTTCCTATCTCAGTCCATTGGCACAGCTCCATAGACCACATGTCCTCAATAGCTTCTGGGTAGACAGCCGACAGTAGTCCCTGTAACTCCTCTGCATCCTTATTCCCCTCTGGTGGCAGGGCATGAGATGGCTCGGGACCTGATCCAGAGTCCTGCAGAGGGCTTGAGACATCTGCCTCCTTCCCTTCCTTCAGCACCAAATGAGCTGTGGTGCCCTCTCTTTATACTTCCTTTCCCACCCCAGCATTTCTGGTAGAGATGGGGCTAGTTTGGCTCCACCTACCAGGGGAACTGTAGTTGTCCCTCACTGTCAGACTCAGAGGGAGTCCACTGTGCCTTACTACAGGGTGGCAAGTGTGTGCATATTATTTCTATTAAATAAATAAAGGACTTTATATAACTTGTGTTGTCCAGGAGGGGGCTGGGCAATACAGAACATACATCTCTGGGGGAAATCTAGTCTGTGGGTGTGTTGTGGTCACCCTACAGTATAAATTAGGCTGGTGAGAGCTGGCATGTAACCCAACACACACACGCTCTCTCTCACTCTCTCTCTCAGGTGTGGCTTCCATGCTGGAGGGCTGTTATGAGCAGCCCATGTGGCTCCTACTTCAGCAAAGCATTCTAAAGTACCTAAAATTGCAGAGCACAGGTGACACTGCTGCTCATTAGTCTGGATTGTACCCTGGTATGCCATAAAGGGGTGACTTGATTAGGCTATAAGTACCTACCTAGGGAACGCATATTGAATAATAGGCTCTTCAATTTGTAGAAAAAGGTATAACATGATCAATGGCTGGATGCTGAAGCTAGAAAATTCAGACTGGAAATACCTATCTACTATTCCCTATCACTCACCATTTTTACATCAAGATTGGGCGCTTTTCTAAAAGATATGCTCTAGGAATTATTTTAGGAAAGTTCTGTGGCCTGTGTTATACAGGAAGGTACACTAGGTGACAGTGGTCCTTTCTGGACTCTGAAGGCACTACAGGAGGAGCAGAGGTGAGGCAGGAGGTAGAATTGATGGGAAGTGGGGGAATGGGCAGAGGTGGGGAAGATGATAGTTTGACCCCCACTTTTTTCAGACCCCTTTTAAGCACTGCCAGTCACCTGACATTAAAAAAAGCTAATACCCTAATCATATGACAAATGTCAATATGAGAGCTGATTGGGAACCAATCCTTCCATGCGACATTTAGATATTTTAGGGGAAAATCAAATCATTCTGAATTGGAACAAAAAGCCAAAAATTTAAAGTTTCCTGAAAAATTTCAAGTCTGGTCCATCGAAGTATTTCATTTAGATAATGTCAAAAGGTTTCATTTGGATAAGGTCGACATGTGTCATTTCAGTAAGGTTAAAACATTGTTTCAATGTTACATTTGATCATGAGTCAAAACGAAATATTTTCGTATAATATGTAATATTAAAATCAATATTTTAAAGAAATGAGAATTAAAGCAATGTTTAGACTTTTTCCAGTGGAAAATTTCATCAGTGTCAACACACTGATTTTTGACTAAACTGCATTTTATATGGAAAACTGTTCCATTAAAAGATTTCCAACCAACTACAATTGATGCCCTCGAACATGTGGGTTCACTGTTACATATTTTGTCTAACCCCAAATTAGACAACATATCAAGAGCTGACAAAATGCTGGGAGCAGGAATTAGAGAATCATGGTAACAACTGTATGTTCATGGGTCATGATTATCTTGTATTTGTGTCTTCCTTCTTAATTTATTTTTATTTATTTACATTAAAATGTTCAGAGGTGTCTGTGGCAGAATTTGGTGCTGAAGAAAGGGATTTTGAGGGAGCTTTAGGAGAAGAAAGACTTTAAGGTTCCATGACCTAACCTACTCAGGGCAAATATTTCTGACATATGCCATGTCACCACAAAAGGTTTAGTCCCTTATGGAGGAAAGAAATGAAAGGCCTCATTCAAAACCCACTGAAGTCAATGACTTCAGTGGGCTTTGGATCTGGTCCACAGGGGGCATGAGGGCAGCTGACTCCACAGAATCCATCTCTGTGAAATGGTCTTAAGATGGAAAGTAAAATTTTGTATGTGGAAACTAAGTATCAGATCCTCAACTGGCGTATATTCAGCTTGTTGAAACTCAGAATGTTCATATTCTTAGAAACTGACATTTTTTAAAATAGGGGTTTGTTCTTTATCTGAACAAAAATAAATACTTTTTAAATTGCACTTGTCATGATAATTCTGAATTTTTTTCATTTTGGAACATTTCATTTCAAAATTACTTTGTTTTTAAGATTTTTATATTATTACATTACTTCTTGATACAGATATAGTAGTAATGCTTACTTTGACATGTGACATGTTATATCTAACATGTCAATTACTGTTTGTAGTATTGTTGTAGCTATGTTGGTCCCAAGATATTAGAGAGACTAGGTGGATGAAGTAATGACTTTTATTGAACCATCGGAAGTCCAATAAAAGACATTACCTCACCCCCCTTGTCTCTCTAATGACCAACACTGACATTTCATAATATTATATGATATATGGATATATAAAATCACTAAAAGCAGCTGCTATTTAAAAGATGTTTCAATTAACACTTTTATTTTCTACATCAAAGTGTCTTCTGCTAATGTTGTAATGAGACAAGTTGGATTAGGTAGTATCTATTATTGGACCAAATTCTGTTCGTGACAAAGACAAGATTTCAAGCCACACAGAGCTCAGCTTCAGGTCTAGGAAGGGTACTTGGAGTGTCCCAACTAAATGCAAGGTGAAAGAGCTTGTTTAGCATAAGCAGTTAGCACATATAGTAAGGTACCACTGAAGGCAAAGAAGTCCATTAACGTGTGCAGTCATAGGACAAAAAGAAGGGGCTAGTGGGTTACAGATGGATATAATAAACTCTAAATCTAGAGACTCTGTTCAGCCCATGATTTTTAGTGTCTAGCAGAGTAATGAATTTAAGCTCCCAGGCTTATCTTTTGAAAGTGTTTTGCAGCTTTCCTTTGAGGATGACGACTGAGGTCAGATATAGAGTAATTGTTTTGTGAGAAGTGTTCACCTACAAGTGATAAGGTCTTTTGGTCTTTTATCATTTTTTGTGTGTTCATATGAAAGCATATTGATTTTCTTCTTTCACCCACATATTTGTTATTGTGGCCTTTATTGCAGTGGTTGAAGTATATCACATGTTGTGACAGGCATGTGTAGGATCCATGGATCTTGAGAGGTGTACTGATCACTGTAGCAGTGGAGATATATCTTCAGGTTTTGCATCTATTTCTATGGTAGGGTATGGTTCTGCTTTGAATTGGTGTGTCCTGCTCTGTGTGGAGCTTGCTTCTGGTGATGAGCTTGGAGAGGCTGGGGGATTGTTTGAAGGCCAGATGTGGGGGTTCAAGAAAGATTTCTTTCAAGTTGGGGTCCCCATTGTGTATGGGGTGTAGTTATTTGATGATGTTTGAAGAGTCTGACACTTTGAACAGGTCAAGAAGATAAATACTCAGTATTACTAATTAGAGTAGCAACTGATTTCAGTATAATAGTCTCGTAAAGTGTTTCCAGGCTAAAACAAAGATCTATGCCAACTGATCTACCTCAAATGAGGGTTGAGCCCTTAATATCCCATGTCATCTTCTTTAAAAGCAGGGAGCTGTGCATTATGTCCTTAGCCAAATTCTATCTTGCTATCTATGTTGCAGTGCTCCATGTTTCTCCAATATACTAGTGTTTTATGTTGTGATATTGCAAGCCCTGATCCTACAAACGACTCCAAGGAAGTAGTTTCCTGCATCCATACAGAGCCCCATTAACTCCAAATTCTTGGGAATAAAAGGATCTACAGAAGTATAAGATATTCAGTGGAAAATGTTTGTAGACAATAATAGAAGTTGAAAACGTCAGTATCACTTGCTCAATATCTACAGTTGTAACTTTGTCCTTTTATATACTCCTGACATCCACAAGTGCTCCTAATCCCTCATCACAACTCTCACTGAAAATGACAAAGAATGAGTGGATTTTTGGGATCTGTTAGACAATTATAGACATTCTTATAGCCCCGATTCATAAAAGCATCCCTATTCAGGAATGCAATTAAGCACATATGAGTGTCTTCTTTTATTGAACAGTTGTTGTAATGAACAGGTAATACAACAAATTTTGAATCAATGAAATAAAGCTGATGGGACTATTCTCATGCTTAAAGTCAAGCATGTGCATAAATCTTTTAAAATTCAACACCTTAGCTTTTTTGCTGCTCACAGAATACCCACTGGAAGATCATAATTGCTTTGAATTTATTTTGATCAATGGCATTATAAAAATATCTGCTCTCTGCGCCAATCAGGAGAATACAAAAGGCGAGCTGTGTTATTTAACTGGGATTAATCATGTGTATCCCATGATATTTACATTCTTTTGGTGCTTGTCATAGGGTCTAGCCATCACATATTAATTTAAAAAACCACTGCTAAAATTGTTAAAAAAATCCTTGATTCAATCATTCTGATTCATCAGATATTTGGATTGTTTCTGTTCCATATGAGCACACAAGTACACTTGCCCATGAATTCAAAATTTGTGTTTTGCTTTTACTTGTTCAGTGGACTATGGCTTTTGGTTTTCTTGAGCAAACTCAGTCTCTCAAATCTTTTTTGGAAAGCAGATACAAAAGAAGCATGGCCTAAGCCAGGCCACTACCCTTGAAGATGTCTATGGTGTAAAAGCCTAGATACATATTGTATTTCTAAAGGCTTTTCTATAGGGCTTATCCCTGTAGTATCTGAGCATTTCTCATATATTAATGGCTGTGATACACCACAGTAGCAGTGTAAAGGGTCCATTGCATTTATATCCACTCTAAGACTCCTTGACATTGCCACAGAAGTTAAAGGAGCCTTCGCATACGTGAGAAAAAGGCCCAATGATTTATTTTTACAATACACCTATGAGGCAGGGGTATATTATCATCCCCGTTACTGATGGGAACTGAGGCAACCTGAGGCTCATTTGACTTACCCAAGAAGTCTGTAGCACAGCCAGGAATAAAACCCAAATCTTCTGATCCCAGACCTGTGCATTAAGCTTATTAGTTCCGGGAAGGCAGACTGTCAAGTATGAAAGACACTCACAGAAACGGTTTATTGTCTTCTTCTTCACCCAGTCTGACTTCCTTAGACTTCCCATCTGTCACAGGACAGGGCTTTTCTCCAGCTTCCAAGCACACAGCTTCTCACCCAGTCTCCTTTAAATAGGGCTGTTTTTCAGACATAAACAAATCAAACGCAAACAGCTCCTCAGACGGTTCCTTTCTCCTTCTGGTACATGAAGGGCTATCTCCCTGAGCATCTAACCTCTTACTCCAAGGCCCTTTCACAGGAGTTAGCATTGCTCCCTGGTGGCTGCTCTCTCCAGACATAGCCTGCCTGAACCGCTTCCCTTCTTCTTGGCTTCTGACAGGCATATATAGCCCAGGTATAGCCCTCCCTTCTTTAATTGACTCAGTTGTGTCCATCTGTTCTGACACAGACACTGGGCCTGATCCACTCACAGAGAACAGCTACCCTGGGACACACATCCCTTCTTTTCAGGAAAAATGTTGGTGTTTTTTTCATTGGTTTGCCCTTTTGACCTGCAAGCTCTGGGGGCTACTCTCACACCTTCGCAAGGCAAAATTCATTTCCCACAGACCTATTACACAAAACATTCCTTATAATACTCCAAGGCCTCCACTCCACAGTGGACCCCCAAATTTTACCAATCCAACTAAAACTTTCCCTGCACTCACTTAAGAAAACACAGATTCCATCAAACATTTCACATGACACAAATTCAGAGAGAGCACAGAGGTTTCCCCATATCCCATGGGCCCTACCATAGTCCCACAGGAACAAACGCCTAATCCCAGTCCTTCTGAGTCTGATGTGGTAGACTTAGCCTCACCCGGCACAGACAATACAGTATCATCTTCTCTGCCAGGACTCTGAGGTTCCTGCACCCACAGTCTCTGCACAGAGTTTCTAACAGTCTCAAACTCATATACCGTAGCATTAAATGTCCTCTTTCCTGCTCAGCAAACTGAAGGTCTGTCACCAGTTGCTGTCTTAAACCTAAGGTTCTTTAACTCACATTCTGCCACTTCAAGTCATTCTGTGAGCTCCATCCTCAAGATGGGAACCATAAAACAGCTATTCCTTGTCAATCCTCCTGTATTGGAGCCCTGCCTCTACCCATAGCCCCTTATCTGGGCCGTTACTTGTTGGTGGAGCTCTATCTGGGTTCCTGCACTACCTTGTTTAATTGGAGACCCAGCCTGGGTCTCCACGGTACCCTACTGGGAGTAAGACTCTGTTTGTGTTCCCATCAGCTTCCATTTCCTGGTTCTTCTCTTGATCTGGAACTGGAGATCTCTTGCTCTAGGATTAAGCATTGCTGTTCCTCTTTCTCAGCTTCCCACTGAACTACTTCTTATTCAAAATCCACTAACTGCTTAGTATTTTTTTTCTGTAAGGTACTTACCTCCTCCAACACTGGTTGGCACTTTTTAAGCTGTTCTTGCAAACCTTGGGGTTACCTCTCTGTCTCCCTTCAACATCGTTACTCTAACTTGAAGCCCCCTTACTTCCTTTCCTAGTTGACTCTGAACCCTGCTTGTCCTGGGCTGTTGTTTTACCTGCTGCTGCATGAGGGCTGAAAAAACCCACCCAGTCTTTCCCAGAATTATTGTTCAAGGCAGATCTTTGACCACCCCAATGCATAGCCGAGCTCTCTGGCCCTAAACGACCAGCACAACTTCTGCTATCGGCTAGACATGGGGCTCACCATAGATACAGCAGACGTGTACTGGGAGATATTGGTCTACATTGTTTACCTTTGCCCTATTTTCTGGGACAAGACTACACCCACAACCTGAATCTACAAGTTCCTCGACCATCACTTGTTCCAGCCTAACTGATATCGTGTATGGCCAACCTCCCCTAACTTTCCAAATGGACCCCTGGCCCAGTTGTAGTAACAGACTAGATAAACACACTCCATGACTGGACGTTCTTTTTTAATATGCCCAGCCTGGCCACACCTGAAGCACATGGCTGGGCCCCCTAAGACACCTCCATGAGTGTTTCCATTAAGATGTGAGACTCCCTAGGTCTCTTATAGCTCTTGTGTATCCCCTAAGTTTTGGTCACTCAAGGTCGTTCCCACTTCACAGCTTTCCTGGGTCACTCCCTGTTAGGATCCCCTCAATTTGCCATACCGTCCCAGCTGCTACTCTCCCTTGGCCTCAGAGAAGGCTTCTGCTCATTCAACAGCTTCTCCTACTGAAGCCAGATGAAAGCACTTTACCCAGCTCTGGGTTCTCATGCATTGAACCTTTAGGAAATGCTCCAAGAAAATTTTGTCCAGGGTTCCTTCTACTGAGCTAGTCTCAGGACAGAGCCACCAAGACTCAAGGTCCTGTAATTTCTGAGCTACTACCCATGTTCATGGCCCTTGTGGAAATGGTTCTACTCACATTCTGTGTCTGCATGCCTCTGGAGTCAGTCCTGATTATCCCAGAATGGCTACCTTCACTACCAGATAGGAGTTTACCTGCTCATCACCTATTGCTTGGTAAGATGCCTGTGCCTTGTCAATCAGGAACGGTGCTGTGCGGGCCACCCACATCAATTCCTTCCAGCTTGCTATCCTCAACACTCTCTAAAGTGTTCAGAGGAAGGCCTCAGAATTATCATGTGGTCCTAGCTCCACCAGGTCTGGGTCCAGCTAGCTCATTGTTCCCTCATACACCATGCTGCCAGGTGTCCATTGGCCCAACCATTCATGTAACCTCTCTCGTGATTGAAAGCGGCTTCTTGCCACCTCCGTTGCACTGCAGATTGTGCCTCCTGAGGTTTCTGTTCACTCTCCATCATTTGCTTGAGTAGAGCCCGAGTTAGCTTCTGCTGTTCTTGTTGCTGTCTTATTAAGACTCCCTGCTGCTGCTGCTCTGGGAGCCCCCAAACTGGGTGGAGTCAGTCAATATTAGAGGTTTGGCTTTCGCTTCACGGGGCATCTCAGATCCACCTCACTCGTCCCTTATGTCAGGGCTGACTGAAATGCCTGTTTTCTTTCTCATACGTCACAGGACAGGGCTTCCCCCCTCCCCCTCCAGCTTTCAAACACAGACCCCACCCCAGTCTCCTTTAATTAAGTTTATCTTTCAAACACAAGCAAACCAAACACAAACAGTTCCTCAGCCAGTACCTTCCCTTTCTCTTTCTAGAACACTGACCCCAGGGGGCACGAGGGTCGTTCAAAAAGTTCTAAGCCTCACCCAGAAGGAGTTGCAGAAACAAGACAGTTTTTCACAATTTTTCTATATAGTCCCCCTTGGCATCAATGCACTTGGTCCAACGATGCTCAAGCATTGCAATCCCATCGCGGAAGAAGGTGGCATCCTGGTCCTCCAAAAACTCCTCCACAGCACATATGACCTCATTATTGTTTCCAAAATGGCAACCACGTAGGTGGGATTTGAGTTTAGGAAACAGATAGAAGTCAGATGAAGCTAAGTCTGGTGAGTAAGGGGGATGGGGTAGCAATTCAAAGCCACAGTTGGCTGCTTCAGCTACTGCAACCGGAGCAGAGTGAACGGGCACGTTATCCTGGAGCAAGAGCACACCTGCCCTCAGCTTCCCTCTGCGTTTTGACTTGATTGCTTCCTTCAGTTGTGTTAATTCTGATGCATAGTACTGTCCATTAATAGTTTTTCCCTTTTCCAGGTAGTCTATCATGATTATGCCTTCAGAATCCCAAAAAACAGAAGCCATCACCTTGTCAACAGACGCTGCCCGCTTGAACTTCTTCGGGGGTGGAGAACCAGGGTGTTTCCACTGTTTGCTTTGAATCTTTGATTCAGGTTCGAAGTGATGAACCCAGGTTTCATCTTGTGTTACTAATCTGCGGTGGAAATTCTCAGGGTCAGCCTGGAAGCGAGTCAGAAGTGTCCTGGAAATGTCAACCCTTTGCAGCTTCTGCTCTGGTGTCAGCATTCTTGGGACCCATCTTGCAGACAGCTTGCTCATCCCCAAGATCTCAGTTAAAACAGTGTGAACTGAACCAGAACTAATGCCTATGGACTTAGCTATCTGCTGGACAGTAAGACATCTGTCATCCAAAACCATACGGTGAATGGCATCAACTTGATCATCAGTGGTTGAGGTTTTTGGACGACCTGACCGAGGGTCATCTTCTGTGCTCACCCTGCCCCACTTGAATTCAGCAGCCCACTTCTTCACAGTTGCATAGGAAGGGGAGTCCTCAGCAAGTGTCTGTACCATGTCCTCATGGATTTCCTTGGGTGTCATACCTTTCTTTTTCAGATACTTTATGACTGCTCAGGCCTCTGTTTTGTCCATTTTTAGATTTGTCGCACTACCCTTCACCTTTGTATGGGCCTCACCCGCACACAAATTAAAACAGAAATCTGTATTAGTTTTTCTAGTTTTATAAGAAGTGGTAGTATGTTACAACAACAAAAATGTTCAGCTATGGCTCTTCTTTCTGGGTGAGGCTTAGAACTTTTTGAATGACCCTTGTACCTTACCCCAGGGGTACCCCTTACCCCAGCCCAGTCCCTCAGGAGTTAGCTTTACTTGGTTGCTCTCTCCAGGCACAATTTGCCCCCCATCATTCACCCTCTTTCTGCCCTCTGGCCCCAGGTGTAGCCATGCCCCTGCTCAGTTGGGCCCACCTGCTCTGAGACTAGGAAGCTGGGCCTGGTTTACTAACAGAGACCAATGATCTTGTGACACCATCATTAACTTGAGATGTAAAATCAAGGTCTTGACGAATTTTGACCCCAAAATTATTGCTTGGCATCGCTAGTATAAATAAGGGAGTTAACTCTGGTATCTTGCTCAAACTGCAATACAGGTTACATTCTGCATGCCTTAGTTCCCCCTGCACTTTCTACTACCTTCATATCCTGTCCAAACTGTTGTGTTGCATTGCAGAGTGCTCTTTACCAGCCGCCACATTCCAGGTTGGAATTGGTTCTGTTTTCTATTCTGGAGGGGGTGATTTTATTCCTGACATCCCTCACAAGGGGGGAGCTGTGAAACCGCTAGTTAATATTTGTAATCTTTAGATAAAGGTGGTCGGGAAGTGCAAGGGGCTAATTATTATTATTAGTGCAGTAGCGTCATTAGCCTATTTTCACAAACACTCCCATTCAAGAGTGAGCATCTGGATCTCAGGGTAAAAAAACCTGTCATTCTTGAAAAAAATAAAATAAAATGATGAATTCTGTGAATGTTAGGAGAAAACGCTTCATACCTGAGATTTTTCATGAGACTGTTTAGCTCTATTCATTTTCTGTTTGAATTGTATAAAACTATTGAAACAAAATAATTTATTAGCTCAGTTTTATTTGCAAGGAAGCTTCGTTTGCCCTTTATATTATTGTTATATCTCAAGACAATGTTTCTTTACTTATGAGCAGATGTTTGAAATCCTCCAGGAGATTTTTATAAGACTATGGAAATGAACTTGGCATGGGTACTGGTCTCCCAGGTGGAGCGGGTGAACACACGCCTTCTTAGAAGTCTCAGATCAAGGCTAGTCAGAAAGAGCAACGGAGCCCAGCCACCAAAAGCCTAGTGCTTTGGTGACTGACAGGTACAGGCTCTTTCTGAAGCATTAAAAGGAATGCTAAATGATCTCACTGACAGAATAAATCTTCTATTTGTTTGGTCTGGACCAGATGTGCTACAGGCTGATGTGGAAATATCTGCTGATGCCAATCTCAGTTAAAATCACAATTTGGCAGCAGGTTATTTTTTTTTTCTTTTCTTTCTTTCTTTTTAAAGTTGCAAACCCATTTAGTACTCTTAAAAAAATATTTTCAGTAACAATTGCAGTTTATTGGGGAGGGTCCTGCTTGACGTAACTAGAACCATGAGGAGCTGCAGGCATTTGTCAGAGAAGCCCTGATAATCTCAAATGAGTAATGTGGGTTTGCCCCTCAAGGATTCATCCATGAAGGCTCCTGCCAGATATAGTTTTACATGTTCTAGTCTAGCTTAATATATACTCTCATACTGGGTCCAGCACAGGTTCTCAGGACAATTCTACCTTAGGTAGTTTTCAGGATTCTCAGGGTTTAGGATAATGTCTTCAGATTCTGTGGTATCGGGGTGCTAGGTTCAATCATCTCTTTCATTTGAAAACACTGAGGGTTTTAAAGATATTTCATGCAGTTTGTACCTAATGAGATCTTCCTGAAGCATTGAATGTTAGGGGAAGGAGGGAGGGAAAGTGTGGTTTGATCAGTAAAACAAGCACATTCTTTTCTTAGTCAGAACAGGATATTACAATGCTCCAGTAGTCCAATTCAGATATCATTCTTTCCCAGAGAGATATTTATCAGGAGATATGTGGGAATGTCCAGATTCCAATTCAGAAAAAAGTAAAAGGGAATCGTAGTGTTAAAATGAGAGAGTATTATTTATACTAACATGGCATCTAGGGACCCCATTCTAGGATGAGGGCCCTGCTGCGTGAGGCACTGTACATATATGGTGAGAGACAGCTTATGATGTAGGTATCAAATAGACCACAACAGATGGACAAAACAGACACATAGATTGGAGGTGGGTTGAGAGGAAGAAATAACAAAGTGAGATGGGCTCAAGCAGCCTTGTTTTGGTGTTGGAAAGATATCAGCCATAGCATTTTGCCTTTCCAGTTGTTTCAGATTCATGGCCTGGAAGAAAATGGATGATTTTCCATCTTACCAGTTTCCCTTGTCCATTTGTGATGAATTCAAGCTTAAAAAAATAATCTCCTTTTTCCCTTTAAATAACTCTTGCCTTGCTCCTAGGACAATGAAAGGAATAAAATAAATAAATCAATGAAACATCCAGTTCCTGGGCTTAGAACTGCAGGTAATATACACATGTGAAGATGCTATGTGTGAGAAATGATGGAGCCATTTAAAAATGAATTTATCATGCATCTGTGACCACCTCACCTGCCCTCTTCTCACAAAACCATTTCTCCAAGACTTACTCTAGCATGTCAGACCCCTAGGCAGCTTCAGACAGAAGCCTTTTCTTATCTGAAATGAAGCAGCCACAGCAATGTCATCTTCATCACCCCAGAATGTGAGGTTTCCTCCAAATCACCAGCCAGGCAAGATCCGGGCCTTGGGCCAGTGATAGCTTCTCTCCATCTAAAAATGTTGCAACTTTAATATTTTTTAGTTTGTGTTACTGCAGGGCAAGAAATGTGGTTTGGAAAGGGAGATTCCCAGATTCTTAATGGGACACAAAAGCTAATTCTAGCACTGGAAGGGAACAAGATATCAGATTTTTACTCTGTGATAGGGAGAGGGCTTGAAGGCCGTGACAGAATCCTTTAAGATATTATGTGGTAAGTGAGGCAAAGGGGCCCCAGTTGTGCCCAAGATGTGAGATAGGACTATATTGGCTCTGAGGATGCATGGAGAATTAAGACCTAAAACACTGTTCCTGCATGTTTCTTTCCCCTACAAAACTGAATCTGGAAGTGAGCCCCTGGTGGCTTTGAGTCCAACTTGATTCTGCAGCAAATTGTCTAGAAACACAACAAGAACACACTGTCTTATAGTATTTAAATGCTTCTACTTCAGCTGAGAACCTGAAAATGCCCAGGCGTGCAAAACCAGGGGACATTTTACAAATCTGTTTCCTTAAACAGGCAAAAGCTGGAAAAGTGTGGGGAGTTTTATGGAACTGTACTCTGTATCTCTCTACAGAGCTAAAGCTTCTTCTTTATCTCCAAGAAGAAAAACAGTATTTGGATAGCAGACGTTAACACGCGTTGAGGAAGGTGTGCTAGCATCCTTGCATGTTATATACCACATCACCCCCACCATAAAGAGGAAACCTTTAATTCATAAGCAACTAGGCAGAAACTGAATAAGAGTCATTAAGAATTACCATCAGAGTTCACAAAGGTTATCAGTATTTGTATGGATGAAGTTTTAATCTTTGAACAGATCACCATTATCTTGCATTAATCCTTATATCTCTTGTGATATTCAGTCTTTAGACACCAGTGGAATGCAAAACGCTGTTGCACTCTGTCCATACCTTTGTTATCAACTACAGGGAAACATTTTAGGATGCTAACCACACTGCAACCGTAGACTTCATCACAGGCCTCTGCCCTCTGACTGTTGAAATAATGTGAAGACTTGAGGTCTTGTTAGATGTGTTATTGCCCCTTGATAACCAGGCAGCCAAAAGTAGAAAAAAGTGCAATTGTTTCTATTACTACCAAAAAAAAATTGTTGCAAAAACTAATTAAAGATATGGAACGACAAGTCTACTTACCTATCAGATCACTTATAAAACCCAACCACACAAAAGCAAGGAAATGAAGAGCTCAGGATATAATCAGTCTCACATTGCCAGTTGTGGAGAAGGGACTATGTTAACTTGAATTTTTTTGATATAAGATAAGTCTTAAGTAAAATTATGTTTAATCTGGTTCAATAAAAGTGTTTTTCAGATCCAGAAGTCAGAGGCATGGTAAATTGGTGGGTTTTGAGAAGATCTGCAGGGCCTTCAAAACAGAGTTAGGAAAAGCAGCCAGGATCACCCAAAATATACAAGCAAGTGCCCTGAAAGGAAGCTTAGAGGGGTAAAACAGCTCTACTAGTGCACCAGACTCACCAGTGTTGAACCAGATATGTGCCCAGGAAAGCACAGGTCATGACACCAGTAAATGAACAAATTATTCTTATCCAGTACAAAGTAATGCTTATTTCATCACAGAATAACAACCCTAACTCTGACTCAAAATGGACACTCTCCTTTCATCACAGTCTCACAGTGTGAATACAACACAAAGCCCTTTTTAAAAAGGTACATACAAATGATGTGCCACATCCTCATGTGGTATAAATTGACATAGCACTATTGACATCAATGAAAGTATGCCAATTTATGTCAGATAAGGATCTGGCCCATATATGTTTATGACATAGGTAGATTTCAAAGCTCTTAGCAAAGATGGGTAAGCATTACTGGTGTTGACCTAAGTACAGAGATTTGTGAGGTGACAACAAGAACCAGCTTGCTGTCAGGTTTGATTTATATGGATCCCTCAAATAAGGAGTGACAAAGATTGCTTTGCATACAACTTTGTTTTACTTGCAACAATCTATACATCAACAATTACAATTAAAAAAGATCACCATCAATTCTTATTTAATACAACAACTTAACTACTTAAAACACAATCACAATTACAAATGTACAATTATATTTACAAAGCTAGCTTACACTATAGAGTTATACTTATGCTATTATACTTACACTGCAATGGCGAGGTTTGTCAGCAGTAAAACAGCACTCCAATTCTACTAATATGATTCCCGGGTTACACATCTGAGTGGAAAATACTGTCACACTCAGGTTACACATCTGAGTGGAAAATACTGTCACACTCAGGTTACACATCTGAGTGGAAAATACTATCACACTCAGGTTACACAGCCCCACACTCTATACTTAGGTTTGAGCGGCAAGCTGGGGAGAGACAGTAGGTAGATCACGCCTACATGTAGAACTATTCTGTTGTTCTTCCAAAGATACGGGACATCTCCAGTTTACTTCCTGTTTTTTGATCACCTATATTCTCTTCCTCACAACCATATGCCCACTTTTAGCCAATTAGAAGTTTCCAAGAGTGATGGGGTAATTGGGGACTGCACCCCAAAACAGCGAAACTGACAGAGTGAAACCCGATTTTATTCTTCTTAATTGTCCAGCTGTTGTTTGCTGCTGACAAAGAATCACCCATTGCAATACATGTCTAAACACTATTCAAATGCAGTTTACTGAGTTTCCAGTCACAGAGATTTTGCTACAATACATGAATGGATACTGTTCAAAGGAAGTTTCTCAGCGATTGATACTATTTAGATGAAGTTTACTAGGTTTGAAGTAACAGGTTTTCCAAAGGCTACATTCTGATTACATTGCCTTTAGTACTTAGCTCCTGCTGACTCCTCCTGGGGCTGGTAAGTTTCACAGAGATTTTGTTACAATACGTGGCCGGCCGGGGGTTGAGACAAAGCAGTTAGCATTTTACATTTCGGTCCAATGAGTTTATATTCCTATTAATTTAAAATGGAGTTGGGTCACTTTAGTTATAAAATGAAACAATGTTACAACAATTTGAACCAATGAGATGCCCTGTTGTCTAATGGATAATCTATCACTCTACCACTTTAGGGATCCACATTGTGTTTCCAAGTCTGCCACAAACTTCCTTTGTAACCTTTGGCAAGTCACTTAACTCTAACACAGTCCTGAGGTCTGATGTTCCTCATTTACGCCATCTGAAAAATGGTCTTGTGTACATTCCCCTTAGGCCAAGCAGGCAGTCTGGTTGTGAATAGAGAAGTAATTTTATCAGATCCTGGAATTTACTTCTACTTTTGAAAAACAACCCTGGATGGTTCAGAGGTCAAAAATGAAAATATTCAACACCACTATGTTCTTTACCTCAGTCAGCTTCACTGACAGAGAATCATGTCTAGTTTTCCACTTATGGAAATTTCTTAAAATTTTGACTAAATGTGTCCTTGAAAATGTACTCTGGATGGAGCTGGTGTTAAAATCAATCCAGATTTCACATTTTGTAATCTAATGTTGTTTTTCGTTGGGCAGATCAGGAGTTACAAAGAAACATAAGAAGCTGCACATATTCCAAAAATAAGTCATTTAAGGTCTTTTAACATAAAAAAGGATTGACTTAATTTAATGAAAATTTTCTGAAGAATTCAAGTTGCTAATGAAAGTAAGTCCTAAATGTTTGAAAGCATGAGGATTTTTCTCCAATTTTGGGGGTATGAGCGAGAGGGATGATTCAGAGAGAATCAAATCATGGCAGTGAGACTGCAATTTTAAGTATGGAGAGATTATCTCCTCTAACATTATGCCCTCTAACATTATCCTTGTATCAATAGCCTATGCCTGGCATAAGATGATCCAGGGGCTGAAAGTTGAAACCAAACAAATTGAGACAATAAAAAAGATGCAAACTTTTAATAGGGAGGGTAATTAACCATTGGAATAATTTGCTATGATTATATTGGTTTCTCCATCACTGGAAATTTTTAAACCAAGATAGGATGTTTCTCTAGAAGACATGCTCCAGTTCAAACATGACAGTTCAGGGAAGTTCTATGACCTGTGTGATATAGGAGACCAGACTACATGATCAGAATTGTTCTTTCTGGCCTTAGAATCTATGGATCTATTAATCTAATAGATGGTATCCTGTACTTAAACCTCCAACTACATAGGGCATCAACTACATCACTTGAAGGAAGAATGCTATTAGCTCTCCCCTACTGAAATAATCTTATGTCATTTTTTTTTAATTACAGTTAGTCAACAGAGCACAATGGCCAACATTTCCAAAATGACTAGTGATTTGGGCTGCCTCAGTTTTTGGGTGACCGTAAAAGGCCTGGTTTTCAGAGCTTGGGTGCTCACACATACACACACTGCTCAGTGCTGCTCTAAAATCGATGGCAAAAAGCCTCCCATTCACAACAAGAGGAGTAGGATTGATCTGAAATCTATTGATAACAAAAATCGTAATTTTGCTTAATTGCATGCTAGACCTCATATATAGTTGGTTTATAAGTTTTGAAAGGGATATAACAATATTGGAAGTTTGCGGGTTAATTTATAAGATATTTTTGAGCTAGACGGTCCCAAGAAAATATTATACAAATCTCAAAATTTCAAATCAGGCTCTTTTAAAAACATTTGGCAAATTTTCTTCAAGATGTGTAGAAGCATTCTTAGCACCAAGATACTACAGTGATGAAGGTTCTATAAACTGAAAAAAAGATTCTCCTTTACCTTTAGTGTACATCTGGCAATTGTAAGGCCAAATTAATTTTCTGTGTCAATGTTATTGGAGGACAAGTGTAGGACCTTATAGCAGAAGGGCCTGAGCACAGGCTGACCTAATTGCAGGATTGGAGTTTTAATATGGAGCGGCTACTGACTTTCACTACTGTAAAATGAGTTACAGGGCTTGTCCATGTACTACTGGAAAGATGTCCACATAACAGAAAGGCCAAAGACAAAAGAGGTATAGGACATGAACTTCCTCTCTCATCTTTACAAGAGACTTTTACAGGTCTGTCTTGAGTCACTTTTGCATTGCTGTGCGGAAACGATATCATTGTTGCTGCCTGGAATGAACTTGTTGCTGGATAAATAATAGAGGGTTCTATTTTCCAGGACTGCCAGTGGAGCTTATCCATTACAAAACTATTGTTTGTTAACTTACAGAAAATTATGACACTTGAAAAAAAGAGCTTTTTCCTAAAACTTTGCAACAGAGTGTATTTAGCAATGTTCTTACTTCCTACTTCTCCGTCCTTCCTCTATTAGAAATGGCACATCCATCAGAACAGGATCTCTATTGACTGATGGTTCATCTGCTTCTTCTACACAAGAACAATGGAAGAGAAGTTTTTAAAATCAGTGTGATGGGAGCAGGATCATTGGTAACTAAATTTTTTTTTTAAGTTTCACATGAGGTACCACTAGCTTTTCAGCTACCTGGAATCAGTCACTGTTGTCTGCCAGCTACTGCTGGGACCTTCCAGTTACTTCTCCTCTTCTGGACACAACACATAGAGGGAACAGTTATTGCTTCTGATATAGCTCTGAGGGACAGGTGTACAAGCTGGGAGTTTCTCTGTCTATTGAATTGGATCTAACTTATTTTACAGTGACTTGGCTGGTTGAGACTGCAGTTATCACAGGGCACAACTGCTGAAAGAAAATGCAGAATTGCAATCTCTCTGGCTGGGTCTACACTGACGGCAGAAAATTCACCACTGTCAAGTCGATCCAGCAAGCGACGCAGGAAAACCACCCCGGTAAGTGGTGTAGCACTGCGTCGAGGGGAACACTGTTCCCTTTGACGCAGCGCAGTGTGGACGGCACGTGGAGGAGACTCCGCAAAGTCGACGGGAGATACGCAAGAGATTTACGTCACTTGCGTATCTCCCGTCGACTGCCGCCGAATCACAAAGGTAAGTGTAGACTGCGCCTTAGTCTAGCTGGCACTATTATCTCTTCATAGTGTAAAGTGATTGTTTTCCTCCAGTCTTCCTGGTACAGGTGATTTTGCACTACCAGAATGCTTTCTTCCCCAGCCCCCATTTCCCAAGGTGCAACATAGATGGGAGGGCAGTGAGCAAACAGGGCCATAACTCCACCATATGCTGAAATTGACCAGCCACACAAACAACTCATGCTACCCTTTGTTGCAGGTTGTGCTCCAGTCACAGTGCTACCATGGAGTCCCAGAGGTCATTTCATCTTCATTACTCCCTGTGGGTTGGCACAGCTCCATCTTGATACTTGCAGGCTAAGAGCTATTAGCACAAACTAGCCTGAAATGAAACATTGCAGGTTGAATTACGTTGCTAAGAACAATCTGCCCAAAAACCTTAGAAAACACTCAGCAAAGCTGTCAATAAAAATAACTTGTTTGTTTCTATGTGTTGCAGCCACAGTTCCTGTGGGATTAAAGGGTGCTCAGGCCCTCTCAGGGCAGGTTCCTACGTCAGCTAGGATACAAATAGAGTGACAACATCAAATCATAGTCTGCATAACACTAAACTAGCCAGCCTGATTCATCTTCAACTGGTGATAAATTAGGGTATTAATAATTGCATTCAGAGTCCTTCCCTTCCAGGTCGCCAGTATTAATCCAGACAGGCAGTGATATGGAGACAAGGGCCAACTACAAAATTATGTCTAGATCAAAATTTCACAAATGTTAAGATGTGTTCAGATCCAGGATTTTGATCTGTGTCTACTTCTAAATCAAGTGGAAATTTGAGGAAGCACCGCCGAGGAGACAAGTTCGAGCAGTGGTTCTCAATCAGAGGTACAAACACCCCTGGGGTATGTAGAGATCTTCCAGGGGGGGTACATCAAGTCATATAGATATTTGCCTCATTTTACAACAGGCTACATAAAAAGCACTAGCAAAGTCAGTTCAAAAAAATTTCATATGAGCAATGACTTGTTTATTTTGCTCTATATATTGTAGTACACACTGAAATGTAAGTACAATATTTATATTCCAGTTGATTTATTTTATAGTTATATGGTAAAAATGAGCAAGTCAGCAATAGCGTGCTGTGACACTTTTGTATTCTTATGCCTGATTTTATAAGCAAGTCGTTTTTAAGTGAGGTGAAATGTCAGAAACGGAAGCCCAGTTAGACTCCTGAAAGAAGCACAGTAGTTTGAAAAGGTTGTGAGCCACTGTGCTAGAAGAATACTGTCCAGAAGAAAGACAGCTCCAAGTATTCAAAGAGAGCCTGATCATGCTACCTTTATCACGACACGTCCCATTGAAATCTACGGCTCTGATTCGCCGTGCTACTACAATCGTTTTACACGAGTGTAAACCTGATGAAGTCAGTGATTCTGATCCTCTTTGCACCTTTACACACCCTTTCCATGGATGTAAGGGGGGCGATCTGAAGCCCACTGAAATGAATGAAAAGAATCCCTTTAACTTCAACAGACTTTTAATCAGGCCCTCAGGCCCAGATCCTCACAAAGTATTTAAGATTTCAATGGGAGATAGACATCAAAATACTTTTTGAGGATCTGGACCTAAATGACAAAACAAGGTACTGAAGAATCAGGCCCATTTGTGACTTCTGTGGCCCATGTGACATCCTCAGGGCCATACAGGGTGTGGCCACAATGGTAAATAGTTAAATAGGTTGAGCACCACTGTTCTAGAGAGTTACAGTGGGCTAAACCCAGTGTAATAGACTGGAGAATTAGGCCCACTAAAATAGTTTACAGATTAAGGAACTCAGTCTGAGTAACAGACTAAGGCTGGGTCTACACTGACGGCGGAAAATTTGCCGCCGTCACATCAATTGCTCTGGATCGACTGAGCAGTCTGTATAGACACACTCAGTCGATCCAGGAAGTGACGCAGGAAAACCACCCCAGTAAGTGGCGTAGCACTACGCCAAAGGGAGCGCTGTTCCCTTCGATGCAGTGCAGTGTGGACGCCGCGCAGAGGAGACGCTGCAAAGTCGACGGGAGATACGCAAGTGATTTACGTCACTTGCGTATCTCCTGTCAACTGCCGCCGAATCGCAAAGGTCTAGACAGAATCAGGCCAGCTGCAAATGGAAAAGGCACAACCCCCTACCGGTTCATTACCAACCAGTAATTTTGCAGATAACTGGAGTAATATTTTTCTCAACTCTTAAACCAAAATAAAGGTAGTTAGGACATAACATAATAGTTCGTACACATGTAAAAGAAGCGTTAACCTTAGAAATTTACTATTTTTTTCAGTGCAAAGGCAGGCTTTGCATCTGTTGATATAATGAGAAAGTTTAAGCGAAAATGTATTTAAAAGAGGAAGGTGCTCCACTTTTTTTTTTCTTTCTGATGTACACAATTAATAAAAACACATAAGCCCAAAACATAATGGAACTGAGAACTCTAAGTGAAGGTATCTGAAACTGGAGACTTGATCAAATCATTTGTTAAGAGACAGAACAACACCGTGCTACTGTACTGCAGTCAATGTGATTGACAGAGATTACTTCAAGGGCAAGATCTGACCTGAGCAATGAAACTACACATCCTAGCTGAAGGGAGGACATGAGCAAGAAAATAAAGCACAGAAGAATATGATACAGTGATACATGTTATAAATAAAAATCAAAGTAAGATGGAGGCTGTATGGAGGATCACAAGTATGAGTTAGTGCTTCTGATTTTTAGAATTTCATTTCCTTTTTCAGGGTTTATTTTTAGAAATTTTTGAGTTTTATGTACATGTCCAAAAATTAAGTGCTTTCAGGGCTTTCTCTTTGTCTACATTATAATGAGTAATGTATATAATGTATATATTACTCATTATACTAGTATATACTGTAAAGAGTACTCTTTATGTAATATTTCCTAATGCACTTTAATGTAGTATTGTTTCAAACAGCAGTATGTAAAGTGCGCTAGGGAACCTTTTAAATGCGCCAGCAGGGGCTAAACGAGCCAATTAATGTGAAACATGTTAGTGCACTTTAGAAATCACACCCCTGTAGTCTGCATTGCTGCTCCATATAGACAAGTAACTATTTCTAGTGTTTTTTGGTTAAACACAAATTTCTCTTTTTCTTTTTGTGTCTGTTTGTGTTTTATCAGCATTTATCCATTAAAACCTAAAATCAGAAGCCCTAAGTATGAGTCACAACAGAGACAAGTGGAGAAAGTTGTAAAATGAAGTGTGTTAATGTGGGAAAACAAAATGGGTGATAAATATTAATTATAACATAGGTGGAAATGTACATCAGGAAAGTGGTAATGGGACATGGAGCCTTTATCTTTTCTGTATTAGCAGCAGTAGCAATTATAGCAACCAAATATCCTGTTCAGGATTGGGCCCCTTTGTGTTACCTACTTCACAAATGTATACAATAACGTGATCCATGAACTAAAGAGCTTATCATGGCCAATCTGGGTCCTCCAGTAGGACTCAGGGTGTATGGGTCTACCTTCATAGATTCAATTGCAGGACTGAGGCCTCAGTTAGCGCTGTATAATGATTTAGATTAAGCAATAGTTTGTTCACACTCTCTTTTTAAATGAAAAGAGGTGGTTTCGTGCAATGAAGGGGAACCAGGGACTCCTGATGTATAATTCTATATCTGAGACTGACTCTCTGTAGTCTCGGTCAAGTCACTCAGGCTCAAATTTTCAAAAGGGGCCTTTAATTGAGGCAATCTCAATTTTCAGGTGCCCAATTAAAATGTTGAAGGCCCCTTTTTGAAAGGTTCTGAACACCTTCCTTTTTGAAGTACTGAGCACTTTTCAAACTCAGGTCCTCAGTGTCTAAAATTGGGCACCTGAAAAATCAAGGAACCCAAAATGAGAGATCATTTAAAAAATAAAAATAAATCTGGTCTTTAATCTCTCTGCCTCATTGTCCTGATCTATACAGTGGGCTTAATGATACTGACTGTATACCATTTACAAACAAATAATAAGATAATAGTCAACAAGTCCCATATACACTAACTATTTTGTGCTACAGGTCACGGACTGGTGTAATTAAATCCCTGAGTGCTTCAAGCAGCTAAACACATGCTTAATTTGAAACACATACGTGGTCTTGGGACGAAAGTTAAGAACATACATAAGGGCTTGCCGGATCAGGGCCCAAATACAGAACCTTTGGAAAAATATCTATAGAGGGAGTTCTTTGGAGACACTGCAAATGTGACAAAAGGAAGCAACTATGACTTGGACCTGATGTTGCTTTTAATGGTAAATGGAATCATTACACCCTTCAAGTTAGACACAAGATCCCAAGTCAACCTTATTTCAGAGATGCATAACATAAGAGCGTGTTACAAGCCTCTTGTACTCAGAACAGAAATTAAGGTGACAGGATATTCATGGGCTGAAATAAGTTAAAAGGAAATGGGTTGCAACAATCAAGTATAAAGATGAGTCTTTTAATTTCACGTTCTCTATGATACCAAAAAAAGCTATAAAGCCATTAGACCTTACTGCTCATGTTCAACGGATCATGTTTAAACAAGTACTTACAATGGAGATGTAAAGTAACTCTGAAGCACGCTGTGGTGGCAAAATAATATCAACAATTCGTACAAGATCTAAGATGCATGCCAAGGTCTGGAAAGAAAAACCGAAGACGCAAGACTCAGGAAGAAGTCATTTGTAACTGGTCACAAACTGAAGATCAAATGAGCTTTAGGAGAGGTGATAGAAAGGTTTACATGAATCTACAGCCTTAGGTTAGTTCTTCATTTGACACACTGGGCATGTCCACTGGGCATTAAAAAAGCCATGGCACTGAGTCTCTGAGGCCAGGTTTGAGGTACAGGACTGAGATCACGACTTGAATTTACATGGACTGAGCCACATCAAGCTATAAACCCTAATAGATTAACAAATTCCAAAGACTAAACAGGACTGGTCCTGCCCAATATTCGAATAAGGAGATAGAAATTAGAAGTTATAGATGACAATTTCCTAACTCAAAAAGTATTGCAGCCAACACAGGGAAATTCAATATTAGATCTTGTCCTAACAGATAAAGATGAACTAATCACAGAAGTAAAGATTAATGGTAACTTAGGTACCAATGATCACGACTTCATCACATTTTTATGTACCTACCTGGGGAACAAATATTTATAATTAGGTCTTCAGTCTATCAGAGAAAGATATAATATGATCCAGTGCATGGAACTTGATGTTAGACACATTCAAGGCTGGAAATAAGGTATATATTTTTAACAGTGAGAGTAATTAGCTATTGGAATAATTTACCAAGGGTCATGGTAGACATCAAACTGACAACAACCACTGATAGCTCAGATACCAGGGTGATGCATTTAATATAAGAACTAGAATAGAATGGAATAGAATAGAATAGAAAGGTAAATACTTCAGTAAATTTAACTCCAGAACTGGAAAATATTCAACTTTCAGTGATTAGCAATCTATAGGACTCACTCAGGATCTTGACTCTGCTGAGCTAAACTGCATAAAATAGGGAAAAGGTTGAAAACAGTATTATATTGTGAAATCACTGCCCAAGATGTTGGTAAAGAGTAGTTTGACTAGAAAATGAAAAAGCCCTTCTTTCTGTACAGAGAATATGGATAGCTCTGAGCTGTCACTGTTGTGCTTTGCTGTTTGCTGTGTGCGCTATCTAGGCAGAAGTACAGTATTCATTTCACAGAGGAGCATTCAGAAAACAAACAGACTCCCACATCCAGAGGTCTCCTAAATATAACATCACAGAAAAGTGATGGAGTGCAGTGCTAATCCCTACATAACTTTTAGCAAACTCTCCCTAACGCTTCTTCCACCAAACATGACTGGCATTGGCAACCCCTGACATTCTGGCTGAAGAGTAGAGCAGTGGTTCTCAATCGGGATACACATACCTCTAAGGGTACACAGCAGTCCTCCAGGAGTACATGAACTCATAGAGCTATTTACTTGGTTTTACAAAAAGTACATAAAAAGCACTAGCGAAATCAGTATATACTAAAATTTCATACAGACAATGACTTGCTTATACTGCTCTATATACTACGCACTAAAATGTTCGTACAATATTTATATTCCAATTGATTTATAATTATATGGTAAAAATGAGAAAAGAAGCAATTTTTCAGTAATAGTATGCTGTGGCACTTTTGCATTTTTATGTCTGATTTTTTACAGAAGTAGTTTTTAAGTGAAATGAAACTTGGAGTATGTAAGACAAATCAGACTTCTGAAAGGGGTACAACAGACTGGAAAGGTTGAAAGCCACTGGTGTAGAGATTGCAAGGCAACCTGTAATGGATGGGTAGGTGAGAATCTCAGAGAAATTAAGGTATGGCTAAGAGTCATTCAATCTTTAATTTAAATATCCACTAAATGAAAAGTTACATGTAACCAATTCGTATAAATTCAAAACACAATAAATGTGGGGAGTAAAGTTTGTTTTGTGGTTTAGGCACTGGACTGGCACTGAAAAATTTAGGGTTGTAATCCTTGCTCTTTCACAGTATTACTGTATGATATAAAGCAAGGCACTGAAGATAGATTAGTCTGAACAGAGGATCCAAGGGAAGCATTTTCAAAAGGACATATGTGATTTAGGAATCAAAGTCCTATTGACTTTCAATCAGATTGAAGCTGATAAGAATCTAAAGTCACTTTTGTCAGGATCCTCTTCCCCCCAATCTTTTCAGTTCTTAGTTTGCTGACAGAAGCAGAAGTCCAGAGTCCAGCAGCAGACAATACGACAGGTTTATTGGGATTTTTTCAAGCAAGCATCCCTTAGGAACCCCCAGTCCTTTATAAGAATAAATCTTCCCCCTACTTCCTGTTTTATCTCAGTTTCTATAATGTATCTTAAACAATCATTTTTTTAACAATATTACAAGCTGATTCTTTAACCAATCCTAACATATTGTAACATAATTCTTTAACCAATCATATCCCACCACCTTAACTGATCACACTTAGTTATGCAACAGACAGAAACAATCAAAGAACAAGACAAAAATAATTAATCTAGATAATAGAGAATTGGGTACCATATTGGGTATGGTACCATAGAGACAAAACAGTAAGGAGTGTAGATTTTACAATCACAACTGTTGATAAGTAATTCTTTTGCTAGACAGAATGCTATCAAACCAAGTTTCCTTTGAACATTTTAGGATCTTTTCTTTATCTGGAGGTGTTAGACTGGATCACCATCTTAACAGCCTGGTATTAAATGTTATGTTGGAATGTGCGTAGGTGATTGCATGCTTCCCAGTTTATGGCCACCACTCCTGCATCTGAGCCAAAATACAAGGTCTCAGATTGTGGTGTTGATTCTTTATTTTATATCCCCATAACCAGCTAAATGATAAGGATATACTTACAAAACATGGGCCTTTACAGGCATGATAATAGGGGAATTGGCTATAAGGACTAGAACTAAAATCTATGCAAGGCCTAGCAAAATATAGAGAATTGACCGAATTGCATAAGGAACTCAAATAGAACAATGACTGAGCTAAAACGGTTGAGCAAGAATAGAACAGAAATATGCTCAACTGCAGAAATATGCTCAGCGGATAAGCTCAATCGCAGGTCAACTGCCGGGGCCGAGCAACCACTGAACACCGGGTGCGCTTAGGCAGGCTTCAGCAGGCTTCCACAGGATAGCTAAACCACGTAAAATTGTCTGACCACATAGTGCTCAGAAAAGTGAATAAATACTCAGAGCAGACAGGGGTTCAGTGGACTGCAGCTCAGCTCCAGAGGGGGGTGTCTACTCTTGAGTCTATTGAGAGGACACCAACCCTAAGAAGCTTGCGAGCTCCAGATCCCAGCAGCCACCTGTCGAGGATGAGGTTTTTGAATCAACGATCCAGACCAGAGGCTTAGGCAGAGTCTGGCCGTGAGGATAGCATCCGGATAGTTCAGGAGTCTGTGGATGCAGTGAATCGGGGGGATTTAATTGAGATCTGCGGATCACGTCTCTCCTAGGCAAAGTGCTAAAGTGCTCATAAGGAATAACGGTAATAGGAAATTAAGGGAAATAGTTAGGTTTGTTAGGTTTAAGGATCAAGCATAAATTGTGTATAAATTAAAAGACTTGTCCCAGTGCCCATCTGTCGAGGATAAGGCTAATCAATAGAGAAGCTTCCATAAATAGTACTGAATAATGTGTTAATTGTCTAACTGTCTGATTGTGAGAAGTACTGTCAATTGTCTTGTTTGTCTGTGTTATTGTCAATAAAGCTATTCATTGATTCAACCAGGGGTGTTATTTCCCATCGGTCTCAGAATCCTCGTAAAAGAACCCAGGAGTTTTGCTACCCGTCTAATTTGGCATTTTCCCTACTAAATGTTAATAGCAGCAATACAGGCAGGCCTGAATAGCTACATTCTATATGCTAACAACTTTTGAAAACCCAACTTAGGCTTCTATGCCACTTAGGTCCTTTTGAAGAGATTTACCCCTGTATTTAAGCAGAGAACTGCTGAGTGATCTAGTACCCAGAACTACCTCACTTTGTTAAATCTCTCCTACAACATAACCTGCTCTGGTCTGCTCTGGTACGTGGAGGACCAAGAACTCTCTGAGTTCAGCTTAACCCCACATCTCCCTTTCTTTATAAGTTTAAACATTTTTCTAACTAAGAATATAAACCAAAAAACCCAACAACAATTGAAAATAAAATTCAAATACATCACAATTATTTACATTGGTATCTTCCCTAAATCTTTTGAGCCAAAACTTCTATCCTGGACTCAACTCCTTTAATGCTTTTTTTCTGTGATAAACATTATTGGTTTGTTGTGACTGAATTTTTATTTTAGGTAAAGCTAGCTTTTTTTTTTTGGCAAATAGTACTTTTACCACAAAAATGCATTTTTGAGACACTAAAAATATTTACAAATTTATGTTGAATTTGACAAATAGTTTCTGCCAAAAAATCTTTAAAAAATTGGAAATGTCAAAATGGTTTCTTTTGACGTTTTCCAAATTAACAGTTTAGACATTTCATCTAGAAATGATATATTTAAAATAAACTGTTGTTTCAAACATGTTATGTTGATGAGATTTCATTTTGAAAATGACATTTCAAATTGACATTTTGTTTCAAAATATTGTTTTGAAATGGCTTTGGAAATGGTTTGCTAGATGTGAATTAATTATTTTTTTGAGCTTTTTGTTTTAGCGAGGAAAAAATAAACAACGCAGATTCCTAGATTCCAAGGCCAGAAGGAGCCATTGTGATCATCTAGTCTGACCTCCTGTATAGTACAGGCCATAGAACTTCTCCAAAATAATTCCTAGAGGATATTTTTTAGAAAAACTTCCACTTATGGTTTAAAAATTATCAGTGATAGAGAATCCACTACTCACTGTTAAAAATCTATGCCTTACTGTCAGTCTGAATTTGTCTAGTTGTGACCTCCAGCTATTGGATCATGTTATTCCTTTCTTTACTAGCTTGAAGATCGCATTATCAAATATGTGTTCCCCATGTATGTACTTACAGACTGTAATAAAGTCATCCCTTTACCTTCTCCTTTTAAGGCAAAATAGATTGAGCTCCTTGGGTCTATCACTCTAAGGCATATTTTTCAATCCTTTAATCATTCTTGTGGCTCTTCTGTGAATCCTCTCTAATTTATCAATATCCTTCTTGAACTGTAAAAGCCAGATCTAGACACAGTATCCCAGCAGCATTCACACCAGCGCCAAACACAGTAGTAAAATAACCTCTGTACTCCTACTTGAGATTCCCCTATTTATGCAACCCAGGATCATATTCTCTCTTTTGGCAACAGCATTGCATTGGGAGCTCATGTTCAGCTTGTTATCCAGCAAGATTCCGAAATCTTTTTTAGAATCACTGCTACCCAAGACAGAGTTCCCCATCATGTAACTGTGGCCTATATGCTTTGTTCCTAGATGTATACATTTACATTTAGCTGTATTAAAACATACATTGTTTGCTTGCACCCAGATTTCTAAGTGATCCACGTTGCTCTGAATCTGTGAACTGTCCTTTATTTACTATGCTTCCCATTTTTGGGTCGTCTGCAAATTTTAGACAGTGTGTCTGAGGGTGGTACTCATGCCTTTGATTCACTGGAGGCAGCGTGTCCCATTTACCTTTTTAAAATACTGGCATAACATTTGCTTTCTTCCAGTTCTCTGGAACTTCCCCAGTATTCCAAGCCATGTTAAAAATCAATATTAGAGGTCCAGCAAATACCTTAGGCAGCTCTTTTAAAACTCTTGGGTGCAAGTTATCTGGACCCGCTGATTTAAAATTGTCTAACTTTAGTAGCTGCTATTTAACCATCCTCATGATATACTAGTGGAATGGAAAGAGCATTATCATCATATGATATGACTACATCATCTGTTTTTTTCCCTAAATAGAACTATATATTGAAAACTTCTGTCTTTTCTGCATTATTATTTATAATCCTATCATTTCCATGTAGTAGGGACCAGTACTATTGTTAGGATATTTTTTTGTCCTGAAATATTTAAAAATTCTTTCCTATTGTCCTTAAATGTGCTAGTCATGGATTTCTTCTTATGGCCAGTGGCTTCGCAATTTTCTACGATTTCTAGTTTCCGAGTTATATTCATTACTATCAACTTCCCTTTTCTCCTGTTTGTGAAATATTTATTACTTTTTATAGCTGCCTTCACTTCCCCTCTAAACAATGTTATTTTTTTTAACCACAAAGGCTTCTTCCTCGATTGTGGCATGGTGGCTTTCGAGGCATCTTACACAATTCCTCTTTAAAGCTCCAAGTACACATATTACTGTTCTGGACTATATTCTGTTTGCACATTATAAATGTGATCAAGTCACAATCACTTGTACATAAACGATCATTAAATTTTAGTTCTGTGATCATTTTCTGTTTATTTGCCTAGACAAGGTCTAATATAGAATTCTCCCCTGTTGGATGCATACCTTTTTAATTAGGAAATTGACATAATATTTAGAAATTCCAATGATGTTTTAGTCCTGGCAGCATGAGACTGCCAGAATATGTCATTTAAATTGAAGTCCCCTATGATCATACCCATTTTTCCCCCTGTGTATTTCTCTTCAAAACATTTTTTTCCAGATTGGCCACTGAACTGAAAAAATCAGTTATTCACTCAGCTAATTCTCACTAACTTTAAGCATGCTTCTCTTTTTCCTCCTTCTTCTCCTTGACTTTAGGCTTGGCTTTGCTCTTCTCTTCTCTTCGGCTTTTGTTTAGTTTGTCTTTCTTTTTTCTGCTTTTTACATTCTCTAATTTAGGGTTCCCCAAGATTGCCTGATTCATAGTTCCTTGATCAAAGTGACCCATCTGACTATCCTCTTCTGTATCATAAATTTTGACAATTGCATCTCCATAGCTCTCGTTACAGCATTGAACTATTCAAGCTGTTTGTCTGACAAATGAGAGCTCATTTTCCCTGCCTTTTGCACTAGTGTGTAAGCTCTGCTGTAAATTGAATTTCTTTAAGATCAGAGTAGGACCAATATCTTTCTGAGCAGATTCTAGTTTGTTTCTAAACAATGAACTAACTTGATTTTCATCTACACAAATTCCAGGCTTGATCCAGTTTGTGTGTCTGGCATCAAAGTTGCTACATTTATGTGGTGATCTCTTAAGTTTGTAGTGAATCCAACAGTGGGTCAAAAATCACACTCTTCACTGAGCTCAATACCTCATACCTTCACTGAGTGGATCCTCAAGACAATGTGTCAGTGAAAAACGTGGTACTTCATTCTGATCCGTATCATACTCAGCTATATGCAGCTCTACTGTCATGTCTGTCATAGACATCTCTTTCTCTGGCTCTATTTTGCCTTCCTCAGCACTTCTCTGATCTGTCACTGACAGCTGTTATCATGTCTGCTGTGTAAATTTCCTGTTTCTGTGATTCTGATTCCCCATTCTCAACACTGTCACAATCAGGGATTGGCAGTTCTACAACCATCTTTCCTATAGGCTTTATCCCAAGGGAAAGGATCTCCTTTATTTACTTCTTTTGGGTCTTTCTTAGTATCTTCCATTAACATTGTCTTTCTGAAAATCATTATGAAAACTGTGCAAGGTGTAAAACTGAGGCACTAGTCCACCCAATTCATAATCAATTTTTGCCTTTATTTATATATTTTCAGACAGGACCATTGTCACTTATAATTTTGTATCATAATTTTATGACAGACAATAAACAGATAAGATGAAATAGGTAGAGGTCAAAGTTACCAAGTTCCAAGGGGCCAAGAATCTCTCCTGGATTTCAAGATGGTC
>ML675608.1:9457756-9477189 GCA_007922155.1 Mesoclemmys tuberculata | reverse complement strand
ACCAAGTTCCAAGGGGCCAAGAATCTCTCCTGGATTTCAAGATGGTCACCTCAGTCTCTTCCTTCTCATCCGGTATTCTCCCACAGTCTCTTCTCTGGTATTCTCCAACTTGGGCCCCTGTTCACTTGGTTAATTATATCTCTCCGTCTGACATATTCGTTAGCTTTCCTCCAAACCACATTATTTAAGATTACACATCCCCAATTATACATTTACACAAAACTTTCATCATTCATTTTTCATTCTCCACTCCGTGTTATTGTGAACTGGTGTGTGGATGTGACATTGCCCCCTTTGGTCAGACAGAGCATTGCATAGAGTTCGTTTGATCAGGAGGGGGCAGTAACTCAGCTTCCCTTGCCTGAGTCTCTATACGAGTCCTGTTTTGGGCTATGAAGAATATTAGTTTCAGACTTGCTGGGCTGTGAGGATTTTCCCCTTATACTTGGCAGGGCTAGCTGATCCAGGTATTCAGGGGGTCTGGAAACCCCTTCAGTCCTTAAGTCTCTGACGGGCTAGTAGGGGAACCTAGGCTCACCTACTCCACAGGATTCCAGTTCTGGGCCCTTAAATCAGGCAGGTGGAATCAGGCCTCAGTAACTTCTCCTGCGGTGCTTGGGCTCCTTCCTACGTCCCTTGGTATCTGTAGGCTTCTCCAGCCTGTAGATCAGGTCATCCTTTCTCTAGGTGCTGTCTCTAGGCAGCTTCTCACCAGCTTCTTAGTAAGAGTTTCCTTTTCCAGCCTCCTTGCTCCTCTGGCAGCTGTCGTGCCCGTCTGTTTCTCAGCTCTTTTATTCTCCCTGCTATTGTCAGGATGCCAGTCAGCATTAGCTGGCAGTTGCTTCATTAGCCCCTTGGTTTCCAGACCAGCATGGGCATATACACCCCATGATAGTTATTATAAATCATTAACATTATAACATTTACATCAGCATTACACCAACACAACTCAGCATTAATCTACCAAGATGTAACCCTTAGTTTTACCTTTCAGCATTTTTTCATCTTTGTATCTCATAATTCGATACAGATCTCACCCTAAATTATACATTCACTTTTATTTTTTATTTGAGTAGGAAAGTTATGGGGAACAGTGAGGTCTTAATGGTAGCAAGTTCTTGTCTTTTCCAAACATGTGTTTTCAGGGGACTTTCTGCTCAAAGTTTAGCATCACACTTGTAAACCATTAAAAGGGCTTGGTACTTTTGTTAATGCAGTTTGGGGATTATTATGGGAATTATTAGCTCTCTTGTTTTTGTTGCTTTCAAGGTACGTTAATTATGTGTTTATTTATGCTATTTTTGTTCGTATAAAGCATTTTCTCTCTCTTTCGCTCTCTGCCTGCCTATCTGCCAGCCCCAGTAGAAATGTCTCCTCCTTTTCTATTTCTAGGGCTTCTTGCTGCACCTCTCAATGCAGGTAGTTTTTTATTTGCTTTGCCTGATTTTTTATCCTTGGGTATATTTACACTGTAGTTAAAAACCCATGGCTGGCCTGTGCCAGCTGACTGAGGCTGGTGGGGTTCAGGTTAAAGGGATGTTTAATTGCAGTATAGATGTTTGGGCCGCAGCCCAAGCTTTAGGACTTCTCACCTCTCAGGATCCTAGACCCCAGTCTCCAGCCCCAGCGTGAACATATGCGATGGACTATGTTTATGAGACAGCCCGTCTCCAGGTTGGGATTGCAGACCACCAGGAAACTATGAAATTTGACCTAATCTTTCACTGCACTTTGGGGTTATATTGGGCCTCTCCAAGCTCTCCATTCATGGGTGGCACATGAGGCATGATTTAACTCTGCCTTTTGCTGGCTGCAAAGTCTAGAAATACCCCGCAAGGAGATGCTGGGACCCACTGCCGGAAAGGTATCCTTCCTGCTTAGCATTACCTCAGCTCCCAAAGATATTGACTCATCAGTTCCAGCCAAGTATAGTGTTTGATGAAAAGAAGCCTGACACCCTACCCATTCACTGACCCTGTGACTGCCCTATCGTCTTCCAGCCTTTGGATACATTTATCCACTATCAAAACCCAAGCTCAAAGCCCTGTGGGATTACCTGGAGGAAATGGCCAAGAACTGCAGTTGGCCCTTCATATTCCTTGCTGGAGTCCCCATCCTGTTTGTTAAAAAGAAGGATGGGACTCTGCACCTCTGTTTTGATTATCCTGTGCTGAATGGTATTACATTAAAGAACAAATACCCTCTTCTGCTGATCAACGAGCTCCTAGAACAGGTTGGCTGAGCAAAGGTCTTCACCAAACTTACCTGCACAAAGCATACAAAATAGTCAGTATACTAGAGGGTGATGAGTGGTAGACGGCCTTTCATACCAGGTATGGCCACTATGAATACCTGATTATGCCCTTCGGTCTCTCCAGTGCCCAGACACGTTCCAGTGTTTCATGAATGATGTCTTCAAGGATATCCTAGAGCAGTTCATTGTGATTTACTTAGACATACTTATCTTCTCAGAGAACCAGGCTCTACATGACCAATATGTCCAACAAATGCTGGAAAAACTCAGGAAAAATGGCCTTTATGGCAAACCAGAAACATGTGAATTTGTCCACACTACCATCGATTTCCTGGACTATATCATCTCACTAAATAGCACCAGCATGGTTCCTGGAAAGTTGCCAGCGTTGTGGACTGGGCCCTGCCAAGTACCATCTGTGACATCCAGTGTTTCCTGTATTTGCAAACTTCCACTGGAGGTTCATCAATGAATTCTCCCAAGTAGTAGTTCAAATTACCCAACTTCTCTGTAAGAATTCCACCTTCATCTGGGTGTCGGAGGCCCAGCAGGCTATTGAGCAACTGAAGAAGGCTTTTTCACCTTCACGCTTATATTGAGGCATCTGGATCCATCCAAGCCTTTGTTGTTGAGGCAGATTATGCCATTTGGGCAATACTGTCACAATCATAGGGGCTGTGAATGTTCTACACTCATGTACATTCTACTTCAGAAAGCTAAGTCCTCTGGAGCAGAACTACAAACTCTATGTCTGACAAGAAGCTGTTAGCCTTCCAGGCCACCTTAGAAGTGTGGAGTCAATATTTAGAGGGTATAAGCTTTCTTGTCAAAGTATTCGCTGACCACAAAAACTTAGAACACCTTTGATCTGCAAAGGCCCTCAACCAGTGCCAGATCTGATGGTCGCTGTTTTGAATTCACTCTACACTTTTTGAATTCATGCTAAATTATTGATCTGGGTGCCAGAATGGCAAACTTGATACACTTTCCCACAAAGGGAAGTAGTTTGATGCAAAGAAGGACCACGAGACCCCTCCACCGTACTGAAGCCCCAATCTATTAGTGAACATGGACATGTTAGCTCTTACAAAATCTTCTCTAACGAGTGATCAGTTGGTGACTAAACAGATGTTGTCCAATGCCAAGACCCACCCAGCCCTCTCTGTCAAGAATGGGGGTACTTCTGTTCCCAGGCCATGTTTATGCCCCCAAAGGCCCACCCCATCTTGCAATCTTCAAACTTTGCCATGACTCACCTCTGGCTGGCCATTCTGGGTATTGGAAGACCACAAAACTGATCACATGATATTTCTGTTGGCCCTGACTCCATGCTTCTGTGAGTTCATACCTCGACTCCTACAAAGTGTGTTGCCACATTAAGTTCCCCCATAGTAAGCCCCAGGGTGCCCTACTCCCTCCTCCTCCATGCATTGTGCAAGGACAGGAATAATATCTGGTGAGTCAAATCCTCGATTCCAAGATCCTCCAAGGGAAGCTCCTGTTCCTCACAGATTGGGAAGGGTACGGCCTGGAGGAGCACTCATGGGAGCTAGCAAACAACATCTGTGCCCCCAACCTGCTCCATGAGTTCCACCAATCCCATCCTGACAAGCCTGGCTCAGGGATGCCTGGGATGTGCCCTCAGGGCAGGGAGTGATGTTAAGCAAACTCACAGTCAAGCCAGGTGGATTCTGAGGCGTTGCTGAAAGTTTAGAAAATCCTAGTGAAACTTGATGAATCCTGGTGAAATGCCCTTATACACCCAAAAAACCTACTAACCACCCACCCCACAAACATTTAAAAATTAAATACAGTTTTTAAGAAGTCATAAACAAAATCCCTACTCATGCTGGGTTTTGACCTCTGCCCTCTCACTCCCAAAAGAAAAAGTGCTGAAGAGTCCACAAAGTCCCCTACAAACTTAGTTGTTGTTATTGATTTTGTGTGGAAGGTGCTCAGATACTACAAGGATTGGCAACTGGACAAAACTGAAAATATTTAGATTACACTATCTTCCAGCTTTAATGTGCTGGACGTTTGTCCTCAGTACTCTATGACCCCCAGTAGGTGAAAAAGGTGTTAGGCGTATGTCTTGGACCAGTTTCGGATATCCTTGCTCAGGCTGAGTACCACCCTCTACAAAATAGTCCCACTAATGCAAATGGAATAAGCTGCTATTCAAGGTGAGCAAGCATCTCAAAATCTTCCCTTTAGAATCTTCATTTTTAAGAACCTCTGATTTTCCAGAAGTCCAATGGAAGACTTTCCATGGACTTCAATAGGCTTTGCATCAGGACTTTATAGGACAGTCCAGTTCAAAATATCATGTGGGATCCTTTCTCTTCTTTATCTTAAGATAATGAAAAATCATGCTAGCGAAGGCTAAAATCATACCACAGTTTTTCCAATCTCAGTGACTGCAGGAAACTGTGAAAATAAAGTTGTGTTCTTCAAATAAGTTAACTAGCTGAGGCATCTAAAAATAAAAGGGATGTGAAACTGCTTTATATATGACTGTGTCCAATTATTAGGGTAAGATTGATATCTATACCATATAAAAATGACATCCTTTAGAATACAGCTGGGATAGTTTAAGCTGCCTTAAATCACTCAACGTGCAATACATCTGAAATGCTAATTAAGCAACTTTTTTATCCTCACCTCTGCTCTACTGGCTTTAGTGAAAGCTTGTCTGCCAGCGTAACTCTCCACAGGTACCTCCAATTCTGTTTGAAGTTGGTGATCTGGGCTTGGCTCATAACATTCACAGTAGATTTACCTGAAAGATCAATAAAAGCATGTTCAAAGCTAGGCTGGCTTCATAGAGCCCAGGATTTTATTAATTTATATAAACTTCCTAAAACTTTTGCTACAAAGAAAAAAGGGAAAACTTGAAAATATTCACATTGCATAGTAGGGTAATGAAAATGGCATTGAAAAGTTTTCGAATGAATGTCCTTTTCAGTACGAACATCATACACATAGGAATGAAAGAAAGATACAAGCATAGGCCAAGATTTTCAAAAGTGACTGGGGACTTTGGGTGCTTCTGTTTTTAAGTGACATCTGAAAGAGGCCTGATTTTCAGGAAGTCCTGAGCATGTGACCTCTGAAAAATCAGGTGCTTGGAAGGTGTCCCAAGTTAATGAGTTCTCATGCCAGCTGAGCAGCATAGAGGCCATTAAACACATGTGCTTTCATGATGTTCTGGCCTGAACCATATCTGGTGCATTATGAAGTGGAATGCCTGTAAGGGACAGATGTTTGCTGATGCTGTCCAGCCATTGTGTTGTAATTCTTCTGCAGGGCCTTTTCCTTTCTGCTTTCGTTGGGTCGAAGTCAAAGATGATTCTTGCAGAGAAGTTGGTAAGCATTTGGAGCAAAGGACCATATCACCTTAGAAAGTGTTGGGTGACTGTTTGAGAGAGTGGGACTGGTTAGTTGAAAGACTAATCTCTTTATTCAGCCTGAAGATGAGCCATTTGATGTTTTCGATTTCACAGAGATGCTTCATCTGAGGGGCACCCATCTTCTTTTCAGTCCTGACAGCGAGAGGCCATGTTTCAATTTAATAAATCAGAATACTGACTACCACAGCATTGTATATCCTCAGCTTCATCCCTCTACTTATCAAAGTACTTTGTAAAAAATGTTCTTGATGAAGTGCCTCATTGCGGATGACACTTTTGCAGCTTGGGCTTCAAGTTATTTCTTGATGCCATTCTTGTTATCCACAACAAAGCTGAGATAGGTGACATCAGCAATGATCTCGACTAGGTGATGAGACTGACTGGTCTCAAGGTGGGCACCCAAAACACTGAGCCCCCCATAGTCCTTACTGTGACAGAGTGGTGGGCAAGAGCAACTGAACTAGCTCTCTGATCACACCAACTTGAATTAGTTGCCTGGGAGGAAACCTGACTGATAGCTGTGCCTAATTGATAGATTAGGGGTGGGCTGGAGAGAGCTAAAAGGCTAATTATCCTATGAGCCCAGAAAGCAGAAAAGGAACAGGAAGGAAAGGCTAGGGGGAGAGACCCTGATAGAGGCAGGGCCTCAGAGTCCATCTCAAGAAAGATCTCTGAGAGAAAGATTTCTTACCTCTCCTATCCTTGACCTAGGGGGTTGAAGATGATATGCAGTTGTAAATAAGGTGCCGTGCAGCACTTTAAAGAGGGACAGGGGAACACTGTAGATAAATCACACATGGTGTTTACAAGCAGAGGGTCTTCAAGTGGTCTGCGTGTGCAGAAGAATACAGAGACAAAGGGGGATGCTGCTATTACAAATGGGGGCTTGTTTGGGGTCTTTCCTGTGCAGAAGGAGAACCTCCCTGGGAGGGGCTGGTGTGAAGGTTCAGTAGCTTGGATGATGGACGAGACCTTGCAATGGCTGGTAAAACAACAAAAGAGAATACAGAAGACCCTGCATAGTTTCCAGATGTCACACCACCTGGCAAGCAGAGCAGCTAAAGAGCCTGCATGACTTCATCTGAGTGTAAGTAACACTTACTACAAATGCCAATGAACTTAGCGATGAGGAATGGTAACAGTGGCTAGGCCCCTGTAAGATGGGCCCTGCAGATGATCCCAGTGCATTCCTGGGAACCATTGAGAGGATGGCTTTGGGTCCAGGGGAATTTGAATCCTGTGACTTGTCCCATGTTTGACAAAGGAAATACAGGCAGCCTACATGACTCTAAATGATAAGCTCCTGAGACTAAAATGTGGTTACGGTGGTTATCTGGGAATGGATGAATCAATCCACCAAAAATATTAACTGCAGTACTGATCTGCAAGGCGGACTGGGGTTTTGTGACTCTTGGCATTTGCTCAAAAGCTGGCAGACTGGGCCACCCATTGGACACCCAGACTATGAGGGATATTATGGATGCTGATTTTGGAGTAGTTCCTCCAGATCCTCCCTGAGAGCAGATGGGTATGGGACAGGTGGCATCAGTCAGGTGCCTTAGATGTAGTCGTTAAACTGAAAGAGGAGTTTTTGGAGGTGGACCTCCCCATGAAAGAGGACTGACCATTTCAGAGATTGGATCAGGGGAAGAAGTCTGGGGAACCCATCATCAGGAGAGTCATAGGGAAGAAAAGGAGAAAGCCTGGAGGTGCTTCAACATGGCTTCAGCTTGCTTTCTGGTCCAGCAGGAGTTGGTCAAACTCCACTTGATGACTCCAGGAGCAAATTTCAAACTAGAGCATTTCCATAAGGTTAAAATCCTGTGCCCTATGGCAGAGGTATCCCTGGAAGTCTGGGGGAGGTTCACTTAGAAATGGGTCAGGATCGTAGCTAGGTTACCCTGCCCCATTGTGCTGGACACTGACTGAAGACCCTTCCCATTGGGAAGATAAACTGGTGTTGGAGGTCTCAGACAGGGAAAAATAAAATCCCTGTGGGAGGAAGTGATACCCAAGGGGAAAAGAAGAGACAACCCAGAGGTAGATACCTCTAAACAAGAAGACACAAGCCAAGATGAAATGGAAGAAAAGAGCTCCCCAAAGACTGAGAGGGTGAGGAAAGAAAACTAGGTAGAAGATTAGACACTACAAGACAGGAGACTGCAAACCAAGATGTAAGGGGATCAGGTTCAAGAGACTGAAGAGAAGAAGGAGGGGAAGGAAAATAAGGATGTAGAACTGGTGGGTAAAGATAAACAAACCTTATGAACTGGGGGAGGGGTGGCCCTCAGGATACCCCTCCTGCCAGCAGATGAAGGGGAAAAGCTCAGACATAGTTCAGAGGGTTAGGAGAAACAGGAACCACAAGTACCCAGAAACATGGGGTGAGAACACCAGCCCCACCACAAAACAGAAGGGGCAAGAGCAGGAATGTGGCCCCACCAGGTGCACAGGGTGTGAGGATCTGTGGGCCAGAACAGAATTGTGGTGGCAAACTCACCCACTAAATGTGATTTCTGCAGGTGGAGAATGGGCATGGATTTTCACCCTAGAAATAGAGCCCCTTAAGGAGGCAGGGCATGTGGTAAGAAAAGTCTTTCTGTCAAAGAAGGGGAAGAGAGAGGGGAGGATGTGTTTGACAGAATGCTGAACTAGCTCACTGGTCAATGCAGCTCCAATTAGTTGCCTGGGAGTAAACCTGAGAGTGGTAGTTCTGTCTAATTGATAGATTGGGGATGGGCTGAAGACAGCTGCAAGATTAATTAACCCATTAGCCCAGAAAGTAGAAAAGGAACAGGAAGAAAGGCTGGGGGAAAGAGCTAGACACTCAGAGTCAGTCTTAAGAAAGATCTTTGAGGGCGAGTTCCCGGATCCTTGACCTCAGAGGCTGAAGAAGATATGCTCTTGTAAATATGGTGCTACACAATACTGTGAAGGCAATGGGGGAACACTGCAAATACCATATGTGTGGTTTCCAAGCCGAGAGTCTCCAAGCACTCGGTGTGTGCAGAGGAAAGCAGAGGGGGTGTCCTGATATAGCTAGTAGTGACCTTTGAAAACCTTTTCTATGATATCTCCATGGCTGACTCTTATCCTTTAAATTATGAATGTAGCACAATAGGAAATATCTTGTACTGACCAACATCTACAGGAAATAGTTATTCTTCATTGTTAAAATGTAGCACATGCTGATTCTTCCTCCCACTCACAGTGTATAGTTTAGTAGAATATAAAATCAGAACTTAAAAACCAATCAAACAGCTAGCAAGACTTTGATCTATAAAATGCTGGAATTATCTTTAATCAGAGGAGATTTATACTGGCTAAATACTAGCTGAATTAAAGGTAGAATTACCATCAGCCTTTGTTCATTTCAGTTCCTCTTCTCTTCTCACTAATAAAAATATCCTCTCACATATCTGCAGTTTAGTTTTTGAGGGGGATTTGCAGTAGACAATCCTCAACTTCAAAATTGGTTTATTTTTCCAGATCTTCATTGGCAGCAGTGCTAGGTCTCATGGAGCTTGGAGACCGTAAACAGGAAAGTAAAGCACAGGGGAGAACCTAAAGCATTAAGAAAGCATGTTCTGAAATGTGTGATTGGATTATCTCTGACTGTGTCTTCACTGGGGAAAAAAGTGTATTCTTTACTCATGTTACCTAGCCCCCGTTTGCTAACATAGCAGTGAAGACACAGCAACTTGACTTTTAACTCTAGTTAGCAGCTCATATTGAACCCAGGCTCCTAATCAGGTTAGCTAATCTGAGTCAAGAAGACATCCTTTTATTTTGCATCAAAGGCTATTCACAGAAAGGGTTATGTTCACACAATCAGGGCAAATAAATGACACCATGTGACTCATGTGCCTAATCAAATCTAACCTGCACATTTTGAATTAGAAATACTCAGGATAAATGGCTCAAAAACAATATGAAGTGAAAATTATTTGCAGAACTATTTACTGAATCTTTCAAAAACTGAATGACCTTGAAAGAAGAAAAGAGATGTTAACTATCAAAGAGAAGTAGGAACCAATCCAGCAAGGACTTTAATCTTAATTTTAAGCAATTAAACAGTTTTTGTTAGATATTAGTAATAAAGACATTCAGATTTTTTTAAACAAATTGTTTCAATTTTTTTTGGAAATGAAAAGTCACTGAAACTTTGTTCTCCAGTTTTTTGACAAATTTAAATATCAAAAGTGTTTGGTTTTGGTTTTAAATTGAAAAGGTGGAAATTTACCCCCCCCTAAAAAAAATTGAAAATAAACTAAAATTCATTGAAAATACCATTTTACCTTTAGCTCTAATTAAAAAATATAGGGGCTATGAAAAACAGTTGAGCAGTTCTGGTTCCATCCAATAGAGAATACAGATGCACATTAAAGTACACAGGAATACTCACACGTTTAAAGTTAAAGGGTGCTTATCAGACCCAGTCGTCCACACCTTTTCAGGTAAAACTACATTAGTTTTCATTATGGAAAGAATGAAAGCAAGAAGTAATAAGTCTCTTTTAGAAAGACACTGTATCTTTGCATAGCACATACTTTATTCCTTTGTGATATCATTAGCAGGAGACAAGGAGCGTGATGGGAAATTAGGTTGGTTAACTAGGTATATGAATTTTTTCTCTTCTGACATTTGCTAGCATTGTCTATATTGTTTATAGTTACAGTTCTGCAAAACATTCTGATCTGTCAACTGACACTTATTTGAACTAACTCTTGGAGTCAAGATGCCAGTCTCAGTCCATGATGGTCATGAAAGATTGGCCAACATAGGATGGGGTTGTTTGCATAGCTGAGGAACTGGAAAACTTGCCTGCCACAAGCTGGTCTCCCTTACCTGCACCTTCTTTGATGGTCTCCCAGGCTTTCCAACCAAAAGGCAATTAAGGTAGATCCTGGCTCTGCTGGAGATGAAGGCGTGCTGGGAGAGAAGGTGTATAAGAGAAAAGGCTCACTGAGTCTCTGAAAGGGAAAAGGTAGGGGGAAGAGGAGCTGGGAGATGTTGTTATTCCAGGGACATGGTAAGGAGGAGAGGATATTTAGAAGGGAACTAGGGCTTTTTTGTTTTCTTTTGTTTCCAATGAACCAGCAGAAATTAGTTCACTTCCCAGCTCATGTGAACAGAACTGCAGCGTTGAGTGCACGAAGCTCTTTTTGCCAACAGAACCCGGCAGGATTAGCACTGCTTTAGAACACAGTATCTGGATACTTTTATTCTTGCAGATGATTATAGCTGTAATTCTTCATGGAGCTTTAGTGCACCATGACCAAGACCAAAACAATCCTCCTCTGTGAATAAAGGCTTTTATAAGTAGCATAGCACTGAGTTCTGTCTGGCTGTTCCTTCTTCTGAAGGTGGAACTCTGAGAAAATAATAAAAGTATTCCTGTGCCTTTTTGTGAAGATAGGTCTAACGGAGGCACAGTAAGCGGGGGTTTAACATTTCTTGTTTTCCATTTTATTTATGGTAACTAGGATAGCTACTCTTGTAGCTGAAAAGTAGGAAAAAGTTACCTACAGATTCAATTTGTGCACCGACAGAGCCAGATAGAGCACTGTTAATAAACATTCAAAGAGAGGGGATAGCTTCCATTGTTCTTAAGGAAACACAAAGTTGCTTTATTACTGTGTTCTAATGCATGTGGCTAGTCAGTCAAACTTCTAGCTTTTAAAAAGAAAAAAATTGCTACGAGGTCCCGATTCCCAAATCCTCCATATGAACAGCAATCTTTATTGCTTGCCTTAAGACAGCCTTTGACTCTTAATGTGCTTACTGCATGTCTCAGCATACTTGGAGATGAGATAGAGAAGACATGAGGGATGTCATTATGGGTCAGAGAGGTGAAACAGTGCACAGTCTAGGCCTATATCGCTGCTTTACTGAGCCTCATGGCAGGAAGCGATTTTTAAACAAAACAGAATGTCAATCTTATGATAAACACTGATAAGTGATTTCTTTTTGTTGTGTTTCATACCTAGTCAATGTATACACATTATTTCCATGAAACCTGTGTTTCAGCATAGCAAAGTAAGGGTTCATTTATTGTCATAATCTATTCCCCAGCCAGGTACTGCACACAGGATTTAGGTTGTGATTCTGCATGTGAAAATCAATGTAAGCTTTGCAATTGATTTCCGTAAGGACAGGATCAGACCCTTACACACTGCTAAAATATTCTTCCTTGATCATTACTCCAGTCACATCACTCCCTGTCTGAATTACTCCACTGACTTCCTCTCCATCAGGTTCAAGCTTCTTATTCTCACCTTCAAGGTCTTTCAAGGTCCTGATCTTCCCTATGTGTCTGCTCTTGTTTCTTGCAATGTCATCTCGGCCTCCTGAACTCTCTAGGATGCTGGCTTTGTCTGCCCTTTTTGCAGTTTATCACACAAACCTCTCCGTGTCTTCTTCCATACTGCCCCTTGTGCAGATCAAGCTCTCTCTGAATTGATCCTCAAGGCCAGTATCCTCTCCTTGGGACTCATTTTCATGGCTAATGCTATGAGAAATCAGCCAGTTAATGATAGCTTGGGGGTAGATGTGGTTCACTAGCATTTAATTTATATCTTTACTGTATCTACTCACTATAGTCTTACAAAATTGAAATTGTGTGTGTGCTGCTTCCCAGAGGTAACCAGGGTTGTGAGGAACCCTGCTACCACCTGCCCTTAGGATGAAGAAGTCTTTTCTGTGCATGATGTGGATCAGTTCCCTGAGTCCACCAGCCTCTGGCAGCAAAAGCAATATCTTCCAGACCTCCGCTGGCCTCACTGTCTCTTTATAAGTTAGTGATAGACACATACCAACCCCTGAGTCCTTAGAATCTCCCCTTGACGTGCCCGGACCCTGATCCACTGAACACTCACAGAACACACAGATGCTTTGCCTCCAAAGAAATAGCACACACCAGTTTACTAGATTCAACTCAGGATCATAATGCACTTAACACCAAGCATTTACATATATTTATCGTGAAAACAAGAATAAGTATATTATCAAAGAACAGAGATCCAAATGATAGTAAGTAAGAACATTGGAAACAACTGGTTACGTGTAAATCAAAATTATAATATGCTTTCTAGAGACTAAACCTAACCCACAAGACATTTCTCTGGTTCCTACAGGATAACTTACTCCAAGTCCTTTTTCCCAGCATTTTCATCCAGTATGACTAAGATCCTCCTTTCATAAGATCAAACCCTCTGGCAGCTTGTTTTCCTAGATTGAAGGCTTCATCATGTACCTCCATCCCCCCAGTTAAACCCCCAAAAGTTCACTGTCTTTACTTGTAAATAGAATAACCCCTTCTGTCTGTGTTTCTTTAGCATTCACCATTTATTTGTTAACTTTTGACTCAATATGTAAATAGACTTCCACTGTAAGATACACAATGGTCAAACATGGAGATAAGTTTTTCCCACCTCTTGTCTGGAGAAGCCAGTCTCAATGCATGCTACCACTGAGTGACCCTGCCTTGAACTACGAGGCCTTATAAACATAATTTTCAGGATATATACATAACTCCTTACACATTATCTGTACATATGTTTCACAGTTATTATGACGACCAGTGTGACACACACTTTCAGGGGTGACCTTACATGACCCCTTTTGGTGATCCCCCCGGATTTTTGTAAGCCTATGTACTCCTGTGCAATCTGCCAAAGGGCATCAAGAGGTCTTTGGGATAGTAGGTAGTGTAGATACTTGACTGTATCCCTCTCCTGAAATTAACTGATTCATTTTACAGGGAAAGTGTTTGCAAGTGAATTTTTAGTTTATCTGTATATGTGGGAGAATATTAGGTATTTATATACCTGTGTACCAATACCACCTTATTAGAATTGGTGGGACATTTTTCAACAAACCTTCCTATTTCAAACAGTAATACATTAATGTGCACTAAGGAACCTTTAGTGTGCACCAGCAGGGTCCATATGGCTAGTTAGTGCATGACACAGTAGCATGCATTAGAGTTTACACTCCTGCTGGTGTGGACGAATGCACTGTGTTGACAAGCCCTACATTTTCCTTATGAAATGGCTAAACCATCACTGAAAAGAGAATTTCACTATACATCAAAATTTGAGAATTGCCAGACGTTATCCACTGTTCATTTGATAGCAACAAAACACAAGATCTTTCCTCTGTCAGTCACTAGGAAACCAAGTTATCCAAAAGGTTTCATGAAGCATCACAAGTTGAATGTTTAACATTGCCACGATAAAAATGTGAAAGTTTCCTGCTGTTAATGAGACAGAGGTGACTAAACAATAAGATGCCTTATAGCTATTTTCAAACAGGAATCAAAGCTGTAATTAAATATAAAGCACTGTCAATAAGAGGCCCTTTAATGTAACATATCTTGGTTTCCCTTTTGCTATATATCAAATACCTTCACCTAGTCAAAAGCTGAGTGTGACTGAAAAGAGAAGAAGAAAGAATTGTGTTGAAGACTTACTTGTTACTTAAGCATGTCACACAGATCCTGTAGCTTCAACAGCAAAACATTCTTGACTGTAACTTGGGTATGATCTTTTCCACTGTGAAAGTTAATTCCAGCAACATAAGCTTCATTGATTTGAGTCCCGTGGAGCCATTTCTTCTGTAGGCACATAGAGATTCATTGTGATTTAAACTACACATTAGCACAAGGATGTGAGAACTGTCCTTACAACTCCTAAACAAGCTCTTGAGATCTTGGAACTGGGCCGTGCACCCATTTACTCCCCTAGCCCACAGCAGGGGAGCTGGGAGGGGGTGGGGAGCTTAGGAAGAAAGGTCAACCGCGGGAGGTGCTTCGGCTTCACTTGACCTACTTGCTGGCCAGTGTGAGTGAGTCAGCCTGGTGTCTGGAATAGTGCTAACTGTATTGCTGGCACAGGCCAGAAGTACATTGCTACATTTACACACATGCTGGAGTTAGGAAGAAACAGACTGTGAACCAGGTGTCTAGGAGACACAGTACCTCATTGATCTCCTCGTGGGCTGACGAAGATTATGCACTAGTCCTTGATCAGCTGCACTGTGCCTAAAGCCAGAATCTAGCCCATACATGTGAAAAAAGAGAGGGTCCCATCAGAGTGTTAAGCAATAGACTGGAGCAGTGTTGTGCAAAGGCCAGGGCTATGTCGCTGACAATGATGCATAACCATAAGACCCAGACCCAGCTCAGAAATGGTGCCCGTTCTTCAATGGCACAGTAAAATTCTCCACTCACTGACACCAGGCACAAGTGGCTTTTTTGTGTGAACCCTCTCCAAGTTATCAAAATCCTTCTTGAAGGGTAAGCACCAGAAATGGACACAATATTCCAACAGTCGTCACACCACTGCCAAATTCAAAGGTGAAATAACCTCTCTACTCCTAACCAAGATTCCTCTGTTTTGTGCATCCAAGGATCACATTAGCCCTTCTGATCGTACTGGGAGCTCATGTTCATTTAATTATCCACCAGGACCCCCAAATCTTTTTCAGTCACTCACTTCTCAGGATAGAGTCCCCCAAGAGTCAAAGCTGGGAGTCAGAGAACAACGTCTAAGGTGAAGGATAAGGTTGAGTTGCAGTCAGAAGGCGGAGCTGAGAGTCTGAGCTGAGATTCAGCGGCTGGTCATGAAGAAGTAGACTAGGAAAGTATTGAGCAACCATTGGACTGCTGTGCATACTGAGTTTAAATATCAGCCTGCTGACTACTTCAGCCAATCGGGTGACACAGTCAATCAGACAGCTTCTATTAGGGCTAGCTACATCAGGTTGCTAGGAGACTGGCTCTGCTGCGGGCTAGCCCCAACGAGGCCCAGCTTACCAAGCGATCCAGATTACTTTTTATCTGTGACCTGCTATCTTCATTATTTGTCACTCCCACAATTTTGGGCTCATCTGCAAACTTTATCGGTGATTATTTTATGTTTTCTTTCGGGTCATTGATAAAAATAGTAAATAGCATGGGGCCAAGAACTGATCCCTGTGGGACCCCAGTAGAAACACATCTGCTTGATGTACCCATTTACAATTACATTTTGAAACCTGTCAGATAGCCAGATTTTAATCCATTCAAAGAATGCCAATTTAAATTGATCCTTTTCTAGTTTTTTAATCAAAATGTCATGTTGTACCAAGTCAAATGCCTTACAGAAGTCAAAGTGCACTACATTAGTACTATTACTGTCATCAGCAAAACCTGTAACTTCATAAAAAAGATATTAAGTTAGTTTTACTGGATCTATTTTCAATAAACCCACATTGATTGGCATTAATTATATTATCCTCCTTTAATGCTTTATTAATCAAGTCTCAAATTAACTGCTCCATTACCTTGATGCCATCACTTCAGGACCTGAAAACCCACATATTACAATGTATTTGTTGTGCTATTTACAAAGAGATACCTCTCCCTTTCATGAATAGTTGTATCACAGCAGAAGCTGATGTTAGACTACATGGCCTTCTGAGGTCCCTTCCAACCCTAATATTCTATGATTCTATGATGTGAGGGAGCACTGAGTTTTCTAACTAACAGCAGAAAACCCCTCAAACTGTTCATAATTGTGTTCAGTTTAAATGAGCATGAAAATATTCAGATCTTCATCCTGGGCTTTCTTGGCAAAATTAGGCTGGAAAGCTCACAGGAAATTCTGAGGTTTCTGATACCTTTGGTTTCTAGTTGGGTCAGATATAATAAAAGGACAGTCTTTGCTCTTTCACTGCCAGTTCCAGCTGGGAAGAGGCTCCCAAAATTTAAAATAATGGAATAAAGGAAGGGAAGTTAACCCTACAATAACATTCCCAAAGTTCAGTTCAGGTTTGGTTCTAGAGCCTGTATAGGTTTCGAGGGTTCTATTTTATTTCTCAGTCATGTCACCCACAGTGAAGCCTAACTGAAAGAATCATAGTAATATAAAAAGACCTCCTGCTGAATTATGTAGTCCATGACTTCTCAACCAATGGGTTATGAGCCACAGTTGAGCCACAAGGGGGCACTGGCTAGGTTGCATTTCACAGGTGAAGAGAAAAATTCTGCAGCCATTAAACCAGGAACTGGAGCAGGGGAGGGAAGTAGCAGCTCATTTTTCACCTCTCCTCCACTTGCTGTTGCCAATACTGATGCAGCTTTTAATCCCTTCTCACTTCTTATGCACATACATTACTCAGCTACAGTGCAGCAGCCTTTCAAGGGCCATGTTGTAAAGTACCATTTGCTGAGCTGAAAACTCCCTTGAAATAAATAGGGAGTTTGACCTAAAAATTAATGGCAAAGCATAACCCAACGTGTTTCACATCCGTTGCTGTCTCATCATCCCAATCCATGAAGGTCCTGATCTTGCAGTTAGTTAAATGCAGGCACACTGCTGCACAAAAGTCAACAAAGCTCTAGATAGGTGCAGGGGTCCACCTTCACAGAAGCCATTGTCTTTCTCTCTAATGTACTTCCATGCCCCCATTACCATAGTATATGAGCACCTCCCAATCTTTAAGGCATTCATCCTCGCAACAACCTTGTGACGTAGGGCAGTACTATTATTTTCATTTTACAGAGGGGGGATTGAGTCAGAGAGAGGTCAAATGATTAACCTAAAATCACATAGTAAGCTTGTGGAGGAGCAGGAAGCTGGAAAAAGCATTCCAAGCCCTAGGCCAGTGTTCTAACCATTGAACCATCCTTTCTCTCTGCAATAGCAAGGCTTAGTTTTCTAATTGGAAAAGCACTATTCTGTATAGAGTGGACTCTAGTCTGTTGTCTGCAACATTTTTGCTGATTTTTTTTAACTCTTCATTTCCTGCTTCTCAGTTTAAAGTTTAAAAACTCATTTGAAGAATGTTCAAGTTTTGGGTTTCAATCCCCATACATCCTCACAAAGGTACCTGAAGTACTTCACCACTAGAACAGGTTTGCTCTGCAATCAGAGTAAATCAGATTATAGTTTTCCCTTCAAGGTAACAGCAGTCACCCTTTTCCCAATTAATTACTACCTTTGTGGCTTGCACCATTGTGTTCTGAAAAGTCCTCCAGAACGATAGTCTATTATGAAGTAACATATCATGTGCATTGCACTCTGTTTTGATTGATTGAGGAACCCCCCTTGCAGTACATATAGAGCTGTGCTAAATGTTATATGTGCCCTTAGCGGGTAATTTCAGGAAATTATGAAAATGCAGTTCTTTTAAAAGGTTTGGTAATGTAAGTCAAAGAGACACTTAACAGACCCACTGCTGATTAGTGTGGGTGACCACAATATACTGAAGTCTTTGATATTTCTTGGTTTTTTCTTGGTTTCCCTGAGGCCCTTTGGACAAAGCAAGAAAGATGGCTGAGACACCCTTGGCCTTCTGGGAAACTCAGTGACATTTAAAAGCTGCTGGGGCCTATTCTGTTAATATCTAAACTAATTAAAATCAAATCATAATTGTAGCAGCCTGTTCACTGGAATTCTAATAAGCCTTGGAGCAGTACCCCGAATGTTGCTACGCTAAAGGCTGTCTTCGTTCTGTGAGAACAGGATTTTACTATTCAGAAAATTGTTTTCAGTGATTTTTCTCAATCTTACAACCAGGTTTCTTATATAAAAATTGTTGCTTCAAATATAAGATGAAGGCTTATTTCAGTGTGCCTCTCTATATACATATAGCTAGTGAACTCATTTTTACTGCCTCAGGTCTGAGGATTTTTGAGTGTGGAAGGTCCCACGAGTACAATGCTAATTCTCATTGGGTCAGATTGAGATGTCCTTACTCGTGTTGAATAGAACCTTACTCTGCAGAGAACCTCACTACAGTTAATGGGACAACTTGTGGAGGAAAGTCTTGGTTATTCCAAAGTAGGATAGTCCAATAGTTAAGGTCCTAATCTAGGACTAAGGCAGTCTGAGTTTAGATTCTTCCTTCACTATAGACTTTCTGTGCAATCTTGGGCAAGTCACTTAGGCCTGGATGTACAGAAGTAGTTAGGTCTGTCACAGTGCCTAGAAAATCCCTGGGGTTCACAAAGGCTGAGTTAGGGACCCAAAGTCCCTGTACAATGAATGGGGAGAGATAGGCACGTTAGACGTGATTCACAAACACCAGTATGCTAGGTCTAAGGTAGCCAAGGAGAGATGCTGCCATTGTGGTGTGCGCTAAGTCCCATCCCACGGAGATGGACACCTCCATCCAGGCTGCAGAAAGACATCTATCTCTGCTTGCAGTTCTCAGAATGAACCTTCTCTTGGAGTTAGGCATCCATGCTATTTTAACAAGAAGGAAGCAGGGGAAGAAGACTCCCTGTTAACCGTTAGCCCAGTGGCTAAGGTGCTCAGCTGGAATGTGGGAGATCCCCCAGTTCAGGTATCCCCTCCATCTGAGAGAGAGAAGGGATTGCAATAGCGATTAGCTACCTCTCAGTGAGTGTTCTAATCATTGGGCTCTATAATATTCAAATGACTGTATGTACTTTCTCCTGTAGAAGTGGTTGCACTCTGGATAAATAACTAAAGAGCCTGGCTTTCCCATATCCTGGGTGAGGATGCGAACCACCAGGCTATAGAGTCATTCTCGTGTTTACACTTGTGTTTTTGCCCTTGCTTTCTCTGGTACAGCCAAGTCTAATTATTTAGCCAGAGTTCAACAGTTTCAGCAGGAGAGATGTAGGAAGTCCCCCTCCCACCTTCACATTGGAATATCCCATAACCCCAGAGTCAGAGCACACCCCTGAGAGGTGACTGATCCTTGTTCAAATTCAAAACTGGGAGATGGATGCCTGGCCAAAAGAAGGCTCCGGGGGG
>ML675608.1:9384926-9457356 GCA_007922155.1 Mesoclemmys tuberculata | reverse complement strand
CCTGCTGATGGATTCCCTGCAGCTTGAGGCCTTCAAATCTCACTTTTGAGGATTTCAATAACTCAGTCATGGGTTCGGGGTTGTTATAAATGTGCATGGGTAGAGTTTTGTGGCCTGCCTTGTGCAGGAGGTCAGACTAGATGATCATATTGGTCCCTTCTGACCTATGAGTCTATGAGTCTATGCCAAAACTGGAACCAAAGGCGCCAAAATCCTTTTGGGCACCCAGACCTTAGTGTCTCTCTGTGCCCCAGTTTCCCATCTGTAAAATGGGGATAATCTTTCCTGTTTTACAGGGGTATTGTGATGATAAATGCATTAAAGCTGGTTAGGTGTTCAGCTAATATGGTAAAGAGGGTTAGATAAGTACCCCAGATCAAATCTGGCCAACAAGTAGTCCCACTGAGTTCAGTGATATGACTTGTGCGAATAAGTGCTCACCGATGTAAGGGTTACACAGTCAAACCCCATGACGATAATAAGGTTAGCTGGATTACCCAGAGTATTATGAGATGGAGTCATGGTCCACTCCTCCCTTACTTCTTCCGCACTGTTATGATGCAGGTAAATAAAGCAACAGATTCCCAGACTGCACTCCAGGGAGTAGACTTATTTTTGTTTCAGTGAGTGGTCCTTTACAGAAATCCTGGATATTATTTCTGTAATAAATCATATATTTGTGGAAAGCATTATATGGGTTGAAAGTACCAGAGCTTTTTGCGAAGGGTTACTAATGTTATAAAGTGGAAGGTGTTTCAAGTTCAAAAATCATCTGTAAACCCTAATATTTATTTAAAGTGCAATTAAATAACTATAAAACACCAAGACATGAAGAGAAGCATGATGGAAGGAGAAGTTTTATTTTGTGTGATTTAAGGGGGACCAGAAGTAATAGAATGAAATTAGGAAGAGTAAAATACAGGCTAACAGAGCAGGGTAACAGATCCAAGGAACTTGATGGAAATGCAAGAATCTTTTGCTGACTCAATCTGAGGTCAGCCGCTGGTACTCTGCTTTGAGAGTCAGGGTTTTTTCCCCTGACTCATCATAATCTAGATCAGTTGACTTCTCTGAGCTTTAAAATATGAACATAAAGAAAAAGAGCCTTTATCTTTGCAGAGAGATGGACAGAGGTGGCCCTGAGGGAATATCCCTTGGAATAGCCAAGCTCAGAAGAAAGCTTAGGCCTGAGACATATATTTTGGAGTTATACACATTAACAACAAAAGCAAACCACCTGAACTTAGACCATACCCATGTTAGTTGATTTTGTTTGGAGTAAAGTGGAGTTCAGGGAACGTACTGGTCCCTTAGGGTGGGATTTTCAAAAGTGCTCAGCACTGGCCTAAATCTGTAACTCTGTTCCCACTGAAATCAATAGGAGCTTTATCACGGGCTTCTTATTGGGAGCAGAGTTATGTCCAGGCTGAGCTCTCTAAATGATTGTTTGAACCCTGCGTGAAATGTTGGGAAGACGGTTTATGATGAATTGCTAAGGTGGAAGAGTCTGTGGAGTCTTGTAAGGGGCCAAGTCTGTGGAGTTGAATGAGAGTTTTATGATTTGCTGATGAAGCACCCACTTGTAGGCCCTTTTGTGAAGTTTGGCAATTCCTGTTATAAAACCTTTTAATCAGTGTCGCTGTGACTGTCTAATGAAATTCTTAAGTAGGATCAGTGAGACCTTCTCTACTGATAAGAGATACTTAAAATGTCTGATATTAAAGTATTAATAAATCATCTTTTTCACTAATGCCAATAAGATGGCCCCATCCACCCCTTTTGTAAAATCATTTTGAAAAGGAAATGATGATTGCGGTGCTATGAGTAACTTCTTATTTGCTGTGAGTTAAATCCTGTTCTATAATTTTGAAGCCAATCTTTTGTGACTTGGGAGAATATAAGAGATTCTACACCAGATGTTACATGAATGATCTCCCAGTCACTTAGGAACCATCAATAGGGAGGCACCAGTCAATTCCCCCCAGCTTCCTAGTCTTGCACTCCAGAACTGGACCATCTGCCACTGCTCAGAAGCCTGGCCAGTGTGAGTTCTTTAAGTTGGCCACTCTCTCAATGTGGAGCGGACATACACTAGCCTTTGTAAACTGAGCTAACATTTCCCGAGCACTTCAGCCAAAACACACTGTTTTAGGTAAAATATAAAACAGATTTATTAATTACCAGAAGAGAGATTTTAAGTGATCATAAGTAGAAAGTGTAGAGATCAAATCTGGTTATAGACTGACAGACTATAAAGTCAGAAGGGACCATTATGATCATCTAGTCTGACTTCCTATACAACAAAGGCCACAGAATTTCACCCACCCACTCCTGTAATAGACTCCGAACCTAAGACTAAGTTAATGAAGTCCTCAAATAATGATTTAAAGACTTCAAGGTACAGAGAATCCACCAGCAAGTGACCTGTGCCCCATACGACAGAGGAAGGTGAAAACCCCCCAGGGCCTTTGCCAATCTGCCCTGGGGGAAAATTCCTTCCCGACCCCAAATATGTCCATCAGATAAACCCTGAGCATGTGGGCAAGATTCACCAGCCAGACACCTGGGTAAGAATTCTCTGTAGTAATACAGAACCCATCCCATATGACATCCCATCACAGGCTATTAGGCATGTTTACCACTAGTACTCAAATATAAGTCAATTGCAAAATTACGCTGTTCCATCATACCACCCCCTCCATAAGCTCAGTCTTGAAACCAGCTAGGTTTCTTGTCCCCACTGCTCCCCTTGGAAGGCTGTTCCAGAGCTTCACTCCTCTGATGGTTAGAAACTTGCATCTAATTTAAAATCTAAACTTCCTGATCGCCAGTATATATACATTCGTTCTTAAGAAATAAAAATAAATGTGCAGTCTGAGTTCTACAAACTAAGCAAGATTTGAATCAAGCAGTGTCTTAGCCTGACAGATAGTAGAAACAGGTTTCTATTCCTCAGTATTGAGACTGGAATTCTTTCCCAGCCTGGGAGCACCCTCCCCCAATTCAAAGTCTTTTTCCTCTAGACGTTCTTTCAGGTGTTAAGTTCAGAGAGCAGAGATTCCAAATGATGATGTCACTTCTTATATTTATATATATTTTCTTTCAGCTTGCTGGAAAGATCTTTGCTGTGACATGGGGGTCAAGCAGCCCCCATTGGTCAGGCAGTCTCTATTGTCTACGTGCCTTCTCTGGGATGGCTCTGGGATAGGCCTTGGGTGAGTAGATTCCCTTCAATGAGCAATCAGTACTGTCTGGTTGGTCCTCTGTTGCAATTGAAAGGTTGGCTGTGGGCATCTACCAACCTCACAACATATTTCGGTAATACATACGTAGCAGAGCTTCATAACTTCACATACAATCCAACAGGATATTAATGTTCAACAGATTATACCATTGTACAAAACACATCATAATCATACGATGGTGGTGAATGTGGGGCTGCCAGGATGCAACTTTGAGGTACAGATTGCCACAGCGGGAAAGAAAACAGAGGCACAAAGACTTTTCTAAGATCTCAAAGCAGATCAGTGGTTATGGTGGGGCAAGAATCCAGGTCTCCTGTTTTCCTTTCCAGAGTTTTATCCATTGGACTACAATGACTCTCTAATCATCTGTAAATATCCGAACCTGAGCCCCAGTCCTAAAATCGAATTCAAGTCATGGCTGTTCTGCATAAACACAGGTTTCTTCCTGTAGACTCATATCTTTTCAGGTTAGAAGGGACCACTGTGATAATATAGTCTAATCTCCCGTATAACACAGCCATAGGACTTCCCCCAAATAATTCCTAGAGCCTATACATTAGCAAAACATCCAGTCTTGCTTTAAAAATTGTCAGTGATGGAGAATTCACCATGACCATTGGTAAATTGTTCAAATGGTTTAATACTCTCACCATGAAAAATGTACTCCTTATTTCTAGTCTGAATTTGTCTAGCTTCACTTTCCAGCCGTTGGATCATGCTAGATTGAATAGCCCATTATGAAATAGTTGCTCCCCATGTAGGTACTTATAGACTGTGATCAAGTCACCCTTATCCTTTTTTTGTTAAGCAAAATAGATTGAGCTTGTTGAGTCTATCACTATAAGGCATGTTTTCTAATCCTTTAATTCTTCTCATGGCTCTTCTCTGAACCCTTTCCAATCTAGCAATATCCTTCTTGAGTTGTGGGCATCAGAACTGGACACAGTAGCAGTAACACCAGTGCCAAATACTGAGGGTAAATAATCTCTCTACTCCTACTTGAGATTCCCATTTATGCATTCCAGCCTCACATTAGCTCTTTTGGCCAAAGAGTCATTGGGAGATGTGCTAGTTAAAGACTCAAAAAGTAACAGCAAAAAAATATTAAATACATCAGAATCAAGAAACTGGCTAAACAACCAGTGGGGTGACTGAATGATTGAGATGCTAAAGGAGCCCTCAAGGAAGATAAGGTTATTGTGGAGTAACTAAGTGAATTCTTTGCATTGGTCTTCATGACTGAGGATGTCAGAGTGATTCTCAAACCTGAGCCATTCTTTTTAGGTGACAAATCTGAGGAACTGTCCCAGATTGGGGTGGCATTAGAGGAGGTTTTGGAACAAACTGATAAATTAAACAGTAAGAAGTCACCAGGACCAGATGGTATTGACCCAAGAGTTCTGAAGGAACTCAAATGTGAAATTGCAGAACTACTAACTGTGGTATGTGACCTATCATTTAAATCAGCTTCTGTACCAGATGACTGGATCATCTGGATCTTCTGGATCAGTAACTGGTTAAAAGATAGGAAACAAAGGGTGGGAATAAATGGTCAGTTTTCAGAATGGAGAATGGTAAATAGTGGTGTCCCTCAGAGGTCTGTACTGGGAACAATAACATTCAACATATTCATAAGTGATCTGAAAAAATGGATAAACAGTGACGTGCCAAAATTTGCAAATGGTACAAAACTACTCAAGATAGTTAAGTCCAAAGCAGACTGCAAAGAAGTACAAAGGGATCCCACAAAAGTGGGTGACTGAGTAACAAAATGGCAGATGAAAGTCAGTGTTAAATGAAAATTAATGCACATTGGAAAACATAATCCCAACTGTACATAAAAAAGATTGAGTCTAAATTATTTCTTACCACTCAAGAAAGAGATCTTGAAGTCATTGTGGATAGTTTTCTGAAAGCATCCACTCAGTATGCAGCAGCAGTGAAAAAAGTTGGCATAATGTTGGGAATCATTAGAAAAGGGATAGATAATAAGACAGAAAATATATTGCCTCTATATAAATCCAGAAGACATATTATGTAGCTGCAACCATTTGACTAGCACCATGTGACGAATCTCACCTTGAAATTCAAAATGCACCATGAAAACCTGTCTCAGATTTTTGTAGGTGTAAAAATATTAAGTTTAGTTTTCATTGAGATGAAGACTTTTTATACAACATACTACATGTTCCTGGAAATATATCATCAAATTGGAGCTATGCCAATTGCCCCCATCTGAGAGTCTGGCCCTGTTTGTTCTTAATTTCTCACTGAATAAACTGACCCAATTATATCAGTGGCAGAGCCTAGGATAAAAACTAGGAGTCCTGTTTCACAATCCTCTGCTCAGGACACAAAACTTGTGCTTCTACAACTGCTGTATGTTTTCTCTCCCATATTGTGTGGGGGAAAATATTCCTCTTAGGAATTCTTACATGTAAAAGATAAGACCCTTCAGTGTCTATCGAGGACTATACATTTTAACATTTATTAATTATTATTCCTATTTAGACCTTGTTCATAAGATTATTCAGTTGACTAATGTTATTAACACTGTGCTGGCATAGGTTATCCTTTTGGAGGCTTCAGTCATGTTGTATTACTAAAGAGTTCAAAAGAATCTCCATACGTGCTACACTTCTCTTCTCTCCTGGTACTGTAATACGGATGGATATGACTCTTCTCTGAAGTGGTAAGTTTTTGTGTTGCCTTGACAGCGTACATGGTACTGTAGCAATTGCATTGGTGAGTGACCGAACATTGAAATGGTTAGACACTGCTGACTGTTATTAACAGTAAGTTCATCAATGCCTGAAGTCCGGGTAACTGCAATTTCACAAGCTTGATGTACTTTGACAGCTACCAGGTAAGCTTCTAAATGCTCTTCTAATTGCATAAAATACTGTGGGGACTTGGAACATGCAATACCTTTGTATATATTTCACCACTGAGAGTTACAATTTGGTAGTTAATAGTGTGGGATATTCGTAATGTAATAATAAAAAGGATTGTTACGGAAAATACAGACAAGAAGTACAGTGTCAAGAAATTGGCACCTGATGTGATATTATTGATTGTATGATATTGGATTTTTACACTCTTTGAAGACAAAACAATAGCTAAAGCCATAACCAGAGAAAGGCCTCAGTAATAAAATGTTTGACTTGCTCTTGTACTACTTCACTGAACATTATCCAAACCATAGCTCTCCAATCTGCCTCATTTTGAAGGACATTGTTCCTTTTAAGTCCCAAATTTACCTATATCCTTCACAAATTTGGTGTGCGCTTTTTTTCTGAAAATTGTTTACCTCAGAAATAATTGGGGGAATGGTAAATAATGAAGAGGACAGGTCCTTAACACAGAACAATCTGGATCACTTGATAAACTGGGCACAACCAAACAATATGTGCTTTAATATGGCTAAATATAAATGTATAATTCCACAAACAAAAAATGTAGACCACACTTACACAATGGAGGACTCTGTCCTGGGGAGCAGTGATCTGAAAAAGATTTGTGAGCCATGGTGGATAATCAGCTGAACATGAGCTACTGGTGGGATGGTGTGGCCAAAAAAACTAATGTGATCCTTGGATATGTAGATGGAAATCTTGAGTAAGGATAGAGAGGTTATTTTAGCACTGTATTTGCCACTGGTGCAGCCACTGCTGGAATATTGCATCCAGTTCTGGAATTACAATCCAAGAAAGATGTTCATGAATTGGAGAAGGTCTAGAGAAGAGCACAAGCAGGATTAAACGATTAGAAAAAAAATGGCTTATAGCGAAAAACTCAAGGAGCTCAATTAGTTAGTTTATCAAAGGGACGTTTAAGGGGTGAGTTGACCACAGTTTATAAGTACCTACATGAGGAACAAGTATTTGATAATGGGCTCTTTAGTCTAGCAACAAAATATATAGCACACTCCAATGGCTGGAAGATGAAGTTAGACAAATTAAGACTGGAAATAAGGCATCATTTTTAGCAGTAAGAGTAATTAACTATTGGAACAATTTACCACAGGTTGTGGTGGATTCTCCATCACTGATGATTTTTAAATCAAGATAGGACGTTTTGATAAAAGAAGTGCTCTGGGAATGATTTTGAAGAAGTTCTATGGCCAGTGTATGATACAGGAGGTCAGACTAGATGATCACAATGATCTCTTCTGGCCTTCAAATCTATTAATCTATTAATGGAGGTTATAGAAAGAGTGACTTACACTAAAGCCTTTAAGTTTCTTGCTCCAAAGATACTTTTGTGTGCCTTTCTCATGTATTGTGTGTCCCATATTCAACAGGTACGGAGGTATAATCCTAACCTCTTTATACTTCAAACATGGTTGAAAGTTTCAAAGAACAGGCTTTCTCATGAGATTTCAGGTCCTTCCTGCTTAGAGCCAGGCCAGAAAAAACACTTGAACCACCTCACCTTGTGAAGGGGCGTATCAGCACCGCACTGGTCTAGCAAGGGTTAAGGACTTATTGCAGGCTGAAGAAGCCATGCCACCTGCCTTTGCTGAGCACGCTCAGCCAGGAAGGGGAATATGAAAGGCAGCGTCTCAGCTCCGTCGTGGTGGACTGTTGAACAGGGTGGACGTCTGCTGCCAGCTCTCTCCAGGTGACCGCAGCCAACACCGAGGCCTGAGCCAAACTCTGTTGAATCCAGCCAAAGCCCAGGTTGCCAGGCAAGCCCCGAAGAGGGACCGAGCTGTCAGAAAATGCCTGGACAAAGGATCCTGGAGTCCTCAGTGGATCATGGAGCACCACCGACGATGACGGGATAGGTAGCAGCCCAGGGGTGTCGAGGGATGTAAAAAGGGGAACATCAGAGTCACCATCAGTGTATTTCGGGTGAAGCCCTGCTGGCTTGATGGCCAGTAACCCTGACACTGGCAGGGTCCTAGGCTGGGGCTCAGTGGATCTGAGTGGGCCTGAGCCCCCCTACCCTGGATGCCGCACCCCCATAGGTGGTGCCCCGCTGCCCCAATGGACCCTGGGGCCGCGCTGCTCTGAGAAGGAGGCTGTTTTATTGACTCTGGCTGTTGGGCCACAGCACCCCAACAAAGGGGACTACTTCACTGACTCTAGCCATTAGGTCATGCTGCCCATGAAAAGATGATGCGTTCCTGACTCTGGCCATTAGGCAACACTACACAGATGAAAGAGTGGTCCCAGTGACTGTTGGGACCTATCCTGGAACCTATCCTGTTGTGCTATCCTGGAAGCGAACCCAGCAGAACAGGCATAAACCTGTGGCCTTTTTCCCACTTTTCCCGTATACGTGAGTCGACACTTGTGATGGGGCATATCAGCCCTGCAACACCCCTGCTTTCTGGGTCTTGTTGGCATCAGGAAATGTAGAGGGACATGAAGTGAAATAGGAAAAACATGTTTCCAGTTAGCTTAACTGTTCTGAACTAACAAATATGGGCAGAATTTTGCATCATGGCTTGAGTCAGCTTTTACTTTATTCCAAATGGTTCATTTATCTCTAGTAGACTGCAAAGTCCTTCTTCAGCAGGTCCCAGACACTACTACTTACCTGCCTTGCCTGGTCACATCACTGCTTCCTACCCTTCCACCCTGCCCTGGCAATCTCTTCAATGTCTATTCTTTGCCAGCCTTGATTTCCAACTTCACACCCTGGCCTTCAAGGCCCTGCCCTATTGCAGTTTAGCCAAGAGCATGGATCTTTCTTCTTACCACGTCTTCCACAACACAATAATGTCACCCCTGTCACATGCACAGGCACGTTGCCTCTACTCCCCACCTCTGATCGCTGCTGTTGTGGGCCCTGAGGTAGGCGAGTGAGTGTAAAGTAGCCAGGACTGGTCATTACCTCTCCCTTACTACCTGCCTTATTTTACTACACTTAGAGGGAAAACAAGGGCAAAGAAGACAGCAGGCAAAAACAAGACAAGGAATTTTTTTGCCAACCTTCTCTTGATATTGACTATGTACTGACAGTAGTAAACCAACCCTTGTTCAGGGCCCATAAGTAAACCTTTAGCTTGGCCCTCTCTACCCAGTAAGTAAAATGCTCCTGGTACACTGCCTGGTCTCATGCACAGCTACTGACTGGGGACCGAGGAGCTAGGCAGCAGTTCTGCAGAAAAGGATCTGGGGGTTACAGTGGATAAGAAGCTGGATATGAGTCAGCAGTGTGCCCTGGTTGCCAAAAAGGCTAATGGCATATTGGGCTGCATTAGTAAGAGCATTGCCAGCAGATCACGGGAAGTGATTATTCCCCTCTATTCGGCACTGGTGAGGCTGCATTTGTAGTATTGTGTCCAGTTTTGGGCCCCCCACTACAAAAAGGAAGTGGACAAGTTGGAGAGAGTCCAGCGGAGGGCAACAAAAATGATTAGGAGGCTGGAGCATGACTTATGAGGACAAACTGAGGGAAATAGGCTTGTTTAGTCTGCAGAAGAGAAGACTGAGGGGGGATTTGATAACATCCTTTAAGTATCTGAAAGGGGTTTCCAGGGAAACAGGGAGCTAGGCTGTTCTCAGTGGTAGTAGATGATAGAACTAGGAGCAATGATCTCAAGTTGCAGTGGGGGAGGTCTAGGTGGGATATTAGCAAAGATGTTTTCACTAGGAGGGTGGTGAAGCACTGGAATGGGTTATTTAGGGAGGTGGTGGCATCTCCATCTTTAAAGGTTTTTAAGCTGCAGCTTGACAAAACCCTTGCCGGGATGATTTAGTTGAGGTTAGTCCTGCTTTGAGCAGGGGGTTGAACTAGATGACTGCCTGAGGTCCCTTCCAATTCTAATATTCTATGATTCAACTCCCTCTGAATCCAATGATGCTTCAGTGGGAGTTGGATCTGGCCTACACTATAAAAATTTGTTTCTGGAAGGTTCAGAGAACTCTGACCTTGATCTAGGCAAAGCACTTAAGGTCATATTTTCAAAGGTATTTAATAGAGCTCGTCAGAAAATATTTATAGATTCCACAGCCACAATGGGCCATTGTGGACATCTAGTCTGACTTCTTGTAGAACACAGGAGGCCACTGAACATCCCCAAAATAATTCCTAGAGCAGGTCTTTTAGAAAAAATCCAATCTTGATTTAAAAATTGTCAGTGATGGAAAATCCAACATGACCATTGGTAAATACAGCTTTCATCAACACAGCTTTTTGTTGGAAAATGTTGTTTTGACAAAACAAATTATTTTAAAGAAATGATCTCAATTTTCAGGACATGTAGAAAAATTGCTGTATTTTTGGAAATGTCAATGCCCTGTTTTGACATTTTCAGAATGAAAAATTTCACTATTTCATTTTGAAATGACTTCCATTTCCACAATTTACTTTGTATAATATTTTTAAAAATAAAAATGAGCAAAATAAAATGAACCATTTCAAATGTATCAAAACAAGACATTTAGATTGACTTGAAACAATTATTTTGGGAAGTTCATTTTATGAAAAATTTTGAAATTTTGGCTTTTCATTCTGATTCAGGATGACTTCCTCCCTACATCCCCAAAATATCAGATTTTTCCATCCTGTGAAAAATGCTGTTTCCCAAATAACACTAGTATTTTGACACATAACAATGCTGTTATGTATATATTGGGATTTTCTTAAAGGCTTAGGTGCTTTTGAAAATCCCAGTAAGTGCCTATTTGCATCTCTAAGCACCTAAATACTTTTGTAAACCTGGGAGGTATCACATATTTATCTTTAACCACATGACTATTTCTTTTGACTTCAGTGGGACTAACCACATGTCTGAAGTTAGAATATGCTTAAGTAGCTTGGTGAAGTGCATGAGGAAATGACCACCTGTGAAGTGCCTAGCACACTGTTATTGCTACAGAGATGAAATAATTTATCATTGTTATTTTTTATCAGTACAAACCTCCTGAGATTGGGGAAATCTGGCTCCAAATAAATTACAATTTATTTCTGCATGCAATGTTTTTTTTTCACATAAACTCTGTGTTGCCTTTTAGAAATGGCAACTTTTTCCTGTTTAAAAAATCCACAAATTCTCACAAACATTCAGCCAAAAGTCAGTTTTCACAAGCAGAAATTGACAGTTTCCCATATTTTTAGCTTAGGTTACTTGTTCTCAGCATTCTTTGACACTAACCAAACAAATGCTCCTAGATTTTTTTTCTTTTTTTCTTTTCTTTTCTTTTCTTAAATATGACTCTGATGGAAAAACACTACTTAACTATTCCAAAACCATTTTGATCATATTCCAAAACCCAAGTGGTGCATAAAGAAGAATCTTTAAGTTTTATATTTTGAAAATAATTGGCTCTTTCTAATCCTAGGTGGACCTATCCCATGTGTTAGCTGGCAGAACTAAGTAAATAACCCTCTTTTGTATTTGCATTTTAATTTTCTTTTAATGATTTTCAGTATAGGGTTTCTTACAGAGAACATTTCTTTTTTAATATATAAATAGATGTCACTCTAGCTGTCATTTCAAAGATCTGTGATTGAATTTCTGAAAATCCAGGCGAAATGTTGAAAGTGGCATGAAGTGAGGCAAATGATTTCACTATTGTTTCAAGTGCTTTTCATTTAAATATATAAAACCTGAAGAAATTATTCAATAAGAAGAAGAAAACTGAATATTTCTATAGCACTTTAAACCTCCAAAGTGCCTGTACAAACATTAATTAATTCAAATATGTCCACAACTTTTAGATTCTAAATATTAATTTTACAAAAGTGAGTATATTTGTGTGTGCGGGTACTCAGTTCTCTTGGAGACACAGAGGGTACAGTCATTTGTCAGTCCGCTAATAAGAAACAGAAGCGACTTCTGTCACACATTCCAGCAAACACATTAACTAAACAAAATAGGACCCCAAAATGTTTACTTGCGTACTCTAATTAAATGTGACTTACAGTAGCTGAGTTTTCTATGAATTAAACAGAAGATCCATGCTCTCTCCTCCCTCTGCAATAGCTCTCTGTGCAGTGGGAAAAAATTTAAACTAAAGACTGATTCTGGCCCTGACAAGGTGCATTTTTTCCTTGTAGACTTGACTTGCAGTAGAAGCTGATGTGAGAGTTTGTCACGGCTGTTTTGACAGTCCGGTCATCCTAATCCTGGGATCTGGTCTCTGTGGTTTGTCAATTATCGTACTAACCCTACAGCGAGAGGAACACTCAAGGCATTGAACTGTCATCCTATAACCAAGAAATAATGTCAGCAGCCAGTGAGCAGGGAGTGAGAGAGAGGGGGATGCTTTTGACAACATAGCAGTGCGGATCGTTTCAGCATTTGTTTTATTTATAGGCATTCGTAACAAATTAGTTATATCTCATTGTAAGGCTTCACTAAACTTCCTGGGTCCAGACCTTCTTATGCAGGTATGAAGGGGAGGCAGGAGTGTGGGCCAGAGGTTAGATCACAGCGCTAGGTTGAAAGTTCTATTCCCACTACCCCACTCACCTCTAGTGACCTTGAGCTTGTTACTTAACCTATCTGTGCTGCAGTTCCCCTGTGTAAAGTGAGGATAAAAACGCATACATTGTAGGGATGTTGTGAGCTGTAATCAATTAATGCTTGTGAAGTGCTTTGAGATCTTTGGGCAAAGAGTTGAATAGGGGTGCAAATTATATGGAGGTTCTATAGAAATGAAAAGTGACTGTGCCTCAAGGGGGGAGTTTGGCTGCAGAAGACAAGAGAGAACAGCAAACGTAAGAAGAGGATTTGCACCTGATTCTGAATTCACAGGGCCTGATTCTGATCTTGTTTACACCACCCTAAATCTATTACAACATCCCTGACTTTTCTGGAGTTATTCTGGATGTTAATGAGTTCAGACTTTGGAACACATCTTCAACAGCTTTGAAGATTGCTTCATTGAAATCACTGCAGCTGTGCTGACACCAGGGGAGGATCAGGAACTCTGGCTCTAAATGTCTTTTGCTGTGATGACAGTATTTCTGATCTGTTGAGGATGCTTTTTTTCCCCATTAGTTTCAGTTGTAGATTAATCCCAACCATCTTTGAATGAGAGAATGCAAAAGTATACAAACAAATTAAAATTCAAGGGTTGATTTTATTCCCAAATGGGCATCAGAACAACTAACAGGACTGGATAATGCTACAGAGGACTGGTGATGGAGCTTTCGCCTGAAGGCTGTTAGTTCAAATGTAGTACAGACTCAGCTGTGACTGGTAGGCACTATTCATTACCACTGGGCTGCATTTCAGGGGTGTGTGTGAAATGAATTTGACTCCACCCATTCCCAAGTAGAAATGTATCCACCTCAGGATCGCTTCCATCACAATCAGCCAACTAATTGGCCAACTTGTTTGCCGTCTTGGCCGAGAGACCTCTTAAGTTTGGAACTTAGACACACGAAAGAAAGCACATAGTAGCTGTAGGCCAGCAACGATTCTTCCTTTATTGTAAGAACTAGGACTTTAGATGGCTGCTACCAAATGATAAGTATACAGGAAGTCTGTTAATGTGAGTAACTCCTGCTATTCAGAATGGTGATAGAGATGGGCTCAAAGATTGAAGTATTATCCTCTCTAAAGATGGTTAAAGAACAGGGCAGTGTGATGGTGGTGGGAGAATTTGTGCTGTTCTATGGACAGAGGACCTATTTATTTCCATATTTTTGATTCCAAAGCTATAACTGTCAACATAAGAACAAACAACATTTGTTCTTCATACATTCCTACACATCAGAAAACCTCTTCCCAAACAAAACGATACTGAAATAATACTATAAAGCTAAACACACACTGTTCCTCAGCAAAGCCTGGGAAAATTTATAAGCTTTGCAGAATACCTGGAGGGTTACCAAACTTGGGTTTAGGTGTATTAAAGGGGAAGTGAGTTCAAGAATCCAGGAATCTTCAAAAGAGTGCCTCCTGCCAGGCTCCTCCTATTTGATTAATTATGATGCTGTTGGCCCAGGGACCGCAGGATCAGTAGCATTGGTACACTACCAGGAGAGAGGTAGCCAGGACCTAACGACTTGGAGTCAAAAACTCCAACCACAACCTTAAACCCTACCTGGAAATCAACTGGATCCCAGTGGAGAAGAACACAGGATTGATATAGAGCTATGGGAATACCTCTTAAGTATAAGGTTACATTGTAAACCAGCTGCTATTCCTTAATTTCTTGGAAGTGGTGCCAAATGCATTGCAGCATCACGGTAATCCAACCGTGTTATCAATAAAGGCCTGGATACAACTGATAAGGTCTCTCTTACCATTCATTTCATAATAGTTTCCTATGTTCAGAAATATCAACCTATCAAACTCTAATAAAGACTACACAGAGATACATCGATGCACAGCACAAGGTGGTAGATATATTTTAGTGTAAAAATATGGGCAACATAATGGGATGGGCACATCCTTGTAAACGGTGAGTTATTCAGGTCTAAATAAGTGCCAGTAAAACTTGTATTATACATCACACCACCATAAATTCTGCTGTGACATATTTTTAATAAAATACTAGTTTAGGGAAGTTTTATGGGTAGACATTTATGTAGCCAACTTCCTGTAAATCCAGACTCCCTGAGCCATTTGTTTCAAAGGGAGTTGTGTGGCTAACTCCCCTTAACCCAAATGACTTTCAGTCTCAAAGGAAGCCTGTAATAGAATCAGTAGTAAAATCCAGATCTTGCAACCAGTGCCTTAACCCCAAAACAATCTGGATTGTGCCTTAGCCCCAAGACAATCTGGATAATACCCATCCTGGGCCTCAGGCCAGTGTCTTCAAGGGGAATAAGTTTTATGTTTAACTGAGGGAGGAGAAGGAAGAAGCATGGGAGCTTTTTAAAATGGGAGTTTACTGAAGCCACTCAGCTAGGTTTGGAGCGTTAGAAGTTGTCCCAGGTAGGTGGATTAATCAACAGAGTGCAGGTGAGTTCACTGAGGAAGTGTGATAAATACAATTTATCACATGGCTCACCCCACTTATGGGATTATTATATAAATATATGACATTTCACAACTGTTATTCCATGAACAGTGGGTCCTTTAAACAATTTACAGGAAAGTTAGATTATCAATGAGAAACTTTAAACCTCTAAGGCTGCTACTTGACAATTTGTCACTCAACTTCAGCAAAACTATAGGGGAAAAGCACAATGAATTAATGAATAGCAACAAATCCCCATGACAACATGTTACTTCATTAAAATTTTATCAGCATTCTTCCTAAGGAAAGCATGCCTTCTGTTCTATGCTGAGTTTCTTCTACAGTGTTTCACAGACATTTTGCAGCATTCTGGTGCTTCAAAATTAATTCCTGTGGAGAGTGAGCTACACATAGAGTCTAGATTGTGTCACACACTGGTCTCCTGGGTGCCATGATGAAGTTTTGCCTACATCTTTTTGTGTATCTTATGGCTTAAACATTAATCAAGCATTTCCCAATTGCTTTCTTTGAGAATAGGTTAATTAGCTGCAAATGCATCTCCGTGTTAATTTTAAGCAAATGCATTAAACTACATTTCATAAATATTTTCCCAGCATCCAAATGAAAGCATTAAAAGGAAAATCTCTTCTGTGCTTTTGTTGGGACTGCTTTATTCTGCTGCCTTCAGCTGAGGATATGGAAAACACAGCCGTAGCAGTTTGGTATCTTTCCAGAATCTTGGGTAAATAAAAGAATTATCTGATATCATGGATTTCTCACTATAAGGTTTAAATTTGCTACCAAAAAAAAAAAAAAAAAGAAAAATTACTGAACCAGAAACTCTATAGTATTTGCTTCTGGAAATTCAAATTGTTTTAAGAAGAGATCAGGAAAAAGGCAAAATTCCCTATATAAATTCACACAGCCAACCCCAGCACTCGTACATTGTACTACCTATATCAACGGGAGCTCTGTGCAGGGAAAGCAGGATATTATTATTAGGTTATTTATTATTATTCTATGGCGTTTCTAAGAGGCATAAACTGAGATTCAGGCGACACATGCTAGGCACTGTATAGACACATAACAAGAGAGAATCCCTACCCGAAAGACTGTATAAGCTAAATACATAAGAAAGACAAAGGGTGCAAGAAAAGAAATATATCTATCTTAAATTTACATATGGGGCTAAGGCACAGTGAGATAAAGTTGCCCAAGTTCAAAAAAGAAACCTGTGTTACAGCCAAGAATTAAACCCCGTCTAGAGACTTTATTGCAATGTCATCACACCTCTCAATACTGCAGCCAAAGCCCATTGTGGAGGTCCAAGAGCAAACTTCTCTCTCTCTCTTTCTCATGAAGCTGCCAAATCACTGAAACATACAAAGCACAAGGGACCGAATTAGAAACTAGGGTTATACAATGTATGAAGCAGAGCCACCATGTTCTACAGACATCTATATGTGGCCTGTCACTGCCATCATGCTGTCTGGAGTGGCTCTCAACCATGAGCACCTTTCTCAGGGCAAACTGTCAGAGACAGGGCAGCTATCCCAAACTGGTGGTGTGCTCTAGAATTAGATTTCACCAAGCCAGTCACAAATGTGAACACATGGAACACCGTTCCAGTGTTACCATGGAGTAACAGACAGTTCCCTTAGACTGTCTAACCTATCTTGCCACCCAGACAAACTGAACTTTGTGATAATGGTCACTTAAACCAAAAATCACATCATGTCAGGTTGTTCACAGTCCCAAGACATGGCCATTTACTCTGGGTACTCTGGATCTTACACCAAAGACAAGGCTGGCAGCCTATTCTACAATAAATTAAAGAAAAGTTTATTAGCTAAGAAAAAAGAATGAGATTTATTGAGAGGTTAAAGCAGGTAAAATATATGTACAGGTGAATCATAGCTTGTAACTCCAAATTGTGGCAGTGATGTAATAAACTGCCCATTTCCCAAAAGTCTGTTCAGATTGTATCTAGGAATCTCTGCTTTGCATCTGATACACGTCCCTGTAAGAGTCCAAACAGTCCAGTGATGAAGAATCTTTCCCTGACTCCATCTTTTGTAACTTCTTCTGACATAAAACAATCTGATAGTGTCTCTACCCACAAGGGCTTTTCCTTTGATGACAGTGAGTGAGGAATGCATTTTGAGTCTCTGACCTCAGGTCATCACGCACAATGGCCAGTCTGATAAAGTCCTTCATTAGCATTCCACAAGGCTTCTTTGATGTCTGATAAGTTATTTATTTACATGGGTACTTACCATGTAAATATTCCACATTATGTTATAACAGGACACAGATAAGTAAAAATAATGCATTTAACATTCCATTAGTTTTCATGATTTTTTAACACCACATGCATTCTTATACAGATAACGATTATTTGATCTGTATTAATACACAAGTGAATTGACCTGAATACGCTCTAGCATGACCTGGTCTGCCAGCACCAAAGCTATCTTCTCAAGAAAGGAGAAATGTTTCTCCAAATATCAGACACTCCATAAAGCAACAGTGGTACAGGAATCCGAGCTCATTGGTTCTGTTCCAAGCACTGCCAGTTATTGCCTAGCTTTGGGATAAGGAGTAACTTGCTGATTTAATCTTCATATTTTAAAATGTAATTATAATTTTTTATTTGTGGTAATATAGATGCCTGACCCAGCTCCCAATGAAGTCAATGTGAGTGTCACAGTTACAAGGCTAACTTCTTAGTGCTTACTTCTCTCTGGTCAATTTGAATGCACCCCCTCACATCTCAGGCCTTTACCTCTCCTCAAGTAGAATCATGTGATTGTCCCGTTTTTAGAATAGGGCTCTGACTCATACCTGCAGTTCTTCCTTTCAGGAGATTGTGACCAATGGTAACAGAGTGACCAGATACCCTTCTCTATATTGTTTAATCTTAACAGTAGAAATAAAGCATAATATAAGAGGGAATGATTATTAAAACAATGAACAGTCTATAGCCATAACTATCTTCTCTAAGCCCTTCCACTCTGTGAGGGAAGCCTAGGAAGCTTAGCTTCTTCAGACATCATGGTGAGCATCTGTGGGTGTCCTTTGGTTTACCCCCATGCAATTCCCAAACAACTGCCTTGTGTTCTGGACAGAGAGAGTCATCTTTAATTGTTTTTGGTTCTTATGATCTATTGATTCCCAGAACTGGAAAAATAGTGTATCACAGCTAGAGCCTGGAAGGCTTGGTAATAGTTAATAGCTATGGATCTGGACCCCAGAAGATAGGGTCTTCACAGTTAACAGCTCAGGGACTGTTTCTTCACCAACCTACTATATTTACAGGAGGTGCTTTAACTTAGGTAATTATTTTGCCTTCCTGATTGTTTTTTTCCAATAGTCTGCTACTAAACTAAACCAACATATTCTTGCAATTAAAACCCTACAGCAATAAGGCCACCCTATAGAGCACACAGCATTAAAAAATTATTTAGAGAAGCCCCATGTCCTTCACAGGGAGTCTCTCCATTGATGTCAGTGGACTTTGGATCAGACCCTAGGATAGGTATACATAATCAATAAGTAAAGGAAGCCCGGTTGAATCTCCTTTTGATATCTGAGCCCTGAAACTCTCTAGTAACAGTATTCCTTCAACTGTTTAGATAGTTAGTTAGCTAGTTCTGTTAATAAACCCACACTCTGGGAGCTCTCCCATAACTCATCTAATAATTTAATGAAGCCAGACAAAGGACTGTCCTCACATACAAAACAAATGCCCACCAACATAATCTATAATCTTTAAATTTCACACCCACAATAATGCCTCTCATCCTCCAAAAAGCATCTAATAATATCTCTCAACAACCAGACCCCCTTCACCTCTTTCACCTCATAACCAATGCCTTAAAGAAGAGATGGTCTTTGTGACATATCTGGATGGTTGACGAGATGTTGGCTGTTGTGCATCATCATTGGGAAGGGCCTTCCAGAATGGAGAATGTTCTGGTATCAGCTCCTTCTGTTTTATATTGAGGGAGTTCCATCTCAGATCCCTCTCCTGACCATAACCAGGACAGCACAAATTAGGAAGAGAGATGCAGCCCGTGTCCCCAGTCCATGATGCTTGTTTTAAGCCAAACGTCACTCCAATGAAATCAGGGATGTAACAGTTCTGGGAATTAGGCCTGGCATGTTGTAGATAGTGACATCTGAAAGGTCAAAACTGGGAGTGTGAATTCTGAATGTCATTCCTGCAACATCAGTTTTATATGTGCTCTCAACAGGAGACCAGATCTCTAAGCAGGTGGCTTAGCATTCTACACTTGTTTCCCTTTCCACATGGTCTCTAGAGGCAGATCCATGCAGAGCAAACCACAGTACTTTACAGAGCAATAATGATATCCAACAGGAATGATCAAACACCTTTCCAGTTGTGTATGGAAAAAGATATCAGTAATGGCTACTACATAATCATCTAGCAGCAGCCTTGGGTCCAAGTTACATACCAGTATTACCAAAGACAGCTGCACTCCCTCAGTCAAGTGTGTGGATATAATTGCTGCCAGTTCCTCTAGTTGCTTACCCAGCCTACCAGCATTATCTTTTCTTATCTGGATTAAGACTCTGCCAGCTTGCCCTCATATGGTCCCCGATCTCTAGTAGACACCGAGGCATCTAACACAATATATGCCAAGCAATTCTATAACATTTTTTCTGTAAAATCCTTTCCTTCTCTGTCTCTCTCTTGCCCAGTTTTATCTATCCCTGCACATACTGGGCATGATTTTCCACTGCTTTACATCTTGTTTAGTCATTTGTATCTGTGCAAAGTGTGTGTAAAATGGTACTGTTCTGATCTGGCCCATTTTCATGTATATAAATAACTACAAGGTGAAAGGTAATGAAAAGTCAGGCTTTGTGTGTATTTGATGTGCATGGGGCTGTATAAAGGGATTAATGATGCTATATGTAACATATTTAGAACATAAACTCCTCAAAAAATGTGTGTTCCTCTGGGTTTGTAAAGTGCCTGTTATTCTTTGGACACAATTGCAACACAAGAGTAATACATGATGACTATTATATCATAACTGTCATTATCTTTAACAAAAGCCTAATGCATTGTGTGTTATTCCAGGAGAAACCTGAGGAAATTCTCCCTTGGATATTTCCTTTCTTCTTTTCTTTTCTTCTCCCACTTCTGAAGACTTCAATAGCTTGTGAATTAGAAACCGAGGGGAGGTGGCTTTGAGAAGGGTTCAAATAAAGCAGTCATGGGGAGCATGCAGTGCTATTTAAGTTGCCTTCTGAACTCTGTCTGCCTGTCTCCATCCTGTAGTCTTTGTGAGGCAGCCCTTGTTAAAGGCAAGTCATGCCAATCAACCTCTGCAGGTGGCCTTTTTAGTTCCAGGTGTTGACAATAGGTATTTACTTTTGTCTCCTATATTCCATAACACAAAGGCAGGTGGCTCATTACAGCACTGACTTGCATGAAGCTGGATCAAGTTTGTTGGCTCAAGAATGATTTTTCATGTCACCATCTCTAGTGTTAACATTTCCCGTTGTGACGCAACTTACAAAAGGGCAACCTATGTTTTTAGAACCTTAAAATTCAACCTGCTATTTTGAGAATGTCCTGTTCTCCTGAGTGAATCCCACTAAACAACAATCAACTGCTGTTTAGACCAGAAAAGGCAACCCTTTTCTTCAGGAGGGGTGGAATTTTAAGGCTATAGGGCTATACGTCAGGGGGAAAAACATCAATGGGTCAGATCCACAGGTGGTGTAAATCATTATAGTTCCATTGACAACACTGATTTGCATCAGCCATGCATCTGGCCCATTGTGTCAACAATAAAACAATTCCTTTGTCTCAGAAATTAATATTATCCTTTCTTTGAAGATCAGACTAAGACTATGTCTACACCTGTCACGAAATTGAGCAGCAAAGGGGAAATATGCAAGCTACATAGAGTAGCTTGCGTATCTCCCATCAACTTCTTAACTTCTACTTACCACGGTGTCTTCAGTTCGCTGCACCAACAGGACATGCCCTCCTGTCAATGCAGCGTTACTCTTTTTGGTGGAGGTGGATTAGTAGAGTCAATTTCCAGGTCGATTGAGTGGGTCTCCACTTCCGCTCAATCGATCTGGATAAATTGATCTGATGGCAGCAAATTTGGTGCTGTCAGTATAGACATAGCCTTATGATGTGTTGATAAAACAATTTGTTTGTTAACTAGTGCTAAATAGCCCTTAAATGGCAAATCATGCCATCGTTTTTTATTTGTTTCAGAAGTTTGTGTCTTCAGGCTTACAGCGTTGATGTTAACAAACATAGGCCCCAACTGAACAGAATACTTAAGCATATGCTTAAATTTAAGGACATGAGCAGTCCCACTGAAGTCAATGGCTCTGATTCAATACAGCAATTCTATTCAAGCACTTGAGCACATGTTTAACTTCAAGCACATGCTTAAGTTCTAGTAACCCAGTGGGAGTTAAGCACGTGCTTAAAATTAGGCATGTGCTTGAATGCTTTCCTGAATCAGGACCAGTGAACCTACTCAAGTGCCTAAAGAAGGCATATACTTAAAAAACTTAAGGAGCTGGGAGACAAGGTGGGCGAAGTAATATCTTTTATTGGACCAACTTTTGTTGGTGAGAAAGACAAGCTTTCAAGCCACACAAACCTCTTCTTTATGTCTGGGAATGGTACTCCCAGTGTCAGATAAATGCAAGGTAAAGCTGGTTGTTTAATGTGAGTAGTTAGCACATATTCCAAGGGACCATTCAAGATAGAGTGGCCTGTTAACACCTTTGCAGTCATAGGATAAAAAAAAAGGGGTTAGTAGATTACAGATTGTTGTAATAAGGCATAAATCCAGTCTCTCTGTTCAGATCATGACTTTTAGGGAAGATCTACACGTAAAATGCAGCTGTAGCACTTAAGAGAAGATGCTACTATGAGGACGGGAGAGAGCTTTCCCATCAGTGTCATTAATCCACCTCCCTGCGAGGCAATAGCTTTGTCAGTGGGCGAACTTCTCCCATTGACATAGCACTGTCTTCACGGAGGGCTAAGGTCGGCATAACTTTGAAGCTCAGAGGTGCAGATTTTTTGCACCACTGAGCGAGTAGTTATACTGATATAGGTCTGTAGTGAAGACATGGCCTTCGTGTCTAGCAGAGTTATGAATTTAAGATCCCAGGCTCATCTTTTGAAAGTGTTGTGCAGGTTTTCTTTGAGGATGAGAACTGATAGGTAAGACATGGAGTGAGCGCTTAGTAAAAAGTGTTCACCCACAAGCAATAGGGTATTTTTGCCTTTTATCATTTTCCTGTGTGAGTTCATTCAAGAGCTTCATGACTGTCTGGTTTCACCCACATAGTTGTTATTGGGGCATTTAGTGCACTAGATGAAGTTCATCACATGTTGTGATAGGCAAGTGTAGGATCGGTGGACTTTGAAAATTATGCTGTGGGGGATGGCAGTGGAGATATGTCTGCAGGTTTTGCATCTGTTGTTCTGACTGAGTGTGTTGCTGCTTTGAGCTGGTGTGTCCTGGTCTCTGTGGAGCTTGCTTCTGGTGATGAGCTTGGAGACGCTGGGGGGTTGTTTGAAAGCCAGAAGTGGTGGTTTCTTTCAGGAAAGCTTTCTTCCAGGATGAGGTCCCCATCAAGTATGGATTGTAGTTGTTTGATGATACCCCATATGGTTCTAGTGTGAGGTGGTAGGTGACAACTAGAGGTGTGTGTGATCAGAGGGGGTTTTATGTCTGTATGGATGCATGTTCTCTCAGGATATTTGGATGGCCCATTTCATGATGCGATCTACTTCTTTGGTGAAGTGTCCTTGTTTGGTGAAGGCAGTTTTAATTCTGTTAAGGTGTTCAGAACATTATAATAAATAAAACTATGTTGGGAAATTATTGAACTTCATAGCAGTCTGCCATTTAATTGAAGAAATGGATGCATTGTTTGTAAACTGTTGGGTTTCCCCAATGCAATTATTCACAAGACACCATGGTGGCTGAAAGCAGGGTTCTTCTTTATTGTGCTGCAAGCACCTTCTCTTATAGCTTATCCCAACATCCCCTTCCACATGCAGTTCTTACAGCAGTAAACAAGCTCTCACAGCAGTGAGAGCTTTCTCACACACCCTAATCTGATCGGCTAGGACTGGCCAACAAGCACGGGGGGAGGCCGTAATCAGAGAAGCACTTTGCAGTTCCCATAAACACTCCATGCTTCGCTGTTCCCAGAACAGCACCTGCAAGGTCATCTGGAAGCCAGCCAAGACCAGGGTTTGCCCAGCAGTCAGCGTCTGGCCCCACACCACCCCACAGTAAACCTTACCCAAACTCTAATGAGATGCCTGTAAGAAATCTAGCTGATCATGGCTAGGCAGAGGACCATTGAGTATTGGTATTATTAATCAATTTATATTAGAAAAAAAAGTGATTCATAACCATCCAGTTATGTAAATAGCTAGCCAAGGTTATTACATGTTCTTATTACTCTTTTCCTCATCCACTCCTTTGTTGCATTGTGTGTTTTATCTGACTAGCTTATGAGTATCTTATGTTCTTATTCAGCCCCTAGCCCTAGCCTTCGATATTTCTCAATCATTATCAAAATGCACCACTTACTTTGTTTCTTGTCTTGGTTTGGCATATGTGTTATAGTGTGGCCCCTCTCAGAAACTAGAGGCATGATAAAATCTGACTATTGTGCTTCAGGAGACCAGAAAGCAAGTGCGAAAAATCGGGACAGGGATGGGAGGTAGTCGGTGTCTATATAAGACAAAGCCCTGAATATCGGGACTGTTCCTATAAAATTAGGACATCTGGTAACCCTAAGTCTGTGTTATATGCATAATTTATTCTTTCTTACAGGAAGCCATCCACATTTTATTGGGAATCTGGCCTTCATACCCATGTAACCAGCAGTCACATTGAGCCAGCATGGCAGACTTCATGCTTGCACAGTTCTGGAGTTGATGTTGGAAATTGATAATTTCCTACCTCTGATGTCCCAAACAGTAGAACCCCTGGCTTCTCCCTCTGACTATCTTAAGGTTTTCTATAGCACCTGTTACCTTAATATGTCAGCAATGAAAAGCACCCTTCCAAAGGGGACTCCAAGCCTCCTTGATTCCTGAGGTCTGCTCTAGCTTGGAGCAGGAGGGCTCAGTATCTTGCTGCTGGAAAGGAGAGAATCTCTCAAAATGACCTCTCCCAAGTCTGCTCTTCCATGTGTCACTTTTATGTTTACAGAAGAGACTCTGTATAAAGGTCTCAGCTATGAGTGTCTTGTATAGGATACCTGCTCCCAAGAACTCCTGGTCTGGGGATAAAATGCAGTTGTTGTTTCATTATTTAATTAGTTATATATATTTAGCCATTGCTAAATGTGCATCCACCACAAGCTGACACAATGGACTACAGCAGAACATATCAGCTGAACACGCCAAACTGCTGTTCTGTAAACGGCTGCTAAAAGTGTATGGTTAATTGACAATCATCAAAGGCAACTCAGAGCATAGGAGTCTTGGAGCATTTGTGTATGGGAAACCTAAACCACTTTAGAAAGAAGGTTGTAAAAGGAACAATATAAGAGGATGATGAAGAAAGCAGTTGGGTGATAAAAAAAAACGGTGGCAGAACTGGAGGAACATAATGCAGGATGAATAGATTAGTGAATTCTCACATCAGAATTTCATTTTAACTGGTCCAATTCATGTGTTATAGAATAACAGGCCAGATCCTCAGCTAGTGCAAATCAACATTACTCCATTGACTTCAATGAAGCTTTGTTGATTCTCCTCTCCAGGAAAGGCTCTCACTCATAGGTTTGAAATTACAGATGAGAGCCTAATCGTTAAATCCTTCCATTGGCCTTTCTCTGTGAAAACTCCCCCCAAAAGGCAGGGAATGTTTAATCCATGGAAGATCTGAGGTAGGACTTCTGGATTTGGACCCCAGACAGAATGTAACATGCAGTATGTCACACATGGGCTCATCAGGTATGTTAGAATACAATCTCAGATGTTTGAAAGGCCCACTTGTTAGTTCCCCCCATACAGGAGCCACAGTCAAATCAGCCAAAGGGAGCTGGATTCAGTTCCCTTCAGAATCCATCATGAAGAGGCAAGGGAGGGAGTTGTAAAAGTTGCTCCCTTGCTTCTCAAAATAGACAGCCCTGAGGTCCCACCTCAGCCCTCCCATGACAGAAGCAATGAACCCAAACTGAAATTTGAAGCCGGGTCTCCATAAACTGCCCCAGAAGTGTTAGGCTGCCCCACTATTGAACTTAATGTGCCTAAGGATCAGATGGTGCATTCACCACTAGCCCTGAGTATGGGGTGTTGATACTGGACACTTAGTGACCTGTGTGAATACCAGTGAGACATGATACGCCCAATTTGCAGCTCAATGAGGTTTAACGTGCAAGGTTTTCTATAGATATACTAGTTGAATACAAAGCCTAAAATTTACTATAATACATCATACACTGAACCTGGAGAGCTCAGCTGTTACTCAGAAGGCTGTATACAGGAAGGGCTTTCTTCAGAAGCCCTGCCAGGGAGTCAGTGGCCTCTGGTCCAACCGGCAGCACCTCCAGCAGACTCAGATGTAGATGAAGTGCACCCCTTTGTCTAAGTAGTGACTTCTTATATCATTCCATAAACCGCCTTCACCTAATTACCTCCCTACTCATTATCATCTATGTTAATTACCTGCACTGGGTTTTCACCCTTGAATACATTCCATTCTCACCATGATAATTGGGGTCATGAAAACAACATCTGGTGATAGGAGAGATGGTGTAAAAATATGTCCTTTGGGAATGAAAAAATTTACCCCCAGACTTTCAAGGATAACTTGTTGTTCCCATCACCATTATCTATGTGCAGCTTCAAGGACACATGTTATGTATTTTGTCATGTTATGTGCTGTGGTATGCAGAAATGGAGATATCTGCGAGATTACTCAGTAGTCCTATTCATCTCTGCCAACCAGAAGATATCATGCTACAGAGGTCAGAATAGCCAACTAAGCAACTAAAGCTATGCTAGGCCTGTAGGACAGAGTTCAGGCAACTAAAATTGCACTGGGCCTCCAACATGGGGCAGCACATAGTTGCAATGTACCAGGAGGAGACTGGAGACTGAATTGTGACTCAGAGAGTCCTTGGTTCCCTTAGGACTCCAGGGAAATGTAATCTGTTCCAGCCCTTTTCCTGGCAGATTAAATCCTGCTATTTGCCAACTCAGGTTCAGGCTGGGTCCACAGTGATGGTGGCAAATTCGCCGCTGTCAGATCGATTGCTCTGGATTGACTGAGCGGTCTGTGTAGACCCGCTAAGTTGATCCAGCAAGTGACGCAGGAAAACCACCCCAGTAAGTGGCGTAGCGCTGCGTCGAAGGGAACGCTGTTCCCTTTGATGCTGTTCAGTGTGGACGGCACCCAGAGGAGACACCGCAAAGTTGACAGGAGATACGTAAGTGATTTACGTCACTTGCGTATCTCCCGTCGACTGCCGCCAAATCCGGAAGGTAAGTATAGACCGGGCCTCATTAGCCAGCACACTAGCAGAAACAGAGTCATGGCTCTATCTACTTGCCTCTGCTGGTCACTCCATTCCCTTCCTATCTGTGCAGAAGTGGGAGAAGCAGCTGTGCTGAAGCTACTTTCATCCATGTTGTGCAACTTGGATAGCCCATGCCAGGGACTAATGGGGCTACTTATATACCCTCTTTCCCCTGCATGGGAAACATTGGGTTCTTGTCCTAATTTTTCATATTATGCCCATCACTGCAGTCTCTGAGCCCTTGGAATTAGTCCCAAGAATTAGAGGTATCTTTAATTTTTCAATATAAATTTATTGAGACACATATGGCCATTATACAACTAGCAAAAATATTGCAGAGCTCTTCCTTTCCTTAACGTAATGCTTCTATGCTGACAACCTGAGAAGGAAAAGAAATCATTGAGATGGTGGAGCAATAGGTGCACACACAGAAAAGCTGTCTCTAAAATGGAAAAACTGTTTTGACTTTTTGCATTTTATTCTCAAAGAGAGGTCTTTTATCGACTCTAGCTCTGTACCTCAGAGAGATGGATGATATCTTGAAAAGGCTTTTAAACCCTGAGGTTGGCTTTGCCGCCCTCCCCCAAGACTTTGTAAAGAGTTCTTTCTCTATGACTAATGCACATAATTGTGGGAACTTCCAACTATTTTATAAATAATAATTTCTAACTATTTTGAATCTAAAACTCCTTTTTTTGGGGGGGTAGGAGGGTGTAGTTACAGATAGGGAATAAATACATAAAATAGAGGTAAATTTTCTTTTTAACGGGGTCAGTTTCCTGATAATAAACTCCATGATTCTATGATGACAATATCGACCTTATCCAAGACATTATTATATTTGATTGACCATATGAATATATTATATTGATTATTTTCCCAACTATCATCTTTTTTTAAACTGGGGAATAATGCAAATACCAGAGTATGTTTAACTATTTTGAGAAGTATATATCAAGATTTTAAAGTCTTGCTTACTGTAAAAGTGAGTAATGCAATAATATCATTCTAAACAAGTAGAAAAATGAGATAGATCCACACTGGAATTTTTCCATGCAAATAGATCATCTTCCTATGAAAATGAAATGAAAATGAAAACTTTATGAGAATGGCACTTAAGAACAATGAAATATTTGTTCATGGAGACACTAGACATTTTGCCTCCATAGGAAATCAAAATTCCTGACTTGTGAATAATAACAGTGCCAATCTCTGTTGCAAAATAAACCTATTTAAACTTCTTGTAATAAAAATAATAAATCCATGGAGAGTCTAATGCAACAGATAAGGCAATGCCAATGGTTTTAATTTTTTACTATATTTTTACATGACAAAAGAAGTAAATAACAGATAAACAACTAAAATAGAATAAAGTTAAGGCACCTCAAGCTCTTAAAATTGTTTAAATGATTAAGGGTGGGATCTTCAAGAGCTGCTCACTTTAGCGCACAGCTCTCGTTTGATTTTCAGACACATGCTCTTAAACGCATTTGAAAATACTCCTGTTCAGCAAAGTAACAACTCACTGGGCACCCTTAGAGTCCACTGAAGATTATTAAACTCAAGCCTGTGCTTGTGGGATCGAACTTGCAGACTGTTTAGCACTCTAGTATGATCCAGTAAAACACTTAAGCAGGGTTTTAAATCTAAGTGCGTAAGTACTTCATTTGAAGTAAATGGGACTATACGATGCTGAAAATGAAGCACATGCTTCACCATGTGCTTTGCTGAATCAGGGCCTAAGTGGCTGCCTAACATGCAAGGGGCCTTGATTCCACCAAGTACTTCAATACATGATTAAATCTAATTCTATGTAGCAAAGCACGTGGGCATGTGCTTCAGTGCTCTGCTGAATAAGGTGGAATTTTTAACATGCTTAAAGTTAAGCATGCACCTACGTGCTTTGCTAGATCAGGGCCAAAGTAATTTTATACAGCATAAGACTGCTTAGCACATCAGCCGTATAGAGAAATATGGATGTAACACACAGTTACAGCATTGTTACAAATTGTTACAGCATTGTTCCAAAGGATGAGTCAAGGAAGGAGCTGGGATTTCCTTACTCTTGTCTCTTTAAGGTAGACACATTCCTTTAACACAATTTTGATGTTGATTTCATAGCAGTGTTTAAAGCAAGATCGATGTAAATGTATGATATCAGCCATCTCATATAAAAGTCTTTTGTTTAAGCAGGTGGTTTTGGACCTTGCCTCCAGCTACATCTTTTGATCGTTTAGGGGGCTACTGACGTACCCCAGGCAACTCACGTAAAACAGCTATTTGTAGCTATTTAATGGGATACTTTAAATATTCCTTTAATCTATCTGTAGCTGTAATAAGTTCACAGTATGGAATCATTTTAAAGAATTGGGTTTACTTTTCACAATTATGCTTCTTCAAGAGAAATGTTCCTTTCCTCTTTCTTTCTCCTGTGTGTGTGTGTCTCTCTGTGTGTATGTATGTATAGATTACACACACACACACACACAGTAGTAGCTCTTAATTATTTTTTTCAATTGCCTTTGTAACTACATTCTATTACCACAGTATCTGTGGTGTTCCCTAGGACTATCCAGAGAATAGGGTAAACATTTCTGTGATATTGTTTGGTTGCAAAAGTTAAATTTAAGATCATCAAGGATGACCAATCTTTGTGTGTGTGTGTGTGAGCGCTATCCATCCTATCCACGTATCTGAAATAGGTATTAGATAATGACTACTAGGTAGGTAGATAGATTTTTATTATTAAATACTATTAATAATGCTACTAATATTAATAATCATGTTTATTATTCTAATGTCTAAGGACCAACTAAGAATGGGCCCCATTGTACACAGTACACAGAGTACTAGACAGTCCCTGAACTCAAGAGCTTGCAATCTAAGGAGTCAAGACAAACACAGGATGGGGACGGAAGGATAAAACTGGAATCGGCTCACAATAAATGTACTTGCTTAATAGGCAACACCATTCTAGGCAGAAGCTTTTCTTTGGAATACAGTGCTGTCCAGAGGCTAGGGTATATGGTTGGGACTTAGGAACAAAGGGAGCTATTCCTGGTTCTTCCAGTAACCTACTGTATGACCTTGAACAAATCACTTGTCTTCTGGGGCTTCCTCACCCTTAACCATAGATTTCAGGACCAGAAAGGAATATTATGGTGACCCTGTCTGACCTCCTAACTCCCAGGCCATAGAATTTCACCCATTGATTCATGGATCAAGCCCCATAACATCTGGCTGAACTAGAGCATCTCTAAAAGACATCTAACCCTTTTAAGTATTGCCTATTTGGTGTGTAAGCTCATCAAGGCAAGGACTACGTCCCATTGTCTGTTTGTACACTTCCTAACACAATGGTTCCCTGATCTTGGTTGGGGCTTCTAGGCACCACTGACATACAAAATAAATAATAATAAAAAGAACTGTAATCTGTACACCTTCATGTCTTCAGACAACTCATTAACTCTATCTCCTTCATTTTAATTGTATTCACCATAAGCACGTTAAACTGTATGTGTTTATTATTGGCATGGATAAATTCTACATGAATTCATGGATATAGTAAGGTATGTTAATCAATAGCCTGACCAAAGTTTAAATAATGACCTCAGTGTCCACAGTCATCACTGCAATAACTTGCCTGGTTTCCTTATAGTTGCACCACTGATTAATTTGGCTCAGATTTTCAAGGTGTTGAAAGAATATATTACAGAACTTCCTTTATTTAAAGCAGAGCTGAAACACTTAATTTAGTATCTCCTTCAAATGCTCTCTGATCTATCACTGTTTGCTTTCTGGATCAAAATAGTAAGTACGGAATCACATCAAATGTGAAAGAACATTTTATAATACAAATTCAAAATGTAGTTTTCATGTATATAACTCTATGATAGGATTAGCAATAAATGTACAGTGCAAATCCATTTTTATTAATGCCTTTAATTGCTCCCAGAAGGTTTGGGTATCTTATTTTGTCAAACCAGCCATAGAAATTCAATTAGATATCAATTTACACATTTGCTGTGTTTGTGGTTTGTTGATAGCAACCATTATAAAACAATAAAAATGTTCCTCCATAATGATATTCTGGAAAGCCAGGTGTTTTGCCTCGTAGAGGAAAGGCTGTGTTATTTATCAATGGAAATTTTGTGTGATGAATAAGGAGGGAGCCAGATCATAGTACATTACAACTGTCTACCTATTCATCCTGCAGTTTCATTTGGGAAGGTATTTTCTATTTCTTGTCCCCAAGTGCTGTGCAGAATGGCTTTTCACTACTGCACTGCATTCCACAGATAGACACCTTTCAGTCATAGCTGAAGTGGTCTCTTTATATATAAGAGAAAAATGATCAGATTGGTGCTCCAGAAACCTGGGGGGGTCTGCCTAGCATTTCCACAGCCTTCCTAGGTGACCTTTGGCAAGCCACTTAAATCTCTCTGTCCCTTGTTTGTAAAATGGAGATGATAAATTTTCCTTTGTTTTTCTGGTCTATTTAGATTGGCAGCTCTTTAGTACAGGGATTACCTCTTATTATATGTATGTATACCTTGATTGTGACCTCTAGGTGATTCTGTGATAACATAATAATAACGTTTGGGGATAACCTGGGCTAAATTAATTTACAGTAAATGTGATCCTCATTATCAATATGGATAGCCTAAACCAGAAAGAGTGCTTTTATGAGTGGAATACTGCATGCCTATTTTTCAGATTTGTGCCTCAATTAGCAGTTAAACATGTAAATCCTGCAGACAAACCTATTAACATAAGAACATAAAAACCGCCATACTGGGTCAGACCAATGATCCATCTAGCGCAGTATCCTCTCTTTCGACAGTAGCCAATGCCAGGTGCTTCAAAGGTAGTTATCAAGTGATTCATTCCTTGGCCATTCCCATCCTCTGGCAAACAACAATCCCTGCCTGTGCTAGCTAATAGTTATTGATAGACCTATCCTTCATGAACTAATCTAGTTCTATTTTGAGCCCAGTGATAATCTTGCCCTTCACAACAACTTCTGGCAAGGAGTTCCACAGCTTGATTGTGCGTTTATGTGAAGAAATACTTCCTTTTGTTAATTTTAAACCTACTGCCTATTAATTTCATTCATTTTTGTCTTAGGAGGAGTAAATAACACTTCCTTATTTACTATTTCCAAATCAGTCATGATTTTATAGACCTTTATCATATTCTCCCTTACTCATATCTTTTTCAAGATGAAAGGTCCCAGTCTTATTAAATTCTCCTCATATGGAAGCTTTTCATATCCCTAATCATTTTTGTTCCCTTTTCTGTACCTTTTCTAATTCCAATATAATTTTTTTGAGATGGGTGACCAGTTCTACACACAGTATTCAAGATGTGGGTGTACCATGGATTTATAGAGACAATACAATATCTTCTTTCCTATCATCTATCCTTTCCTAATGATTCCCAATGTTATGTTCGCTTTTTTAGCTGCTGCTGCACATTGACTGGCTGTGTTAAGAGAACTATCCACAATGACACCGAGATTTCTTTCTTGAGTGGTAACAGTTAATTTAGACCACATCATTTTATATTTATAGTTGGGATTATGTTTTCTAATGTGCATTACTTTGCTTTTAACAACATTGAATTTCAACTGTCACTCTGTTGTCCCGTCAACAGTTTTGTGAGATCTCTTTGTAACTCTTCGCAGTCTGCTTTGGACTTAACTATCTTGAGTGGTTTTGTATCATCTGCCAATTTTGCCACCTCACTGTTAACTCCTTTTTCCAGATCATTTATGAATATGATAAACAGTACTGGTCCCAGTCCAGACCCCTGGGGGACACCATTATTTACCTCTCTCCATTCTGAAAACTGACCACTTATTCTTACCCTTTGTTTTCTATCTTTTAACCCGTTACTGATCCAGGAGAGGACCTTCCTTCTTATCCTATGACCATTTACTTTGCTTAAGAGTTTTTGGTGAGGGACCTTGTCAAATGCTTTCTGAAAATCTAAGTACTGTATATCCACTGGATCACCTTTGTCGACTCTTCAAAGAGTTCTATTAGATGGGTGAGGCACGATTTCCTTTTACAAAAATCGTGTTGACTCTACCCCAACAAATCATATTCATCTGTGTAATTCTGTTTTTTACTACATTTTCAATCCATTTGCCTGGTAGTGAAGTTAGGCTAACCGGCCTGCAATGGCTGGAATCACCTCTAGAACTTTTTAAAATAATTGGCATCATATTAGCTTTCTCCAGTCATCTGGTACAGAAACTGATTTAAATGATAGGTCAGTTTGTAGTTCTGCAATTTCATATTTAAGTTCCTTCAGAACTCTTGGGTGACTACCATCTGGTCCTGGTGACTAATTACTGTTTAATTTACCAATTTGTTCCAAAACCCCCTTTAATGATACCTCAATCTGGCACAGTGCCTCAGATTTGTCATCTAAAAAAAATGGCTCAGGTTTAGGAATCTCCCTCAGATCCTCAGCTGTGAAGACTGATGAAAAGAATTAATTTAGTTTCTATACAATAACCTTATCTTCCTTGATTGCCTCTTTAGTGTCTTGATCATACACTTTACTTTCCAGTGTTTATGCTTCTATTTTCCTCCATGGGATTTAAATTCCACTTTCCACTCTAACTGCTTCTTTTACTTTGTTATTAGACACGATGGCACTTTTTTGGTCCTCTTAGTGTGTTTTTTTAATTTGGGTGTATACATTTAAAATGAGCCTCTATTATGGTTTCTTTAAAAAGTTTCCATGCAGATTGCAGGGATTTCACTTTTGGCACTGTACCTTTTTAATTTCTGTTTAACTAAATTCCCCATTTTTGTGTAGTTCCCCTTTCTGAAATTAAATGCTACTGTGGCAGGCTGGTGTTTTCTCCCCCACAAAGACGTTAAATTTTATTATGTTATGGTCACTAGAACCAAATGGTTCAGCTATATTCACCTCTTGAACGAATCCTGTGATCCAATTAGGATTAAATCAAGAATTGCCTCTCCTCTTGTGGATTCCAGGTTTAGCTGCTCCAAAAAGAATAATTTAAGGAGTCCTGAAACTTTAGTTCTGCGTCCTGTCCTAAGGTGATATGTACCCAGTCAATATGGGGATCGCTGAAATCCCCCATTATTACTGATTTTTTTATTTTTATAACCTCTCTAATCAACTTGAGCATTCCTCAGCCACTATCACCATCCTGGTCAGGTGGTCATTAGGGTATCCCTACTGTTATAGTCTTATTATTCAAGCATGGAATTACTATCCACAGGGATTCTATGGCACAGTTTGGTTGATTTAAGACTTTTATTTCATTTGACTCTATGCTTTCTTTCACATATAGCACCTCTCCCTCACCAGTACACCTCTTCTGTCCTTTTAAGCTATTTTGTACCCTGTGTTCCATTACTGTGTTCCAATGGGTATAATCATTCTACCAAATTTCTGTGATGCCTGTTAGATGAATAACCTCATTTAACATGGGGTACTCGAGTTCACCCATCTTAATATTTAGACTTCTAGCATTTGTATCTAAGCACTTTAAAAAATTGTCACATTTTAGCCGTCTGCCATTATGTGATGTAATTGAATGGGACTCTTTTTCATTTGATTGTTTCTCATCAGATCCTACCCGTATTTTATCCTCTTCCATCCTCTTCTCCTTACTAGGATACACTTACTAGGATATAGCGAATCTCCATGAATAGATCCTCCCCTAAGGGATGTTTCTCTGAACCATGTGCTCCTCTGCATCTGTCGGCTACCCCAGCCCTTGGTTTAAAAACTGCTCTATGACCCTTTACATTTTACATACCAGCAATCTGGTTCCATTTTGGTTTAGGTGGAGCCCATCTCTTCTGAATAAGCTTCCCCTTTCCCAAAAGGTTCTCCAGTTCCTAACAAATCTAACCCCCTCCTCCCTACACCATCATCACATCCATGCATTGAGACTCCGCAGTTCTGCCTATCTAACTGTCCATGCGTGTGGATCTGGAAGCATTTCTGTAAATGCTACCATGGAGGTCCTGGACTTTAATCTCTTACCTAGCAGCCTAAATTGGGCCTCCAGGACCTCTCTTCTATCTTTTCCTATGTCACTGGTACCTATATGAACCACAACCGCTGTTCACAAGATGCTGCTCTGCAGTGACATTGCCGCTGAGATCTTACCCTCAACAAAAACTCCCATCTATTGTTACAAGGCTCATGAATCAAAATTAGTGGAGCTATGCAAGACCAGCAATATATGTGCACCTGTAACAAACAGGCAAAGCTCACGGTTGCTCTAGTGGAACGGTCTTAGGGTTGAAGGCAGCAACATCCCAGGAGCTAGAAGATCTGAAATCTATTCCTGACTCTGCCATGGCTTTTTTGTTTATCCTTGGACAAGCCACTTGCACCTCCATATCCTTTAGTTTTCCCATCCATAAAATGGGGATTGTGGTACCAACACACAGGAATGTGGTGTGGCTAAATCCATTGATGTGAGAAAAGCACTTTAGGATCCTCAAATTGAAAGATGCTATAGAAAAGTACTATTAATAATAATTAATAATAATGTAATGGAGAACTATATCTACAGCTCTCATTTTCATTAGCTGAAGACTACATTCAGCTGTGCTTTACAGCATCTTTTTCTGTTTTATTTATTCTCTTTAATAAAATATATAGGAGAAATAGAAATCATAAAACTTCGCCTGTATAATAAGGATGGAAAAGACATGTAAATTTACGATAAAGTAGTCAGATGCCACCTTCTGGTTCTTGCAGAGAAAAGGAAAATCAGTAGCTTCACACAAATAAAGCCATGGCCATAACGTACAGTTTATGTCCATATTGCCCATGGGCACAGAATGTAGTATCATTTTTGTCCCTTTCTGTTTTAAAAGACTGTGGCAATGTTAAAATAAATAAATAAATGATCTAAACTGGCAAAATAGTGGGAGTGAGAAAGAGAAAGAGAAGGGGGAAGGGGGAAGTTTTGGTCTTGAAAAGGAGCAAAAGATTTCCATTGCCCAAAAGGGGTTCCATTTCTCATAGGGTTCAGAACTGAGCATTAGTTCAGATTCTCATCTAAATCACTTGAGTCTCTAAAAATAACCTCAGAATGTTTGAACAAAGATTTTTATTAACGGTTCTGGTTGCAATGAAAAACCCCTCAGAACAATTCAGAACCTCAGAACAGAGTGTCAGTTCTAAAATTAGGAGAAGGCAGAGGGAAGTTCCCATTTTACCAGACTAATTCAATTCACCCAGGTAATCCAATACTATGAAAGGGAATTAGAAGGAGGTTGTATAAAAAATCCTTAAAAATAATATTATTTTAAATTTCAGTAAGTTCATTTTTGAAAGAAATCTGTTTAAAATTAAATTTGAATTTATGATAACCCATTTTAAGGCTTAAACTTGCTATAATCCATTAAAATCATTTAAATACATTAAAAAATAATATACTTAATTAATGAATTCACTTGATAAAGTGGCACTAACGGTTGCTTTTTTATATAGCGAATTAGAGAGGAAACATCTTTAGCAAACTTTTATGATCAAGCTTTATAAATCTGGCACAATAGGTCAAGTACTACACTAAGTATCTAGAGCTCCAATTAAAATCAATGAGACTACTCCTAGTAGTAAAGTTAAACAAGTGAGTAAGTATTTGCCGGCTTGGGGCCTATATCATTTTCAGGCTGAGCGTTCCGAGGCCCACTTCTCTTCTGCAAGTCTTCTCCCATAGCCCCAAGTAAGGTCTCCCGCAAGACAGCTCCCTCCCACGGAAGGGCTCCTTCCAGCATTTCAATCCCCCAGGCCTCCTTGCCTACCCTTGTTCCTTGGGACCTCTTTCTTGAGTCAATCCCCTGCTTCTGGGCCCAGCTGACTCTGACCACACGGGTTCTTACTCTCCTTCTGGGGACCACTGCCAAAGTTTTTCTGCAACGTGGCAGGGTTCCCCAGCTGTAGCCAATTCTTCAACTCATCACCAGGGGCCCATGGTTACTGCACTGCTGGTTTCCTGCAGTTCTTTCCCTTGGACAACTCTCTGCTGCTTCTTTCGTCTCTCCTCTGTGCTCAGGCAGCTGTCATCTGCCCTTTCTGACATCCATCAGGGAGCTCCTCCCTCTAGGTCCCACATGCCCTCTTTTAACGCAGTTGGGGTCCAACCCACCAGCCACAGCTGCACTGGTCTCTTCCCTCTTAAAGGGCCAGTGTCACTCTGTGACGCAAACTGTTTTCCAACATAATGAAAAAACACAGACATGAAGAATCTGAAAAAAAAAAAAAAGTATGTGAATCTATATATGTACGGCTACGACTGGAAATCAGTTTCTGCACATAGGGTTCAGGAAATGTGCCTGAGCATGTTGGTGTCTATGTGCTCCCCTACTGTCGGCCAAGTTGGCGTGACGATATTCTGTTGCATGTTCTGCTTCCTTCGTAGCAGAGTGCCAAGCTTGCGTGTCATGGGATATATCCTTCCAAGTCATTAAGTACAGTCCAGCAGACTGCGTGTGCCACTTGATGCAATCTATGTAGCAAAGTATGGGATGGACACTTTCCTGCTGCCTTTTTAAAGTTCACTGTACAGAACTCTCCTATGCAGTCAATTGTTATCCCCATGTATGATGTGACCAAGCCAGATCATTTGCCTCCGCACTAGCATGGCTTCCACGCTTAGCATGTCTGCCAGCCGTAGTATTCCGTTGTTAGTGATTTTATCAGACCATTTGATTCCCATTATGCTGTGTAGGTGGCATTGTTTCAAGCAGGTAAGATTTTGGATATGGCGACAATAAAGAGGGTGGGTCTCTAACCAGTATAAAAGACAAGGGAGCACGACAGCTATGTAAACTTGGAATTTTTGGACATTTTGACCCATCTCCCGCCCATCTTGTCCAAAGTCTTTTTTCTAGAAAATTGAGAGCTGATGCAGTTGATTTTAAGCATGCTGAAAGTTCTTTATCAATTCTGGTGTCATTGGTAACTATGCTACCAAGGTAGCAGAGGGACTTGACATTGTTTAATAGGCAACAGTTCAGTTTTATTTCTGATGGTGATGGAAGTAATGAGTTTCTGCCAGGAGATGGTTGATCCACGATTTCTATTATCTTTACATTAGTACAAAGTCCAAAAAGGGATACCGCATCGGCAAGAAATTCAGCAAATGTTGCAGGTCATTCTCAGAAAAGGCAACAAATGCTGAGTCATCGGCATACAGTAGATTCTTTTTTTCACTTTGCTGGGATTTACTTTTAACCTTGAATTGGAGGTGGTTTAGAAGTCTGCCATTGAATCATGTTGTTAAAGTAACACCTGTAGTGGTATTATGTGCGGTGACTTCTAGCACTCTGGCCAAGAACATAGTAAATAATGTAGAGGCAAATACATACCTCTGTTTAACCCCATAGGCTATGGGAAAGGGACCGGATGAGTTGGCACCCACTGATACATGGGCCTGCATGTTGTCATGGAAGCAGCATATAAGGCTAGTTAGTTTGTCTGGGCAGCCAAACTTAGCAAGAAGGCAGTAGAGAGGAGTCCATCTGACAGAGTCAAATGTCTTACTAAGGTCTACAAAGGCTACTTACAGGGGTGTTTTTTGTTCAGCAGCTTTCTCCTGCAACTGGCATAGGGAAAATATCACATTATCAGTATTTTATGAGGAATGAAAACCAAACTAGGATTCAGGGAATACATCATCTGCAATAAGAGGAAGCCTTTTGTGCAATAGCTTACCAAGGAGCTTACCAGCAATGGACAGGAGTGAAATGCCATAATAATTGCCCCAATCATGTCTATGCCCTTTAGATTGTAACTGTTTTTGCATCTTTGAAATCCTGGGGTAAAACCTTGTTTTCCCAGAAGAAAGTAAATAGGTCTAGTAAAGCTTTGTGAAGAGTAGGGCCACCGTGTTTCAGCACTTCAGCTGAGATTTCATCCACTCCAGCTGCCTTTCCGTTTGCCATTTCCATAAGTGAGTTCTTAGTCTCCTCCAATTTTGGTGCATCTTCAAGTTCAAATCAAACTGGTCTTTGCTCAGTTGAGTCTATTATTTGATTATTTGTGCATGACTCACAATTGAGGAAAGCCACAAAATGTTCTCTCTTTCTTTTCTAATATCATGCTATGCTTAGTCAAGAGAGCAATGCAGTCAGTGGGCAGGATTGTGGCAAATGGACTTTAGCTCCAGAAAAAGCCTTGGGTGTTAGTATCAGCAAGATCTTGTAGTTCTGTTGCTTTATTTTTCCACCAAATGTCCTCCATCTCCTGCGGCTTTTTTTGCACTTCAGATTTTGATTTCCTGAAGGCTTCTGCACTGGTCTCTTCCCTTTTGCAGGGTCAGCATCACCCTGTGACACTGATTTCTAACATAACGAAAAAACATAACCATGAAGAATCTGAAACAATATATGTGAAGCTATAGAATTGCCTAAATGAAGGTGTGCAGTTATAATGTATCCTCCTGGTTATCAAAAAGTACTAGAAGAAGTGGAAAGGCTCTCTTTAATTGTAAATAGTCAAATCCACCTGTTTTAATAGTTCAACCAATCAATAAGAATGGACCTTTCTTTGGGAAAATAACTACAAAGTACAAAGGAAAAATGTAATTAAAACTAATTATTTACATCAAGGTTTTCCGCTTGCTGATTTAAACCATGATTAAATTTGGTGATTTAAATTAAAGTGATTTAAATCATTTCACCATGAATAGAATTAAGATCCAGTCCAAAAAAGGATATGTTTAATTTTATTTGACTTCAATGAAACTGCTCATGTGATGGGACTTTGCTGGTCCTTAAGAATCTGCTGGAAAGGGTTCACAGAGTCCTACTATATGTAACCTCAGTAGGAGTCATGGAGCTAAACTCATGCAGCATTTTCATTATTTACCCCCAAAATATTATTTAGCAGCAAATTGTAATGGCTTTCTTGCCCTCTTGTGAAGAGGAGTATTTAGGCCTAACTCTGCAAGCCATCACTGTTTAGCAAAGCACTTAATCACTTACTTTACTGTGATTTAAGCACATACTTAACTGTGACTCAGTTAAGCATAAAGTTAAGCATATGCCTCAATGCTTTCCTGAATTTGTCCACATCTTTCCTGAAATGTGGCACCCAGAACTGGACACAATACTCCAGTTGAGGTCTAATCAGCGCAGAGCAGAGTAGAGCAGAAGAATTACTACTCATGTCTTACTTATAACACTCTTGCTAATACATCCAAGAATCATGTTTGCTTTTTTTGTGACACTGTTAACTCATATTTAACTTGTGATCCACTATGACTCCCAGATCCCTTTCCGCAGTACTCCTTCCTAGGCAGTCATCTCCTGTTTTGTACACGTGCAACTGATTGTTCCTTCCTAAGTGGAGTACTTTGTATTTGTGCTTATTGAATTTCATCCTACTTACCTCAGACCAATTCTCCAGTTTGTCCACATCATTCTGAATTATAATCCTATCCTCCAAAGTACTTGCAACACCTCCCAGCTTGGTATCATTGGCAAACTTGATAAATGTACTCTCTATGCCATTATCTAAATCACTGATGAAAATATTGAACAGAACCAGATCCAGAACTGATCCCTGTGGAACCCCACTCATTATGCCCTTCCAGCATGACTGTGAACCATTGATAACTACTCTCTTGGAACAGTTTTCTGACCAGTTTAGCACTCTTCTTATAGTAGCTCCATCTAAGTTGTATTTCCCTAGTTTGTTTAAAAGAAGGTCATGCGTGAAAGTATTAAAGCCTTACTAAAGTCAAGATATACAACATCTACCGCTTTCCCCCATCCACAAGGTTTGCTATCCTGTCAAAGAAAGCTATCAAGTCAGTTTGACATGATTTGTTCTTGACAAATCCATGCTGACTGTTACTCATTACCTTATTATCTTCTAGATGTTTGCAAATTGATTGCTTAATTATTTGCTCCATTATCTTTCCGGGTACTGAAGTTAAGCTGAGTGGTCTGTAATTTCCTGGGTTGTCCTTATTTCCTTTTTTGAATATTTTCCCTATTTGCCCTTTTCCAGCCTTCAGGAATCTTCACCTATCTTCCAAGACTTTTCAAAGGTAATCGCTAATGGCTCAGATATCTCCCCAGTCAGCTCTTTGAGTATTCTAGGATGCATTTCATCAGGCCCTGGTGACTTAAAGCCATCTAACTTGTCTAAATAATTTTTAATTGTTCTTTCCCTGTTTTAGCTTCTGATCCTACCTCATTTTCACTGGCATTCATTATGTTAGATGTCCAATTGCCACCAACCTCCTTGGTGAAAACTGAAACAGAAAAGACATTTAGCACCCCTGCCATTTCCATATGTTTTGTTAATTGTTTCCCCTCCTCATTGAGTAATGGGCCTACCCTGTCTTTTGTCTTCCTCTTGCTTCTAATGTATTTGTAGAATGTTTTCTTGTTACCCTTTATTGTCTCTAGCTAGTTTAATCTCATTTTGTGCCTTTGCCATAATCATTTGCCATTAAATTCTATGGTATTTTCCCATAAGGAGCTGTTAATATCAAGTGTAAGTGATAAAAAGATCAGTGTTTTCAGCCACTATGTCAACATTTCTACACATACTGACCTAACAGACTTAAAATTAGGAGAATGTGCAACATATGCTGTAATTCATCTCTGAGCAAGACTAACCTTTTAATGCCAGAAGGAATATGAATGACCTAATTTGAAATGCACTGCCTGCAGTGGACATGCCAAGTGAAACTTCCTGTAGTAAGAACTAGCTTCTATGTTGAGCATGTGGCTGGTGGTTTGTGTTATGTAGAGTGGGTTGAGGTATTAAAAGACAGGCTTAAAAAAAAGCATCCACCCTATTTTTTGGCTCTCTGATAAAGGTCCCCGAAAAAATGTGCTTTAAAGGAGCCATCCAGCTTTCATCTGAACAGGTCAGAAGGGGATGGAAACCTTTACCATGCACACAAAGAATGTAATGTTTAGCATGGATAGAGCCTTACCTGATGAATTCTGATTACATCCTCATTTGACTCACTTAAACTGTTGCTAAATGTTCTTTAACACCCAGTGAACTACACACATTGAGAAGGACTTAGTTTGAAAGCTATTATCGTATTCATTTCTTTTACACTTCTGAGAACATTGCTTATGGCACCTTACGAATTCCTGTGAACTCCCTTTTTAGTACCTTAGATAAAGGGTGTGAAAGAGAATATGATCAAAATTAATGCTGAAACATCTCCATAGGCAAAATACTGCCTGGAAAAATCAGGCCTCAAGGAGAAAAAGCCATTCAGCTCCAGCTTTACTTTTGCAGCTGAGTGTATTTTAAGTGCTTTGTATGGAAAGTAACATAGAAATGAGTATCATGTTGATTTACCAACAAATTAGGGAATCCTTCCCCTCCTCTTCTTCTCACAGAGTATGAAAACATCATGGAGATGCTGTACAACATATGAGTAGAAGAGCCGTGAGGTCTGGTTGCTGAGTATCCACCACTGTGGGTAAAGGTAATGGGAGCTACAGGTGAGTTCAAGTCATCATTATGTGTTAGTGGTTATACATATTTCAGCAATAATCATAATGATAATTATTAGAGTAGACCCTGGACCAAAACTCCAGATCCAAACATCCCCATGCTTTATGTGTGTTCAAAATCTAGATCTGGATTCAAACTTCAAAGCTGGAATGTATACCTAAAATAGGCAGAAAGCAACAGCTTCAGTCAACACTGCTGAGTGTTTGAAATCTGGATTCAGATATAAATTGTTGGGAGATGGAACCATCTCTAATAAAACTACTTACAGAAGTGCTCAAATAGCATTCATGTGTTCAAACTGCTAAACTATCCATAATGAATTTATCTTACTGAGGTAAGAAACTAGCATTGTCCCCTTTCTACGTATGGGGAACAGAAACAATTACACATTGCATTGATGTAGAATACGAAACAGCATGTCACTCTGGCGTAGCACAATGTACAGTAATGCACAAGTTTATAGACATTGGAAGTGCTTCTTGAGCTTACCAGTGGGAGACTGACTTTCAAAGAGGGTCGTGAGTGATTAGCAGACATGGCCCAAACCAAAACCATTTACCTAAACCCAGATCCAGGCTCAGATCAAAGTTCCCATCTTGCATCTCTCTTCCACAGGCCAAATCCAAACACCAGACTGGAAATGGGGAAGTTCAGACTCAGATCTGTATTTCAAGCTCTTCGTGTCTGGGTTTGGGATGCCTGGTTTGTCTAGGATGGAGGACATGTGCCATTGGCTCGGACCCATTGTTAGCATTTTGTGGCAATATAATTCCGATGAACCAAAGCAAAGGACAAATATGTAGTGGAAGACTGACACTGTATGGCCTGGTGCTGAGGATAACAAGCAATGTGAAAAGGGTTGAGGCTGAGAGAGAGATATCACCATATGAAGAGCTAGTGTCAATGTCCCAAAATCTTCCTTCCAAGCAGGCACTAACTAGCATCTACACTGGGGTCTTTGACAGCAAAGACACATGGAAAACCTACCATTCTTTCTTTTCCAGAAGTGTTTCCCACAAGTTCAGGGTCAATGGCAGAAGAGTGTGGAAGAAGTTAATATGGTTACTGCCCAGGCTTTACCTCATTTTGTGGTACCCAGATGGCTTCAATCTCTGATATTATTGGTCCAGCACCTTTCTAAAACCAGAAGAAAAACAACAACATATAAGCAGATTGAAACAGCAGGGGCCCTTGAAATATTCACTTCATTTGCAAGAAACTGAATATCTTCATTCCCTGAAAATCTCCATTATTTTCAAATAGTTCATCACATCAGTATTAATTACACATATTTGGAATGTGTGTGTTTTTTTCTGTCCTAGTCCTGTTGATTGCACTGTATTTAAAAGTCAGATGAAAGGAAATGCAAGCAAACAGAGTTTTTTTCCCAGTGCTTTGATGTCACTAATGTTCTGTCAACTGACTTATTAAACCTTACACTCTTAGTACTCTAAGCAAAAGCTTGAGTGCTTTACAAGGTGCCTAAAAATATACTGTGATCCTTAAAAATATGATCATACTTATCGGACAAGATAATAAATAATATATGATGCTCAAGACCTCTTTTATATTTTATTCACCTCTACATATAAGTTTAATCAGGGCACCAGAATTTTCCCTTTGGTGGTAGTGGAATAGAAAAGCCTCTTGGAATATGGAGGCGATGCTTTTACATTGTGTGTTTTTAAAACATTTAAAACAACACCATCCAGCTAATTTTTACCACAGTGCAATTCAGGATGAAGATGACAGTGCAAGAAGAGATTGCTGCCAGCATTATTTCATTGGGATGCAGTACTAGGATTGTACAATAAAGCAAGTGGATGGGTAGGTCATAAACTCAGAATGTTAGTGCCTAGGTCGGAAGGAGACCAAGAGCTAAACTGTGTGACAAGGCCTCAGGTCAGAGTAAAGGGTGGTGTTCTTGAAGTGCCAAAATTCCCTTCTTGCTCCTCCCTTGTTTCAAAGAGAATGTAATTGATTGTTGGTCTAATCCAGCAGAAGTTTACTACACTCTCAGATGCCCTACCTCAGCTTCACTTGATGATGTGTTAGAGGGTGATGAAAAAGGCTCTGCCCACTCTCCACCCATCTACTTTGGGATAGTGGAGAAAGAAATTTGGAAGGACCCTCCTCCTGGCAATTTGAGGAAATTAGTTGTGTGGGACATAACACCTAATCCAAATACATGGCCCACACTCAGTGAACCAGAAGAAGGTGAACAAAACCAAAATACTAGAAGGTCCTTTCCAGTATTCATTGAAAGAAAGTTTCCCCCAATAGTCGGCAATCAACCTTTCCTTGTCTGCAATAATTATTATTTCTATTCTGTTCTATCTAACATATTACAGATGAAACTGCCTCCTTTACAAAACTTGTAACAGAAATAAAATCTACTTCCAGCTACATTGAAAGAAAGGAATCTATCTATTTTAGGTCCTTAAATGGCCCGTATCACCACAGTATCTGAATGGTACAGAATCTTTAATGAATTTATCCTCATGACATCCTATGAGGTAGGTAAGTGCTATTGTCCCCATTTTTCAGCGTGTCTAGGTGACTTGGCCAGGATTACACAGAATATTTGTGGCACAGCAGGGACTTGAACTGGGATCTTTCATGTTACAGGTTAGTGTCCTTAATGCTGGATTATCCTTTCTAATCTAGTCCAGTATTTTAACAGAATAGGAATCTCAAAGTACTAAGGAGAAAACCTTTTCCTAGTTACACGTCTCCATAATGTATACCCAGGCACCACTGCACCTGGATAGCAGAGATTTTATCCTTCATGATGAATTTTAAGAACATGAGACTGGCAACACTGGGTCAGACCTGTGGTTCATCTAGCCCAGTATCCTGTCTTCTGACAGTGGCCAATGCCAGGTGCTTCAAAGGGAATGAACAGAACAGGTAATCGTCAAGTGATCCATCCCATCGCCCATTCCCAGCTTCTTGCAAACAGCAATCCCTGCCCATCTGGCTAATAGCCATTGATGGACCTATCCTCCATGAACTTAGCTAGTTCTTTATTTTTCGCATACTTGTTTGGGTCTTGGATAGAGCAATCCTTCAGTACCCATCTAATCCAATGTTCAGAATAACATGATACAAAGAGATACAGAACAATCGCCTGGCCATTCCCCTATGACTTGTATATATTTGAAAACATCTGGATCATAACTCAATCTCAACTTCTGAAATATGCTCTGGTTTGACATAAAATCGAGGAGGAGTTAAGGGCTAAGAGAGAATGACTTCAGAAGAAATGCTTACCAACATCCTTGACACAAGAATTAGTGAAATGTGGGCCAAGAAATGGTTTTAAGAGAGCAATAGGAGCAAGTAGCATAGACAAGTTCAAGGAAAATAAAATAATAATATCCTAATGTCTCAATTATGCCTTCAAAGCACTGGCTGTGTTGAGGATGCTACACAGACAAATTGCTTCAGCAGGTATACTAAGAGGTGTTGTGCCTCCAGGAAGCAAAATGCCTCTTGGGTTTCCCAAGCATATAAGGAGAGTGCAGAGTCAGCTAAAGGCTCTTCTGCAGCTGACCATCTCTGCGGGCTAGGATGCAAGAGTTGGTGGGACAATGATCTTACCTCCTCTTTACTTCCCATGTGCCGGTGCACATTTGTTGCTGTGGTACACAGAGATTATGCTCAGGTGAACATAAGGCTGGACTTGTGAATGGCCCGCGAGCATGCGTGAGAAGGATGGGGAGAGGCAAAGAGGGAGGAGAGCAGTGATAAATCTTAATCTTACTCTGCTCTAGGGGTCTGGTGATAACATGCATCTGTTATCTCAGTCATAACACTTAGCAGTAGTATTAGTGGCAGCAATGTTTTGTATGCCTGCCAAGGCTAACAGAATAGTCCACAAATATTCATTTAAATATCACATCACCCCTATAAGGTAGGTAAGTTTAAATATCTCACCCCAGACCAACTGAGTGTTCCAGTCAGAAACAGAACCAGGGAGTCCTGGCTTACGATTCCTGTGTTCCAGATGTCCCACAACGCTTTCCTCTCTGTAAATTCAGATGCCAGTGGACCATGGTTTTCTATGTTCTCCTGTACCCCTTCAGTCTGTATCTATCCTTCCACAAACACTTGACTTGGTTTTCCACATTTTTATATTTTTCTTTCTTTTTCTTTGACTCCTGTACCTAGTGATAAATGCTGCCCTGGTCTAAGCAGGCACATTTTCACTGAATTCACTGGAGTTGTGCTCATTTACTAAAGGGAAAAATTTGTTACACATAATCTAAGGTCCTCAGATAGCCATTTTCAAGAGAGAGACCCAACCCACCCCATAGACTTTGAGGTCAGAAGGGAACCATCATGATCACCTAGTCTAACTTCCTCCACATAGCAGGCCCCTGAACCTCACCCACCAAGTCTTGTAATAGACCCATAACCTCTGGCTGAGTTACTGAAGTCTCAAATCTTGATTTAAATTCTTCAAGTTACAGAGACACCACCATTTATTCTAAATCAGAGCAGCAAGTGAGCTTTGCCTCATACTGCAGAGAAAGACAAAAAAGCCCAGGGTCTCTGCCAATCTGACCCAGGGGACAATTACTTCCCCACCCAAAATATGACATTCAGTTAGACCCCGAGCATGTGGGTGAGTCCACCAGCCAGACACCTTGGAAAGACGTCTCTATAGCATCTCAGAGCATTCCCCATCTAGTATCCCATCTCCTGCCATTGCAGATATCTGCTAATAGCTGTTGTGGATAGAACACATCCCATTATGGACAACCTCATCCTATCATCCCATCCATAAACTTATCAACCTCAGTCATGAAACAAATTAGGTTTTTCTGCTCCCATACTCCTCTTGGAGGGGTTCTTCAGAATTGAATTCCTCTGATGATTAGAAACCTTGTCCCTTACCAACACTCATCCCACTGAATTTCAGCTGCCCATTGTACTAAATGCTGAACAGTCACAGAACAGAAGATAGCCCCTTTCCCAAAGAGCATATAGTTTAAGTAAGCCACCCGTCTAGCTCAATGCTAGCTCTTTTTTGTGACCCAAGCTGATCAGTTTATCATTTCACCTTCTTTTCCTTCTTTTATCCATCCTTTCTTCCCATTAATCTCTTGCTTCCATTATTCATCAACTTTCTTAATCAATTTTTTTTTTCTAAAAAATATGGCCTAGAAATTATTTTAGGGAAGTACTATGGCTTGTGTCTAGAGGACAGCAGACTAGACAATCACAATGGTTCATTTTGGCCTTGGAATCTATGAATTTTATTAACTATTATTAGGGTTTATTAGCGTGTGGTAGACACTTTGGAGATATATAATAAAAAAAGAAATCTGCCCCAAAGAATTTACAATCTAACAAGATAACATATAAAGGAGGAGCATGGAAAGATAACGATGAAAGCCAAGAGTTGGAAGAGTGAAACTAAGCCCACAATTTGTTTGTGCTACAATTTTTCTTTGTTGGTGCATGCCAGATGATGTCATGTCCCTTTCTAGTGTTTTGTCCACCTGGAAGATAAGAGACTACTAATGCTGCTGTTAAACAGAGAGATTCTTTTAGCTCATGTGATAGAGAACTATGTTTGGTGCTGAAGGTGCCAGGATTGAAACTCTGTTGATGACCTATGTTGTGGGGGTTAAGATCATTACACATACATTCATCCTACTCAGTAAGATAAGGGTTTGAAGGTTTATTGCAGCTAGGACTTCCCAAACTGTGGTCTATGGACAACGGTTTGTCTGCAGAGCACTTATTGGTGGTAGATGAGGAGGCTGACTCCCCTCCATGTTTCCAGCTGAGAGAGCATGACCAGCATGACTAGGGAAAAGTGATGACATGGAGAACAGAAGTACAGAAAGTGTGATTAGCTTTCTTTCAAAATGTGCAAAACACTCATTGCACTGAAGACAGCATAATATATTCAAATACTTCGCAAATGTTCCTGTTCCATACATGTACTTGTTGTAGTTGGCATGTGGATGATGTGACGTTGTGAATGGGAAGGGAAATCGATCATTGGAGAGGTATATGCAATGTGATCTCAGTAAAATGTCCCCATCATTAAAATATTTTAGCACCTGTGACTACCCATGAGCTAGGGTACACAGGCATCTTTGTAGACACGAGTTTTCAGGAGTTGGGAGACAGAGGCATGTGAAAGCAGTTCAGGTAGGAGCTTCAGGAGTATGGGTCCTGTAGAAGGAAACCCAAATACAAGTACAGAAGGCATATTTAAAAAAATCAATGTAAGTTTTTAAAATTGTAATGATCTGTCCTTGGACCATGTCTTTGGGCCATCAGTTCCCAAATTCATTAATCACCCAGGAATGATGCACAGTTCATGTGGTGTTTGGAAAGGGAGTGGGTTAGTGGTTCTGGAGGTAGGCATAAGATTAATACAGAGCTTGCTATGATATTATTATTATAATTATCCATATAGAATACTATTTTGTTGCATGGAGATTTCATTAGCTGTATTATGTATTTATTTATTTATATGCTATATTTTAATCTATTGAATTGTGCAGCGCTTTGGGATAAGGGCTGACTAAATGCATTTAAATAAATAAAATAAATATTTCAGATCTCGCTGTCACCTATCCTCCTTGCACGTCCAGCACTCTACTCAACGTAGGCCTTATAGGAGATAGAGAAGACAGCATTTACTTTCTGAGATAGTCCCTAGCTATTTTTAATTATGTATTTTCAGCTAAATGGAGGATAAATGCACTAACACAGGGGTGGGCAAACTATGGCCAGATCCTGCCCCTCTACCATTTCTGTCCGGCCCGCCATGATACCTGGCAATTGAGGAAATTAATAGAATCTTCCTCCATGCAGGGGCGTAGCTACGAGTGAACTGGGATGGGCCACCCACTTTGAAAGCAGGTCAACCCAAGCTCTGCTTAAGCTACCTTCAATTGGAGCTTTTTCGGTCGGTGGCTTCCCGAATTTCCTGCTTCCGGTCACGTGGCCAGAAGCAGGAAGTTTGGGAAGTGCCTGACCGCAAGTTGTAAGTAAAAGTTTAGCGTTTGTGTTGTTACAAATTTGACACATGTTCACAAAATGACTTGCAATAGGAATTGCCTCCTAAGATAAGCTTTGGAGAAATGTGTATTCACGTTGCTTGTTCTTAAGTGCAATTACTTTGTTGTGGAAAGAACATAACGGGGTTTCATTGATCTAGTAGAAAGGTGCGGCCTGCGGCGACTTACCAAAATTAGTGGAGTGGCCCCTCTGCAAAATTTATTGCCCACCCCTGCACTAACATCATAACAATGGGCCAGAGCCTCAGATGGCATAATTTGTTTTAGCTAATGGAGCTACAACAGGTTAAGCCAGCAGAAGATCTGTCCCACATATCGGTCGACAGTAAAGGACTCAGTTTAAGTTTTGAATGGTACCATAACTGGAACCCTCAGAAATATTTTCTTAATGCATCAAAACTATGGGCTCTTCTTGGAAAGAAATCTTCTTGGAAAGAATCTTGAGTGGAGGTTTGCTCCCAAAAAGGTGGTCTAAAGTCATCCTTAAAGCTGATTCTTAGATCTAAAGCTGATTGAAACCTGGGGCAAAATCCTCACTCCATTGAAATCAATGGCAAAACATCCATTGGCTTCAGAATTTCACCCCTGGTTTTCTTTTGAAATTAGAGTGAAATGTTTTCTTTGTATTTTACTCTGTTTTTAGCCTATTTGCATTTTTCTCCTTGTTTCTGAATAATGTTCCCAATAAAACTGGGTCACAGGAGTAACAAGAAGAAGCTTTAGAAGACCAGTAGCTATTGCTTTCTCCCAGCTTTCCATGCGGTGCTGTAAGCTTGTGAAGAACTTTTAATCCTAAAAATCTCTAGATGGGCTTCAACAGGCTTAGCCTTATTTTTCAGACAACAAAAACAGAAAAGCTCAACAAAAGTACCCCAAAAAAGATTGCGTTCAGTTCCCTTAATTTCTTACATTATATCTAGCATATCATGCTGCTTTACCTAAAATTTCTAATGTACTTATTCTTTATTTCGGTGGCCACATCCCATAGTTTTGCATTTTAAAATTCACCTTGCTCGATAAATCCATGCAGCCGCGTTGAACGGAAAATCTGCATTTATAGCTCCAAAGACAGCCTTCAGGTCAACACATGAAAACCGAGGTCAAAATGTTGTCAGTAATGAGATCTCAAGAATTTCAAAAGTTCATGTAGCTCTTTGTACAACCCAGGAGAATCCCTCAGTTTTCTCTGGTGCTGTTTCATGATAATTTCAAGGCAGCAAGCCAGTGTGAGGCATTTCAACTGAAATATCAGTTCATTTCAGATCCTAATTTACTGCTTTTACAGAACATTTGGGTGGCTGTGGCTGAATTATTAAAGACAAGAACAGACAGTGTGAGCTGCTACATTTCACATCAGCTAAATGAAAAATGAAAGAGTTAACTAAAAATGCCTAGACTCCTGATTTTTGTCTGTAACCTTTAGGCTGCTAGCCTTGTTACTGCTGATTTTTTAATTTTTTTATTGATGTCCAGTGTTAAGTAAGGTTCAATAAACTATTCTGAGTTATCAGTATATTTATTTGTTTTTTAAGTGTACAAGTTAAAAGGGACAAGGCTTGATTCTTCTCACTGATACTGACACAAATCAGGAGTAGTTAAGCTGAAGTCAATGAGCTCAATCCTCAGAACATGATGGGGGGTCTCAAAGAGTGGGATTTTCAAAAGCTGCTAAACCACTTAGGCCCAGATACCTCAAAGGTATTTAGGTACCTAACTGACACTGAAATCAATGGGAGATATGTGTTTAAATATCTTTGAGGATCTGGGCCTTAGGCCCTTTTGAAAATCCCACCATATGAGATCAGCATTCGCAGCAGTGATGTACGTTAGATAGAAGATGTGTACCCTACCCCAAAGAACTTACACACTAAAGGTTCCTGGACCCTAATGCCCCCAAACAGACTTTACATGCACCTATAGTCCCATCCTCACATACAAAAGAACTCGGAGAGAGATTGCTGCCTCACTAAGAATCTAAACTAAGAGCCACCTGAACTCTTACCTGTGTTTACAGTCAAACTGTAGCCAAACTTTATTTTTTGTTTTTTGTTTTTTTGAGGCTTTGGATCTTTACCTTGCAGTTTTCTCTCATCACTTATGCATCCAGTTTCTGGTCAGAACCACAATCAGAATTGCCAAGATACCATGAGCATGTATGTTCTTGAGTTCTCTTTATCCAAGAACAGAAGTAGAAATCCAAGAACATACAGGACGATAAGAATTTCTATACTGGACTGGACCAGTAGTCTACCATGTCCAGTAACCTGGTAGCCAGCATCAGATGTTTCAGAGAAAACTGCACGAATGGGCTAGAGACAATGCAGGAAAGAGGGAAACTGAACATGGTCTTTTCTGGGATACTCTTATTGACACTTACAAACATTCTGCACTGCAGGAAGAGTTTCCTCCTTGATTTGAATAATTAAAAGTGCCTTATGCCAATGCTGGAAGGTCTATATTCCTTCCAAACCTAGTGTATCTTTTTTTTTTTAATATTTACTGTTATGTCTGGCTATTCTCTGTTATATTCCATATTATCTATTATATTCCATATAACTTCATGTTGAAAGCCTGTTGGTATGTCGCTTCCAGCTCAAGACCCAAAAGATTCAGAGAAGCCTGGATCTTCTCTAAATTAAATCCAAACTTTGAACCTCTTGATGTTCACCTGTAATTGATATTTAAACCCTAATAAAGTGGATGATCTGGGGCTTGCTGTTTCTTCCGCAGTAACTCAGAGATGCAAGAGATTTATTTTTTCTCCTTGGTTCCCTTTTAAATGAACCCAGCAGGGTACATCTGATGTAGATTGAAGATTAAGTTATAATTACAATCAATATCATTGCCATTCCCGCTTTGCCAAATAATATATATTTCAGTCAGTGCACTTTGGGGATTTAATCTCTGCAAGGCCTGTTTCTGCCCAAATCAGTGTGTCTTTCCCTTTGATATTCCCACAGTGTTCACATATACCCTCAAACATACACAGCCCAGGGTAATATGTCTCCAATGCGCTGAAATCAATGGGAACACAGCCTTTTTTGCCTGACAGTATTGTCAGGGTGTATTATCTGGTTTAGGCTGTGGCTTCAGTTCATAGCAGTCGTCAGTTAAATTTCCCTTTCTGAAGCTGAGCAAAGTGTGGTAATGTCACAGCCACAGGCGACTGCCGCTCACAGGACGGTTTACCGGTGGAGCTTAGCCTCCTGGCTTGTCACAGTGTATATATCTCAGGGTCTTCTTTTCCTTCCTAGTCAGAGGTTTCCAAGAATGTTGCCTGGAGCAGTCATGGGATGCAAAAAAAAAGAGAGATTTTTGTTCTGCACTTAGCAACATTACCACACTTCACACTCAGTTTCTGATAAGGGGAAATTTAACTGACTGCTCTGAATTAGATATACCCGATAATATACTCTGACAGTGCTGTGGATAAAAGCTGGCAAACCTACTAATTTATATTTCATTATCTCTGCACTTGGTTTAATCTGCTATCTTTTACTAAACATTACAAAGATCACAAAGAGAGCTGAATTGAACAGAAGGGAGTGGAACCGCAGTTACCTCTTAAACACAGGGCTGCCAGGGTACCAGTAGGTAGGTGGAACATTTTGGCTACCCAGTTGGCATGCAGTCCTGCAATGGGAACTCCCAGACCAGTACAAATCAAAGCTCAGAGACATGTAAGCATATTCCTGTAACCATGCAGAGTCCTGTTGTCTTCCCTGGGACTCTACTTGGACATGGGGTCCATCTGCAGGGAACTGACTGCAGGAATGGGACACCTGAGTTCATCAAGTCAGCTCTTGTAGCTGCCAAGGCTGGTCAGTGGCAAATATAGATGGATGCCACTTTCCTCTGACATACTGCACTCACTTTTTTCACTGCTATACCAGAATGGTGCTGGTGGTAGCAGGGGCATTTCTTCCTGACCTCAGCTAGAACTCAGTTTACACTTTAAAATGTAAGGATTGATCAGACTGGATTAGACGGCAAACTCTTTGGTGGCAGGTATCATCTATCATTCTGTGTATGGACCGCAAATTACCCAATGGAGCCCCAAGATTGGGGCTCTCAGTATTACCATAACACTGTTACTAAGAAGAAGAAAAAGATCTCCCTCCTAAATGCCATCTCCAAAGTGGTACCCCAGAAGTAGCAGCCAATAACAGTTAGTGCAGAATACCTGGTGCTGTTGCTTTTTTCCTGGAAGAAGGCTATTTGTGAAAAATAACTTCTGGAGTGCAGTAACAACGTGACACCGTCCTAGTCAGGTGTTCATGCATGTGCGTGCATTCATGTGTGTGCAGAATTTTGTTGTCTGCTTGCTGAATGCAGGATTTTATTCTTCCACATCTTGAAAGGAACGGTGGATAAGACACTAAAGTAGGAATTAGGACACCTCGGTTCTATTCCTGGCTGTTAGCTGCCATACCTATTAAAGGACGCAGAATTCTTCCCTGTCCCCCACAGCCTGTCAGCTCTGCTCCCTACCTTGATACTAGTGAAAGGTTCTGTGGGGACACATATCTCAGAGTAGTCCCTGTGAAATTCAGGGCAAGGGGGCTGCAATTCTGAGGTCCCCTTGTGCAGGCCAGCCAAGGAGCAGAGCTGGGAGGAAGGATAGTGCAAGTGTTTAGGGTGCTAGCCTGCGACTCAGAAGACCTGCATGCAATTCCCTACTATGATACTATAATAATGGAAGCCATAAAAGTCAGAGAGGTCTGATTTCTCTTCCCACGCCACAATCATGTATGTGAGTGGCTCACTCTAGCCCTATTTGGCACAGCTTGGAAATGGGCAGTCTTACCTAGTGAGCAGAGAAGAAGTTGGACACCAGGCCTGGTAAGATACCAAGAGATCAGAATATGAGAAAAGCCAGAAGGCAAACCCAGAGTCAGGTGTCAGATGCAGACAGAATCAGGTTACCAGGAAATCAGAGTCAGGCAACAGGGGGCCAGTAGTGCAACAGGAGCAGACCTAGGCAGGGGAAACCAGAATGGACAACTTCCTATTCCTGTGCTTGGCTTAAATAGGAGCAGGGAACCAATCAGTACCCCTGGAGCTCCACCATCAGACCCCAGAACTGGAGTACTCTGTCCGAATTGATCTTCTAGTTCTGGAAGGTTAGTGGGTGACTGGTCAGAACTTACTGGTTCCTAAACCCCACTCTACAGGCCCTAAAGACCCTGGGTCCCTAATGCTATTTCACAAATAGTCCAAGTACTTGGATCTTTCTCATTTTTTGTGGCACGTTTCCTCCACACAGATTCCAGTATTCCTTTTGTTTCTTTGCCAGTATTTGTTCTTTTTGCATTACTTCATCAGACATTCACATCATAAAGCATGTTCCTTTAATTGTTTCTGTGTCTCTTTCATTAAGAATTGACTACGGCCTGTTATTGTTGCTCTATCAATAATATCATTGTCATCTTGAATTCCATGTCAGGCTGACAAAATGTCTACCTATCTTTAAATGTGAATCTGCCATTTAAACCTTCAAGAAACTCAAACTGTGTCTTCATTCACTAAGTAACTATCCTTCTTCTTTTCTTACATGGATTTCTAATTTGCTTTCATTGATGGACTTCTTGCATAACTCATTTTGAAGAGATCAGAATATGATTGACTGTGATCTCTCTGGCTTTAGATCATCTGATTCTCTGGAGGTCGCCAGGATTAGATTTGCAATGATTTGCTGATTACCAAATCCCAAGGATTTCTCAAGGATCTCAAGAATTCTACCTGCATATAATGCCTTTCACCCAGCAGGAACATCTGAGAGGAAGAAATAGCCTGGGGAGGGGCTGTTTCTGGCTTACTTTGAACTATATTCAGTGACAGCTGGTACCTAAAGTACATAGTAGGGCTACTACTGCCCCACTGGAGGCTACGTCACCTGCCACTCTCCTCCTCTGCTGCCTGCTGCTACTTGGGGCAATCAGGTGTACTGCAGCCTGGAGTAGCTCCATATGTATCAGGAAACTTCCCATTGCAGCCATACAACACAGGCAACATCTACACTTGGAGTTGGGGCTCTGATTCGCAGCTCGAGGAGACATTCTTGCGCTCCCTTTGATTGAGAGAGCACACTAAGAATAATAGCATAGCCACAGCAACGGCGAGCAGCAGCAAACACGTAGCCATGGGGTCTAGGTGTATATGTACTCAGGGCAGCTAGTCCGTACTACCATAGCTGCTGTACTCTTTTTAGCACATTTCCTACTCAAGCTGGGAGTCACAACCCCAGCTCCAAGTGCAGATGTAGTAACAACAGTTATACACTTGGGGTGCAATTTCATTAGCCTCTAATGGTCAGTTTCATCTAACCTGCTTTACAAGATATTTTCATTGCTTTGGTTGGACTTTGGTCTCAGACCTCTGGTGGTATCTGGCATCTGCCCGTGAGGTTCTCTAGTATGTGTGTGTAGAAATAACATTATGTCTTTCTTTATAATTCCACCTAGTTCCAGGCAAGCTAAGCATGGAAACCAAGGTTTTAGTTTGACTGGTTTTAGTATCTTCATCTCTGTTCAGAAAGGTGAAATACACCCCAGTACGGAGAGCCACCACAAGCCTTCAGCACAACTGAAATCTCATGGAAGATCCCTTTTTGCCTTTTGTTATGGCAAGAAAGCTTTATTATTATTATATACATTGCCTGTGGGAGTGTCACCATGGATCAGGTCCTCTTTATGACGGGAGCTGAACAAACCCAGAACAAAAGATAGTCCTTGTCCGAAAAAGCTTATCATCTAGATATAAAAAGAGATTACAAACGAATACATACGGATGGGCAGGACAAGGAAAGAGTGAGACAATCTTTTTGATGGGTCTTGCAACATTTGCTGAAGACTTTGGCTTGCTCAAATCTCCTTTGGTATCTTAGTCCAATGACAAATGGCCTTGTCCCAGCTCAGAGGGGGATTTCATCCAAGATGTTCACCCTTTTTCTCTTCTTTTTGCTAACCTGCTTTAGCCTGGCCTTAACAGGTAACATCTTGGACTGACATCCAGAACAGTATGGGCAGGAGAGCAACCTGGCTGACCTAATAGTTCTTTAACTTCTCTTATTTATGTTAAAGGAACAGACCAACCTAATGTTAAACAGGGAATAAAAGAGAGGACCTATATTTTTTGCTAGAATGTCATCTTGAAACCCCTTTTATGTTCAGAGTCAATCATCAAAGCATTTATTTAACTAGGCTCCATGTGAATTTGAAGACTCTAGGATTGCTTTTTGATTTTGAGCATTTTTTAACTTTTCTATTAATCTGTTGCTAGCCCATGTAATATTCATTTGCTTAATATTTCTAAAATATAGGTAATGTGCAGTATTTTTCTTGCTAGGCTTCTGATGTCTCCCAGCCTGGAGAGAAGCGATGGGTTTGCAGTTAAAATGCCAGAGTAGGAATCAGAAGATTTCTGTGACCTTGGCTACATGGCTTAATCTCTCTAGGCTTGTTCCCTATTTGTTAAACAAGGATGATACTTCCTTACCTCATGGGGAGGGTTGTGAGGAAAAAATCATTAATGTTTGTGCACTGCAACAGATGAGGGCGCAAAGTTGGCTTTAAGCCCATATTTGGGCGGTAAACATAGCCCACCCATTGTCCAGTAAATAAGCCTCAGAGTTTGTCTAAATTACACTCTGCTTCTCATGGCCCCCATAAGGACAACAAACTAGCGGAATACAACCTAGATGAGCTACTATTAGGTAGGTTCGTAACTTGTTGGAAAACCAGTTCCAGAGAGTGGTTATCAGTATTTCACAGTCAAGCTGGAAGAATATCAAGTTGGGTCCCACCAGGATCAATTCTGGGTGCAGTTCCGTTCAATATCTTCATCAATTATTTAGATAATGGCATAGAGAGTACATGTATAAATTTTGTGGATGATAGTAATATAAGAGAGATTGCAAATGCTTTGGAGGATAGGATTAAAATTCAAAATGATCTGGACAAACTGGAGAAATGATCTGAAGTAAATAGGATGAAATTCAATAAGGACAAATTCAAAATACCTACTTGGGAAAGATCAGTTACACACATGTGAAATGGGAAATGACTGCCTAGGAAGGTGTATTGCAGAAAGAGATCTCGGCGTCACAGTGGATCACAAGCTAAATATTAGTCAACAGTGTAACAGTGTTGCAAATAAAAGGAAACATCATTCGGGGATGTATTACCAGGAGTGCTGTAAGCAAGACAAGATAAGTGATTATTCTGCTCTACTCCATGCTAATTAGGACTCAGCTAGAGTACCGTGTCCATTTCTAGGTGCCACATTTCAGGAAAGATGTGGACAAATTGGAAAAAGTCCAGAGAAGAGTAACAAAAAATTATTAAAGATCTAGAAAATATGACCTATGAGGAAAGATTGGAAACAACCGGGTTCATTTAGTCTGGAGAAGAGAAGACTGACAGGGACATGTTAACACTTGTCAAGTATATATAATGTTGTTACAAGAAGGAGGAAGAAAAATTGTTCTCGTTAACCTCTGAGGACAGGACAAGAAGCGATGGACTTAAATAGCAGCAGGGGTAGTTTAGGTTGGACATTAGGAAAAAATTCCTAACTGTCAGGGTAGTTAAGCACTGGAATAAATTGCCTAGGGAGGTTATGGAATCTCCATCATTGGAGATTTTTAAGAGCAAGTTAGACAAACCCCAGGGATGGTCTAGATCAAGAGTAGTCAGTTACTTTTTGTGAACAAATTTCTTAGTCAAGGTCTAAATGTTAAAGAAAATAATAAAAAACGTAACAACAAAAGTGATAATAATAAGTATATAATAAGATTCTGGGGTCCGTTAAAAAAAAATCTGGTAGTCCAGATTTGGCCTGCGGTCTGCTATTGACTAACCCTGGTCTATAACAATTAATTCTGCCTTGAGTGCAGGGGACTAGACTAGAAGACCTCTCAAAGTCTCTTCCAGTCCTATGATTCTTTGACAATGCATTCTTACAATACCCCCTTTCTGACTGTGGCCTGCTCCCCCCTTTTGTCTCTATACTCCTGGCCCCAGGCCTGACAAGTCAGGGTTGCTTTGGGAGCTCTACATTGGCAGGGGAAACCTTTTGCACAAGTGTCATTTCCTTCGGGCCATTTTACCACCTTTACTTTACCAGAGGTTGGATAATATGCTGTTCCCTTCGACGCAGCGCAGCGTGGACGTTGCGCAGAGGAGATGCTGCACAGTCGACAGGAGATATGCAAGTGATTTACGTCACTTGCATATCTCCCATTGACTGCCGCCAAATCGCAAAGGTAAGTGTAGACTGGGCCTCAGCTTCTTCACATGCAGTATCTGAGGATCCTCCAGGCATGATGCAGAGCCCATTACCTTTTTAGCTGTAATGATACCCTGCCAACAGCACTCTGAAATACAAGTCATTTATTGCATTTCACTAAACAGGGGTAATTTGGTAAATTGAGTGTTTAAGTAGCCTTAAGGTGATTTTTCCTTCTTGGGAAAATGGTGATGTTGCCTTCATCCTCAAAAGATATTCCAAGGTTTGGGGGGAATTTATCTTCATTTGCTTTTAAGTGTTCATAAAAATGAAAGGTTAAATATTGCCAAATCAGAAAATATTAATTCAACCCCTTACAAATGTTAAATAAAACTGAAATCAAGCAAATGTTAAATTAAACAGAATATTTCCTATGTAAGTCTGATAATTTCTATGGCCCTCCTGACTACTCACTTCCCAGCAGGAATAGTGCAGCAGGAATAGTTCGATTAAAATAAACTGATTTATCAAAACAAGGGTGCAGTCACAAAGCAGAATATAGGATTTTAGTAGCCTATGCCCTGATGACCCATTGTCTTTAAAACTGCACATTGTTATACCAGAATTTGGTAAACCCATAGCAATCCCAGTGGAGTCATTCTGGGTTTTCTCTAGTTTAGTAGGGAGTAAATTTTGTCTCAATGGGAGTTGTGCAGGTGAAAACCCATGCAGTATTTTTAAAAATATATTCCACAACAATTACTTTGTTTTAGTGATATCTTGAAAAGTGCAGTGTGATTTATAGCTTCCTCATAGATAGCTATCCATGATAAGCAAAAAGGAAGCTCCATTTACTGTCTCATCTGAAGTTCAGAAACATTTATTCTATTCTGCTTCATCTAGAAATAGCTTCTTGTAAAATGATTGCTTTCTCTGTTTCTTCTTACATTTAAAGGAAGAATAAGAAGCTCTACTACACTTGTAGATTAGGAATGGCACATGAAAGAAACAAGGCAAAGAAAGACATACAAAAAAGGCACTGATTACTCTGGGTTATTAAAAATCCCATAGCCTTTTTTCACAAGAGCAGAGGTGCTAGCCTTGGTGTTCTGGCTAAATTCCATCTTAGAGTCATTTCATCCTATCTCTCTAAATTCCTCCTACACTTCCATTTGGATATAATATTCTTCACTTCCTGTCCTAACAGTTGTGAAATGTTGCTCAGTCAGTGGGACCATAAATGCCATCATGCAGAACAGGAAGTAGTTTATGAAGGTTGAGTGCAGGTCATCCAACGAGGTAACATAATCAATCCCTTGTAATTTAGGTGGCCAATAAAAGAGAAAAATAAGGTGTTGCCCACAAATTATTTGCCAAGCTCTTGCTACCCAACCTATCGGCCTCAACCATTTCAAGGGGTGAAAGGGTAGTTCAGTTTCCTTGGTTATTATTAATAAAATCATAGAATATTAGGGTTGAAAGAGACCTCAGGAGGTCATCTAGTCCAACCCCTTGCTCCAAGCAGGAGCAACCCCAACGTCCAGCTCGGGCGTTGTCAAGCCGCACCTTAAAAACCTTTAAGGATAGAGATTCCACCACCTCCCTAGGTAACCCATTCCAGTGCTTCACCACCTTCCTAGTAAATTTTTTTCGTAATATCCAAGCTAGACCTCCTCCACTGCAACTTGAGACCATTGCTCCTAGTTCTGTCATCTACTACCACTGAGAACAGCCTAGCTCCATCCTTCTTGGAACCCCCTTTCAGATAGTTAAAGGCTTCTATCAAATCCTCCCTCATTCTTCTTTTCTGCAGACTAAAGAAGCGTGATTCCGTCAGCCTCTCCTCATAAGTCATGTGCTCCAGCCCCCTAATAATTTTTGTTGCCCTCACTGGACTCTTCAATTTGTTCACTTTTTTTTTTGTAGTGGAGGTGCCCAAACTGAACACAATACTCCAAATGCGACCTCACCAGTTCCAAATAGAGGGGAATAATCACTTCCCTCGATCTGCTGGCAAAACTTCTACTATTCCTTGGCTTCCCTGCTGAAGCTGCCAACAAGGGTGTCAAACACTATTTGTTATTTTTTCCCCTAAACCCTGCCCCCTAGGAGAGGTTTTTTCTCATTTAGGCACCAAAATCAGCGGCTTTTTTTTTTCCCCAAGAAGAGCTCAGCACATTGGGTACTGAGCCCTTTTGAAAATCTGGCCTCAGTCATGGCTACTGAGCACTTGGAAATCTGGCCCTAAGAGCCTTGATCAAGATCACAGGGAGTCTGTAGCAGAATCAGGAACTGAAGCCAGATCTTTTGAAGCCCAAGCCACAGATAGGTCAGGATTAGATTAGAGCTGGAAACTTACACAACACCTACTTGAACTCTACATAGATTTTGCTGCTGCAGTTAGTCTCCTACTTTCTTATATACTAAATTCACTCACATCTTTTAAATTCATGCAGTCGGTTTTAAATAGTTTAACATGATTAATATTTTAATTCACAGGGTTGGAGAAGGGCTGAGATACAGAAGGATACAGTCCTCCTTTCTAGCCATTTTGGATTTTGCATCCTTCCGAGCAGAACTGCATGAAGTGAGTTCATTTATGCAGAGGAAGGGCTGGGTTGGGGGCAGATTTAATCAGTCGTATGCCATGTACTGCACTCTCCGCATTAAAAGCATGTTTTCCTTTTTACACAAAAAAGAACAAGTCATTCACATGGAAAGGGAATAGATCCCTATGGTGATTAAAAACTCCAGTAGAAAGATACATATTTAATGAATAGATAAAACGGATGAAGGGGGAGGATGCACTTACAGTGGAAAGGAGCTAAATAACAGATTATATTTGAGATTTATTGACCCTTGTATAGAACGAGGAGTCATATAAAAACAAAGTCTTATTAAATAGCTAAATACAAAGGCAAGGCATTTAGCAAAAAGAATGGAAGAACTAGAAGCATGTGCATATAAAGAAGCATAAGATATTATAGACATAATTGAAACCTGTCTGGAAAACGATAATTGGTGTGTATATGTTAAAAAAAAAGATTTAGAAGAGACAAACAGGAATGGAAAAGGCAGAGATGTGGTCTGGTCTCCATTATGCCCTATATATAGTTTATCTATCTTGGATTTTTAAGAAATTGGATTTTATCTACAGTTACTCTATCTAGGATAAAAATAAGGACTGTTTGTCTTGATGCTTATGGGCTTAAACCAATTCCAAACTCAGGCATCAGGTAGAAATTCTCCTCATCTCCAGTGCACTTGGATACATAGAAGTAATAGAAATCATAGACATGTAGGGCTCAAGAGGTCAACTAGTCCATCCCTCTGTGCTTAGGCACAGTTAAGTATACCAAGCCCATCCCTGACCGATGTTTGTCTAACCTGATCTTGCAAAGTTAGGCTCATTGTGATGGATTTGATCACTATTGAAGACAGGCTACAAACTCATATTCCAGGACCATAAGCCAACCTCTAAGGAAGAGAGTTAGGATGAAGTTTTACCTGTGAGTAGGTTATTCTATAACTTCCTGCTATGATTACTTACTTTCTCCTGAAGCAACTGGGGCAATGTTTGGTGAGACAGTGGCTACCAGCCTTCAGCTCTGGGTGCCTTACTCCTTTATCCCCCTTCTCTCATTGCCAAGCCGCAGCAAGTGGCCTGTGAGGGAAAAAGAGGAACTGTCTAGAATCCAACAGTAGATTTCTGATGGCTTAAGGGTTCTGTGAATCAGATTTCTGAACTCTCTCCATGTCTCTCACTAGCCAACATCCTTTTAGATACCTACCATGCCCAGAAGATGGCATTATGCCACAGAAAGTATGACTGTAAACTTTAGAGGGAGATAGTATGAACAGGTACAAACCAGAAGGGTGTGGAGTTTAGAACTGAGTGGAGAAGAAGACTGTTGAGGTGAGGGTCTTGGTGCAGAGAAGATAAATAAATTCTTGTCAGGGTAGCCAAGAGCTCCTATGCAGATCCCTGGAGGGAGCATGTACTGAGAAATGAATGATGCATGCCAGCATTGTGTGATGTCTAAAGACATGCTCCAGGAAGGTGCGTGTGGTTTCATGAGCAGATGGAACAGTGAGGCAGAGAATAAAATGAGCCACTTGGTCAGAGGTCCACTATGATCAGGATGAGTGCCCTTCAACAATGAAGTCCATTGAAAGGGTTGACCAGCATCACAAGTAGTATAATCAAGGGTGTAGCAGGCTCATCAATCTCTTCTGGCCTACCCATCACTAGAGGAGAAAAGAAAACCACTCCTAGCAAACCCCCCAAGCCTGAGCCAGGGAAGTGAAACCCTGAGTTTGAGAGACTTTCCCAGCTGAATTGCCTGAAATTCCTGTAGGGGCCACCATTTGTAAGGCCCACCCACACAAGAACATCAGCAGCAGGGATCAAACCTGGAACCTCTGGAACTCAACTCATGAGTGTCGACTGCGTGAGCTGACACATATCGCTTCGCTATGGCTATAGCAGGCTCATCATTCTCTAGGGAGACGAGCCACCACTAGAGGAGGACAGAGTACCACTCCGAGCAAGCCAGGGTTGAAATTAAATTGGCAGAGGAAAAGGGCCCAGCAAATTTGATGTTGGCTGAGCCATAAGAACATAAGAGTCATTGCATTGTCTGTAGATGCTCCCAATTCTTGTGATCAGTCCAAAACTGGACAGAGGCATGGGCCTCCTTGAGGAGGTGATTACATTCCTCAAAGGCATCACTGATGGCCAGGATTTATTTGTCCCATACATCATAGTTTTTCTCTTCAGGAGTAAGTTTCTTAGAGAAAAAGGCACAGGTCTGAAGCAAGTGGCAAAAGCTGGTAAATTGCAAGAGGACTACATCTATCACAAAGTGTGAGGCATGAGTTTCAACCATGAAGGCCTTTGCGGGTTCCAGATGATTCAAAATGAGGGGCAGAAATAAATGTCTTTTTCAAGCAGTCAAAAACCACCTGCGAGTCAATGGATCAGGTGAAATTATCCCCTTTCTTGAGAATGGACATTATAAGAGCTATCAGATTAGAGAATCCTTGGATGAATCATTGGCAAACAACTGTGAACCTAAGGAACCACTGCACCCTGCATATGTTGGAGGGTGCCTGCCACTCAGTGATGGCTGTAATCTTGTGGGGGTCTATGGCAAGTCCCTCCAGGGAGATGACATAGCCCAGAATTCCATGGTATCCTTATCAAATTCACTTCTTTCTGGTTTTGCAGAAAGTTGATTTTGGTGCAGTCAACCAAGATCTCAATTCTCTTACAAATGAGAATATCATCTAAGTAGATGGTCACGAGTTGGTTAAGAATATCCCTGAAAACATTATTCAGGAAAGGCTGGAAGGTTATGGGGGCATTACATAGATCAAACGGCATGACCAAATATTCAAAATGGCCATATCTGGTTCAAAATGCCACCTTCCATTCATCTCCCTGACCAGGTTGTATGCTCCATGCAGGTTTCACTTGGTGAAGACCCAAGCCAAATGGAGTCTTTCCAGGAGTTCATGTATGTGAGAAAGGTAGTATTGATTGCAGAAGGTGATCTTGGTAAGCCCTCAATAATCAACACAAGGTCAGAGGGAATCATCCTTCTTGGCCATGAAAAAGATAGGTAATCCCACTGGGGAAGTTGAAGGATGGATGAATCCCTTCTGCAGAATTTCCTTAAGGTATTCCCAGAGGATCTGCAGCACATGTTCAGAGAGCATGTAAATGCATCCAAAAGGGACTTCTATTTCTAGTCACAGGTCAGTTGGGCAATCATAACTACAGTGAAAAGATAGAGCATCTGCCTTCTGTTTGTCAAGTACCGTGGCATATTGTAGGTACTTGGCAGGGATTCTGAACACTGCTGATGAAATTTTGGTTTGCAATTATAGATGCTTTGGGGCTGGCGTGTGACACAGAATGAAATCAGCCAGTGACTGGAGTTGGGCAGGCATGCTCATCAGCGCCATGGGGAACAGAAGAATATAGATCACAAGCACCAGCTGATTTGGGGGTCAGAAGCAATGAGGCAGGGGATAAGCAAGATGACTGCAGAATTCAGAGTGAGATGACCCCAGACTGCAGGATTTCTCGGTGATTGCCAACAATGATGAGTTCTAGAGGGGCTGTGTGATGCATGATGGGGCCTGAAGAGAGGAATGACCCATTCATAGCCTCTACAAGCTCCAGGAAGTCCTTGTGGAGATGGAAATTTGATGCCCCTTAATATAATTCTGGCCAAAAAGATTTCTGGAGGCTCCCAGGTTGTTTAACGCTTCTAAGTGGACATCTAGAATGGCAGAATACTGGAAGTGAAGAGGGAGACACAGTGGAGTAGTGTGCTGGTTAGGGATTGCCAAGATTCTGGCAGATATGTGGCAGCGAGATTCACTATGGAGAAGAGTGGAGCACTGACCCAACCCTACCTCCCCTACTGGGGCTGGGCACTGGTGTTTCCTGACAGAGGGGTGAACTGGACCTTGGCCGGGAACCCTGTTGCATTCCATAATACAGGCACAATCCCAATGTCTGTCACTGGTTCCTTTTATCAGTCTAGAGATGGTGCCGGAGTCAGTCAACTTGCATTGTTTCAGTGTCTGGTAGGACAACTGGGGCCAGGAGAGATGGAAGAGTTCTAGCTGGTAGGGATCAGGTGGTGGGCTGCTTTACTTAGGTTCACGCCATTTTGTTGATCAGCACTCCAGATGCAAAGATCAATTAAGACTCCCACGCTAGGCAGAGGTACCACCCATGCTAGTTCAAATTTCTTAGAGTCATTAAGCCCCTGCCTAAAGTGGTGCTGCTTCTCAGCCTCAGGCCAGCGGTGTCTGCAGTCACACTTTGAAATTCTTCCGCATATTTGGTGACGGACGTGGGACCCTGCTGGAGGGTGTGGAGAGCAGCTTCTGTTCTATGTTCCTGATTAGGGTTGTCTAAGATGCCCGTCACTGGCCATACCAAGCTCTCAAAGTGTTTAAGGCAAGGACTGGACCCTTCCAGGAGTGGGGACACCCACTTCAGAGCCTTTTCAGTGAGCAGGCTAAGTACTAATCCCACTCAGGATTGATCTGTGGGGTATGACTGTGACATGACCTGAAGATGGAATTGGTTAAGAAATCTACAAAATTTGGCATGAGCCTTATCAGACATATTGGGTCGGGGCATCTTGTGCTTACAGACAGTAGCTGTGAGAGTGGCAGGGGGGACAGAAGACACTGCTTGGGCTTGTACCTGGGCCTGGAAGGCTGCATTCTAGTCACGTGGCTTGGTGACTTGATTCCGCAGCTCCTGCAGCACTCCAAAAAAGCCTGAAGAGGTGTGCTACTCTCCTTGTGGTGCTGTTCAGAAGGGGAGTGCCATGCTGTGTGCCACACTATCTTCTAGGGGGCTGCTCAAATGGTCGCACACCGAGGTGTAGGTGGTGCAATCTGCTGGCGGGAGCCGGAGTGTTGCCTAGTGGTCAGAGCAGAATCAGAGGGCAGAACTGGAGGTGCGGTCGAGGAGTCAAGTCACTGCTCCGAATCAGGAGTCAGAACAGAAACAAAGGACAGGAAACAAGCCAATGGTCGCAGCCAGGAGGCAGAATGGAACCAGAGCTGGAGTTAAGGTCCGGACGCAAGCCAATGGTCAGAACCAGGAATTAGGAGTCAGAACTGTAGCGGCAGGCAGGGTATAGGGCTGGAGCAGAGCAGATAAGGGGGTGGAGCAAAGGCTGTATAGGAAGCACATCTGGTGCATCTGTGGGCATGGAACATACTGCGCAGCCCATGCTGGTCTTTTTCCTAGGGAACACTGTCATTTAGTGTGCGGTTTTGGGGCCCAGCCGAGCTCACTAGGTTGCTAAGCAACTGAGCCCGGAAGCAGCTGAGTTCCTGATGGGCTTGCTTTATGAAAAAAAGATCACAGCCAAGCCAGGCTGTAAAGTGTAGAGAGAAGAAAGGGTAAGAAACTCCATTAGGCAGAAGGGTATCTTGTTTGTTAAGTTTAAGCTTGAGAACGTGTGATATGATTTTATTTTAGATGTCACCCTTTGTTTCCAATAGATCTGCCTGCTCTGTTCTTTGTTAAATAAACTTATACTTGCTTTCTCTCCAAGCAAATCTAAGTGCCGTGAGTTAAGCAGAGCTGTGTTCTACAGTGTAACTGGTAAGCTGTGGTGCTCTCTTCCTTTGGGAACAGGGGATCTGGGAATTCTGTGAGCAACCAGAAGATCAGGGCCTGGGCACTCCACGGAGATGCTTTACTGAGGAGTTGGTGTGTGTAAAGAGAGAGCAGGACCTGAGGAGGCCTGGAAGTTAGTGCTTGTGTTGCCAGAGGTTGGTAGTGTAGGGGAACTGACCCCTGGTGGACACAGACCCACTTCCCTCCCTATGCTAAGGGAAGGTAGCAGCGAGGTGCCTTGCAACCTTGGGCATTCCCACCAAATGTCACACCCTTCATGGAAAATGTCAACTTTTCATTAAAATACCAAAAGCCATACCAGAACATTTTTGTTTGGGAGGCTTGGGGTTGTCTGGCAACCTTTTTTCTCTCAAGGAAAGCAGACATTTTTTCTGTTTAGTCCAAACCCAAATCTTCCTCTTGAAAAAACAGTTCGGATAGAAAATTTTTGATCAGCCCCTATCACAACAGGACTGTTCTGTAGGAATGTATTTGCCCTTTTACTTTTTTTTCCCCCCTCAGCAAGCATCTTTACAATGAGTAGCAGAACTGAAATTATAATCCAAGGAAGCATTTCTAAATAATAAATGTGCTCACATTTGGGGATTGTTTTGGGGTCTGTGAAGCAGTGTGGGTAAAATAGAAACTTGGTATTAGTTAGTTATAATTAGCCCCTATAGCTTTAAGGCAGTACCTTCCTGCTCCAGGGGGTCAGAGAGAGATAGAGGCAAGGAGGGAATGTCTGGCCATGTAGCTGAAAGAATGTAGCAAATAAGTTTATTCATACCTTAGCAAAATCTGTTGATTTGCAGCATGCTCACTTCTTCCTGGCTGAGATCTCTTAGCTATACTCCAGTGAGAAAATTAGTGTTTGTCTGTGTTGCACTCACCCTGGAAAGGCACAAAATACAAGCAAAAATAATTCCTTAAAGGCGACACTGCTAAGATAAAAATAATGTTTTATTTAATAGCCCTTATATATAGGCCCTATTGGTGTTCAGTGAAGTTATAGCCCCCAGTAGAATTGGGCTCTTTATTTAATAGGCTTTAAGACCAGAAGAGATTGCTGTGATCACCTTGTCTGACCTGTTGGATAACACAGGCTAGAAAAATTCACACAATGTTTCTTGCATCAAGCTCAATAACTTGTGACTGAACTAGACCATCTTCTTGGCAAATACTCTTTTAAATCTATTTCATGTTCTAAGAAAAAATAAATAAATCTAATTTAATTTTTACTAATTAGCCCTGCTGATGTTTTCAAAATGGCTCAAGCTTTTGGGTGTCCAACCTGAAACACTGTGGTGGGGCCCGATTTTCAGAGAGTGGGTGCTCAGCACTTTCTGGAGCACTTTAAGGGCTTCATCGTGGTCACCAAAAATCGCTATTCACTTTTGAGAATGTAGGTTTGCATTTAAGAAATTTCATAGAGTTTAAGGCCAGAAGGGACTATTAGATCATCTAGTTTGACCACCTTTATAAAACAGACCCATTTTACCCATTTGGCTCCTGTGATGAGCCCAATAAGGTGTTAGACTAAAACATTTCAGTCCCCAGGACTCTAGAGTGTGCCACAGGCAGAGAATAGGAGAGACCGATGTGCCACCACTGGCAAGAATTTCTTAGGTGAGATATGCCCAGAGAATCCCAACAGGTGACTCTTGCCTTGTGCTGCAGGAGGAAGGTGAAAACCCCCAAAGTTTCTTTCCAATTTGACCTGGGGGAAAGTTCCTTCCCGAGCCCAAATCTGGGGATCAGTTAGACCCAAAGCATGTCAGCAATATGCAACAGTCAGGCATTGAAGAAGAAGGATTCTCTGTAGCCCCTCAGAGCACCAGTCCATCCAGTCTGGAATCCCATCTCCAGCTGTGGCCAATCCTGAAGTCTCCAGAGGAAGGTGAAAAACAAAGTAAAATGAACCCAAACCCAGAAAACAGCCATAGTTTCACCGAGGTCTCTTCCTGCAGAAATAACACTTCTAACAAAAACTCAAATTCAGTTAATTTCTAAAAAGAATAAAGAGAAAACTCCCTAGCTTCAACCCTTTCTTAAAACCCTGACTTTAGAAGCCTTTCTTCCTACAGACATTCTCCCTTTTCTTTCTTCCATGCAGCCAGCCACTCTTATAACCTTTCTCCTCAGCACTTGTGCAAGGAAAGGGGGAAAGATGAGGTTCATCCAATTGGACTGTGTCATGACTCCCAATACTGGTATATTTCTGCACCCCTTTAGATTTCTGCCTGGGAGTGACAGAAGGTCATCAATAAAGTCTGATCCTGGAGTTCTTGTGCAGAACTGCAGGGTTGGGTTCTAAGATTTCACTATCATTGAGAACTGATTACTCATTTCGAAAGGAAATTCAGTTGTTCGGGGAAGTAGCTTAAGTTGGGTTCCATCTTGTGAACATCCTGATTATCTTCTTGTTGTAATGATACAGTGTTTACTGCTTTTAGTGAAGAAATAAAAAGTAGACCTAGACAGCAAAGGGCTTTTTTTTTCTCTTTATTATCAAAAACCGGAAACATATTTTTGTAATATTATTTTCAACAATCAAAACCAGATTTTTGGCCCACAACTGCCAAATAATTTTTTCAGATAAAAAGAAATGTTCAAGGAAAGCCAGCACTTTCCATGAAAATTTTTGTTTAGTCAATAACCCAATTTTCCATCCAAAAATTTTTTTAACAGCAAGATTTTTGACCAGCCCCCAAAAACAATTTGACCAAGAAGGAGAAAGAAAGTGCAATGGATGCAAAAGGAAAGAGGCAGATGGTTCAGGACATGGGTGAGGTTTTGGGAGGAGTCAAAGATGATGAATAGATGGCTGGACTGGTAGATGTGGGGGGAACTAGTGTTATTGGAAAAATGAGCTGAGAGCAAATTTGTCTCAGAAGGGTCAGCACAATCATGGCATCTTCTCCAGAGATGCTCAAGAAACTCAGGATTAAAACAGAAGAAATATATATTAAAGGTGTGACATGGTTGATGCAACAGACTTCAGTGGGAGACAGGAGCAAACCATTCCCCCAGGGAGGAGGGAGAGGAGAATTGAGAAGTGAGTCAATGTTAAATGTAATATAAAATAATTAACAATAAACAAAGCAGGTCAAAAATGGGGGGAGGGAAATCATGAAAACTTCGTCAAATTTCCTCCCTCTCCCCCTTTTTGGTCTAAATGCAATTTTCAACCAACTCTAGTGATAAGTTAGCCATATAGTATAACAGTAGATTCATTCCCTACCTTTTACCCTCTAGCAATACATCGATGAAATATTTTAAAATTAAGCCATAAAACTGGTGGGCACCTTTTCTCAGTCTGCTAACATCAGAATATTTATGATTTAACTTGAGAGAAAAAAACTTACTGAAATAAGATGTCTGGGCAAGTGGTTCTAATGGGACACTTGAGAAGGCTCAAGATATCCTAAAATTTGACATAACAATTGAGTTCACATCACTTGTGAGTGATTATGTGTGGCTTAGGTCTCCTCTATCCAGTACAAGATAGAATTTTTCAAGTAAACTTGATCTGTTGGAGAAAGAGAAAAGGGCATAACTATCGGTTTCAGGAAAGACCCTTTGGTGGATATTTTCATTATTTACATGGTGCCTTTCATTTGAGAGATCTCAAAACCATATAACAAAGTACAACAGGATCACTTCATCCACCTTCAAAATGTACCATCTCTGGCATGAAAAAGCAATGCTCCACAACACTGCAACATAATGACTGGTTGCACTTTTTCATCATTTTTTTCACAAAAATTGGCCTTTTCTCAAAATGGCAAATTTTGCAAAAGAATTGGGTTTCTTTTGAAATTGTGTGTGAATGGTGAAAAATTTTGGAAACCAAAAATGTCCCCTCCTCCCGCCCCACAGTAGCTCAATTGTCTATCAGGCTTTTGGAGGAGGGACGTTCCTTGTGGTGAAGACTGGAACGCAGGAGCTCTGGGTTAATCTCCCCTCTTTTTCAGGTTTCCTTATGTGACCTTGGGCAAGTCATTGAATCTCTCTGTACCTCAATTCCCCAACCTTGGTCTATTTAGATTGCAAACTCTTCAGGGCAGGGACTGTTTCTTAGGATGTGTTTCTCCAGTGTCTAGCAAAATGGAGTCTCAATCTGAGCTGCAGTTTGTAGGCTGTAGCACAATATACATGACACTACATCATGCATTTTGACAGACTGAAGAGGGCACCTTTATTAAGGCCGTTGTGAAATGTCTCCATTCTTAAAAGATTAACGTGGGATGTTTTTCTCAGATTAAAGATGGTTTGTTCATTTAACTTATACCTCAGAGGATGAGGCTAAAACCAGGGAGACATGCAGGACAACTGAGTAATCTAAAAGCACTCTCTCCAATACAACTGCAGGCTATATGAGATGCCTCGGCTCCAGATATGCACAGCTCTGTGTGTGTCTGCTTATCACCATGCGTGCAGAAATTGCTGCATACCAGCTCTTCTTTAATGGAGAGCTGGTTCAGAAATAGCATCTATGGTACTAAAGAAAGAAATTCACCCAACAAAGATATTATCAAAACAACATGCTTACTGTTCTTATGTCATCTCTTCAATGGTTTCTTCTTAACTATCTCCTAGCTACTGGTCGTTCCAATTCACTGTAGAATCAGATGAAACATTTAATCTGTCACTCCCTAGGCAGTCATTTTGGGGTAGTTAATTGCAGACAGTTCATATAGCTGGACATCCAGATCTACAACAGAAAGGAATAATGCCCAGATTCAGCAGAGGGTAGTCCCATTGACCTAACAAAGGCTACAAATATGCTTAAAATCAGGCATAGGGTTAGGAAGACAGTCTCCCCATGGACTGGTTAGTCCATAACTGCCTACTGCCGGGTCTCTAACACTCTTCCTTTTCACAGTAACCGTGGGGGATTTTCATCTTCCTCTGCAGCGTGGAGTGTGGGTCGCTTGCCAGGATCATTTGGGTACATCTCACTTAAGCAGTTCTCGTTGCGGGAGCCTCAGGGATTCATATACTTTGGCTCTTCCCATTCTTTGCCTATGGCACACAATAATTCAGTCTTCTGATGCTTGTAATCCTATAGACTACTTTTGGTTGTTGGATTTAGTGTGCAATGTGGGTAGGGGTGGGTGCCCTGATCCTGCCTAGCCATGGGGCCGCCCCAGAGATTTGTGGATTTGCAGGATTGAGCCAGATCTGGGAACTTTGCTTCACAATGCGTGGTGTGATGCCATCAACTGTGGTCATTCTGGCTGGTACAATGGTCCTCATAGACTCATAGACTCATAGGTCAGAAGGGACCAATATGATCATCTAGTCTGACCTCCTGCACAAGGCAGGCCACAAAACCCTACCCATACACATTTATAACAACCCCGAACTCATGACTGAGTTATTGAAATCCTCAAAAGTGAGATTTGAAGACCTCAAGCTGCAGGGAATCGATCAGCAAGCGACCCATGCCCCACGCTGCGGAGGAAGGCGAAAAACCTCCAGGGCCTCTGCTAATCCGCCCCGGAGGAAAATTCCTTCCCGACCCCAAATATGGCGATCAGCTAAACCCCGAGCATGTGGGCAAGACTCACCAGCCAGCACCCAAAAAGGAATTCTCTGCAGTAACTCAGTTCCCATCCCATCCAACATTCCCACAGACCATTGAGCAGACTTATCTGCCGATAATCCAAATCAATTGCTCAAATTAAACTATCCCATCATAACATCCCCTCCATATACTTATCAAGCTTAGTCTTAAAGCCAGATAAGCCATTTGCCCCCACTACTTCCCTCTGAAGGCTGTTCCAGAACTTCACT
>ML675608.1:9296131-9379926 GCA_007922155.1 Mesoclemmys tuberculata | reverse complement strand
CATGGCTTTCCAACTCTGTGCCTGGCGGTTCAGGCCTCACACTGCACCGTGGGACACCAACAAGGCCTGGGCTGCTGGCAGGCCCCTGCCCCTTCCTTCCTCTGGCTTGTAGGTTTCTCTACTGTGGTCTCCTCTGGAATCTCCCCCTGGAAACTCCCACTGAAACTCCCCTGTTAGCAGCCCTGTTTGCTGGCTCCTGTGCCGCTGCAGCTGTCCTCAATAGACTATGCATATTTGATAATTATGATGATTTAGTGTGCAGTTGCCTGAGGGCTGTTGATGGCCAGTGATGTACAGGAGGTCAGACTAGATGATCTGATGGTCCCTTCTGGCCTTAAACTCTGTGACCCTACAAAACAGATGGTACTGGCCACTATCTGATGAGATGGGAAAATGGCCTAAAGTGGAACACTGCTCTGATCCTTTATTGTAGTTCCTATGCACTCATTTGAATAGCATCAGGTATTTTTCCTCCATACTTTTAAGTATCTGATATTTCATTAGTCTGCATTCACTTTCTATGTACAATGCATACTCTGGGTCAAACTATTCTCTCACTCAAAATCAATGCTGATCCAGTGAAGTTAATAAAGTTACAAAGAATAAATGAGAGCAGAATTTGGCCACCTTTCACACATACAAAAACAAACAGCAGAACTTAGATGAGATGCTTCATAATTTCTCTGATTTTTTTTTTAATTTGTACAAACTCGGTACATCAAAATAAAATAATTATCAAAAATAAAAATTCAGCTTAATTAACCTCATGTTGACTATAACTTACATTTTAACTTTGCTCATAGCCGCAGGTTTTGCTTTGTGGAAAACACTGAGATGTTGGCAATAAGAAAAGACACGGGGCAAATCACACTTCTTTAGCACCATGGGGAGAATCTTAAGTGACAGATATACATGGGCTAATTACTTTTAATGGTTTCCCATTGCTTTGACTGATGACACAGTGTCAAACACCATACATCCCCCCGCGATAAGGTAGCATCTCGTTTCTTGGCACTGTATCTTTATAACTGCTTCGTTACTTCAGGGGAGCTGTGTTCTCTAAAATGCCTTTCCCCATGGCTTAAAGTAAAGATTTTTTAAATAAATAAATACAGTTTATGTTGGGCATCTACCACTTGGAGGTCTAATGATTATTGACTACCCTCCAGCAGACATCAGGGAGCCTAGCCTCAGGCCCTTCCAACTCGGCCCCAAATGTGCCGAATGTTAACACATGTTTCTAGATTCTGGCTGGGATTGGACACAAACAAGGCAGTCAGAATGGACCATTTAGTGTACAAGTCAAGATGACAGATCTCTCCTTAATACAAGGAAGACAAAAATTCGTATCTTATTGAAAAAGGCAGAAGAGCCCCGGGTGCTTTCACTTTGTGATTCTGCAGTGAAAAGTGGGTAGTGTCAATATAAGTCTATGTCACCAGCTCACAGCTGCCACTCTGAATTGACCCTGTGAGCTGCAGACAGAAAGGCCTTCCATTTCCAAATTCTCTCAAATGTTCATTTACGAGGGAGAGCGCAAGGTGGAAAAAAGCCAACAAGTTACTCTTAACCATGGGAGAGAAGGGGGAAAAATGCCTTAATACCATGAGAATTTCTATTGCCTGATTCTACTGAAAGAATGAAAAACACTGTCAACTGAGGAGGATGCTTTGACAAGATAAGCTTTATGTTGTGTAAATCACGTTCCTGTAATCCCTCATAAGTCTCCAGATCCTTCTCAGATAGAGTAAAACAACATTAAATATTTTCTCAACACTCACCAGAGCTTAACTATTAAAAGTTGAAATATCTTTCAAAGATATTTTGAACTCTGCATTCTTTTCTCCTGGATATCCCCAAAGAAAAGAAACAAAAAGTAGAATAAGTATTAGTTAGGATGACATTTCCAAAGGAAGAAAAAGATAAACAATTATAAGACAAAAATTAGTATATATTTCTCAGTATAATTATATTGTAACATAATAGCATTCATGGATGAAGCTGTTTCTGTTTCTGTCTCATGTGAATTATTTATTGTGATCAGATGTTTACTGTGTTGATAAGGCGGGGGGGAAGGGGGGAGAGGGAAGAATCAGAGATTCCAAATTATGGAAATTAGCAAAAATAAAGGACCATCATAGGGTAAATCAGCATACTCCATTGGCTTCAATAGAGCTATGTCGATTTACAGCTGATGAGCTGGCCAAAAGCTGTATCACCATAGGAAATTTGTCTTACACACTTTACAAACATACTTCAAAGCCCCTTACAAAGTTTATTAAGCTAAACCAAATTCAGGACACTTTAATTTTGAATGAGAATGTCCACACAGGAGTTTAAAGCAGTTTAACTACTCCACTTTTAATTCAGACTTTTAGTTAATTCAGATTAATTTTCCTTAGTGTACTCTTGTAGACAAAACTCTTAGACAAAACTCAACAATCGCTGTCTCTGAATAAGGATAAAAGGGCAGAGTTTCAATGGAAGTAAGGCACATACCCTGCTTAGACAATTTTGAAAATCCCACTGGGAAACTACCTTTGAAAAGCTGACCCTAAGGCCTAGAGATTCCTCTCTGCACTAGTGTGGAGCCTGGGACAGACATAGAGATCTGTTGATTTTTGCCTATTCTTGGCGCCCATGCTTCAGCCATTATTTTAAGTGTACAATTATAATATAGTGTATGGCATTTTGGTAATATGCTTCTTCATAGGTTGGAGAGGAGTATAGGCCTACATTGGCTTACATTAATGATTCCCAGATTCCCATTGACTTTAATGGGATTTGTATCAGCCTTTATGTGAATGAGTCTCAACATTAATCTGACAAATGCTGGTTTTCTTCTCACATTTTTTCCAATGCTGAAATAACCCCCTTTCCTCCCTCCCCCCGCCCCCTAGAGATACCAAAAGAAATTAATGAAATACTTTTAGCTGGTCTTGATCATCTAGTGATAGGCAAAACTCAAAAGAAGCAGAATTTAGCTTCATTTCACATGAACGTCCAGAATTTCAGTTATTTAACTATAATTTCTCTGGTTATATGCATGTTGTTGATAGGCCCCATGATGCTATGTACTGTACAGACACCTAGTGAGAAACAGTCAATGCCTTGAAGAGTTCAGTCTAAATAGATTAAACAGGCAAAGTGTGGAAGGGGATACAGACGTATAGTGACATGGCCAAGGTCACAGAACAAATACTTAAAAAATAAATACCTTATGCTAGACTCTACACAAAAGGTTCCAGGGTTTGACCTCTCACAGACATCTTGGTCAACTCTGAACTGAATATGAAACAATCATGGCAGTTGTGGACATTTAATGCACAAACTGAAAATGAAGGACCCTTCAGCATGTGAATGTGGCTTCCCATGACAGCCCATCAAAAATATCACCACATATTGCCCAATTTATAAATATGAAGGAGGCATAACTGCAGTAAATTATGCTACTCCTGTTGTAGCCATCTGGTTCAATCAACTTCAGGTGAAATTGTACTTGCTGCTCTACACCAGCCATGCAAAAGAAGAGGAAGAAGAGAATTCTAGTGGTAGAGCCAGATATAGACCCCTCCATTCCAGTGCCCTGTCCACTAGACCATGCTGCTTCCCAGTGCATGATGCTGCTAAAGTAGGCTCCAGAAATTGAATTAACTTTATTGAGTCAACACAAAGCAAAGCAGGGGACGAAGGTTCAACAGATTTTTACAGGACTTTTTTTTACACTCTCTGCAAGGTAAGCTGGTGCCTCATTCTTTATTCATTCAGATTCCTTTGTTCCTTCTTTTATATTTAGTAAATCAAAAAGGAGGAAAACTAGGTTTTTTAATATGTTGCTGACATAATTATTGGAGCACACCGAAGCAATGGAAATGCTGAGAGAAAAATGTCAGACAAAAAAACATATACATTGAAGAGATGCAAAGCTATCTTTGGATCTGGACATTTCCTCCTTATGCTTCATCTAAGCATCCATAGCACCAAGCATCCATAGGTCCTGTTTTACAGACACTGCAATTGCTGTAGTGTCTGTGCAGTTCTAAGCTGCACCTACATATCTGTCTACATTTAGATATATAAGCCTTAAAGACATTTAAGGCAAGCGTCATGCTTGGACTACATGGCCACACAGGGAACTAAGTGCTCTACAGCAAGAATAAGGGCTACACAATCCAGATTATAGGAGGTTCACATGAAGAACATTTTAGGAGGTAGAGAGTACAACTGGATTCAGGACTTCGTAACATCCTCTGTAAGTTATTTATTAGTTTGTGTTCCTAATTTCTTCCTTTTCTCCCCTTCCCAATGGCAGCAGTGCTTGATTAAAGACCTCAGACTTTGGCCCATGTACACTTCTTGACCATTTAAAGTAGGCTAAGCACTTTGTATAATTCTGGAAGCCCCTCCCCATTAAGGAAGCCACATCACGTTAACAAGAAAGAATAAATAATTGTGATAATGCTATCATTAAAGTTAAGATGTTCCATAGTCTCTTTTCAATAGAATGGACTGATGACACATATAACTTACCCTCTGAAGCCCATAAATCATTTCCCATCTGTAGAATTGGTCTAATAGTGTTTGCTCACTTGAGCAATTTGAGATCTATGGATGAAAAGTACTAATTTATATTGTTAAATACATATCAAAACCAATTATAATGTATCTAAACTGAATGTCTTATAAATAAACTAACGCACCCAATTGTCAATATAATCCTATATGTATATATATACAACCAATATATGGTTTTAAATAATGAGGAGGATTTTTAACTAGTTTCAAAGGGGGCAGGTGACAAAGAAACACAGGTAAGCCAAAAAAAAGTGACTTTAACAGAAGTCTAGATGTCGAGGGGGGAGGAGGTCATGGAAAATTACAATAGGATCATAGGAGCAACAAGGGGGGAATCTGCCCAACGTCTTGGATGTCTGTACACAAATGCAAGGAGTATAGGGAAGAGGTGGAAATATTACTACGTAAGCTAAAATGTAACTTAATTGGTATCACAGAGACATGGTAGGGCAAGTCCCATGACTGGAATATTGGCATAGAGGAGTGTAGCTTCTTCAGGAAGGACAGGCAGGGCAAAAAGTGGGGGAGGGTTGCATTATATATCAACATATACACTTGTTGTGAGTTCCAGGAGGAGGTAAGATGCAGACCAGTTGAAAGTCTCTGGATAAAGATAAAAGGGGGGAAAAATAGGGATGAGGTCATGATAAGGATCTTCTATACACCACCAAATCAGGAACAGACAGCATACAGGACATTTCTAGAACAAATAAAAGAAATATCCTAAACACATGATTTGATAGTAATGGGGGACTTTACGCAGATGTCCATTAGAAAAATAATTTGGCAAAATACAAAATTTCCAATAAGTTAATTTTGTTTAAGAAAGTGGAGGAATTAACCAGGTGGACAGCCATTTTAGACTTGATTCTGACCAACAGTGATGCATTGATAATGAAGGTGGAAGTCAATTTGGGTGAAAGTGATCATGAAATAATAATAGATTTAATTATTCTAAGGAAATGAAGGCATGAGAGCCGCAGAATAAGGAAATGGATTTCAAAAAAGCAGACTATAACAAACTCAGTGACCTGATAGGTTAAGTCCCATTGCAAAAAGGAATTCAGGAAAGCTGGCAGTCTCACAAACAGACAATATTAAAGGCATAACTGCAAATTATCCAAATGTGAAAGAAAGAGAGGGAGAATAGTAAGAGGCTAATATGGCTCCATCAGGAGCTCTTTAATGATCTGAAAATAAAAAAGAAGACACCTACAAAAAGTGGAAACAAGAACGAATTGATAAGGAGGAATAGAAAAGAATGGCACAAGCAGGTAGGGACAAAATCAGAAAGGCTAAAACACAAAAATAATTACATCTAGCAAGGGACATAAAAGGCAATAAGAGGAGATTTGATGGACTCATTGTCCATGAACTTATCTAGTTCTTTTTTGAACCCTGTTATAGTTTTGGCCTTCACAACATCCTCTGGCAAAATGTTCCACAGGTTGACTGTGCGTTGTTTGAAGAAATAGTTCCTTTTGTTTGTTTAATACCTGCTGCCTATTAATGTCATTTGGTGACCCCTAGTTCTTGTGTTATGAGAAGGAGTAAATAACCCTTCCATATGCACTTTCTCCACCAGTCATGTTTTTATAGACCTCTATCATATGCCCCTTTAGTCATCTCATTTCCAAACTGAAAAGTCTCACTTTTATTAATCTCTCCTCACATGGAAGCTTTTCTGTACCCTTAATCATTTTTGTAAATCTTTTCTGTACATTTTCCAATTGCAATATAGATGGGGCGAACAGATCTGCATGCAGTATTCGGGATGTGAACATACCATGGATTTATAGAGAGGCAATATGATATTTTCAGTCTTATTACCTAGCCCTTTCGTAATGATTCCCAATATTCTGTTAACTTTTTTGACTGCCACTGGCCACTGAGTGGATATTTTCAGAGAACCATCCACAATGACACCAAGATCTCTTTCTTGAGAGGTAACAGATAATTTAGACCCCATCATTTAATATATGTAGTTGGGATTATATTTTCCGATGTGTATAAGTTTGCATTTATGAACACTGAATTTCATCTGCCATTTTGTTACCCAGTCACCCACTTTATAACTGCAGTCTGCTTTGGACTTAATTGTCTTGAGTAGTTTTTTTATCATCTGCCAATTTTGCCACCTTACTATTTACCCCATTTTCCAGATCATTTATGACTATGTTAAACAGTATCGGTCCCAGTGAAAACACCTGGGGAACACCGCTATTTACCTCTCTCCATTCTGAAAGCTGACCATTTATTCCTATCCTTTGTTTCCTGTCTTTTAACTAGTTACTTATCCAGCACAGGACCTTCCCTCTTATCCCATGACAATGTACTTTGCTTAAGAGTCTTTGGTGAAGGACTATAAAATCATAGAATATTAGAGTTGGAAGGGACTTCAGGAGGTCATCTTGTCCAACCCCCTGCTCAAAGCAGGACTAACCTCAGCTAAATCATCCCAGCCAGGGCTTTGTCAAGCCACAGCTTAAAAAACCTCTAAAAATGGAGATTCCACCACCTCCCTAAGTAACCCATTCCATTGCTTCACCAACCTCCTAGAGAAAAACATTTTCCAAATGTCCAAACTAGACCTGCCCCACTGCAATGTGAGACCATTGCTCCTTGTTCTGTCATCTACTACCATTGAGAACAACCTAGCTCCATCCTCCCTGGAACCCCCTTTCAGGTAGTTAAAGGCTGCTATCAAATTCCCCCTCATTCTTCTCTTCTGCAGACTAAACAAGCCTAGTTCCCTCAGCCTCTCCTCATAAGTCTTGTGCTCCAGCCTCCTTATCATTTTTGTTGCCCTCCGCTGGACTCTCTCTAACTTTTCCACATCCTTTTTATAGTGGGGGGCCCAAAACTGGGCACAATACTCCAAATGCGGCCTCACCAATGCCGAATACAGGAGAATAATCACTTCCCACGATCTGCTGGCAATGCTCTTACTAATGCAGCCCAATATGCCATTAGCCTTCTTGGAAACCAGGGCACACTGCTGACTCATATCCAGCTTCTTATCCACTGTGACCCCCAGGCCTTTTTCTGCAGAACTGCTGCCTAACTCGTCGGTCCCCGATCTGTAGCTGTGCATGAGATTCTTCTGTCTTAAGTGCAGGACTCTGCACTTGTCCTTGTTGAACCTCATCAGATTTCTTTTGGCCCAATTCTGCAATCTGTTTAGGTCCTTCTGTATCCTATCCCTCCCTTCCAGGTATCTACCACTCCCCCTAGCTTAGTGTCATCTGCAAACTTGCTGAGGGGGCAATCTACCCCATCCTCCAGATCATTAATGAAGATGTTGCAGAAAATTGGCCCCAAGACTGACCCTGGGGCACTCTGCTTGTGACCATCTGCCAGCTAGAAATGGAGGCATTGATCACTAGTCATTGAGCCCTATACTCTAGCCAGTGCTCTATCCATTTTATAGTCCATTCATCCAACCCATGCTTCTTTAACTTGCTGATAAGAATCCTGTGGGAGACTATATCAAAAGCTTTGCTAAAATCAAGGTATATCACATCCACCAATTCCCCCACATTCACAGAGCCAGACACCTCTTCATAGAAGGCAATCAGGTTGATCTGGCATGACTTGCCCTTGGTGAATCCATGTTGACTCTTCCTGATCACCTTCCTCTGTTCCAAGTGCCTTAAAATGGACTCCTTGAGGACCTGCTCCATGATTTTTCCAGGGATTGAGATGAGGACAACCAGTCTGTAGTTCCCTGGATCCTCTTTCTTCTCTTTCTTGAAGATGGGCCCTATGTTTGCTTTTTTCCAGTCATCAGGGACCTCTCCCAATTGCCATGAGCTTTCAAAGATAATAGCCAATGGCTCTGAAATCACATCAGCCAACTCCCTCAGCACCCTAGGATGCATTGCATTTGGCCCCATGGAGTTGCATATGTCCAATCTTTCTAAATAGTCCTGGACCTGTTCCTTCAGCACTGAGGGATGTTCACCTCCTCCCCATTCTGTGCTACCCAGTGCAGTAGTCCGGGAGCTGACCTTGTCTGTGAAAACAGAGGCAAAAAAGGCATTGAGTACCTCAGCTTTCTCCGCATCCTTTGTCACTAAGTTGCCTCCCCCATTCTCTTTTGTGTTTAAGCTCACCAATGACTTCTTTGTTAAGCCAAGCTAGGCACTTACCATATTTGCAATTCTTTCTGCACATCAGGATGGTTTGTTCCTGAGCCTTCAATAAGGTTTCTTTAAAATACAGCCTTGTCAAAAGCTTTTTGAAAATCTAAGTACGCTATATCTACTGAATCACCCTTGTCCACATGCTTGTTGACCCCCCTCAAAGAATTGTAGTCATAATTTCTCTTTACAAAAACCACATTAACTCTTTGCCAACCAATCGTGTTCATCTATGTACCTGATAATTCTGCTCTTTTCTATAGTTTCAACCAATTTGCCTGGTGCTGAAGTCAGTCTTACTCGTCTGTAATTGTTGGGGTTGCCTCTTGAGGCTTTTTTAAAAATTGGCAGCACATTAGCTATCCTCCAGTCATCTGGTACAGAAGCTGATTTAAATGATAGGTTACATACCCCAGTTAATAGTTCTGCAATTTCACATCTGAGTTCCTTCAGAACTCTTAGGAGAATACCATCTGGTCCTTGTTATTTATCACTGTTTAATTTATCAGTTTCTTCCAAAACCTCATCTAATGACACCTCAGCCTGGGACAGTTCCTCAGATTTATCACTGAAAAAGAATGGTTACGTTTTGGAAATCTTCCTCACGTCCTCAGCTATGAAGACTGATGCAAAGAATTCATTTAGTTCTTCACAATTGCCTTATCTTCATTGAGTACTTCTTTTACCATCTCAATCATCCAGTGGCCCCATTCTTTGTATAACAGGCTTCCTGCTTCTGATGTGCTTTAAAAAGGTTTTGCTGTCAGTTTTTGAGTCTTTGGTTAGCTGTTCTTCTAATTCTTTTTTGACCTTCCTAATTATATTTTTACACCTCACTTGCCAGAGTTTATGCTCCTTTCTATTTTCCTCAGTAGGATTTAACTTCCACTTTTAAAGGATGCCTTTTTGCCTCTGACTACTTCCTTTACTTAGTTGTTTAGCTACAGTGCCATTTTTTTTGGTCCTCTTACTATATTTTTAATTTAATTTTTTAAATTTAAATTTAATGTTTAATATTGCAACTCTTCAGAAAGTATTTTTATAGAAACAGGCTTAAATCACAAAATTCTCACCTGGATCTAGAGTTTCAAATATCCCATAGCTTGAGGAATGTTCATATTCTGGATTTTGGTTACACCTATTATAATGACATGATCCATTTAAAAAATTCTGATCCAGATCAGAGATTAGTTCAGTGGTGTTGGGATAAAGGGATACCATTCAGGTCCATTTCTGCAGCTTTATGGACTTTAATTTAGATGACCCCCCTAATTAATTTCCAAAGGACCAGATCCTGAACTGGTGTAAATTACTTAAATTTCTTCAAAGAAACTATGACAATTTACAAGAGCTGAGGATCTGGTCCAAAAATGTGTTTCTTTACTTTTAGACGCTGTGCCAAACAAATGTGCACACTTGTACACATGATAGTAAAATGGGACAAGTCAGCATCATTTTGAAAATCTCTGACCTTCCTTATGATTATCTCATATTCTGCTCGTGAGCTTGGACAACACCCACTGAAATCAATGGGATTTTTTTTCTATTGACTTCAATAGGCATTGGAGGATCTTTCATGAATATAAATATGTACAATACAGAATCTGATCATTTGATTATGGTGTTATATTATAGTGTCATTCACTATCACTCTCCCATCATTTTATCTCCATCACTTTATTACACATCCACACAAAGGTATTGTATTAAAATGCCTTGTAAAGGATCGAATGCTGCAGTGTGTACTCCTGCAAGGAAAAAAATACTGTAAAGTATGTGCAACAGTTAAACATCAAATAGGTCTGGTCCAATGAAGCCGCATACTAACCATACTGTTCCATAAACTTGTACTAAGGATGTAGCTGGTACATATATATTAGCAGACCTGAGAGAATTTACATTGTATCTGTTAAGGTTAAAAGTGACTTTTAATTAAACAAATGCAATACAAACTTTAACAGAAGAAAAATCCAGCTAATTTTATCCAAATTGTGGCATGTATTGATAAACATATGTTAGCATTTAACTATTCATTCTTTTGGAGAAAACTGGTTAACCCCTTAAGTGTTTTGCCCCGAAGGCAGACATTAAAAGTTAATTATAACCACATGGGACAAGCCCCTGGAGGAGCATGACAGCATTAAACTGCTACCAACCAAGCATGCAGGATGCAGAGCGCTCTGAATGAACACCATGTACAAAAAGGATGCTGTCTCCTTGAATGAGTTTTCAGAAGTTAAAAACACGCTACTTTTTGCATGCATGGGAAAAAAGGCAGATTGCAAAAATTCCACTTGGAGTGGGAAAAAAAACAAACAAACTTCCAGCTGAAGAAGAATTAGAGCAAATGAAAGCACTGAGTAATGTGATTAAGCAATATGGTACAGGAGAGGCCACCGTGAGTATGGTTGTATTTAGCTCTACTAAGGATGCTATGGTGAACATTTCAAAATGCCTTTGATTATTATCTTATAATAATCTTCTCCAGCCACACATAGCATCACACAGCCATGGAGGGTGATTTTATCGGTTTGCAGTAGCCATCATGGTTTTCAGTTATATTAGGCTTCCCAAAACGTTCACTACTACGTCATCACTAAAATGCAGTCATTCCTATGAGCGGGTGACACCTAACATCCTCGGGAGGGGGACTTTTGGCCAAGGACACAGAACAAACCTTTGCTCTTAAAAAACGAAAGGCAACATTAGCATTGGACCAGGACTCAGGAGACCTGGGTTCTATTTCTTGCTTTGGCCGCTGACCCGCTATGTGGCATTAGGTAAATCACTTCACCTCAGTTTACCCTCCTACTTTTTGTCTGTCCTATGTATTTAAAAACGGTAAGCTCTTCCAGGCAGGGAGTATTTCTTACTAAGTGTATAAACAGTGCTTAGCATAATAGGATCCTGATATCAATTGGGGCCACTAGCAAATATGAAAAATTATTATTTATTATAATAATAATACGGAAGTGTCATTTCTCTTTCTCGTTTATACTAAGGCCACTTTACACCACATAGCCAGGTAAACAGGCTGTAAAGTGGATGTAAGTGTAATATGGCTTATACTTTAAGGCCCCTTTCCATTGCCAGTAATGCAAATTGGCCTTTGTTTATGCAAAGGGGGCAGTGGGTCTGCTTCAAAAGCAAGCAGTGACTGGGCCCAGTCAAACCCCATTCCAGGTGTTTTGGATATGTGGAGAGAGAGGACGTGACCCCGAGATGATGAGTAGTGTCTAGGTGTTTCTAGATTATTGTTTCTTTAAGGGCCTGGGACCAGAAGCCTTATGGGATAGGGTGAGGCAAGGCTTCCCATCTTTCCCAACCAAACAAGATGAGGCCTGGGAAAGAAGTTAGGTTTTAACCTGTCTCTTTCCACATAAGAGGAGAGGAGTCAGTAGGAAAGGAGGCCTGCCAGTGGGCCTCTTTCAATCCAGGGAGGACTGAAGAAGAGACTGAGAAGGACTGGTCAACTGTAGGAAGCGGATCTAACCCTGTAGCTGATGGTGATAAGCGCAGCGCCAAGGAGGGGAGCTGTGAGACTCTTCTGTAAGGAGCAGAAGGCTTTGGAAGAAAGATCCTCAGGGAGGCAGAATAGGGTCCTGCTGGGGATTGGGAGGAAGAACCTGAGCTGTTTATAAATTGGAGAGGGTTCATGGAACAGCCATGGGAATAATTAAAGGATTAGAAAATATGCCTTAGAGCAGTGGCTTCCAACCTGTGACCTGTGGGCCAAAAGTGGCCCGCAAGGTCTTTCAAAGTGTCCCATGGCTCACCCCCTGCTGACTTCAGAAGGGAGCGCTGCCAAAGGGCCCAGGCAGAGCGCATTGCCATAGGGCTACAAGACCGGTGCAGGGTCCTTGATGCTGCCAAGGGGACCGGAGATCAGTGCTCCCCTCTTGCTGGCTGTAGCAGGGAGCACAGGAAAGCACTATGCCTGGGTTCCTAGGTATTGGGCTCCCTGATGGAGCCAGAAGGAGGGGAGCACTGATCTTCTGGCTGCAGAAAGAAGCCACTGCCTTGGGACCCCGGGGGAGTGCATGGGGTTACTGGAGGCATGCAGCTTCCGTGCTGCAGCCGGGGGGATGGGAGATCAGCAAGGAACCCTATTCCATTCATTATTGGTATTATGGTTGCATATCAAGGCCCCAAACAAGACTGAGATTCCCTGGTAAGAAATGTGGGGGGCTGAGTCTCACTCCAGTGTATTTTCAGTACAAAGGACTAGAATTCCTTTGTGAACCTGGGCAAGTCACTTCATTTCTCTGTTCCTTATATGTGAAATGAGGGGACATAGAGTCATTTTTGTTTGTTATGCATTCAGATAGTACAGTGATGAGGGACAGAGAAACAACTAGAAATGGCTATGCTTCCATGGGTGTTAGAGTGAGTCTTTAGGTGCTGTTCTGGCCCCACATTCAAGCACGCATCTCCCCCTCTTGTACAGAGGAGTTGGAGGTGCTCTGTCACCTCTACAACAGCATTCCCCCTTCCCTCCAAGTCTTGTGGAGAGGCTTTATGGGTCACAGGATCTTTGGCTAGAGAAGGGCTGGCCTGGAGGATTAGCACTGACCCACTATTAGACCGTTAGAGCTCAAGATGGAAAGATTATACAGCCCATAGCTTTATTACTTTACTACAGCCCCTCTTCCATGGTGAGAAGGCCCCCTAAAAAAGGGTAGTTGATGTCTGCAGGATCCCTGACAGAGAATGGAGCCTCCAGAGACTGAGCTGGGGTGGATAGGTGGGCCATTTGCTCAGCTGGCCCTGGCCTCCCCAATCCATGGCATTTGGGAGCTGGCCCTCACTGACTGCCCTGCATGGGTGAACCCAGCACCCTCCTTCAACATCATGAGAGCAGAGAGAGCCTATAGGCAGACCTTCTGGCATGCAGCAAATTTGCATATGGGGCAGACGTGTGACCCTTCTGCCTGACAGAGTCGGCAGCAGCAAGGGCCGGGTTCTAATTCGAGGGGTCCCTGTCAACGATACAACACCAAACCGGCTCGAGCCCCCACCCAGTCTCCTGGGAAATCACACACTATCCCCTGGGCACCCCGAAGGGCAATACTTCCCCTCTCGCAAGCACAGAGTCTGAATGTAGAAAGTAAACCTTTTAATAACAGAAGGGAAGTAACACAGCACTGGTTTGGGAAACAGTGCAAACAGAATTCATGAACTCAATGAGCCAAACCCACCCCAGAGTACGGGGCATGTCCTTTGCCTCTCCCTTCTTGCTTTCCCTGTACTGACCACCACAATTGCAATGTCCACCTCTCGGCTGGGGTTCAGCCAGACCCCTCTGCAAGCGCCTGCTGGATGCAGGCTTGACCAGGCATCCTCTGCTCCTGCCTCCCACCACCTCCTGGCCTCACCGAGTCCCAGCTGCTGGCTCTCACCATCTCCCAGTGCCAACCACTCCTGGCTCCGACTGTCTGCTGGCCCCCTCTGTCTACAGATGCTAACTGATCCTGGCATCTGCAAGTGCTGCCCACTCCTGGCTCCTGCTGTCTGCTGGTGCCAACCGATCCCACCGTCCGCTGGCATTCACCGCTGTTGCTCCTGCCATTTATTGATGCCGCTCAATCCTGCCATCTCAGGTGCTGCCCACTGCTGGCACCTCTCTTGTGGTTGTCAGTCAAGGTTTCCCAGTCTCTCTAGTGATTCAGCTCTCAGTGAATTTCAGCTCATGAGAAAACCTTCTGCTGACACAGAAGTAATGCCCCTGCTTTTGACAAAAAAAGACTCCAAGAGGAATAATTAGTTCTACCATTTAACGGTGGGAGGAGATCATCAACCCATGCCTGAGGGTAGCCCTTTGACAAGGTTACTGCCATCTCAATAGAAAACTCCTCACCCCTCCCTCTCCTTGCAATGCTGAAACATCTGTCCGCAACCCTTTTGGGGCTCTATTTGGGTGAGAGTGAATATTTTATCAGAACAGGCTAAACACAGATCTGATGCCATTTGTTCATACAATCGAAGGACAACATTTCATTACCCCTGCAGTTAACACAAAAGTGACTTGTAATGCCATACCAGACACACTGACCATTTCCCATCATCACACCTAGTGTGCTTATGCGGTATGCTGAGTACTCGATTGTACTCATGCAAATACAAAGCCCATGCAAACAACATGCCCCCTTTCAGCTGCTGAGCAGTGAAAGTGCCACTCAAACACTCAGGCCTTGCTTACAGACGCAATGGCATGAGATACCTCCAGTCACTGCTATGGTGAGAGGCCCAAAGCAGGCCAACGCCGCTCCCAGAGGTGGTTCGCAATGGCTGGGGAATTGGTGCATCCCAAGGTCAACCTCCAGTAGCAGGGCTGATATAAAGCCCGAGCATCTCCAAAACGCCTCCTGCTGAGAGCAGCAATAGAAAACAAGTGATCACTTCACCAGGGGGTCAACCAAGTCAAGGAAGGAATTACTTCCAGATGGGAGAATCTGTGGTTTCAGAAACATTTTTTCCTTTAACCATCTCTAATTTGTTTGCTTTGTTGGGTATGGAACCTGTATAAACCAGAGCATGGGGTTTGGCAGTGGATATATCTCATAGAGATAGAAGTTTTCAGCAGAGGGTGACTGAGATACTAGAAGCAGTGAGAAGAAAAAGCATCAAGGGAGTCTTTTGCAAGGGCTTCAAGAATTCAAGTCCCCAATTCTATTTGTCTCAGGTACTTTAAAGTCCCTGTACCCTCTGAGTGCCTCACAACCTTTAACGTAGATATTCTCACAATGCTCTTGGGAGGCAGAGCATTCCCTTTATAACAATAGGGAACATAGGTACAGAGAAACTAAATGACTTTACCAAAGTCACACAGGAAGTTTGTAGCAGAGAGCAAAACCTCTAGGTCATGGAATAAAATAGTCAGCACTGGCTTGTTGTTAGAGCTGGATTGAAAATAAATGTTTTCCAAAAAATCCAAGACACAGGAAACTTCTTTCAATTTTTTTATGGAAAAAAAAAATCTGGTTTTGACTGAAAAACTCAGCTATTCCTGATCTAATGCAGTTTATCCATCACCCCTTGTTGAGGGCTGTGCCTAAATTGCCCACCTAGCCCACAATCCTAAGATGGACCAATATTTAAGAAAATAATGAGCCAAGACACGTTTACAGCTGTGATTTTCATTCCTGTCACCATAAATTCTGTAATCTCGGCCAAACCGGATGCAGAGGACTTTTTTGCCACCTGTTGTCACAGGGCCTGTGCAGTCACATAATCATCATCCATAATACATCCAAGAGATCATTGAAACCCAGTGTCAAAGGCCCTGCCACATATGAACATATGGTGTGGTGAGCCTATCGGCTACATGACAGCTTCATGCCCTAGGCTAGTTAGACTGGACATTGCGTAAGGAAATATACTGGAGGGAAGACCCCTGCAATGGCTGGGGAATTGACTAAATGGACCTAAGTGAAAAGACCTATCTCTAATGTCTATGGGCTAGATTGAGCCCTTAGGCTCAGTCCTGAGTAAAACGGCTGCATATAATTACTCTGCCTTTAAAGCAGCCCTGGGAAGGAGCTGTGACTCACAGCTATGATTCCTCCCCTCTTGTGCTGGAATGGGAGGAAGTAAGTTACTGCAGCCCTTGAAAGGGTGCAACTGACTTTGCGCTCAACATAGATCCCAGGTCAAGTAATGTGTCGGGAGCGTCCTTATTCCCTTCTCAAGACAAAAGTACAACGTAGCCCAGTGATTCTGGGACAGATTCTGCCACCCGTACTCAAGTGGAGTATTAATCACTCTGAGGAGATCCCTACTCAGAGAACAGACCCATTGAAATCAATAGGAGTGTTTGCAGAGTGAGGTAAAGATGGCTAATTTTAGTCCTAAGTGGGTAGTTGTGATCCTGGATTCCATATAGATACATCTCCTTGCTCGGAGTGAATCAGTTGCAATGGGTCAACTGGACAAAATAGGCAGCAATTCTTTTGCAATAGAGTCCATTGTCTTTTCCTCCTCTATCTCCGAACAGCTGGGTAGCATTTGCAATGTCTTAAAGAACTGCATGGTGCCCTAACAGCTGTTTCGTCTTGCAGCTGGCAGAGGGTGTGGTGAGGTAACTATGGGAGATATGATCATCTGAACCCTCATGGATAATCCCTGCTCTTTTTAGTCTAGCAGAAGGTGAAAATACTCCCTGTCAAGATGCAGTAGAGGCAACGTCCTTCCTGACCCTGAATTTAATCTTGTGCATATTAGCCCGAATCACCACAATTCAGCATTTTGTTATACGGATGCCCCAGCACATGAAACATTTATTCTTCCACAAATTAAACAAAGTACAGCAGCCAATTATTTTCAGGGTAATTATTTTAATTGTTTTGTTTTCATGAAATTTTAGAATACATTTACCTTTTAAAGATTTAATATTCAGTTTGTTTAAATAATACATTAAAACTAACTAAAATAATTATATAAACTGTAATAACCAAATAAATAACAAAGAGTCTCCATCTAAAGCATACAATAAGGGTGATAAATATGAATATTGAGCAGACTATCTAATTAGATTTTAGTCAAAAGAAAATGTATTCTAAACTATTTTATTTGTAGTCTGCAAAATGTAGACACATCCAAGGAACCTGGGGAATGGTCCTTAGAGCTGGATTCAATTTGTATGAAGCAAGAAAGGGAGAAGCTTAAACCCTGCTCCTGCAAACATTTACACACACGCTTAACTTTACTATCACAAGTAATCCCATTAATGATATGTCTTTATTATTAGTTGTCTTATTATTAGTTGAGTAGAGCTGGTCAAATTTTTCACATGAAGAGCTTGTAAATCCAAAAATGGTTATTTCTCCAAAATGAAAATGTTCACAACATTATAAATGTTAGATTTTTTTTCCCATTTTTCATGAAACTTGCCACAGCATCTTTTTTTTTAAACCAAAAATTTTATCAACGTTGTTTTCAGAATTTTACATTTTCTGAAAACTGCAATACTGACAATTGAATTTGTGTTAAATGGAAACTTTTGAAAAAAGATATTGTGGTAAATCAGGTCCCCTCTGGGTCTCACCGGCCGGCCACAGTCTCTTCTGGCCAGGGGTCTGAGGTGATTCCACCCCCGGCGCCTCTCCTACAGAGCGGTGGGGTGCAGGTCTTACCTTCGGACTGAGGGCCGCCCTTCAACTCCGCAGGGGAGGGGGGTAGTCCCAGTCCATGTATCTGCCCCTGGGAGGTACCTCTCTGTGGGCCCCTCCAGGGGCTGCAGGGTACGTGGTGAAGCCTTGGAGGCTCACAGAGCCACCAGCCCTTCCTGCAGGCCGGGGTCCGAGTCTCTCCTGCTCCGCCCTCTCCAGCTGTAGGGGAAACACTACTACTGGTCCCAGGTGATCCTCCTCTAACTGCCACAGCCTTCTACCTGCTCCTTCCACTCCTTCTCCTATGCTCCTCCCAGTCTTTAGGGAAGGCAGGGTTTACATACACCTGGGTTAGGCTCTTAATTGGGTCCAGGTGCCTTCAATTGACCTGGAGTAACCTATCCCCTGTTTGCACGGAAAAGGGCTTTTAGCATCCTGGGGCTCACATATCGGCCCTGGCATACCCTTCTGTAGCCATCTGGCTTGACTTTACCACAATATATAAAGAATGAATTGATAAAAATAACACCAAATGTCATGAAAACCAGAATTTAGATCCGTTTGAACCCAACAAAACGGAAAAAAAAGGCCAACATTTCTAAATTGCTTGTGAAATCAATTTCTCATTTCTCAGTACAACTGCTATTGTAAGACTGTTCTCGTTATGATATTCACCATAAACCTTAACCAGGCTAAATGTATTAAAAGAAAACAGCTACAGCTACAGATTGTGGCAAGGATGGCAATTTCCTACAACATCCAGCACAAACCTTAGCGAATTAAATTTAGCTTCTTAGGAGTTCATTTAATTTAAATGCAAATGTTTATGTGGGAACTTCTTTAAGGAGGTGATGTGGCTAACGTAAGCCCCGGGAAGTGTTCTGAACTTCAAAGAAGTTTTTGAAACCATGTGTTGGACAAACAAAGTTAATTGGGATTCCTAGGAAGTACTTGGGAGGAGAAGGTAACTTCTCACCACCAGACCCAACCTTTTCAAGCTTCACCCTTAACCCATTGTCTGCTGATCCCCTTTCACAAGATAAGAGGCACCAATTTGGATGAAGGAATGATTCAGAGATTCATATGGGTGCTTGTTCTGAGCCAGGGAATTATGAACTTGTGAGCAGAGAAAAAACCCATAATGGGTTTTGAAGGACTGCTAGAGCTCTTACTGGAGTTGGGGGGATCTATGGTAAGTTTATTAGCATGCGTGACAATTCTTTTATTGCTTTTATTGTTTCCTCTCATACATTTACCTTAAGAATAAGTGTTCAGAAAGAGCTGTATCGTAATCGTGGTTGTTTATAGCCTTTGAGGAGAAAAGCAAAGCCGGCCTGCTAAGGCAGTGTGACTTTTCTGGGGAATTCATTATAGAGGCAGGGAACTGTGCAGCCTAGAAATAACTGGTCAGGAGGGAGAGCAAGATGTGTTTCTCCACTGGGGGGTTGCCTTCAGTCCCCATGCAAAATTTCCTATTCATTTACATTTTCAGAAGAAGGGAATGGTCTGGCCAAAAATGCTACTCTACTTAGGCTATGGATACACTACAGACCTTACAGCGGCACAGCTGTGAGGTCTCCCATGTAGCTCTCCCATTAGAATAATTAAACTACCTCCAACAAGCAGAAGTAGCAATGCCGACAGGAGAGCATCTCTTGCCAAAATAGCACTGTCCACTCCGGTGCTTCTGTAGGGGAAATGTATATCAGTCAGGGGTATGTTTTTCCACACCTCTGACTGACAAAAGTTTTACCAAGAGAAGACATGTACCAACGTGTAGACGTAGCCTAATTTCAACATCAAGAGGTACTGGGCCAGAACTTTAGCTGGTCTAAACCAGCACAATTCCATTGAAGGTGCTAGGCCAATCATCTGAGGAGCTAGACCTCTGATCATATCAAAAGATTAATTTATAGCATGTATAATGCTGACTCTCCTCTAGGACCTCAGAACATGGAACCACTGGGTCACCTCTCTGCCTTAGCAAGATAGAGCTTTGCTGGGGTCTAAACTGTGAGATAGCTGCCTGCTACAGCAATCCGGCTGCCTGCCTTACCTTGAGACGATGCCAGTCTAAACCTGCGTTGTGGGTACCATTCAGTCAGCCTGAGTTCCCCAGAGACAGCTCTCTGTAGTATAGAGTCACTCTCACTGGATACCCACAGAAATGAAGTGTGCTGTCTCCAGAGAGACAATACACAGACATCACCATGTTGGCTCACTGAGGACACACTTGGTAGCTTTATCCAAGCCCTCAGATGACTGATAGTAGAATTAAGCATAAGTTTATGAATAAAGCACATAGATTTAAGTTATCCTAAGCAGGGCAAAAGGAGACAGATACAGCTACAAAGAAAACAAAAGTAAAAATATGCTTTCTTGTGTCTAAAACTTAACAGTTTAACTGGTCTCAGGCAATTTCTCAACTACAGTCAGTTTTCAGCATCTTCAACCCATGTGGCTGAAGGATACACCTTTCATAGGTCCTGAGAGCCTTGGCCTCTTTTGTCCCTGATGGATAACTAAGGGGTTCTCTCCCCTTCTTCTTGTAACCCAGTGAACCTTTGATGTGTAGTCTGTTGAAGTGTATCCCCAGATAAAATTCTTCTCCCCTACAGTTTGTCTCTCCCTCTTTACTGCCCATTCCCCTGTTGATTCTTATGTAAATATGACTTCCACTCTTTAGGTTCCACAATATTTAATTTACATTACAGACAGGGAAGCAGCTACCTTCCCTCCTGTCTGGGAGAAAACCTGTTTCTTCCTTTGTTTGATCAGACTTTAAAGCATAATATAAGTAAGTCTATACAGTTTCTCACATAGTGTTAATACATACGTTTCACAATTATATTAATCACCAGTGTGTCACTGGCTTTCATAAAAGACCTTACTCGATACACTTAGTACAATAATATTGCCTAAAATCAATTGATTCAACTGCTTCTTTTTTGGGGTTCAGACCCACTGTTGTCCCCCTGGGGCGTCTAGACCCTGATTGTCACAATAATGGTCTGGGATCTCAAAATCCGCTGTGTTTATTCTGACATTCTTGGTAAATAAAGCAGAATAAAGCTGAGTCCTCAGAACCTAATCTTCCTATTTATCTTCCTAGGATTTTGAAATGTAGCTTATTCCCATATATTTTTAAAGAGTTGCTAACGATGAATCTTAAGTGATTGCCACAGAAATATCAAGAATTAACTCTTTCACTGCTGACCACTGTACCTGAAACTGAGCAAGTGTATTTGGAAGCACATGACCTTTCTTGGTATTCTCTTCAGATGAAAGTTTGTTCTACCTAGGAGTTATGAATATAGCTGAATATTTTATTATTATTTACTTATTTTCCAGGTAGTTCACATACATCCAATTGTCCATAAAAATTGGAAGGAAAATGACATTACATCATTTTTATTGCCATCAGCTAAAGAATGAATTCCCACGGTGCGGCTTAAGGGGTTTTCTGGGTTGTCTTTTTTTTTTTCTTCACTTTCCTTTCCTTCATTAATATTTAATTTTAAACTTAGCGAGGCAAAACTGAATACATAACAATCAAGATTATTCTTCACAGGTCAAAATTCACATCTAATTTTAAATTCACTGTAGTGGAAGTTGGTGACGGTATCAGAGGGTGAATATTTATTTTGTGGGACCCGATCTTTAGTACACGTAATCAACAGCCAGATAAGGTCATTGCTACTGATTCTGGGATAGATCTTCAGCTGATGTGAATTGGGGTGTTGATCCATTTAAAGTAATGGAGTTACATCAGTTGAGGATCTGGCTCATTGAATCATAATCGTAGAAGATTAGGGATGGACGGGATCTCAGGAGGTCATCTAGTCCAACCCCCTGCTCAAAGTAGGACCAACTCCAAGTATTGAGAAATACTTCATGACTAGTCTCATACAAATCAATTCTCCTCCCCTTTTCCCCTGCAACAGAGAGACAGAGGTTGTTCTAGCTAAGAAGGCTCTTACATGGGGTTGATGTCATCTAATCTTGGTCTCTCTCTAAACGTGAATAATTTTTCCAGAGAGCTTGATTCAAAATATTTCAGCTGATTTTGAGTATAACCATATTTTTTTTACATGAAATAATCTTGCTCTGTTTAATTACGGTTCTACAGCTGAGATAGCTGTGGACTGAATGGTACAATTTGGCAGGGAAATAGCCTCCACTTTTGGTGGCTGAATGAAAAATTCTTTTGATTTGACTGAGTTACTGAGCTTTTTAAAAGAATTCATATAATGAGCACGTGCAGTAACTTTGTTATGTGTATTCAAAGAGACTCCTCAAAGAGTAAGATACTACTGTTTGCACAACCTGGTCCCAGATGATTAGCAGCCTGCATTGATACATTCTCACCCTATCAGTTGCACAGATTCCTAAACAAGGGTTCTCCAGGACCACTTACTATGTATCAGATTCTGCCATCTTTACTGCGTGTAGTATTTTACTCCAAGAGTAGCTCTATTGAAATCAGAGGACTGCTTCAGGTGTAAGGTATTATTCAATGTTATCAAGGTTGGCAGAGTCTGTGCTCCATGTTTTTCAACATGCTTCATCTTTAGCTGCACATTATGGATCTCATCCACTATTCACTGATGTCAATGGGCTTTAGATCAGGCCCGTTTATCCAATGCTGCCAAGTCTCACAATTTTATCATTAATCTAAAACTATTTCATGCTTCTCCTAAAGCTTGAGCACCTGGAGTCAGGTGGTTACCTGAGAATCTCGGCTTTCATTTAAAAAAGAATCCTTGCTTTCGTGGTTGCAGAGAAAAATTTGCAAAGTGAACCCAAAAGGCTACAACAACACTGGTGTAAATACAACATAACTGCACTGATTTTAATTAAGCTATTCTGAATTTAGGTCCAGGCCCTTGAAGGTATTTCGGCACCTAACTCCCATAGGTGCCTAGATACCTTTGAAGATTTAGGCCTTACGGCCGGATCCAAATCCAATTAAAATCAATGGGAACCTTTCCACTGACTTCATTGGGCTTTGTGTTAGGTCCTTGCACCAGTTTTACTAAGAGGAGATTAAGGCTGAAGCACAAAGATGTGCTCTTCAGACGTAAAGCAGGTGACCCAAAACCTATTGCCAAATGATATCACTAAGTAATATGGGGCCTGAGGGAAAATTGCCAGCACAGGGACTGCGTTTGAAAATGTCAGATTGATTCACTGTTTGAGCAGCACTGAGCCTTCAGTCCAGGAAGAGAAACAGGTTCTCTTCTTTTTTCTAATATTTTGGGCTTTTGTTTCTGTGTTGGGCATTTTTTTGGAAAAAAAAATTAGCATTAGGGTTCTCTCTCAATTTATACAAGTCCACTCTTCCCCTTTTGCCCCCTTCATCTCCAGCTATCCCTGTCATCATTTCCAATGAGGAGTCAGATAAGTACAGCAGTAGCTACGGGTCAGAAGAGAGCAGACTACGTTAATATATTATAGTAAGTGATTATGTTGGGTAATTCCTTATCTGCCCTGAGGGTGTGCTAGTCCCACAGGGGTCAGCTGCATTGTCTTTGCTATTCTTTGTGTGATGCCACACTGAGAATTGATATGGCAGCACCGTGAGGGGTTTTATTAGCATGCAAGTGTTACCAAGATCTGTAGCACCATCTCTCTTGATGGCAATTCATCTCTTAACAGTTATGCTATCAGCTGGAACAACAAGTCAAGCCTCAGCCCCCAGCAGGCAGAGGTATTGCTTGTGGAGAAGAGGAAATGCTTGGAGAGTGCACCAAATAGGAAGGTTTCTGAGGTTCAGAAAGTTTGGGGTGTTTTCAGATGCTGCTTCTCCTACTGCTCCACATGTCAGCAGATGCCGGGCCCTGCAAAAAGCTGAAGGGTTTGTTGAGTCAGTGAGGTAACCAGTAATGATACCCAGCTTTCACATCACATTTCTAAAGTCCAGAGCTTCCAACTTTTTACGACGAAAGGTCTCCTGACAAGAAACCAAGGCTCAGAAAAATGAAGCAACTTTCTCCGGGTCAGAGGAAAATCCAGAAATAGAACCCAAATCTCCTGATTCCTAAACCCATATCCTATTTAGTGGACTATGCCAGCATTGTTCATGCAATATAAGGGGAAGTGGAAGTAGGCCTCAAGAGAAGGAGGAATCTAGGACAGATAAACCCTAAAATAGGACAATAAAGCCCGGGTAGAAAGCGGAGGCTGGAGTTTGTGTTTAATTTAAACTGTTTACAGAATATAGGGCCCAATAAGGAGGACTCTTTAACCTTGTCTAGCCTTGTCAGAGCAAGGTGGGTACTCAGCGATGACTATTTCCTGGGCTCCACAAGACTGGAAGCAAAAGTGCTGGACTACTGTGATAGTGCACGTGCTGGGAAGACTTCTAGGCCAGTTTAGCAGACCAAATGGCTTTTATCTTTTACTTACAATTTTTGGATACTGTTAAAAATAGAAGTGAGATGTTTTGCAGAGATGTAAAAAGAAAAGCTCGCTGCTCTGCATTGCTTGCAATCGAATATTAAACACAATCCAGTAAGGATTGCGGAGGGTTAAGAACAGACAGCAACTCAGTTTTGGCTTGCACACGCCTTGAGGTCCTGTTATTACTTGAAATTTAAACCCCTGATATTAATTTCATGCAAACACCCTACGCAAACCTCCACAACTCCTACTTACACCAGATCTGAATTTGAGCTAGGGAGCTGCTAAGCCAAAAGGCCACCTATTTTGCCCAGTCTCAGAAGTAATAATATGACTTCTATTATGACTGAAAAGTTCCAGTGGGGTAGCCGTGTTAGTCTGTGCGCAGCAAAAACAACAAGAGTCCTGTGGCACTTTAAAGACTAACAAATTTAATTTTTGCAGGCATAAGCTTTCGTGGGCTTTTACCCACTTCGTCAGATGCAGGGAATGGAAATCAGATAGGTGGTATATATATATACAGTCAAGGGGAAGGTACAACAATGAAGGGGGTAGATATGGACTTTGCTATTACCCCATTCCTCCAGCCCCCTTAGAAAGAAGGTCGGTGCACTGGTGGGGGCAGTGGCTGGGAGAGGGACACAGCCCCCACCTCTCTCCCTTGCTCTACACAGCACAGAAAGAGTTATACCCCGCCCCTATAGCTTAGGGCAGGCAGGACAGAACTGTGTTTGATGCCCTGTAGAGTGAGCTCCACAGTGAGTTAACTTGAAAACTTTCTGGGGCTTTGAAAGGGGAGGAGCAGAGGCCGAGGGATGCAGGGGCAGCCAAGCTCAAACTGTTTACCAGAGCGGTCTCAGGTTGGCATGCTGGGATAATTGGGAGGCTATTTTTAGCGACATAACCTAAGGGGAGTAGCTCCACATGTGCTCTTTTGCTAAAGCTTTGCTGCAAAAGGCACTACGTCTCTCGTCTAGGTGGTTTTATTTTGTTGACAAAACAGGGCAGGTTTGTCGACAAAAGGGTCACTGCAGTGTGTACGCCAGGATTGTTTTGTTGACAAAAGGTGACTTTTCTCAACAAAACTCTCTACTGTAGACCAGGCCTTAATTTAGTGGCTGTTTGCATACCGACGGCATTATGTCTGAATAGTTAGTTTAGCATTTCTCCACAGCATCAAACACTGAGGGCCTGATCCCACGCGTTGCATTACTTCATTGAGTTATACCAGCGTAACACTGTGAAGAATCAGGCCTGAAAATTAAACCCAGCACCCAGATTCAGGGGACCTCATTGATTCCAGCTGAAAGAGGATTGGGTTCCAAGCTTTCCCTATGATTGAATCCTTAGGCACAGTGAGTAAGTGAGAGAACCGTCAGCGAACTAAACAGCCCGAGAAGGGGCCTCACAAGAGAACATGCATGCCATAAGGACTTTGCCACGTGCATAAGTCCTGATTTTAAAAAGATGCCATTCTCCCAACGTGTGTTACACACGGTTCTAACTGGCTATCCTGAGAGATGATTGAATTGTCTTAATCTTGAGAGCTCCATAATTTTCTTCCATGCTTTTCTCCCGCTTTCCCCTTACCACTTTTGCTCTTTCTCTTTCTAACCTGAAAGCAACATTAACAATGACTAGGCTTTCTTTTAAATTAAAAAAAAAGAGTGCTAAATAACCTCTTGTGTACAGGATATTTACTGCTTTAGGGCACAATCTGTTGCAGTACAGTTATAAGTGTTGCTAAGGTACCTATTGTCATTATATATGCCTCAGAAAAGGCGTTCTGTCTTGTTTCTGTTCTGTGAACATGGGGATTTATTGGTAATACTAATCTTGTTTGCTAGTTATAATGCTAGTAAGTCAAACGTATTTATAGAAAGAGAGAGAATCTCTCTTCCCAAATTTTTGTTGCAGTTGTTCGCATCATAAATCATCTTCATTTGCGCTTGCAGTCTGAGAAACTCTGCATGCTTCACAAGCCTAAATTAAGCCTCACAACTGCCCCGTAAGGTGGTTATTTGGACACCTGTTTTACAGTATGGGGAAACCGAGGCACAGAGCAGTGCATCTAACTTCACTCAGCTCATAGCGAAGCCTGGTCCTTATTATTAATCACATTTATTATTAGTGCTTAAGGACCTATCAAGAACTGGACTCAAAAAGTTCAGAAAACAGAAGTCAGACCCCCAAAATCATGTTTTTTTTAAAGTTATTGTATCTTTTGTTCCATCTTAGATGCTGTTTAAATTTCCGCCCACCCAGCCTCAGTGTGTATGTGAGAATACACTTGGGAGAGCTGGCAATTTTGGGTCCTGCTGCGGGAGCTTTCTGCCTGATTGTGCCAGCTTTTGTGCCCTTCCCATCTGCATATCCCCTTGTGCAGCGATTAATTAGGCACCCTCCCATCTGTCTTTCCCCAACCCCCAGGTCTGCCCCTCTTGTAGATCCAGGAGGTCTTCACCCCATCTCCCAGGTCTGGGAGGAAGGATGAGTAGGTATGGTAGAGTCTAGTTCTCCTTTTCCCAGGTACGGTGTCGCAGGGATGGAGAGTGGAGCAGGCTGACTCACTTTTTACAGGAGTAGAGAAGGGAGGAGAGAATAAAGCTGTCGGGTCTCTTTCTGCTCTCTCCTGTGAAAATGGTGTGGGATGCCCCCTCTCCCTCCCACCATCCCCTAACCAAAAGCTCCTCTAGGCTGCTGAGAGGCTTGGGAGGGGGAAGCACAGCTGGCTTCCTGCAGCAGTCTTCTGATTGGCTGCTTCTTCTGTAGGCAGACTGGAACTAACTAAATCAGGGAAGAGATGGCCACCCTGGTTTGCTCCCTGACTTCAGTGGGAGCCGTACTGAGCTCTGAGTAGCAAAACTTGTGAAGTGAACGTCTTAACCCCTACTTATTTTACTCTGGTTGGGCCAGATTCTGCTCTCCTTTCTTGTGCTGACTAGTACCTTACTCCATAAACAATGCCATTAGCACAGGGAGAATGGGGGGCAAACAGAGCCCCTGGTATGGGGGAATGGGGACACAGGCGGAACGTGGAACCCCTGGCGATGGCAGGGAGTCCCTGAAACAGAGGCGGATGGGAGGGCAGTGCACAGGGATTTTGTGGGGGAGAATGGAGGGTTGCAAGGAGCCCTTCATGTGTGCAGTGCTTTCAGACTACAGTGTGTGGGACCCTCTGGGGTAATAATACCCAGATCATTGGGCTAGATTACTCAACACTCAGCTAACTCACATGGGACCAGATTCCATCACCAGTTCTCTGAGTAGTACCATTGAAACCAGTACTAAGGCTCCAACCCAGAGAAAAACTTAAACTGGTATTGAATGTTAAGCTCATCAATAATCTCTTTGAAGTCAATGGGACTACTGTCATACTCAGAGTTAAGCACGTTTGCTGGATTTGGACCTAATTCACTGCTATTTGAATATTGCCATTTGGAGCCGGTTTGGCAGTAACTTCATTGGGTCTTACTGGTCTAATATCCCCAAGTATATGAATGGAGACTTCTGCTCAGAAACAACTGGTACCATATTTCCCATTGTTATGGACCAAAGTGGCACTAAACCACCTTCAGAGCCCAATCCTAACCACTCTAGTGAGCAGCTACTCATGCAGAGAGCTATACGGATGCCAAGTGGGGTGGGGTCAGGGTTGTAAAGCCAGGCCTTCTCTTAGTATTGCAGTCAGCTCTATTTGTATCACAGTCCTCCTGATGGACCTTCTGAGCTGGTGCCGCTGTGAAGCCAGAGAGAGAGATGCAAAAGCAAACTCCGGTCAGTGCACTTTTCAGATTGAATTGACATTCTAGTTGGATAAAATGATTATTCTGCAACCGCTCCCTTCCCTCCCCAGTGGATCACAGACCCGAAGTAGTGGAAGTGCTTCCTTTCCTCTTCTAAATAAACTGCAACTTGGGCCCACAAACCCTATCTCTTACTGGTACATGGGTTAATTACTACAGAATGTTCTCATAACTTGTTTACTATTCTGATAAGGTTTCCTCCAAAATCTTAAACAAAAATGAACAGACCTACTTTGTTTCACTGTTAGACTCTTGATTATTACTGTTACTGTTCCTTGTGTTACAATTGTCCACGAAGAGCAGACACTTTCCACGGAAAATTCCGTTTAGTCAAGAAAACCGAAAAACAAAGTTGACAGAAAAATTCTGATCAGCTCTCATACACACCTATGGTCAGAGACAGCCTGAACGTCTTATCATCTGAATAGCCATGGCAAAAAAGGAAGTTTTTTTATCTTCGATTTACAGATAAGGGACTGAGGCACAGAAAGACTAAGGACCATAAGAAGACACTGCACTGGGGTGCTGAAAATCTGTCCTGAAGCGTCACAACAGGAGCTGCTGAATCCTGAGCACTTTTGAAAATCAAGCCTTTTATTATCTATCTAAGTGGAAGCGGATCGTCTTGAAAATCTGGCTCCAGTTGTGGGTGCTGCTTAACCCTAGGAAAAACCTGGCCCTAATTAACTCACCCAGTCATATAAGAAATCTATGGCACCACCAGTTGAACCTTCATTGCTCAAAGTCCATTTGTGTGTCTTAACCACAAACCCGTCCTTCCTGCCTATTTAACATTTATAGCCTATATCTAAGGTGCCATATTTAACTTCTTTAATTCTATACCAAGTCCTTTTCTCCTCTGAGTAAAATCCATGGACAGAGCTATGGTAGGACAAAGAATGGCTTTTACTGATTTATTTTTAAATAGTCCAGCTAATCAGCCCCACTCCTCTCCCCACCACTGAAGCTATTTTCAGTGTTTCCACTATCATGTTTTTGCAAAATTCTCTAATGCAGCTGACCAACAGGAATCAGGCATTCATGATAGCAAACCTCCCCCCCCAACCCCCAAACATCCCTTCTGCTGTGAACATGAGCAAGCGAGAGGTGAAGCAATTTTTCAGACTTCTCAGTGATCTCATAAATTATCTGAAGCTAAATAACCTAGAAAGCAGAGCAGAATCTTCCAGCCTTAGGTAACAATTACACTATATGAACTTTGAGAAACCTCTCGCTAGCACTTGAAATTAGGAGCCTCATACACAAATGACTAGTGAAGACATGGTGACAGCAGTGTTTGGGAGAAATCTTCACACTGTCCAGGTGTTGTGCTGATTTGTTGGAGACTTGCGTTCCCATTTGCTTCGAAATTGGGGAAACATTGCTGTTGACTTAAATGAAGCAAAGAATTTACACTGGGTAACTCTTGTCTGTGAAATACTGCCTAACACACAGGGTTCTGCCCTACAAAAGAAGACAAGGGGAACTTTCAGCCAAAATGTTCACATGGAGGAGTTTAATGTTAGTTCCTTTATTTAGACACCTAAACAAAAGTAGCCTGATTTTTTTTCAAAGCTCTCCCTGAAGTCAGTTTGATTTAGAGGTTCTCAGTGCCTCTGAAAATGCAACATTGTGCTCTACAGTAGATTTTCAAGTGTTTTCTTTATCCTAGCTTAAAATGAAACATTTTTTAAGATATCAAGCACTTCCTTTAGAATACCTCATTAGTAGGATTTCCCACACATGCACAATATTCAGTCTGTTTTCCTTTGCTTCATTTCATTCCATTATTTTTAGCTGTTATGCCCTCCTAAATAATGTGTCCCTTGTTTTTGTTTACAGCCTTCAAATACTTGAGAATGGCCAGTCCTTTTAATCTTTCCTCATGAATCACTCCTTCCCTGATAATATTTTGCACTTATATAGCTCTTCTATCATTGAGCTCAAAGAACTTTGGAAAAATGGGAAAGCATTATTTCCATGTTACACAGGGGGGGAACCATAGTACAGAGAAGCTCAAATTTGCACAGCAAACCAATGGCAGAGTGAACTAGAATTGAGGTCTCCTGTGTCTCCATCTAGTGCCCTTTCCATTAACCCACACTGCAATTTTCTGTTCCTCTCCAAGGGGATGTCTTCACAACAGAGTTAGTCCAGTCAATCTGCACCCAGATTGGAATGCACTGCATTCCAAAGCCATACCTGAGTTACTGGGATCTTTCCAGTGCTGTACTCTCTGTGTGTCACTAGGACTTCTGGAGGCAGATTCTATGGTTCTTTGTGTTGCAGGGAGCTGAGGTACTCTGTAATTCTTTTCCAGCAAATTGTGGAAGAATTCCTCTGTCCTTCAGGGTACCAGAAAAGTATTGTGGGAAGACATTGGAAGACTAGCAGCACTTGAGTAATTTAGCCTGTGTCCTCACTGCAAAGTGAGCAGTTTGGAAGTGGAACCCAGGCTCTAGCCCACATACCCCAGCCACGCCAGCTAGCCTGAGCTCAAAACACCACTTAACTTCAGTGAGAGGATTTTGTGTGTGGACAGGAGGGCGTTAGGGGCAACACCCAGGCACAATCTCAAGATAACACAGAAGTGAAGGTGTATCCTAAGGGTCTGACCCAGCATTCACGGACCTCCACCAGAACTTCAGTATATGTGTTGAACAGGCTCTAAATTCCATTTAATTTATAAACATCTCTCTGATTCAGCGGAGTCCTGAACTCACTCAAGAATCCTAGGTGTATTCTCACCAGTACGTAGTAGAGAAATACTATTCTCTCCTGGCCCTCTGATGTATTGTCTCTGTGTCTGCCTCCTAAAATCACTTTGGCTATTTTCCTGCTGTAACACACTGCAAACACGTACCTAATTTGTTGTCCATCATCAGCCTGGCCTGGGTCTCTTTTGGCACAATTTTATCAAGTATTCCACCTCCCTTTCTCCCCCATTGACTATCTGTGTTTCTGATTATTTCCTTTCGTTGAAGCTATGGGTATCTTTTGCCTTGTTTCTTAAGTTACATCTTCTCTGGTAACTACAGCAAATTGTTTTGGATTTTTCAGTATGAATTATCCATTAGATTCAATGTTGTGTGCTTATTAATTTTAGCATCTGTGGTGTAAACATTTCATTGCTTAATATTAGGTCCTGACCATGCTTCTCTAAAGCTAATGACCTGTCATAGATATCTTAGTCTAACGGTTATCAGGAAGGCCTGAAGGATTTAATTACTATTAATTTAATAAAACAGTGATTGAACTAATGGTGAAAAGCTGTCAATGCTTTGCCATCAATTAATATGGAAATAATTTAGTATTGCCTATGAAGTGACACATCAGCAATCCAAATATTTCTCTAGATGGGGATAGTTCTCAGCATGCAGTTTTCTTTAGAGGAATCTGAAGCTTTCCCGTGTTCCCAGTCACTGCTTCTGGCATTAACAAAGGCTCCAGCGTCCCTGTCAATCTTTCTGTTTGCAGGATGGCTGCCTTACTGCGTTTCTGTTGGGACCCCTGGGTGAATGTGTGTTACAAATCCCACTCCGACAATCCACATAGGATGTGAGTTTTTATAGCCCCCAGATATTGGTTTTTTCACTCAGGCTGTGGCAGTTTATGCGTTTGAATCTGGAGGTCCCCGATTCAGTCTCCAGTGTGCCCTCCAAGAAGGCAACTGTAATTCTGTAACTTAACTTTTTTACAAGGATGAGTTGTTGGCCGATCACTCAAGCTAGAGGACCAGTTAACTACCTTTCATCTGGTCCTTACCCTTTGACCTGTCTGGCTTGGGTGCCTCTACCAGCAGTTAAAACTCTCACTGGTACAAATAGGTCTCAGGGTCAATGGAACTCATGAGCTTTCTGCTATGTCAAGGCCAGACCCCAGGGAATAAGTTCTCTATATGAGAGAATGCAATTTAATAGAGAGTGATTTTCAGTGGAGTCACCCACCTAAATGCCTTTGAAAATCTCCCCCACTATTATTAATTTACATAGCACGACACATGTGCATGGTACTTCTACACTATCGACAAAGATCTATTCCTTCCCCTGAAGAAGTATGTTGTCAGTAGCAATATTAGAGTTGCAATTAGAAGTCATCGCTTAGATCAGGGACCCATTGTTCTAGGAGTACAAACACATCATAAAAGAGAGTCCCTTGAAGAACTTACAACATAAATAGATGAGAAAGAATGGGAGACAGATGTACGGTGAGGTGATGTGATAGGTGAAAGTCACACCAGGTCAGTAGCAGAACTGGGCATGGAATCCAGCTCTCCACACTCCTAATCCATTGGGACCCACTAACACTAGCCATGTACTTATATGGAGTCCAACTGACTTGACTACAAGGGTTCTTAATCTACACTAGGAGATCAGAGTGTAGGAGCAGGACATAAATTATGAAAACACAGAAGGCTAAGAGTGATGTTGGATGAAGAAGAGGACATTTTGATTATACACTAAGTTTGGAGGCTAATGCACAAGCTTTAAACTTATAAAATAAATAGTACACGCAACCTGTCTGACTCAAGGTTACTAATTTTTGTGTTTCCTGATTTTTTTCTGGTTTTTAACTATGTAACCTTAAATTAACATACTTTTGTGTGTGATATAAATATATGGGTGTGTATGTAATGTTATAAATTACATACATAAATACAGCTGAACTGTTCCAGTTGTCACATCATCTTCAGACAGCACACCCTTTGAAGTAATTCTTCATTGCTTGGTGACTATGATTTTATTACTTTGATTGCTCTAATAACATCAAAACACAGTATAGCTTTTAAATATATTCACTTCAGCCTTTGTTCTTAAAAGAGACCAGTTATTTATTTCTGTCCTCTGAAGAATCTCATCATCCAAGCAGTGTGTCGAATGTCAGGAATGCAGTAAAATGACAAAGGATTTCTGCCTAAGCAAGATTTCCAGAGCACCCAGAGCTAAGTCACCTTGTTACTGCCTGCCTCCAAGGAGTGGGATTCTTTCTTGTGGTAGCTGAGTGTCAGCTCCTTGACACCACCAGTCTTTCAGCCACTCACGCACTCTCCTTTGGGTTTTGCCAGCCCTCACTTCACCTTGCAGGTTAACAATAAGTGCACTCCGAACCTTAGTCCCTTCGACTCATTCCCCTGTGATATCCAGCCCCTGACACTGGCTACTTACAGGGTACCCTGGTTTACCAGTTTTATCTTAAACCACCGCTCCTATAAACCACATAGCACTTATACTATTTGTGGGTACTGGGACAGGCAGGTCTAGATCTGCCCAAAGCTAGAGGCCTGGCCCTCTACTGATGGGGAAGAGCCATTGGACCCAGGCTGCAATAAAACAAAAGGAGGTTTATTTAAGAAAGAGTTAATATTTAACTAGAAGAGACAGAGTGGCAGAAACAAGTGGTTACAATATAAAAGAAAATCATAAATCGCAAACCTGAACTTGCCTTTCCTATCTAATAAAGTAGATTCATCCCCCTTCCCCTCCCTCCCTCTCTCTCTCTCTCTCTCTCTCTCACACACACACACACTTACTTCCTGCTCCTCAAAGATTTTCCTCAGAGATTGAACACAGAGTGCTTCTCCCTCCTCTGTGTCAGATGGAAAACAGCTTTTTCTTCTATTTACAGTAAGGGTGACCCCTTGTCTTTTTTACCTTTAAGTGATTTAGAGTGTTTGTCTATGCTTATGATGCCCCATTCAAAGTCTTAGTGTTTATGGAAAGCTAAACAATTGAACCTTGTATTGCATCTTAGGTCAAAGAGGGTGGGGTGACAACTCCCTCTTGCTTGAATGAGCCATTATTGAGACACATTAGCTCCTGTTGAATAATTTCTTCTCCAAGCCCATAAAGCATACTTTCACTATAAATAAATTGTTCCTTAAACTTTACCTGTACATATATTTCACAGTGATTATGAACCTGGACAAGTTAGGAGCTTTCTGTAGATACCTTATATGTTACTCTTTGTGTATAAATATCCTGTAGGAATGTGTTAGGGGTAGTGAGTTTGTCAGGTCTGAGAGGTGTTTGCAAAGAAAAGGGGACCCTTTGCCAAGGGGTCTCTGTGTCACATTGTGCTAGTATTTCATTGATTTACAGGCCTTGTTCAATGTAAAAAGAGGATTCATATTCTGATTGTTCAGTGTTGTCGTCTGCTGTTTAGACTGCAAGCTAAAACCAATTTACCTTATCCATGACTCATCCCGGTGGGCCAAATTCACCCACTAAAGAATTTGTCCCACCTATTTCCATGAGACTATTTGCATGGATTAAGTGAATGGGGTTTGTCTTTTTGTGTCCAGAGTTATGGGGGGTTATATCATGTCATGTCTCACATCAAACACAAGTATTAAAAAAACATGTCAGACCCCACAGATCATGAGATTGCCTTTAAAATCATAAGATTTTTTTTTAAATGCATTTTTGTTTTTTTCTTGCGCTATATTTGTTGAACTTTTATGGTACACTAGGATTATATTTTTAAGCTTTTCTTTAGAGGGCTAAAAACTTATTTTTGTTTTGTTGCAAACTCTCATGATTTTATTGTGTCTTGACATCTGATGTTTTCTTTTTAAAATCTCATGATTTTTAAGGCAATCTCATGATTTTTGGGAGTCTGACATGATTTTTGAATGCTTGCAGTTAATGATATTGTATATCCAGATAGAACCTACACCAAAGTAAGGTGTGTCTTTCATTACACTGTCTCAGGTCCCAAACCTGTGCCATCCTCAATGAATAAGCCAAGTTCTGCTCTCTGGGACAAAGATTTAAACCCAGAAACATTCCACTGAAGTCAGTTCAGATTTATACTAGTATATCAGGGATAAGAATCTGGACCAATGACAAGTGGAATTTGAGGATGCTCCAATGCGAAATTGTTTTAAACTATGTCATTTTACTAGTGACATCTTTTGTACTACAATGATGTCATTCACAAATGGGATCCCAGAAAAATGGTGGCAGTTCTGAAATGTTATAAAACCTGCCAGCATATTTAACTTCCAGTCTGAAGTGAGTTAAAAAGTCTTTCTTTTAACACTCACAAAATCTGTAACTTTGCACTGGATTGTTTTTTGGGGGTGTTTTTTAATGTCAAATTGCTTTGTATGAAATGGGGCACATACCAGATTCCAGCAGAATGAAAAAACGAGGAATAAGAGAGAAGGACATGTGATAATGGTATTATAAGAGTCAGTAACAGTCACTTTAACCCACATCCTTGGTGAGCAAGTATTTAAACTAGCCAGGACAAACTACTAGAAAAGATATTGTAGAGGATAATCTTGGACTGGACAGTGTGTATGGATTACCAAGATCTTTTCCATTTCTAATTTCTAGAGAGGTATAATGCAGAAGTTGTTATTTTGAGTCAATCTGGGGAAGGTTGGGCAAGATTTTGTGCCAAGGTGAGTGATATTACACTGTAATGCAGACATCTAGCAATGGTTTTGTTATGTTAACTGTACTGTTTGGGGTTGGTTTATGGGAAGCATGTAAGCACTTTTAGACTACTTAAAAAACTTTCTGTAAGGTTTATGGAGGGAATTCACAGGTTCCCTCCTCTCAGTGTTTTCTAGCATCATTGCTCAGTGCTTATCTGGTGCGATGCATGATCACACCCACGGAATGAGTATGTTGAGGGGGATGAGTGGTAATAGATGGGTGGGGATGGAGGAACAGGGTGTTCTATTTGTATCAGAGATCTTCAGTGCTATTTTACTTTTGTTTGCTTGGCCTGTATTGTTTGGTTGAGCAGAGGCTGGGCTACAGGAATAGGATGGAGCTCATTGTCTCCCTCCTCCATGCTCGCAGGCCCCGAAAGCATTCCTCCACCAGTTCACTAGGGACTACATGAGGGCATGAGCCTTTCCACCTGTGCATGCTCCCATTCCCTGTGGGCACGTTCCCATTGCTTGTTCTCTCGCTCCGTTTACAGAAATGTCTCATCCTGTGAAAAAGCCTGATCCTCCCTTGGCTTATGAAAGTCCAGCTGCTCTTGACTCTGTCTATGCCAACAAGCAGGTCCTCCAGAGTCCTTCGGCGTCTGCCTCTGTCTCTGCAGTGCCACTCCTGCCATCCTGGTGGAATCAGAATGTCCTGCCAAATCAAACACAAGAACCAACTTGAATTTCCACTACACCAAAAATTTGCTGAATTGTGCTTACAGGATGGGTGGCAATTCAAGAGGAGACTGATCACAGTCTAATCTAGCAGATGGCACTCCCATGAAAGAGGAAAAGAGACATACAAGGAATGCACATAAACCCCTCCTCCATCACCAGAAACTCTGATCCCTGTCTCCAGTAAACATCACTGAAAAGGCCAGGGAAACAGAGTAGCACAAGTGTATTTTCTTCCCTGAATTTTCAGATTCACACCGCTAGCCAGTCGCCGTTCCACTGCTATGGGCCATGGCATTCTGTTTTTTGAGCCACTGGAGTAGATACTTCACCTCCGTCACCCCACTTCTGGCTTCTATGCTGTGGCTCAGCATGGGGAGAAGACAGACACCAAGTACTGGGAATGCTACAGAGCATTTGAAATGGAGAATGGATCGCTTTGACCTCCCTCACACAAACTAATGGTTTCTTTTCCCTTCTCAGACATAGGTGGGCCTGCACACTAGCCACCATTCACCTCTATTCCCATTCCACACAGCTCCCGTTCATAAGAGACAGGACAGACGGGGATGGAGAACAGGAGAGGGGTGGTATTGGGTTTTTGCACAGCCATAAGTATCATTAAACTGTTTTTCCCCCATTCAAGCCCTTTTAAAGCCCACCACCTCTTTCCATCCATCCCTTCGTCCCTCCTCCCCACACTTTGCGTGGTCCAGGGACTATTGCTGTCAGTGCGGGCCAGGAAATGCACAGATACAGGGCCACAGGGACTGCCTCTGAATATTCTGTTCTAGTTTACGCTGAACACTTTACAGTGGTTTATGGGACTTCAATAAAATCATTGATTTATAGCCGTGTCTTGCTCAGGGTGGAGCAAGAGGGGAGCGTGGATGGGGTGCTGTGAGGTGACAGACCTCAGACGTGTATTACTGGAGAAAGCAGGGATATTGCTAGAGAGAGTTGGCGTGTATTGTGACTTATCAGCCTTGGAATCCTGCTGCGGCTCAGCGTCCACCCCAAATGACTTCTCAGGGAGGTTCCCCCACCAGGTCTGCCAGGTAAAAGTGCACAGTAACATGCTCCTTTTTCTGCAGGTCTCCTGGGACTTCCTCTGAGGCCCCTGCTGCCTCATTGCCCTGTTTCTCATTGGCATTCCATCGAGGGTGACCTGATTGCAAGTGTGGAAAATCAGGACGGGGTGGGAGGGTAAAAGGTGCCCATGTAAGACAAAGCCCTGAGTATCGGGACTGTCCCTATAAGATCGGGACATCTGGTCACATACAATGTGGCCAGCAGGGTTGAAGAGAGGGTCGTGACTGAATTCAAACTCAGTCCTCACAGTCCTAGAGAGCAACACATCCAGCTCATCACAACAAGCAACTGAGTCCTTCACCCTTCACTGGTGGAGCCTGAGGTGCTTCATGCTCTGGGACAGAGTCTTGTAAATGCCTGGGTTCATGAAATCTCCCGGGAAGGTGAAGGTTCCTGACTACATGGGTGAAGTCATGGAGGATCGTGTACACTGCCCACATGCTAATCAGCACCCAGGTGTGCTCCAGAGACCAGGTGACAGCTCTTGGAACATATCCTTGATCATCGGTGCTAATCAATGCAGTTCATGGGAAAAATAAAAGCACTCAGCATGGGTTGCTAGTATTGCTGGCAACAAGGGATCAGGGACCTTTATACCTTAGGCAGCAAAGGGATCAGTGCATTGTGGGAATGGCCCTGGAGGACAGTTGATTCCCATAACCTGGTACACACCTGTGTCCAAGCTGCACTGTAGAATGGGTATGGACCCATGCCACAGCAGATGGTGTATGTACTCATACCGCTCAGGCATGTTGCTTTTGCGTCCTAGACTGTCCATTGAGGATTAAGATGTGGACAGTTATGGGGTTATGGCACAACAATGCACATGTACCTGGGTACACTCACATGTGTAGATGCACCCTCAGGGTGAAATCCTGGCCTTACTGAAATCAGTTGCAAAACTCCCATTGACTTTTACAGGGCTAGGATGTCACCATTAATCATTCTGTGCGTCAATTCCCCATACGTAAAAATAGAGATAATAGTCTCACAGGAGCCTTATAATGGAAAATTCATTATTGTTCTGAGGTGCTCATATGCTGTGGTGGTGCAGGCCAAGTAAGTGGCTAGAAAGATAATGACCAGCCTATTCTACTCTGTTTTAATGTTCAAAGGTAGCCGTGAGGGCATCAAATAATATCTTAAGCCCTGTCATCACCTTGTTCAAAAATGATCCCGATTTGTATAAGATAAACTTTTCAATATGAAACTGATTTATAAAATGTCTCAGTTATGACACATCTGGATGACAAAAGGGTTCAAATTAGGATCATTGCATGTCGTCCTATACCGTCCACTTGTTCTTCCCCAAAATATGGAGGATTTTTTTCATTACCATGCAATCATTAGAAATGGTTTAACTACTTATTTGATTAAACATCCCAGGAAGTTATAAAGATGGAACACATATTCCCAAAGATGATGGTTATGCTTATTTCAGATACAAGGCAACTTTTTCTAAATTCCATCCTTGTCTATAACTGCCTTGGCTCAGGTCAGCGGTCTTGAAGCAAGTCCTAACTAATTTCAACAATTCTTATCTTCCTCAACATTATGCACAAAATTTATACATCTCCTGTGAGACCATCTCAAGTAAATTACATTAATTTTTATATTTGCCAAAACCGTCCTTCTCTTGCTAAGAGACGTGCATCCAATTATGTGAAATGGGAAATGCTTTAAAATGCCACATTCTGGCATGAAGTGTTTGAATATCTTTGGGGGATGTTAGTTTGTCTTTAATAACAAGTCCCGAATTGTGCCTAGTGGGCCTCTTCTCTGAAAACAAAGATTCCAAACGTCTCTGAAAAAACAGCATTATCATATGGCTACTATCTGTCAAATGAAGAACAACTCTGTAACTAGGAAGAAAGGGTGGATGGCAGGGAAAGAGCAAATCCATTCAAAAGTGAAAGCTCTTTTTTAATGTTATTTTAAGGAAATATCAGGGGGGAAAGTATATTTTTGTTTTCAATTCCTTCTTCCCCGGGCTTTGCAATTTGTAGACTATCGGTGCTGTTTTTTAAAACTAGAGCTGTGATTTTTTTTTTCAAAAGTGACTTGTCAGAGTTTCTGCTGGGCATGTAAAATGTCTTTTTGCTGTGCATCATGCTATGTTTGGCATTTGTAAAACACGCTATGGGAAACACCTAGTCCAGCACCAAGGCATTGTTTCGTGGGTTTGTTTTATTTTTTTCCTACAGCGTCGACCAACACTTGGAGCAATTTGTTTCCTTTTCTGTAAGGCAGGTGCTTGCAGCTGGATGTGTGAAAAGTGCAAATGAACCTCTTAACATCAGAGGATCAGGAGAGGCAGGTCCCCATTGGATAGAGATGGGTTTGTAGCTGAGAGTTGAACATGTTAGCATCTTCATGGGGAAGGAAGGAGAGTGAAATGCACTGAAAAGTATGCTGATATTATGGGCTCCCTTTTGCTCCCAATTAAGTCTATGCTGCTTCCACTGGAGTAAATAGAAGTGTTGCTATTGATGTAAATGGGAGCAGGGTAAGAATATCTTACAAATCAAGAGTGGCCAAACCATGTAACATAGTACAAATAAGCTCTTCCATAAAGCCCATAGCTGCCCCTCACTTTTAATACAGAATTGTGGCCACTGTAGATTATACATTCCAACATATAATGCTCCCTCTTGAGCCAGTTGAAGCAATGCTTGCTGGAACCTGAAGTCTCCACAGGCTGCAACTCCATATAAAAAATGAGGTGGGTACAAATCCACCCAGTTTGATGGAAAATGAACTGCCATCTGTGCCTTTCATATATCATCAGTGAGGTCCTGAGTTGACCATTTTATCATCCTGATTTAAATGACTAGGCCTAATGTCTCACAGAAATTAGTATATATTACTAAGTGTAATTACCATCATCATTTGTTCACTGTGACCTCTACTATTATATTCCATCTACCTCCAGGCTTACTTGACTTGCACTCCATCTTCTTCTCCATCTTTTCATCTCTGTTTCCCTTTTTCCCTTCTACACACTGTGTCTCTTCTATGCTGCTGCTTTTCCCCCCCTTTTCCATGACTCCTATCTGTTCATCTTTCCTGCCATTCCCTCGTCACCCTAACTCATCTCTCACAATACACAGAAAAGGAAAAAAAAAAAGGAGAGAATCCCATGAAGTCAACAAGACACATATCAATCTTCTCCCCAAATCACTCATTCTGGATGTTGCATCTCCCTGCTCTCCACCCTTCATCTGCTTTAGTCCTACAGGTTCTGATCCAAAACTCATTGAATTCATTGGTAGTTTTTCTTTGTCTTCAATGAGCTTTGATAGATAACCCATAGATAGTTTGGGTGTTACTTTAATATTAATAATGGTAACAATAAAATGAGTTGTGCAAACAAAGTGATAGAAGGCTACATAAGTACAAACCTGTTTGTATAATGCCATGACAATGACAGGTTATATATATATATATATATATATATATATATATATATATATATATATTGAGGGATCTCACTAGGTTTAATGGGGTGTTCAAGGGAGAAATCTCTCTCTTGAAATGCTCAAAGTAGGAAATATTTTCAGAACTGAATTGTACTCTGAGAAAACAAACTCAGAAGTGTTTGGAAAGGACCTATGGTCAAGTGGCTTGATCCAAAGCCCATTGAAGTCAACATGAGTCTTTCAATTTAATTTTATGGGCAATACATTAGGCCCCAACTCTCTGAATTAAATTACTATAGATAACATAACTGTGGATTTAACACATTAGTTCCATGACCTAACCCTTCTATTGGCTAAACTCCTTCAAAGAGTTGATTTTTTTCCCCACTTTCTTTTATGTTTCTGGATTCTTTTGAAAAGTTAATTTGAATCATTAACCAGATGAGGAGACTCAATTCGAATCATTAACACCAACCTCCAGACTCAAAGAATATTCAAATTACCATTAATTACCTGGACAAAAAGGCAAGGCTCTGCTGTTTCATTCAATGATCAAAGATATTTGACCCACCTTTGTTAGATCAAAGACTATCTATCCTTCGATGTTACTGAGCTATTAATGCTTATCTTTTAAAAACAATCCAAGTTAATATATAAAAAGTGACTTGTAAAATTTATCACTTCTTCATAAAAGCATCATTATTTGTCTTTGTCTTACTGCAATAAAGCAAATACCCAACCTATTTCTTCAGGGGAATAAAGAATAAAGGCTATGAAGCATGTATCAGAAAATGACTATGGTCCAGATGCTTTGAATCAGAGAGATTCAGGAGTTAGGATGTTAACCTAGGACTTGGGAGATCTGGTGTCAAGTCTCTCCTTTGCTACAGGCTCATTGTGTGATCATTGACATAGTCTTTTTGTGCCTCCATCCTCAGCATACATCACAGGAATTTTCTGAAGATAAATCCTTTAAATATTGTGAAAGATTCTGATGCTGTTGCAATGCATGTACACTCTGCAGCTTATGCTGCTATAAGTTATGTCACTCAGTGGTGCTGCTGTACACTCCATAGTGTAGCCATAGATGTAATGGGGGCAATCTAAGTATCCAAGAGATTGCCTGTACAAATTAGTGAAGACCCTTTGATAGGAATTTTCAGAGTTGGTTAAGGGGGTTAAACATTCAGTTCCCATTGAAAATCCCACTTTTGTCCACTAGGCCACATACTTTACAGTACTGTAAAGTACTTCTTACTTTACAGTAGCAAAAATTATTTTGTGTCTTATTTGCCTTTCCTTTACATAAGTACCTGTCAGAGGTAAATGTACTGAACGAAAGGTGTTGCTCTGGTAAAAAAGCTGGTATATGGCCCTCCATTTAAGAATGGTTTTAAAAAACAAGAATGACTAGAGTCACGGAAATAACTTGAGCTGGAAAAGGTGGGAACTATGGAGATGAAGAAGATTTGATATTGTACAGGTGTACAAAATAACGAACACTTGTAATACAAAAACAAGGAGCCAGTCAACAAAAATCTAAGGTGGCTAATTAAAGTTGATCAGATGAAATACTTTTTCACACAATTAGCCTGTGGAACATATTGCCATAGGATATCATCAAGAGCTCAGCAGGCTTTTCATAAGGATTGGCCACAAATACAAAAAAGGCATATCCAAAATTAATACAGTAAGGGTTAAAAAAAAAGAGTCTTGGGAATGATATATGCTTACATGCACAAGGGCATAAGGCATCAGGGCATATGGCAATCTCTAATTAATAGGGTTAAGAAGACAGTTGCACTGGGGGCATGTTAGTCCATAACAACCTAGTGCAGAATTTCTTGCCCCTTCCTCCAAAGCATCTTTTGTTGGCCACTGTCAGAGACAGGATCCTGGACGAGATGGACCACTTGTGAGCCAACATGGCAATTCCTATGCTCCTAAAACCTTTCGTGCCTCCCCTCTCCCCTCCACTCTATCAATAAGAGGATTTGTACTGAAAGCATTCTCCTTCATCGCGCTTTATTCATACCACTACTTAATGGCAATGTTCCAAGAGAAAAACTGAATGTAAAGTCTATTAGACAGCCAATCAATCTAGCTTATATCTTTTACTCTCCCATTGACAGGAGGCTCTCAGATATTTTAAAAGCTGAAGTCCATATACATAGCTCAAATATAATGTGCTTTGAAGTGCCAAGGAGGATAGAGAGACATTTTAAATATCCTAAATTTTCCTCAGCTGCCTTCTTTCCTGAGTTTCTCTGTCTAAAGTTCTCACCAGCTTCTGCCTGAGAAATTCAGCTCCCTAGTGGTTTCTTCAGACACTGATCCTGTTGATAAAGTTTGTTCACAGAGAATGCTCTTTCAAGCATTCATTAGTTACAATTTGCTAACAGAGGTGTTTGAATGGTCACTGAAGTCACATGGTCTGGTTTCTATTTTCCAGATTAGATGACAGCTTGTGTCAACTCAATGAGCCCAAATACGTTTGTAAAATCTACATGTAAAATAATTCTAAGTAATAAATGATCAATCTACAAACTAAACTGAAACAGGAAAAGAGAGGTCAAAATCCATCCAATAAGCAGGTTTTAAGGAATCATTTGAATGCCTCTAACTACCAAGGACAGAATCATCATTACTAAGATATTAAATAGCACCTGGAAGTGAAGATGTAGTGAGTGCAAAGACTTGATCACGGTATTGGGTTCACACTAACTCATGTTACTTTACTCAAGAGGATTAAGGCAGCTGCATTCTACATTTATCAGGACTTCATGGGCAGCCTAGGAAGAGCCCATTGAAATAGTCTAGTCTGGAGGTAAGAAAATTGTGGAGGATTATTGCGAGCCCCACGTTAGAGGGAAATGGCTGCAGCTGCATAGCTAGTCATAGATGGTGAAAGACACTATAGGCTAACAATGTTACTTGGGAATCCAGAAGCTATGATGGACCCCAAGAGTTGCTGGTAGTCAGATCTACACCCTTCATGGCTGGTTTAGCCACCACTTCAGTTTATCCCTACACTTACTTCCCAGCGCCAGCAAGCGTCACTTCCTGAGGGAGTTGCAGATCTCAGTAGATCATTCTGATCTCTATCAATATTACAGACAGGAGAATGAGACTGGACAACCTGATGGGAAGAAGCAGAAATATCTTGTGCATGTTGAAGATGGTGCAAGCTAAAATGCCTCTTGTCTTCTCCTAATGGCTGAGTAGATTGGGTAACATGATGGAACCACTGTGGGATCCCATATGTGAGGGCTTTTGGGAAGGATGAACTATTATCCAGCACTACCCTCTGGGACTGTTTTGAGATGAAGGAACGCATCCACTGAAGAGCCATTCCATTCACTCCAACAGAGGTGAGTCACCACTGCCTTCTGGTCAGTATGACATCAAAAGAGACCTCTTACAGGAAATTGTACACATAGATGAGTGATGTAGCATGATGTCAATTAAACTTAATTAATATTCTATCTTTTAAAGAAAGAACTTTTAGTGCTTAAGAAGGAGATATTTCTACCAGCACAACTCAACATAGCAGGCAGGCAAAGTTTAGGAGCATTGTATCCAATAAGAGTCCTTCATAATGAGGGTAGAACTATAAGCTCAGTGTCTGATGGAAGCATATCTCAGTGGAATGTTTCTATTTTCTGCATTCATGTTTTCATTATCATTTTATACATTAGTGCAATTTTTCCATTATAGAAAATGAATGGCAGAAAGCAGAATGCTTTTCTTTATTTGTACCCAAGCCAGTGCCAGTCAATACCAGAAGTATTCCCAGTGCCCTGTCAATGCACTTCAACCCTTCCTTGTTGAAAGCCCTTCTTAATTGACTCCAGTGAAGCAAATCCAATTTCCCCATCTCAGTCCGTGTACACATATATTAAGACAGCTAAATTTAAACTATTTCTGCTCAATTTTGTGATGTCTATTCTGACACACATGACAGAATGAGATCACCTGAATTTGCTTTATATCTTATTTTTAAGACCATTTAATTGGAATGATTTTCTGCCATTGTTTCTGGGTGGTATTAAAGCAATATCCTAAAGGTGAAAAACAAATACATTATTCTACCCCATCATCCACTCGCTCTGAAACCACCTTCTTTACTTTTACTGCTGGAGCTGATTTATATCTGCGACATAAGTGTCAATAACTTGTTTTTGATGGGCGAAATACTGCCAGAAAAATGGATATAGTTGAACATTAGGCTATAAAGTGGGGTATGAAGTATAATTCAGATGGGCTTCATGACACTTGTCCCTCGTATGACACACATTCTTTTCATTTCCAATTTCATTGAAACAAGGAGAAAAAACTGGTTGCAATCTGTCCCAGCTCATAAAAATAGACCTGTGTTTAATTCTTCAGGACCGAAAATTATCCTTTAGATATTGTCAACCAATCATCCAAGGAAAACGGTCCTGGACAAAGTAATAGGGAAATCTTCTAGGTATCGAGATGGCTAAAATATTGCTCTACCTTCAGTTTTAATGGCAGCACTCAAAGTATTAGGGGAAAGCTTAATGCAGTGCTAATAGTGGGATAGTCTGGTATATGCTTTTTTATTGTGAAATTGTGTAGTTTGGTATATTGCTGCAATTTACAAGAAGAACGATTTTGCAAAAGGAAATAGCTAATGATATTACTTCTTTATATTCACTGGAGGAATTCTGCTATCAGAAAGAGAACATCATGATGCCATTTTAGTATATGTGATCATGAAATTAAAAGAATAGCCTTTTTGTGTATGACTTGTTTTATTTGTGTTTGTGCATGAGTGGTGAGCCTGAGTGGAATGGAGTCTTTATTAACCTTCAGCTGGGATTAGCCACCATCTTCCTGCCTGGGACAGCAAATCAGAACCAAAATGCCAGTGGCTCAAAGGCAGCGAAGATTGTGATCATCTGCCGGAGAGGCCCTGGACTTCTTCTCAGGGCAGAGAAGTCATCAGTTGACATCGTGAATCAAACTGCTTAGAGCCAAAGTCCGTCACTCTCAGTCACAATGCTGAGCACTTGAGGCAAGAACTCCAATGCTTTCAATCAGTCTATTCATTCGGTAAGGTACTACTCAACATAATTAACGGGGCAGAATAGGACCTTAGAACCAGATTGTGAGCCCTGGTGAGCAGCTACTCACACAAGTAGTAGCATTAGTTTCGGTGGAACTACTTGCAAGAGTTCACTGTTCAGTGAGATAATAGATTAGGTAAGGTTGGGTACAGATCAAAACCCACTCAACACAAATACACGTGCACTTTGGGGAAGGTTCCAAACTGAATCTTGAATTGAACTTTGAGGCTCTTTTTATTACTGGAATGGTTTTATGGGTGGGATTTTCAAAAGCGCTTAAATATTGGCCTAATTCTGAAATCGATGGTGGTTTGACTACAGTGGGAGAAGAATTATGCCAGCACTGAGCACTTTTGAAAATCCCACCCTGAAGGTTGAATTTAATCCATTCTTTGATTTAAAACTGCATATGAAATACTAGTCTGTAGTGTCTCTTTGCGATATCCAGAGCTAGGGCAGGAGGTAAAAATAATTGCTATTCACTTTGAAAATCTGTGCCTGCTGCATGTGCCCTCTCAAGAAGCCAGTCTATTATCTATTCATTAACAGACCACTTTAATAGAGATTATAGCACAGATGAAGGAATCAATTTCTTCTGCTCCCTCTGACAAAATGCACTTCTCTTTATTCCTTTAAGTTCCAAATCAAACAGCATCTTCTTAAGCAGTTTTGTAAAATGTTACTGAAGATGTTAGCTCTACACTAATAGACCAGATTCTATATATTTGTAACAATTTGCAAAGGCATTTTCCTGCTTCTAGCTTTGTCACGGTAATTATTGCATTGGTCCCTTACTTTAGATTATTTTAAGGAAAAAGCAATGGGCCAAGTGTAAACTGGTGTACCACCATTGGCTTCAGTAGGACTATACTAATTTACACCCATATTGTTTGTAAAGGATTGTGGATTATAAAATCACTCTTTCTATTTCAAATATTGGGTAGTATAGCTGTGGCTATAAAGATAGTGGGCCAGATTTTAAATATGCATGGTTCCACTGAAGTCAATGCCATCAATTTACACCAGCTGAGGATCTGGTCCCTTGAGTCAAATTTATGCCTGCTATAGCCTCATAGAAATGAATGGATGCACTCCAAAGATTAATTTAATCCATTTACACAGCTAAACAGAAAAGCCAAACATTATCCTCCTATAAAGAACTAAATATTCACGTGAGTAAAGGGCTCCCAATCTGGCCCTAAGAGATTTAGAGCCAAATTATTTTCTGATTTGCATCCCCAGCAGTATCACAGGGTGTAAATCAGCACAGAATTCAGTCCTTTATCTTTCATTTTGTTTTGTTTTGCTTTCCTTTAAGTACTGAAGTGAAGCTGTAGAGTACTAATAAAACCTTGTCCCCCCAAACAAAGCTGACAGAACCCCAAATTCTGCATTGTGAACATCAGGTGAAATAGATTTGATCATGAAATATACACAGGCATGTGTTGCCAAGCTAAGTTTGTCACTGCTGTGCCTAATTTTTTTTTCCGTTTCATTCTATTTTTAAAGGGACACCGGTCAAATCTGATCCAAAACGTAGTTTATGCCAAAATAAACTTTCACAAAACCTGAGTCCAAAAGAAATATTTCCGTTATTTATTTATTTAAATTTCCAATAGAAAGATTGTGTTTATCAAAATAAACAATTCCTAGCATTATTTTCAGCCCAAACATTCTAGCTCTGCACTTAACAGGCAAAAACCCGAGAGTGAAATTGACTAGAAACTGACATTGCTTTTCAGATTGAAACAGAAGTTGATATATAGAATCCGAAAGAGGCTGTGTTTCCTTCCTTGTGGGTCTGCAGTTTACTTCTTTGATCATTTCAGTGAGCGAGAGAGGAACTGGTTGACTGCAGGAGGAAAGTAGTGATGAATGGTCTTCCCCATGCCACCTTATCATCAGAAGGAGACAGACTAATGTCAAGGTTCAATATAGGGCTTCTTTCTCTCCTGCACACAATGCGGGGGCCATATCAATGAGTGAGCAGGAACAGCTGGAAGAGGAGCTTGTTATGGGGCAGAGAGAGGAGTTCAGTAACTTATTGTTCAGCAATAGTAACCTCTCTTGTAAGCAGTCCATCATTAGTCCTTTTAGCCACGGCATTGCACTGGGAGCTCACTCATGTTCTATTTATTGTCCACTATGACCCCTAAATACTTTTCATAGTCACTGCTTTCCAAGATTCAGTCCCCCATTCTGTAGGAATGTCCTGCATTCCTCATTCCTAGATGTATGGCATTTGACTCTGTTAAAATACATTTTGTTCGAATGAGCCCAACTTATCCAGTGATCCAGAGTGCTCTATGTGATTGCCTTGGACTTATCCTTATGTACCACTCTGCCAATCTTTGTGTCATCCACAAAGTTTATCAGTCATGATTTTGTATTTAATTCCAGATCATTGTTGACAATATTGAATAGCACTGGGTCTACAACTGATCCCTGTAGTACAACTGAAACAACCTTATTTGATGATGATGATGTTGTTTTAACATGTGTTATTCGACATGGCTTGATTAAAATGATCATGAACTGGAGTGTAGACAAGAAACCAAGTATTTGTTCCTTGTCGTGTTTATTTAGGCTTACCAGAAAGTGAAACGTCTTCTGTACTCTCCTTAATTCTTTTAGTAACAAAAGGAAGATCTTACAGATAAAAGTGTTCAACTGTTGATACACCCAAAGATTACTCAAAGCTGTGAGGCACCTCGCTATCACCTGCCCTTAGCGTGAGGAAGCCTTGTCTATGTCTGCTGTGGGTCAGCTCCCTGACTTCACCAGCCATGGGCAACACAAGAATTCCCTTCTATGCCTGTGCAGGTCCTAGTTTCTCTTTCTCCACAGGTTAGCGATAGGCATACTCCACCTCCTGAGTCCTCCAAGCATTTCCAGCCCCTTTTCCACTGGAGATCCTCAGTCATCATAGATTTGCAGCTTCCAAAGAAACAGCACACCCCAACTCACCAGTTTCCCCACAGATCACCACTCTGCTTGGCACACAGCACTTAGATATATTTATAGTGAAAATAAATACAAGTTTATTTCACAAAGCACAGAAGCTCAAGTGATAGAAAGTAGATGTATTGTAAACAAATAGTTAAATATAAAATAAAGTCATCGCACGCATTCTAGAACCTAGACTTACTTAACTAAACATTTTCATGACTCAGAGAGCAACTCTCACACAAAGTCCTTCCAGTCTTTTACTGCTATGATTCCCTGTGATCTGTGGTTCATAAGGCAAGCCATTCTATAAACTTGTCTCCTTGGTGAAAGATGCAGAGTGTCTGTTTGCACTCCCAGATAGATGCAATGTATACAATGTATTGGGTGCCTGCAAATGGAATTCACAAAAGCCAGCATGCTAAGCAAGGAACTGCCTAAATGAGCCACTATCAAATGTTGATGAGAAGGGTATGTCCTAAATCCCCACCCCTTTCAGGGATTATGGCCAAAATTTTTAACGATATTTAGGTGCTGTTGCACTCACTGTTGCAAAGCTTAAATCTCATCTTCAAAAGTGAGGTAAGCACATAGGAGCTTAAATCCTAAAATCTAAGATGTTTCTTAGAAGGACAGCCTACTGGATCAGAGTCCACAGGCAAGATAGGAGGGGGAAACATGTATCTTCACCTGATTTGTGGATCTCACTGAGTCTGAGACATGAGATAGTTATTGGGGTGCCTGCCTGAGGTGATGCCCAGATGTAGGAATTTGAGCAACTAGGGGACTTTTACAGTGAAAATTTCAACACTGAGGAAGTTTTGGTGCCTACGGGGTTTAGCAGCAGTTGAGTAGGGGTTCTGAGGATCTCAGTGGTGCTTACATTTTGGACTTGTGCATCAAAGTCCCACTTTTGTGGATATGGGCGCTGGCCACTCCAACTGTCCAAGGTCAGGAATTCCATTTCCTGCTCCCCACATTTCAATTTGCACTAAAATATCTCAGGCCCTTCCCTTTCTCCTCTTCATCTTCTGACTGCAGATAAGTTCCCAGACATATGCTAATCTTCTTCTAATCAGAGCCATTATCAGATCTTTTGTAGTTCTTCCATCACATGACCCTCTTAGCCACTTGACCCAAGGACTACAGATCCTAGTTCTTGTCTGTAGAGGACCAATGCTTTGAAGAGGAATTAGTTGGACTTACAACAGCCCTTAAAGGAATAGCCTACCTTGTGACACCTTCCTATTCGGATGAGTCTTATATTGACTGTTTTAAACTTCCTTATCCATGTCTTCACTGGATTTTGGATCATTTTATTCTTCCTAGGGTGTGTGTTTTCATGTGTGTCATTTTGCTCACTTTTGGCTAATAGTAAAAACAGCTAATTTCTAATGTTTCTGGGCAATAAGGATAGTGTTTTAATTGTTTACTTGACCCAGAAGTTGGCATGACACAAAATTCTTAAATAAAATAATTCCAGTATATTTCCACCCTATCTTTATTAATGCTATTTATTATTTAGCTATTAATGCTATTAATGCTAAAAGACAGCTGGTAAGCATGCATTTAGATACTCTAAAGGAGACACTGGAGGTTGGATGCATTGACTATTTTTGACATGACAACTAGGAAGCATACATGAATGAATTGCTGTAAGCATATGTGTTAGGTGAAAATGTACAGAACAATTTTTTTTGAGACTTCAAGATTTGGTGTAGATTCGATCTCCTAGATTTTGTAAGATCAAATAAACTGTGCATTTGATTACAAATTCACCTTGTGCTGTGTCATATCAGTGTAAAATATTTAAAAAATACAACACATACCCTGTTGGAGCCCCAAAGTTGCTATGGTTGCACAGCTCAAAATCCATATTGCATCTGATTGGAGGTGGTCATTGAGTTGCCTACAAACTGGCAATTGATCTTGTTAATTTTTGCTGCTTTCCATAAATGTATGTGGCTGTTTTTAGGATTTTCGCAAGTCTGATATTATCATTTAAGTGGCACTAATCACATGGATGACAGGTTTTAAAGTTTTAAATTGAATTTTAAAACCATTTTTCTTACTGACTTGGGAAAACAACATTGATTAGCAATTATGTCTATTATTTCAAAAATCCCATCTCCTGCAGTTTCTGTCACAATATCAAAAGTATCTTAGGTAACTGGATTCTGAATTACACGCTGTGAGTGCCAGATAGAAAAATGTCAATTATATACTGAACTGTAGTGGTTCCATAAGAGACATATGGTTGTGATGTTCCTTTCTGTTAGTTAGGAGCAGCCGTGCTTTACGGCTCAGTGATCTGTTAGATAATCACAAAATAAAAGAAATCATTTGTTACAGAGAATAAGCCTCGATAATGCTGTTTAACAACAAAACAATTCCTTTGTAATCACCAGTTGTAACAAGATATGAATGACAGCTGTGTCTTCCTCTGACTTTACATCATGCTATCATTTACACAACTAAACAAATAAGCATTTGCTTTCATTCTAAGATATGTGCTACTTGCATCTCAGAAGCAGCACTGTCATCAATTTCATATGTGGTTTGTGCAAAGGGAAAGAAGTTATCTAGAAGAAATCCTTCATTATCCCTAACCCCACAACTGCTATTTTCAATGGCCAGCCATGATCTTCATTGACTTAGAACGCAAATGCCTTCAGTGGTGGTTAGAGCCTGAAAATATGGAAATTAAACAAAGATATGTCAGAAGTCTTACTGCACTTGATAATGACTTATCCTGCAAGGTACTATGCATCTCCTGAGAGGTGCTGAGCATTCCGAACTGTCATTAAAGTCAAGTTTCTCTTCAAAAGTAAACTGTGGAGTTTCCCATTCATCTCCTCTGAATCGACTTCAAGTTAAGCACTTAACAAGTGATAGATCAGAGGCAATAGCTAGGGCCAATTCTCTACTGGCATAAGATCACTGATTTCCGTGAAGTTGCTCCAGCTGTCAATTTGGTCTATCCATACATGTTAAATGACTTAGAAAACATGACCTATGACAAGACTCAATGGTTGAAAAAATTGGGCATGTTAAGTCTAGAGAAGAGACGATTGAGGAGGGCCACAATATCAGAACATTTTATATATTTGATAAGTGTTAAAGAGGACAGTGATCAATTGTTCTCCATTCCCACTGGGACTAGGACAAGAATTAATCAGCTTAATTTGCAGCAAGGGAGATTTAGGTTAGATAGTAAGAAAAAGTTCTAACTATACAGTAGTGAAGCACTGGAACAGATCAACTAGGGAGGTTGTGGAATCCCAATCATTGGAGGTTTTAAGAACAGGTTAGATTACGTTTTATAAGGGATTATCTAGGTATACTCAGTTCTGCCTGTGGGAAGCTGTGGACTAGATGAGCTCTGAGGTCCCTTCCATCCTGTGATGGGGCACATCCCCCTCCCAATGGAGAAAAGGCTAATGAGCGCCTCTGGGCTCAGCCAGAGACAAGCTAGACATCTATAGACTCTCCTGACACAGTCTAGTGTTTCCCCAGAATTAGGACTTTTAAGAAGAAAGGGCAAATGCCCAAATGATACCTAGAAAAGGTCAGCTTATTACACAGTCCTACATTTCTCTGGTTCAATATACTATATTACAGTTTCTTTCTCTGTATGAGTATATGAGTCTGTGTTTGCTGCCTAGTTTGCCAGTTAGATTTGAGAGGAATTGCCCACTGTTATTTTATAACTACAGGAAATAAATTCATGATTTCTGGTATCCATACAGGATAAAACTTTCCTGAGGAGAGAGAGCCAGCACAAGTCTTTATGCACTTACTTAGACCCTATTATGAGGTCTTCAGATGAGTTTTGTGCAGCCCCTTTGCCCAGGGGTGTATTTCACCCTAATTAGTTACAGTAAAACCCCTATTTTATTAACTAATTGTGGACTGAGGATTTCATAAAATTGAAAAGTTCATAATACTGGGTATCTCAAAATTACAGTAGATACAGTGTATAATTTAATGCATTAATCATTCAATAATAGTGTACATAACAAATGATATCATGTATACAGTGTGCCTGTTGCAATCTTGCAAATGGATTGCACTAGGAAGTTCATATGGTATGGTACATACATACTGTATTTTAGTGTTCGTGTAATCACTGGTGAAATAAATAATGGATTGTCTTTGTTGAGGCAACTACATCTCTTCTTTGCCAAGTTAATTGGCCTTTTCGAACTGAGGCGTTGCACTACATTGCTTTCTTCTTGTCCTTCAAATCTCCACAGAAGTTTCCAGTGCACTGAAGGCACCAGAATGTGAAGGGACATCACCTTGTTCTTCATCTACATCTCTTCTGTTATGAGTATTTGACTTTCTTGAACATGTTTTAAAATCTCTTAGTCAAACAGGATCTGAAACCCTCATTCTGTTTGATAGCCTTCCAACCACACAGTGGCATTTTTCTTCCCACAGTCACTGCAACTGGGAATGACTTTCAGGACTTGCAGCGGTTCAGGCACAGCGGCGTCTGTCTCTTTTGGAGATAGGCTATCTGCACTGCTGCAAAATGGTTCATAAAACTGATCATTCATAAGATCAATGTTCATAAAAATTGAGGTTCTGCTGTATAAGAAGCCAAGACTGTCAGATATGAGTGCCTAAAATTAGCCTTCATATTTAAGCACCAAAAAAGTGACCTGTTTTTCAAAAGCACTGAAAACCCAGTAGCACAAGTTCTGCATTTAAAGTCAGAATTTTGCTTCTTGAGCTTCAGAACCCAACAACTTTCTAAGCTAAACGTGAGCAAGGAGTAGAATTTTGTTTGGCCAACATGGTTTGGAAAGTTGATAATGCTTCATTTAGCCTTATTCTCCAATTTTGAGTATACCAGGATTTCAGTTGTATCTAAACTGATGTCTTTAACGGATGTAAAAATACAAGTTATGCAGCTACAGAAGCTAATTTGTTGTTTCAAATTATTTGAATCCAAAACTGTCACACTTTGTTCCAGGTTTTTTTGTTTTTTTTTTAAATACAACATGTCTTTAATGCAAGTTTTTGTTTGCCAACAGACAGCTGATCACTTTTCATCTGATTATCATACAATTGCTCTAAAAGCTAAAAAGTTCAGCTGGTTGCAAAAAACAAACAAACAAAACCTTTGATTTTTTTCCTATTTATTTGCCCAATTTTTTTCGAAATGCAATATCTTGAATCATTTTGAACTTTGAAATTTCAAAGTTCAAATGTCTCGGCCAGCTCTATAATGAAATAGAACACAGGTGGAGTTGGAAGAGAGTGAACGTTTCATGAACGGTTTGAAGTTTTATTTTTTTAAACTTTGAACTCTTGTTGGAATTATGAAATTTAAACCATTTCAACTTACTCAGTTAGAATAAATAAGCATAGTGTGAAAAGCAGCACTATCTTTCTTGACAGGAAGTGTAAACAAAGGAGGAAGAGGTTGTTTCATACATTTTCCTCCTCTGATTCCCTGACCCACAGCTGGCCAGACTCCTTAGCCAAAGCATTAAAAGGTTAAAAGCAGATAAAATTTTGTCAAAACTGGAAAACCAAAAGTCAACATAGAACTTACAGATGGCTAAAGGGTACCCAAGGTTAGATATAGAGGCAGCTGACTCAGGCAATTGCCTGTGTTGCAGGGCTCGAGGGGCACCAGACTTGTGGGAAGCCAGCCTTGGGGTGCTGTTTTTGTTGCTAGCATCTAAAGAGAAAATAGAATGTTTGACGTAAAATGATTCAGGTATTCCATATGTGGATTCATTTTTCACTAACCTCCGAAAATGTTCTGGACCTTTGTAGAATCTCATGGAACCTTCCAGACTTTGAGAACTACATTTGCCTTGAACAGTCTAGATTTAAAGATCCTAGCATGCAAATTTATTGTCTTATATGACAGGGATAAACCACTCATACAAATTGTGCATCAAAGTCATGAAAGGGGCTACAAATGCAATAAAAAATAAGGTATTTAAAAGTTTAACAAATGGGGGGGGCGTGTGAAGATGCTTCTCACCTGGGGCACCATTTGGTCTAGGGCCTGCCCTGAAGGTACCCATTGTTACTTCAACCAGTCCACATCTCCAAGCCAGCATGGGATTGTTCCCTACAGTACATTTTCCAGGGTTTCATGCTGTCCTTGTGTAAATGTCTCAGGTGATTGAGCATCCATTCTGATATGTACAGCTTGTTATTTCTACATTTCTTAAAATCTGTGTTGAGAATGAGGACAATGGGTTTGATTTCCACTGTTTCGTGTAGTCATGGCCACCTCTACTTACACCTGGTGTATCCTTTCACATTCATTTTGCACTTTTGTTAGCTAGACTTCCATTGACTTCAGTAGGCTTTGGATAGTCTCTAAATGATTACACATAGGGCTGTAAAGAATGAGACCCTGATACTGTATTTGAATTTAATCTCTTCCTGTCTGTAACCAATAAAATGTTTCTATTGGTAAGTTATTCCCATTAATGAAAGGTTTTTTGGCATGTGCCAATGGCTATCAAGTAACCTTCCAGAAAGGAGCGTATTTCAGTAGACATCTGACTGCTGTGTTACATATGTTTACAACTACCTACTAAATATTTTGGCTAATTCACTATTGGTAACATTAATTTATTTGATATGTACATATGATGATCAGTGTGTCAATACTACAAAGTTTTCATAAAATGTATCCAGATTTTAAAGAAGCAGTAGAATGTATTTAACTTGTTTAGAATTTCTTTCTCAGTTCTAAATTTAAAACTAGGCTTTCGGGGCACGGGCTGTACTTTCTCTGGGGGTGTAATTGTCATGTACATATTAATATATGCAAATAAAATCAGAGTTTCAACAGCCACTATTCCTCCAAAGGTTACATTCTCTAATTAGAGCCAAGCAATTAGCTCTAAAAGTTTTCTTTCTTTCTTTCTTTTTTTTAGAAGCTCTGCTTTTCCTTAACAAACTACATTTTAGCTGTTTCCTTTTTTCAAGATAAGAAATAATTAAAACTGTACCTTCATTTCATCTTGCCCATTAATTGCCCCCCTTTTAACACACATCATTTCAAATTCTGCCACTTTGAGATTTTATGGCTGTCTAATATGTACATGAGCGTGGCTGCAGTGTTAGAACAAATTGAACTGTTCTCTGTCATTTTGACACCTTAAATCCCATGTTTCTGCCTGATGTGACTAGGGGATCGGCAATAACTAAGTCTTCAGGCTTAATCTTTTTTTCAGAACAGTTTGATGTAGGAATTGTGTGACCTGCTGCCTGTGCTCCAATATAGATGGCTATTGTGCATTTTTCCTCCTCTGATAATGGGATATTAAGTTTAAAAATGAACTTGATTTGACCTTGGCAGGACATTTTTGTTCCTTTTTTTAATGAAAGAATCAACAATGCTCAAATGAAAAGGGTTTTAAATGATACAAAAGCAAAGTAGTTCATACAACGAAATGGTGCACAATCAAGTTATCCGTACGAACAAAGTCTGACATATGTGAGGGGCTAACTCGTGCTTTCAACTATGTGCCCATGCCAAGGAGAAGAAGTAAGTCCCTCCCCATAGGGGATCTTGGGAACTTGGATCTGGGCACACTGAAGTAAATGTGAGCTACACAAGTACTGTTTCCCATTCCCAGAGATAGGCAGGGCATGGGTGGAGCTATTAATCCTCCGCCCCAGTGCAGAGGCTGGTACAGCTGAACCAGACCAGGCAGTGTCATCGTTTTATATTTTGCTCTTGGAATGAAGCCTGCAGCAAATACATATCTATCCAATAGCCGGGGGGGAAACAGGAAGGAAACTGAGGATCAGAAGAGTGTTTTGGATGCCCAATGACTCTCGGGTTGAGCAGGTTGAAAATATTTTTATAAACCTCTTTTATTTTGGAGGGGGGAGGGAAACTCTGACCAGTTTTACTCCCAAAGCTATGCCTGGGGAGAGGCATTATATATACACAGCCTAAAGACACAGTCTAGCCCACACTGATTATTATAGCCACTCTTAAGTATATTCTTATTTCCAGTAAATTGGTACATTTGCACATGGGTATGCATATTAAATACAATGGTGATTCAGGTTTTAGCAATATAGAGCATTAGCTCATAGAAATCACAAAATTATAGGACTGGAAGGGACCTCAAGAGATTATCTAATCCAGTCTTCTGCACTCAGTGCAGGACTAAGTATTATCTGGACCATCCCTGACAGATATTTGTCTAACGAGCCCTTAAAAATCTCCAATAATGGAGATTGCTGAACCTTCCACTGCTTAGCTACCCTGACAATTATGAAGTTTTTCCTAAGGTCCAACCTAAACTACCCTTGCTGCAATTTAAGTCCATTGTTTCTTGTCCTCTCCTCAGAGGTTAAAGAGAATAATTCTTCCTTAAAACAATCCTTTATGTACATAAAAACTGTTATTATGTTCCCCCTCAGTTTTCTTCCGACTAAACAAACCCTATTTTTAAAATCTTCCCTCATACGTCATCTTTTCTAGATCTTTAATCATCTTTGTTGCCTTTCTCTCGACTTTCTCCAATTTTTCCACATCATTCCTGAAATGTGATGCCCAGAACTGGACACAATACTCGAGTTGAGGCCTAATCAGCATAGAGTAGAGCAGAAGAATTACTTCTCATGTCTGGCTTAAAAGACTCCTGCTATAACATCCCAGAATGATGTTTTATTTTTTTGCAACAGTGTTACACTGTTCACTCATATTTAGCTTGTGATCCATTATGACCCCCAGATCCCTTACTGTATTACTCTCTCCTAAGGAGTCGCTTCCCATGTTTTGTATGTGTGCAGCTGATTGTTCCTTCCTCAGTGGAGTATTTTGCTTTTGTCCTTATTGAATTTCATCCTATTTAGTTCAGACCATTTCTCCAGTTTGTCCAAACCATTTTGAATTTTAATTCTATTCTCCAAAACATTGCACCCCTCCTAGCTTGGTGTCGTCCACAAACTTTACAAGTGTATTTTCTATGCCGTTATCTATATCCTTGATGATATTGAACAGAACTGGACGCAGAACTGATCCATATGAAACCCTACTGAATATGCTTTCCCAGCTTGACTGTGAACGAATTATAACTACTCTCTGGCAATGGTTTTCCAATCAGCTATGCACCCACCTTCTAGTAGCTCCATCTAGGTTGTATTTCCCTAGTTTGTTTATGAGAAGCTCATGCAAGACAGTATCAAAAGACTTATTCAAGTGAAGATATACCACATCTGCCGCTTCCCCCCATCCACATGGCTTGTTACCCTGTCAATGAAAGACATCATTTGTTCTTGACAAACCCATGCTGACTATTACTTGTCACCTCTTTATCTTCTAGGTATTTGCAAATTGATTGCTTAATTATTTGCTCCATTATCTTTCCGGCAACTGAAGTTAAGTTGAGTGGTCTGTAGTTCCCTGGGTTGTCCTGAGTGTAGTGTAGTATTGTGCAGTGTAATCTGTAGATGCCGTGGGCATCATCAAAAACTCATCCACCTAAATACCTACAAAATATTAGGAGCTACCTTGAAACCTAAGTCGTCATGCAAGTTGGTATGCACATAGACAACTAAGTATATTTGATTAGTGTGTTGATTTAAATACCTTGTGAGAATCCAACACTTCATTTAGTGAGCACCCCAAACTCCTATGATTATATGATACTTAGGATTTCTTTAAGATTGTGAGGAATATTTCATGGATGTTTTGCAGTCTTGCTTTGCACTGTATTTGCATCCCCAAGCTTTCACATTTCCATTACATTCTGCATGGAGAGTAATTTCCCCTGTACATCTATGCAAAAGTCTGACATTTTGTGTTTCAGTGGGGAAAATAATTTAAAAGAAAAACACAAAAAGAAAAACCACCCCTGCTCTTTTGTGCAGGACAGTTTTTATAAAGTCTTCCATTTTCAATACACGAGGACAATGCTATGAGTAGTTCATGTTTCATGGCAAATATTTGACACATTTGTATAAGTATCTAGGGCGGACCCTGTAATCATCTGAATTCAGTCTGGGTTCCATCGTCTTATGCTGGCAGAACCAAGGGTCTACGGTACCTGAAAATCCATGTAGAGGAGGATGTTACCCCATGCAGAGTTTTGTTCCTCAAAAAGGGAAGAGTGCAAGAAAGTCCATGAAATCCCCTGTGAATTTCATTATTGCTGCCAATTTTGCATGGAAGGTGCTGAGATACCATATTGTTTGGCAATAGTCTAAAACCCCAGGGTAATCAGGTAGGTAGGTAGACGGAAGGAGGGGTGATGGTGAAGCACCAACAGCCCCCACCTCACTTCAGAGGAAGCCATTCTTAACCGGCACAGGCCCAAAATGTGTATGATATCACAAGAGAGCATTAGAGAGCATAAGGGATGTATTGATTCAGCTCAGTCACCAGGGATCTTCCATCTTCAGGGCTTCTTTGGAGCCCAAGATTCAGCATAAAGCCATCATTCCTTTGGGTAAACTATAGGGCAAGAAGAGAAGGCAAATACCATCTGCTATCTTTCTTTGTGACACAGTGGCTCTCCGGGGAACTGGGAGAGTTGAATCAAGCCCTACAAGTCCAAAGATACTGTAATCATAGAATCATAGGACTGGAAGAGACCTCAAGAAGTTATCTAGTCCAGTCCTCTGCACTCAGTGCAGGACTAAATATTATCTAGACCATCCCCAATAGATGTTTGTCTAACTTGCTCTTAAAAATCTCCAACGATTGAGATTCCACAACCTGCCTAGGCAATTTATTCCAGTGTTTAACTACCCTGACAGTTAGGAAGTTTTTCTGAATGTCCAACCTAAAACATCCCTTGCTGCGATGTAAGCCCATTACTTCTTGTCCTATTCTCAGAGGTTAAGGAGAACAGTTTTGCTCCCTCCTTCTTGTAGAAGCCTTTTAAGTACTTGTATGGAACATATAATGTAATAATAGAGCAATGTAATAATAGAACAAAAACCTGATTCAAAGATCAAATGGGTGTTCTTGGAGATGCCTCTGATCCATGTCAAGGACATTGGCCACACTGCTACCCTTGCCTTTCTCAAGGGAATTTAATTAGAGCTGGTTGAAAATTCTCTTATATAATAGCTTTCCTTTGGAAAATGCTGATTTGACTAAATTAAATGTTTCATGGGAACATATCGATTTTGTTGACATTTTCACGGGAAATCATTGAAATGTTTCATTTTGATATGGTCAAAATGTTTTGTTTCAACTTTGTCTTTTAAATTATTATTATGTTATAAATTATATTATATACATATAATAAAGTCAAAATGATAAAGATAAAAGAAAACATTTTGACCTCATAAAAAGAAATCTTTTGAACTTATTGAAAGGAAACATTTTGATATGGTGGGAATGAATTATTTTTGGAATATTTCATTTCAGAAAAAATAGATTTTCTTTTCGTTCCCATTTGGGATGAAAACAAACTTTGAAATCTTGGAATTTTCCACAGGATGGAAATTCCAAATTGTGACTAACTTTAAATTTAATGTTGATGAAAGTCAATATGATAGATAAATATTCCTCGGAAGTGAAGTACAGGCAACAGTATTAAAGGCTGCCCTCACTTTGACCTGCTATAATGCCTCAACTCTGACTCAGTGCGATTACCTTAAAGGTGAGAAGGTTCTTTAAGGCTTGTCTATATGAACACTTAGTTTGTGGCAAACGGGGGTGTGATTCTACCCCACACCAGCCTGCTGCAGACTGTCTGTGTGGATCTGCTGATGCACATTACATTTTGTTAATACCCTTTGAGCTGGCCCATTTCAAAGAGGAGTAAATCAAAACACATTAATGAACTGTAAATGTGCATCGAAGTCTGCACAGAGTTAATCCATAGCAGGCTAGTGTGGGGTAGATTCACAACCCAGGTTTCCGCAAACTGATCATCAGTTGCAGCTGATGAAGTGGGTTAAAGCCCACAAAGGCTTATGCCTGCAAAAAATAAATGTCTTCGTCTTTAAAGTGCTACAGAACTCTCGTTGTTTTTGCTGTATATAGACTAACACGGCTACCCGTGTGGAACTCCTCATTTTAATTGCTTGGGAAGAGTTTAAAAGCCTCTTTGAAGAAGTGAGGTTTGATAAGGGACATGGAAGAGGAGAGATTGTGTGAGAAGTTGGTCTAACCCTGTAGTCTTTGGTGAAAATTGTCATAACTCCATGGAAGTCAATGGAATCTGGCCCACAAATGGTGACAAATCCTGTAACATATATCCTGTAGCAAGGGGCTTTTAGTGATTTGATGGTGCTTTCTACAGTAGGGAGTTCGTATTTTTAGTTCCTCAGAGCTTTACCAGCATGGCAATTTTCAAGAGTGGCAAAGAAATTGTGTCAGCCAGCATGATCCTGAATTGGTTTTGCCCTTTGTAAACTAATGGATGTCACCTTATGTCTGCAGAAGATTTTTTATTTTTTGTTGTTCATCTTGAACTTACATACCGTGGGACCCCTGGTGAGGCATTCTGTCCCACTTCATTGTTAACAGTTTACATGTTGCCATTGGTTTGGCCGTTGCAAGCATGGGGTGGGTTGGAGTACATTGTTATGCAAATGATATCCAGATTTACATATTACCACAAGACTAACATTCATTGTGCTGTCTCTTTATGGGTGTCTTTGATAGATAATAATTTTTTGAGGGCACAAACTCTCCTTTAATGAAGTGCAAATTAAACAGAAGCCCTGTTAATGGGATTTCAATAGATTTTAAAAGCTTTTGACTGTTCAACTGTGTCCTGTTGTTTCAGGGCCAGCATCTGCCACTCTGACTCATGTTGATTAATACTTTTCTCTGCAAGTAGGCTACTTGTAGAGTAATGTACTGCTCTTGACATGACTCTAGATGGCAGAATGTGACCTTAAGAAATTCTCCCCAGAAAAGAAGTGAGAAATCCTGGTGTCATTTTTTAATATTTCATTTGTGTCACAGTAACAATGGGCCAAATTCTGATCCCCTGATTCGCAGTGAGTAGTAATTTACAAGAAGTCTGGCGGATTTCAGTTGGACTTTTAGGAACCAAGTAAGGATATTATAATCTGGTGATGCAAAAATACGTGGTTGAGGGATGCACTCAAAAGAGCTCCATTTCAGTGAAACTCCACTCAGTTGCATGATAGTGTAGCTGGAGAAGTTGTCTGCAGAAATTGTCTTCAAAGAATTGAAACTTTCGGTGGATTTCCAAAATGATGAATGCCCGTCTACTTATTTATTTCTGTACGGCTGGTGTAGGACAAGATTGTCACTTAACAATCTACCCTGAGTAAGGGGCAATAAGTAGTTGTACCACTTTAGGAGCAAACTAGGCACCAGACTGTGACCCAAAAGAATCATATTAAAGCCCCTGCTTCTCCATTTGGTCTACAAAAGGAATTAATCTTCTACTGTAGACCAGTCCCAAGGTCTGCATAGCACATGTAGGGCAAAATGAGGTTGTTACATTGCCTTGTTTCTGTGTGCAGGAGTGTAATCTGAATCAGAATCTAGGGTGAAATCTTGGCACCATTGGCGTCAATGGCAAAGCCTTCATTGACTTCAGTGGAGGCAGGATTTCAACCCTAGCCGTCCCTTGTTTAGTGGTGAGGTGTCAGAACAGGAGTAAACAGTGCCTGGATAGATATCAGTGGTGGAAAGGAAACCAAAATACATGGCTTTTGATGCAACTCTGTACATTCTTCTCCTTCTCTATTTTCCTTAGTAATTTCCATAAGTAATTTGGAGCTGGTTCCAAGCTTACTCTCTCTCATTTTATTTTAACCCAGTGGCAATTATCAATGGCTTTAGTCTTTAATATCTAAGCACTCTGAGTTTTACCTCTTGAAAGAAGCTTTTGAAATCAAAATGCCAAACCACCTAATGTTTTATTTAAGTGTAAAAAACGTAGTTGAACTCTAGGTTATTCTCTTTTCCATAAATTGGCTAATTATTTATTAACTTGTATTTTTTTTAAAGTAGGGAACTGGTACTAGTAGCATAAAAAAATACTATAACCTCAGAAACCAAATCCTTTTTCTTGCATGGTCTATCCAGCACATAAAGGTTTGTTTTCATCGTCTGGAGATGTAGTTTATTTTCAGTAATGATCTTTCTTAGCAATGATAGACAATATGTAACTAGGCCAATGCCTTCATACTGTAATTTATCCAATGCCAACAAGAATGTAAATTGTCTTGTAGGACTTCATCCTGCTGCTGTTGGATCCAAAATTCCCATTAATTACATGAAATTGGGATCACCTGCTTTCTTTTGGGGCTGGACTCTGAAACATTTGCTTATACTGGGGAGTCCCGGAGAAGACAATGGGCTGTTTGTGGAATACAGTACTACTCAAGGAGGTTCACAATCTGACCCCTTATTTGGTGGAAGAAGGGCAGTGTCATTGTAACAAATATATTCATTACAGACAACAGACTGCACACAGACACAATAAGTGTGAGACTCTACACAAGTACACTCAGGGATTCCTCTTTACTCCCACGCATTGACTACAGTTTGACGAGTAGCAGTGTGGAGAGAGTGGCCTCCAAGGGGTGACAACCCAAAACTGTGCCTCCAATTAAAGTGGGTAGAGATGGTCTAGAATTGTCCAGAAGAACAATTTTCTGCCACAAGATGCTGATTCAACAAAAACAAAACATGATGATAGCGTATCAATTTCGTCAACACTTCTGAAGAAAAATTGCCAAAGAGCTTTGTTTTGACTTTATCATTTGGACTTTTATGATACAATATAAAACATATAATACATAACAGCCATATCCAAAACACATAACATACCAGTAATGGGAAATTTTAACTACCCAGGCATCTGTTGGAATAGCAGTACAGTAAAACACAAAATGTCCAATAAGTTCTTGGAATATACTAGGGACAACTTTTTGATTCAGAAAGTGAAAGAAGTAACGTGGGGGATGGCCATTTTAGACTTAATTCTAACCAGGAGGAATTGGGTGGGATCTGAAGATTGAAGGTAATATAGGCAAAAGTGATGAAGAAATGATAGATTTCATGACTCTAAGGAAAGGAACAAAAGGAGTGAGAGCAGCAGAATAAAGGAAATGGAATTCAAAAAAGCAGACTTTAACAAATTCACAGTACTGGTATATGAGGTCATCTGTACAAAGACAGGAACAAGTATACCTAGATCATCCCTGAGAGGTGTATGTCTAACTTGTTCTTAAAACCCACAATGAAGGGATTCCACAACCTCCCTTGGAAGCCTATTCTAGTGTTTAACTATTGTAATAGTTAGAAAGCTTCTCCTAATATCTAAAATGAATCACCGCAGATTAAGCCCATTTCTTTTTGTCCACCTTCAGTGGACATGGAGTGTAATTGATCACCATCCTCTTTATAACGACAGTCTTCAAATACGCTAAGGGCTATCAGGTCCCTTCCCCTCAGTCTTATTTTCCTCAGTACAAAACAGGCCCAGGTTTTTTTTTTAACCTTTCCTCATAGATGTGGGTCAGAGTTTCCCACAGAACAGAAATACCAAGTTTTGGCCGGCTCTAGTAGTAGGCAGAACCGTGACTCCACTTCACATCTCCAACACAGCAGTCAGGGCAGTGGCAGGGAAAGAATCTAGGTATAGAACTAGCACAGGCTACTTCCCCTCCACCAGGCCAAGAGAGGCCTTAGGAAACAGAGTAAATATCTGACTTCTGGGTGTGCCCTTGGGGTGGCACAGGTTTGTTGTCCCATCGCCTAGTGTTTGCAGCAAAGCTGCAACTGAGCACAAAGTGAGTTGCAGCTCAGTACCTAGTCCTACACTCCTCAAATGCCGTTGCATCTCAAATTGAAGTACAACTGCCATAGCGAGTAGCTGTAGAAGCAGAGTTGGTCGAATGTGTGTGCGGGGGGAAGAAGGGGTTAAATGGGATTTTCAGAACAGACCGGGCCAGATTCTGCCATAGACTCATAGAATATTAGGGTTGGAAGAGACCTCAGGAGGTCATCTAGTCCAACCCCTTGCTCCAAGCAGGAGCAACCCCAACTAAATCATCCCAGCCAGGGCTTTCTCAGGCCGGGCCGTAAAAACCTCTAAAGATGGAGATTCCACCACCTAGGTATTGTCATTTCCTGGCACTGAAGACTGAGGAATCTGAGTTTCTCACAGACATGAGGAACATCATCCGCACAACAGCACTATGAGACAGAGCCATGCCCTGGCCCCCAGCGGACAGATTAGAAATGGAGGCGCATCAGCACTGAGATCAGGATTTTTAGACACCTTAAACACCCTCAATTGGAGGCAGCTTCTCAAAAAGCCCAACTCTCATTTAGGCACCTAAATTAGTGGCCAGATTTTCAGAAGCACTCAACAGTCAGGAGCACATTGGGTACTGAGCTGTCTTGATGATCAATCCCTAAGGTCACCATGGGGCCAGCACGGCTGGAAAATCTGGACCTTATTTATGTGCCCAAAGGGGAGTTATGCTCTTGAAAATCTGACTCTGAGGGACTTGTCTCTGAAGTAGAGCAGGGAATGAACCTAAAGCTGTAGGTTCTAGACCAGAGAGCACAAGAGCAGCCACAAATGGAGCAAAAGGAAAGAGAAGATAGGTTAGAGCAGCTTCTGCACTTGACCTTTCCAAAGTGAGACTAAGTGAAGTTGTAGCATTCACTGTGCTAGGGTCATAATGTTGCTGATGTATTTTTGATGTCTCAGTTTAAGTTAAATAAACTCTTTTTGATTCCCTATTTTTTATTTTGTTCAGATCATGTATATATATAATATTTTAAAGGGTTTCCCCCTTTGACCTGAAGACGTTTTGAGAAGATTTTGACTTTGATACCAACAATCAGCAGCTGTTACCTGAGCCATCTTCACTCACACTGAGTTGCGAGTACTGCAGCTGAAACCATTCAGCCTGAGCGAGGATATCAGAATGCAGGCCAGTGACTGACTTCATTTTTTCCATACTTTTTTTTTTTCATTTTGAAAATAAACGTTGTTTCCCAGGCTATATCTTTTACACTCCTTTACAATCCTGCACCAGCATGGGACACGGGCTCTTCCGACATAGGGACTATGCTGAGTCTCAATCTCCCTCTCTAGGTTGCTCATCCAGGGATCTTGCTAAAAACTAAAACAGGAAGGACATTTTTTCAGCTGAAGTTTTCCATCTGAAAATGCCATCTTGTTTAAATTGATACATTTTATGGGAACGTTTTATGACCTTTTCAACAGGAAAAAATAAACAAATCATTTTGACTTTCTCATTTCTAAAGTGTCAGAATGAAACATTCTGGTAAGGTAAAAACATTTTGACTATCATTTTGATTGCTATAATTTCAATAAATTACATTAACATATAAATGTTTACATGTTACATTATATGTAATATTTATATGGTATTTTAATATGATATAAAAGTAAAAATGAAATGAATCAGCATTATTGAAATGAAATGTTTTGGCATAATCAAAATTCTTCAGTGATCCCAAACAGAATGTTTTGGAAATATCATTCCAGGGGAAATGTCAAAATTTCAGCTTTTTGCTCTGATTTGGAACAATTTTTCCCCGATGTTTCAGCATTTACACAGCACTGAAAAACTGATTTCCAAAAGCAAAACCACAATCATTCCTTCAGTTTTTTTTTTAATTTATTTTTTTGTAAAATGAATATAATAAGGCAACTTTATCAAAGGGCCAAATTCTGATATCCTTACTCATGCTAAATAGCACTTTATTCCAGGAGTGATCCCTTTGACTTCATTTCAACCATAAATAGAGTAAAAATATTGTTAAGCATAAAGTTGTAAGCTTTCTGGGGTAGGGGACCATCTTGTTTTTCTATGTTTGTACAGCACTTAGCACAATGAGGCACATGACTGAAGCCCCTACGTGCTACAGCAATACAAATAATAATTATTACCTATTCTATTTATATGCTCTTCATCAACATAGTATTTGAGCACCTCACAATCTACAATGTATCTATTCTGACAACACCCTATAAAGGAAGGAAGCATTATTAACCCCGTTTTTCAGATGGGCCCAGGAAGATTAAGTGATTTGCTCAAAATGACACAGAAAGTCTGTGGCAGAGCAGGCAATTGAACTCAGGTCGCCCTTAACTCAGACTAGCATTCCAACCACCGGACCTTCTTCTCCTATTATAATTATCTTCATTAAGTAATATGGTCAGAATCTGGCCCACAATTTGCAATGGGGTGAGGAGCACTGAAAGAAAAAAAAGCTAAAATCTACTTAATAGAAACATGTTTTAAAAATTCAAAAAGCAAACATCTAATGTTTTCTAGGGGGAAAAAAATCGTCACGGGATCAGGGTCTGACCACTGTTTTGGTTAGTGAATTGTTTATGGACTGTTGCTGATTTCTGCAAATGTAGTCTTTAAATAGCTGTCAAATATTTTTGATGAATAATTTTCAAGCTACTGATTGTTCATGAGCTGTTTGTGTCAACTGTTTGGTGTTTATTGCTTATGTTAAGGGCTTGGTCATACATATCAGATGCAGGTCTTTCTGATTGCAAGACACTTTTTAAACAGGACAAGAAGTAAAGATCTCCTGTTACAAATGTTTGGAGAAATAAACAAGTGCGCTAACATCTGTGATTTCAGGATTCATGAATACCCATCCAAGGCTATCTGAACGTTCACAAATGTTATGTTTGTACAGCTCCTAACACAATGGAGTCCTGATCCATGACTAGGACACCTAGCCTATACTTTAATACCAATAATAAATAATAATAAATAGAATATGATCCCATTAATAATAGGCACAGTGAAATGAACTTTGCCTTTTATTCATGAAAATAACTGCAAATCAGTGGTTTTGTTATTTCAACCAGCCCTAGTTTTCAGATGGTTGTGGGGGGATCTTTTTTGTTTATTATAAAGAGCATCTTCTGTTAATTGCAACATCCGGATGCTAGGCCAGCCATAAAGATGTCCCAATGACATTTATTTTCCTGTGTTATTTATTACCCGTTGATTTGTCATCCATTATAAAAGGTTTTAAAGGGGAAAAAATATCTGGCAAATTGTACAGTTGGATTTCGTTTGATGTTTCCTGTGGTATTTTTTATTCCATGCTCTCTCATCATTCTCAAAAGGGAAAATATTTGTTCATGATTTTTGTTACCTTAACTACTGCGATGGGAGCAGATATACTACAGAGGTGAGAATATGGGGCTCGGTATCAGCATCTTTGGGCTCTCCTTTCAGATCTCCCTCACAATGACAGCTGTAGGATTCTCTGACAAAACGTTACATACAACACTCCTGTGGGACAAGCGATTGTAATAGAGAGCCATTTCATGGCTGGGTAAACTAAGACCAAGAAGGCTAGATCATGACTGCACCACGAGCTCTGAGGAAGTAGCAGTGCATAGGTGTGCTTCCCCAGGAGCAATCCGGGACCAAACTGTACTCCAAGCAGTAATTCAGTCCCTGTTTCCTCCTTGCTCCAGGGATAAAGTAAACTGTGGCACTTCTGGTGCTGCTTTCTGCTCTGCCAGATTAGCGGCATTGGCTGAAACACGAAAGGGGCGGAGTCATGTTTCTGCCCACCCATTAAGCCTCCTGCACATCTGCAGTAGCTGATCTCTCCTACGTACCCAACCCGGATAACTCTCGGAGGGGAGTGAGAAAAATCCTCACGTCCCTTATGCACCTTCATGGATGCATGAGGCAAGTGCACGTTTGAGCCCAGAGAAATTAAGGCAAAAAGCATTTGAAGTGGTCACTAATTTTGGTAGCTTCATCTGGAGCCTGAGCCCTGGAAACTTCCCTTCTTACAGGGAGGGCTAATCTGAGCTAACCTGAAGTCCTTTGATGTCCATGGAAAAACTCACGTTGACTTCAGGGGACCTTTGGATCAGGCCCATAAATTCTGACTGTAACACACTTCTAAAATGTGATAAGCATTCCTCTCTATGCATGGTCCACAGAACTAACAGCTCTGACAGCTACATTTCTTAGCTCAAGTGGCTGAGGTCTATGTTTGAGGGCTGAAGGTCCCAGTTTCAAACCACGTTGCTGACCCACAGTGGGTGTTACACAGTTCTATCACCAACTGAATGTAATAAAAACCTGAAATGTCATGCTTGCTTCTTTTTTCCTCAGTTTGAGTAAAGGGAATAGATAAAATAGCTACACTACATCTCTGTGGTGTATCCTTTGCAGAATACAGGCTCTGAGGTGGATACAGTGACACATAGCGCAAAAAAAGAAAAAGAAAATCCTCTGAAAATCAAGATCTAACTGTGACTGAAACTTAAAACAGATGAAGAAGTCTTCAGTCTGAAGTGCTGTTTTTTGACAGCAAGTCTTCAGTGCAGGGAAAGACTCTTTCTCTGGGCTAAGCAGAGCAAGAGTTAAAATGATGAATTATCCTAATGAAGAACCCTTGACGGGGGCTGTTCAGTAGTAAACCAGATTAATCAGCTCTTGTTTAAATTCTGCTGCTAGTTAAGAGCAATTGAATGAACTGCAGCAATTCCAAACAAGCCAACCCTGTTTTTCTTGGGATAATTGATATAGCAACTCACAGTAAATAATAGTGACATTAAATATTGCAAATGTTAAATGCTATGAAGTTTAAAGTGTTTTTATCAATGCGGGAAAAAGGTGAAAATTCCTCTCTACTGTGCATAAGTAAACATAAGAATTGATTGAATTCAGATTGTGTATTTTTTGGCACAAAAATATTAGCTAAAAATATTCTCCCCTGAAAGTTCTGTGGATCCTACATACTAAATGTTGTAAACAAACTTTGTTCCACCACTTTGAAGTCTTCCTAATGAGTTTCCCCCCAACTTAGGAAAATTATACTATTTATGAAAAGTGCATAAATTGTAATTTAAGTAAAAAAGCCTTGAAATTTTTATCAAAAGCATTCAAATTAATATCTCCCCAGGTCAGCTAATGAGTTGTCATGAGCTGGCCTCTTACTGTAGTGCACCTCCTGCAGACTAAGACAGTTAACCATGTTTTCATCAAAGGAAATGCTCATTAGTAGAGCTTTCAGAAACTGATTTGATTATAGTTTCACTTGTTAAAGTGAAATATTTTGAGCTCATTAGGATGATTGTGATTCAAGGTCATCTTTTGAAGCTAGTCCTGTCAATATAAGATAAATGGGCCCTCATCTTTTTCCCTTCTTTACGTCTGTGCTTTTTAAACTCTTCTGTGCAAAAGTTCCATAGCCATAATTAATTTTTAGTTCTTCTGTTACAAAGCTGCTTAAAAAAAAAGAACAAAGATTTTGGCTACCAAAAAGGCATTGAAGAACTATGAAGAAGAGGAGGAGGCTATCTTGTTTTAGAGAAATCAGAGAAAATCCTTGAAAAGTTCAGTGTTTGAAATCCGGCTAGATTCTCCTTGACCTCTTGCAAAGTTTCTGAAAGGTACTTTGTACATATTTTTGCATGTGTCTTTTAATCTCAAAAGTATAAAACTAAACTAAAAAAACCACCCCAGAAGTACCAGTGGCTTATTAAATATCTTCTCTTTTATGGCACACAATAAAGTTAACACCGTTTAAAGTTTTTCTTCCCCTCTCCCCCTTTAAATCCACTATTTAATCTCTAAGTGGTTAAAGAGCCATTTAAACATAAAGGGAAATAGCATTAACTTCTATCGTTGGACTGAGAAAGATTATATTTGCATAGGACTTGCATCTTAAACCTAATTGGTCAGATATTGCCTCTTGCATTAGCCTAAAAGAAGAGGTCAGATGTATTGGGCATAAAAACCTTCCTTCTTACTTGAGAGTTTTACATTACAATGGAAAACTAGAAAAGAGAAAGAAGATTGGTCTCTTCATTGAGAAGCATGACAGCTAGAATGTGACATGTATTCAGATATGCCCACTGTGAATCCGGTAGTCCTACTGTCACACGTCGAGGTGCAACTCAGACCAGTAAGGGATTGTATTGCCTTGTAACCCTGAGTGCTTTGCAATACTTTGCTGCTGTAGGTCCCAGCATGGATTGCTCACAGCCAGCCTACAAGTATGCAGGTCAGTCGCTGAGTGTTTTGTGCTGGACAGCCCTGGTTCTGGAGATCTGTCCTCAGTAGCCTGTCTACAGCCCCACAAACCCACTCTGGCCTCCACCAGCCTTGGTTACAACCAGCAAGGTATTCCCAACACTCTTCCAATCCCGAATTTCCCCAGAGCTGTGTGGCCTGAAGTGTTCAGCTGTCACCTGGACCACTCAGAGAAATAGGAGGCTTCATTGCTCCTTCAAAGAGACAAAAGCACATTACAGCTTATTAATTTAACAGGAGTAAATACACCCTTCCATTCAAACACAGCACTGAGTGGCTTTATAGTAGAAATGAGTGAAAAAATGAATGCTGCTCTTATTAACAGAACATAAGTTAAGTGATGCCTAATGCAAGGAATAAAATTAGAAAGGGTTGCAAACAGAGAAAAGCAAAAATAGACTTTTTAAATTGATAAAACCTAATTTAACAAGCCATAGACTTGGTTCAAGCTAGATTTCTTTCTTCTTTCCAGCCAGAGCTGACTTTCTCTCAGTCAGGACCTTCCACAGAAGCACAAGGGGCTGGTTTTCCTTGTCTTTCTGGATGAAAGACCTTTGCTTAAACAGATTTCTCACCTACATTCAGCTCCCAGAGATGTCAAACTCCAACCCTCCTGGTTGCAGTATCCAACTTTCTCAGCTTGCAAGAGCTCTGCTCCCTTGTGTCTGTCTAGGGATGGATTCCAAAGATGGCTACTGTCCTTGCTTATTCCTTCCAAAGTTCAATTACTTTGTTAGCATGGTAGTTTTGTTGACCTAATATGTAAATGGACATTCATTGTCTCTGCCTGATGACCAAGCTGCTCAGAGAAGCAAATACGTATTCCTTTGTCTAGGGCAGACCTGTTTTCAAACTCCCTCTGGCATGCCTGGGTTAAACACATTTTTGTCACATTCCAACATATATCAATAACTACTAATACCACACCGCATACATACATCATGCAAGAATATTAATGATCAGTGAGTTATTAGTTTTTCAAATACATATATTGCATGAAACCTTTTAGATGCAGTTTATAACCATAGTGTGTTGGGGTACACTGAATTGGTTGGGCCAGCTGCAACTCATTAGCTGATACCAATAAACTCCTTGCCCGCTGGCACTTGGATGCTCTTAGTGTAACACCTTGCCCCGTACGATGCTGCAGGAGGCTTAGCCACTGGCTGACCTGGAGGCAGTGGATCTGAGCATCTGCCACTATATTTCCTTTCCCCCTTACATAGAACCAACCTGTCTTGTCACCTTTGTCTGTTTACAATCTCCAGGACCCACTCTCAGAGAGTATCCATGATTTCACCTGCAGAGCTGGCCCAAACATTCCACAGCAACATTAACGATTAGTGTGTTGTTGGATTTCAGATGATATATTTATGTCACCTTTCACATAAATATCATGACATCAGTGCGTGAGTATGTCAGGCCCAACAAGAGTTGCTGAGACAGAGTAGTGAACCACAAATGGGCCTCTGGGTTCCACTTACCAGTTGAGATATTTGGTAATGGGGGGAGGGGTTGGTGGAGGGGAAAAAGTGAGTGAATGGACTTCAGGATTAACCATCAAATGGCACATGATTAATCTTTTTTGGCTACAAATTATCCACAATTAAGCCCAAACACAAAAGTTGTACCACTTTAACTATGTCAGTATAACTAAATTAATATTACCCCCCTGGTGTGGATGCAGTTATATCAGTATAAAAGCATTTATGCCATTATAGCTCGTTCCCATAAGGGAAGGGGAATGAGCAATACTGGAGTAAGGTATCTTCATGCCGGTATAACTGTAGCCAGACTACGCCTTGTACCAATATAACTATTCTGGTTAAAAAAAATAATAACCAAAATAGTTATACTTGCACAAAACCTGTTTAATGGCAATGCCTTAACCAGGTTTCAACTAGTCCAGATGGCTATCTTCACACATTTTTTCCCCTCCCAGCCTCCTTCAAATAAAAGGCAAATATCAAAGCATGTTTTGTAACCTAAGGCTATGGCAGCACTGGACACATGCCCTGGCTTGTGTGCATTGGCCTACACATTAGCTAAGCCTGCTGCCAAAGTCCACCGTGCAGGGTTGTGCATATGCTATACCCCAAGTAGGTGCGTCCACACTGACGCCCCAGCTACACAGCCCCTCTGCCACGTACATCAGCCAAACCGGGCTGTCACTACGCAAAAGAATAAATGGACACAAATCAGACATTAAAAATGGTAACCTCCATAAACCAGTTGGAGAGCACTTCAATCCTCCAGGACACTCTGTAGCTGACTTGAAAGTTGCCATACTGCTACAAAAAAACTCCAAAAACAGACTTCAGCGAGAAACTGCAGAGTTGGAACTCATCTGCAAACTTGACACAATCCAACTGGGTCTGAATAGGGCCTTGGAATGGTTCTCTCATTACAAGAAGAAACTGTCACTCTTCACACAGTCTCAACTTCTAATCAGTGGTTGTGAATAGGCCTCAGCTACTCTAACTGAATGGACTTCGCTTTTACCTACCCTCCCCATTGTTGTTCCTTACCCTTGGATGTATATATATACTTCCTATCTGATTTCTATTCCTTACATCTGACAAAGTGGGTTACAGCCCACGAAAGCTTATGCCTGCAAAAATTAAATTTGTTAGTCTTTAAAGTTCTCCGGGACTCTCGTTTTTTTGCTGTATACAGACTTACCCGGCTCCCCCTCTGGAGCTTTTCAGCTACACAGTGTTTCACACTTGGATTCATGACAGCATAAGCCGTAATCCTGAGTGTCTTCACTACATGGTCTGCGCAGTACTCTTGATACCCCAGTGAGCCAGCGAGGCTGCCTGATGCACCATCTGCCTGACTGGCTGAGGAAGCCAGCAGGCCAGTTCTTAAGCTAAGCAGCAGCTTTAGATTGCTGGCTGTTCAACTCTCATGCCCACAGACGCTCTGCCTTCCTCTGCTCATCAAGCTTTGCGCTTGCTCTGCTCCTCCACCGATCCTGCCCTGCACCCAGCCTCATTCCCATCCTGTCCCAGCCTTCCTCCTGCTTCAGAAGCAGCCCTGCTCCTACCTCCCCTGACTCCTGGTAATCCAGTTCTGACCCTCAACTCTCATTCCTGGCTCCAACTTTGTCTCAACCCCTAGCTCTGGCATTCAGACTGTGACCACTAACCCCGAAAACCTATGACCGGGTTCCTGGACAGTACTCCAAGCCACACCCTACACGTCTGTATGTAACTGCAGTCTGCAAGTTACACCCTTGCTCTCACCAACCTTGGTTATACTGCAGGGTGACCCCGATGTACCCCCACTCCTGGATTTCCCCCCAGAAATGTATGTCCTGTACTGCCCAGCCCTCTCCTGGAAAATACTAATATTTTCACTCCATTGGTCCTTTGAGGAAATGATATTCCAGTCTATTATCTTAAAAGGAGTTTCCCAGAAACTTAAACACACTGGATTAGATAAAACAGTGTAACAAGTTTATTAACTACAAAGAGAGAGATTTTAAAGTGAGTACAAGTAGAGAGACATAAAAGTCAGAAGTGGTTATAAGAAAAATAAAACTTACTAGTGCTGAACTTAACAAACTATATGCAAGCAAAACTTCACCACATGATTCCGGTAAGATTACTGAACAAACTGCTCAGGTCAGGAAGCAACACCCCTCAAGTCCAACAGAACTGCCCCCCCCAGCCCCAAGTCCGACAGTTGTTTTCTTTTGTCTTCTTAGGTGCAGAGAATATAATGGGCAGGAAAAGAGAGGAGAGTTTGTAACAAGGGTTGATAACATTGTGATGTTGTGATGTTGACAGACCAGATGCCAGCTGTTTCCCAGGTATTAGCTAAGAACTGAAACCCACAGAGCTGGAAACCTGATCAGGTCACCTGTATGTTAGTTTTGCTCAAAATAGGTATTGGTCTTATAAGATTGTATTTCGTGTTTACACTCTATGAAATGCTTGTAAGTAGCTGCATGCATTAATCTCACTTGTACTACCTTTATTCCATGACATAAGACAATATGTAAGTATTGTTTTATAACTTTTGTTTTGTCCTGAAGTTGTGAAATCAGGCCTAGGAATCATTCACCCCACCCATCCAAATGGACTGTCAAAATCAGATGGGCCATCGAGAATCATGGCAATACAAAAGATTGGTTAATTATATTATCGCACCTGGGAAATGCTATGTGTAGGCAAGCTCGTTCTGTGGGTGTGGAAGCTGAATGTAGGAAATAAAACCAAACCACAAGAAAATTTTCCATCTTTTTTGCTGTTTTAACTCTGAAGAGCTAGAGTCTCTAAACTGAAGTCAACGATACACAGGAGCTGCCTCCTGAGTCTACCCTGAAAGACACTTTGAATTGACAGATCACTAAACTCTGTCACTCTTAGGATTTTGATGGTAACTCATTTGGTGTATCTGTTTGCTTGTTTTAATGTGTAAATAACTCTTATTTTTTTCCTATTTAATAAATGTTTGGATAGTTTATTACAGGATTGGCTACAGGTATTGTCTTTGGTGTAAGATCTAGGGTACCAATTGATCTGGGGGTAAGTGACTTGTCTCTTGGGACTGGAAGCAATCTGAATGTGGTGTGATTTTTTGGTGTGAGAGACCATTTATCACTAAGTCTAGTTTGCCTGGATGGCAAGATAGACTGGAAAGTGTAAGCTGACTGTCTGTGACTCCATGATAAGACTGTTATAGTGGTCCAGGAGTTCAAATTTATTACTGGCTTGGTGAACTCTAATTATAGAACTCATCACCAGGTTGGGGTGTCTGCCCTGTTTTTGACAATCTGCCCTGAGATATTCACTCCAGGCAAATATTATACAGGGAAATCTTATAACTTCACATTCACAGTGTTGCCACATATATTTTAGCAGGACAATACTGACCAGCCAATTATGAGTTTTCATACAATATCTTACAAGGCATATCTTTCTAATAATCTTCATAATAGGCAGCAGGTTTAAAATGAACTAAAGGAACTGTTTCTTCACACAACACACAGTCAACCTGTGGAACTCCCTGCCAGAGAATGTTGTAAAGTCCAAGACTATAATGGGGATCAAAAAAGAACTAGATAAATTCATGGTAGATAGGTCCATCAGTGGCTGTTGGCAAGGATAGGCAGGGATTGCTGTTTGCCAGAAACTGGGAATGGGCAACAGGATAGATCACTTGCTGATTACCTGCTCTGTTCATTCCCTCTGAAACACCTGGCTTTGGCCACTGTTGGAAGACAGAATATTGGGCTAGATGGACCATTGGACTGATCCAATATGGCTGTTCTTATGTTGTACAATAGTGTGCAGGGTGTAAATACAGAGGTGTATTCCATCACCGTGGGTGAATAATGGTTGAAAGACAGTACTCAGAGTGATTATTAATGGTTCATTGTCTACCTGGGAGGGCGTATCAAATGGAATCCTGCAGGGATCAGTCCTGGGTCTGATACTGTTCAATAATTTCATTAATGACTTAGATAATGGAGCAGAGAATATGCTTATAAAATTTGCAGATGACATCATGCTGGGAGGGGTTGCAAGTAATTTGGAGAATAGGATTGAAATTCAAAGAACCTTGACAAATTGGAGAATTGGTCTGAATTCAACAAGATAAAATTCAGTAAAGACAAGTGCAAAACACTACACATAGGAAGGAAAACTCAAACGCAGAACTACAAAATGGGGAATAACTGACTAGGTACTTCTGAAAAGGATCTTGGGGTTATAGTGGATCACAAATTTAATATGAGTCTAGAGGGTGATGCGGTTGCTGAAAGGTTAATATCATTCTGGAATATATTAACGGGAGTGTTGTTATGTAAGACATGGGAGGTAACTGTCTTACACCTGCTGGAGTACTGTGTCCAGTTTTGTGTGTCAGACTGTAGGAAAGATGCAGACAGATTGTAGAAGGGCTACAAAAATATTAATGGTTTAAAAAACTTGACCTAGGAGGAAAGATAAAAAAACTAGGCATGTTTAGTCTTCAGAAAATAAGACTGACAACAGACCTGATAACAGTCTTCAAATTTACTAAAGGTTGTTAGAAGGTGGATGAAGATGGAAATCAGTTGTTCTCCGAGTCCACTGAAGGTAGGGTAAAAAGTAATGTGATTTAATTTCAGCAAGGGATATCTTAGATAACTTAGATATCAGAAAAATCTGTCTAGCTGCAAGGATAGAATGGTTACTAAGGAGGGTTGCAGAATCCTCATCATTGGAGATTTTTAAGATCAGGTTAGTCGAAACTCTGTCAGTGATAGTCTAGATGTATTTGGTCCTAGCCTCACGTTAGGGGTTGGAATAGATGATCTCTCAAGGTCCCTCCATGCTGCACATTTCTGTTAATCTATGATTAAACTGAAGGGGAAAAAAGGGGTTTTGGTCAATTGAAATGCTTTGCTTTGAGAATTTCAAAATGTTTTGTTTTCAACCTTTTTAATCTCTGTTTTTTAAAATATAAATTGTGACATTAAAAAAAAAAGACATTCTGCACCAAAAAACCAAACCCTTTGTTTTAAAAATGCTTGAAATGGGATGTTACAATTTCATTTTTTTTTTCTGAGAAGGGAAATTTATCTAAACAGAACTTTTCCCACAAACAGTTCCAGTTTTGATGAACTGACAGTTTTTGATGGGGGGAAAAAGTTGTCAAAAAAATTCCAGTCAGCTGTACTGAATATGTAGTGGCTCAGGGTGCTTGGGGAATTATGTGCAAGCAGAGAGAATGCAGCTTGACTGTCAAATCCCAAGGTTGGCAGTAGGAACAAAATATATACATCTTTTTACTTAGTTCATAGATTGTTAAAGTCAGAAGGGACCTTTGGATCATCTGACATGTATAACACAGGCCATAGAATTTCATCCAGTTACTATCATATTAAGCCCAGTAAATTGAGCTTGATTAAAGCATATCTTTCAGAAAGGCATCCAGTCTTGATTGGAAAACATCAAGAGATGGAGAACCCTTGTTCATTTGTTCCAAACATGAATCTCCCTTGCTATTAAAAATCCGTGCCTTCTTTCTAGTTTGAATTTGTCTAATTTTAATGCCATCCTTTCTCTGTGAGATTACATAGTTGATCCAGAAGTCACCAACAACATGGAATCCCAGGATACCAGTTTCCCAAACCACAATTTCGCGAAGCTTACAATTTAGGGTCTAGTTCCACAAAGGGAACTTAGACTCAATCTTGTGATGCCTAACTGTGACTCTGTTCAGGGCTCCCAGAACCGTAGCCCCCTGCCTCAGCAAGAGTGAGCTTTACTGGAAATGAGACTGTATCAGCTTCCTGCCTTCCAGTCTTCACTTAGACTTACAGGTACCAATCAGTGAACCTGTGTTCCCTGGAGACGTCTCTCTGTGGTGTACAGTCCCTCTCATTGCCTCCAAAGAGACAGAGCACAAACCAATCTGTTACTTTAGCTAAAGACTCACACTTTACTCCCGAATAACAGCACTGGGAAGGATTAGAGTAAAACTAACAATGTTTATTATCAAAAACCAGATATTTAAGTGATAAAGTGACAGGTCTGGTTACAAACAAAACAAAACAAGGTTTATGGTGCTGAACATTTTATTCTAGCAAGTCATATATTTGCCTAAAACAGCTTGTCCCTTACACCAAGCTTGCAGCAGCCAAGAGGCTTTACAGGCTGCAAGGGTGCTGTTCCCTGTGACCCCTAACTGATGGATAGCTAGAATGTCTTTTTACTCGCCTTTATATTTTCCAAAGTCCATTGTCTTGGTCTCAAGAGCCAGGAATACTTTCTGGGGATGCAGACTTGGACCCACTGCCCATGTGTTCACTAAATTGTTTCCTCTACTGTTTGCTAGCTTGATTGCTTTGTCTACCTTATATGTAAATGGACTTCCAGTGCCCTATGCCTGTAATCAAGCCAGTCAGATGGGGAATCCACCTTCCTTTGTCTAGGGCAGGAGGGTCTATGCACTGCCTCCCAAACACATTTAAAGAACATATTTCTGGCACACTTATATAATATTTTGTACACAACCCATACATATAACATGCAATGATTTTCAGTGTCAGAGCACCACAAGTTTCTGTGTATATATATATATATATTGTGGCAAACGGCCAGCTTCTCCCTAGTGCGTCTCGCACTTTTGCCTCTCGCAGTGAGCCAGGGTGTCGCTGGTAACCCCGTCTTCCCAGGGAGGGGGGTAGGGATCCGGGCCCGCCTGCTCCTCTGGGTCCCAGCCCAGGGGCCCTCTGAGTAGCAGCTATGTGCTGCTGGCACCTCACTTGCAGCTGTAGGCTTTTCCCCTGGGCCACTCTCCCCCCTCTGTCTTTCTGGCTTCTTGAGCACAGTACCTGCTTCAGGGCGCCACCTCTCTCCCACACACCGCTGTACTCTGTTCTGTTCTCCTCCACGACTCCACACACCACCGTACTCCATTCTGTTCTTCTCTATTACACACTCCTCTGCTCACCACACACCTACTCCTTCTACTCCACACTGTCTCTCAGGAGTAGAGGGTTTTAATAGGCACTTTGGTGGGGCCTTAATTGGTGTCAGCTGACACTAATTACCTTTTATGGACTCTGGCTAGTCTATAGGGTATAAAGCTCGATCATTCTAGCACTTATATAGCGCCCTTCCAGAACTTTCCGACTGCCCTCTGCCCTTGCTATACCACTATATATATATATATATATACACACATTATATATATATATATATACACATACATATATATACACATATATACCTCATACTGAAGTTAAACTTACCAGCCTGTAATTGCCATGATCTAAAGCTTTTTTAAAAAATTGGCATTATATTAGCTACCATCCAGTCATTCACTGTGCTGGGGGTATCTTGCCTGTCCGGATAAGGATCTTTTAATTCTTCTTTATGGCTCTTCAGCCCTTTTACCCAACATAAACAAACTACACATGATAGATGTTAGCCATGTTGCTTAACGGAAAGCACTCAGATACTACGGTGCTGACCACAGGATAAGAACCTATATAGAATAGAATTTTTTCTATTGTGTAAAATTAAATTGCTTTTTGTGAGAGCGACCAAAAACACTGGACTAGGATTCAGAAGATTTGATCATAATTCCCAGCTTTGTCACAAAATTCTTAAACTTGATCAAGTCACTTAATCTCTGCGTGCCTCAGAAGGGCAATAGGTAACTTGTTTGTATAAAAGAAGAGTTTCGGAGGGAATGTCTTTGTCTGGGCTACTGGAGAAAGAAAAGAGAAAGGGAGCATTATTATTTCTCTTTAGCTAGTCTGTTTAGATTGTAAATTCTTTGGAACAGGAACTGTGTCTTACTGTGTTTGTACAGCACCTAGCACAATAGGTCTTTGATCTTAGCTGACGCCTCAGGGATACTATAAGATATTAACTATTCTTTCCTTTGCAGAGTTCATCTGTATTAACTTTCAGAATAAGTCACTGCTATGTTTATGCACAAAGGCAGTGAAAATGAGCAACCCAAATACTGGATGAAAACCCCCATCAGAGGTGGTTGAGATGAGGGAGACATGAGTAAACAAGAAAATTGTACCAATATTCGCTAATTTGTTACAACCTCTTTGCAGTTAGACATTACCATCCCTATTTTACTGATGGGGAGACTAAAGAAGAATGGATAGGCCTTTGTTTGGAATAAAGATTGAACATTTCTCATAGGCTATCCATCACAAAAGGGGAACTCAGTGTTATCCGAGTCTCCTGAGTTCTCCAAACGTGGCTGGAAAACTCATGAGAACAGGCTATTTCATGAGACTTATCAGAAATTTTACAAGAGCCTTTCTGTGGTATTTTGTCTCCTAGGGCTCTAGGCCTAGCCTGAGAGAGCGCTCATTACATTAAGAACTGCCAAAATGACTCTGATCAGCTGGGGGGTTTTCCTCAGAGTTCCTAGAGCTGAAGGTCTGGGAGTTGCTAGCAGGGCGTTATCAACAAAGGGGCCTTAAGCTTTGGAGTTTGTTTTTCTTCACTTGGTCCAACATAGCCTTAGTCTGGTGACCTGCAGGGCACCATATAAAGCTCATCTATGTTCTCAGATATTTTGCCTGAGGAAATGGCAATAGGGAACATGTCTAGCTTATCCTAGGAGAGTCTATTTAAGGCTGACATTAGTCAACATGTTTGCATTTTGTATTTCAATTATGCAAATGTGCTCAGAGAACGTTTGATGGGCACATCCAACAAACCAGAAAATAAGTATATAAAAATAGGTAAAATGAAGAAGCATAAAAATGGAAACAAATTAAGATGGTATCTCAGGAATTTTTGGGGAAAAAAAAAAGGCTCAGATCATCTTATTGTTCTTTTTGTTTTTTCCCTATGGACCGGTTTACCCAACCCTGAGCCTAACTTCCCCAGACTACAGTAACCACAGGGAACACATTCTCCCTCAAGGAATCAGTATGCAAAGTAAATGCTTTAACTGGTACCAAGGGCTTTGATGTACCTTGTCTCTCATCAAATGTTGTTCAAACAGGGATTCTTTAAGCTCTTCTTCAAGATGTCCTGTCATTTACCTGATCTCCCAGTTCCCCAATCCTCTCATTGCTTGTGTCTCCAAATATTTCATTATGGAAACCACTACTGTTAGAACACAGCAGTGTCAAAGGCCTAAAAAAAGCAGTCAGATAATACCCTGGAGGACTGAGGCCTTTTCAATAATTCTGATGCTTTTTTTCAAAATTTTTTTACAATGGCAAATACTTCAAAACTGACCTTTCCCTGTGAAGATTTCACGTTTAACAAATTGGCACTTTATAATGAGAAAATGTTTTACTGAAAATTTCCTGACCAGCTCTGTCACATTTTCAATCACAAGGGATGGAAACTTTACATCTTTAAAAAAATGAGAGTTGAGTTTCTCAGGTAAATACCCAACTCCAGGAGCTGGGCTTTAAGAAAAACACCAAATATTGCAAGACTCCTGGTGAAATAGCAAACATTGGCAGCAATGCTGCTCTCTGAAAATTAGAGGTTTGGTTAACGTAAGCATCTAAAAGAATTAGCTAACCCTTCTGGAGCGGGGACATGAACTGGATTCACCAAATGAGGTAATAAGTGCAGTTTTATCCTAGATTAGAATATTGTTTCCAAGCTCAGTATAAACACCGTTTCAGATTGTCTGCACAGCACCTCCAAACCTTATTTAAACTGAACTATTTTCCGGTTGTGTTGTAAAAGGGGTTCAGAAAACACCAACAGAATGGATGGGCCTGTATCTGATGAATCTGCACAAATGAGATAGAAATCTCACAAGAACAGGCCGTTTTAAGATTTTTAATAATTTTTGCTCCTATTTGGGGTCATGAATTTCATAAAAATGGCCTTTCATGTTGTAATTTTTCCAGCTCCCATGCCCCTAATCCCAGCTGGTACCAGAATATGAAAGGTTAGGGGAGAAAGGAAAACTAATCAATCTAATTAACCAATGTTTGCTTCAAGCCTGGTGCAGTTTTAGAGCAAAAATTTGTTCTGGTTCTTACTTTATCTAGAATTTTGGATTTTGCACATAATTTTCATTTTTTGACGTCTGAAAATGTTTTGGCTTTTCATTGAAAAACTGGGGAAGTCAGAAGGAGACTAAAATTGCTGCCAAAATGTTTGTGTTAGAAACATTGCTGCCAAAATGTTTGTGTTTTCTCCAAAAATAATTTTGATGGAGAATTTTCAATGCGCTCTTTTAATTAATTATTCTGTGCATTTCTTTTTATAATATCATCCTTCTAACTCACCCTAAGTAAAATTACTGACACATGGTGGATTTCCTGCTAGATCCATATGTGTTCTTGTGCATGTGCCACCATATACCTAGAAGTTAATCAATTAACAACACAGTAGTTAGGCAAGTCACCTATAAAAGTGTGGATGGAGAGAGAGTTGAATAGTTCCCTAATCTTACTCGCTTGTTCCCTGCTGTGACTTACCTCTGTGGGGTGCAGTGTGCCTGAGATCTGAGAGTCTTTCAACTTTCTTATGGAATTCCCAAATCAGAGGACTTATGTCAGGTTTCTTCGAAGTCAAAATTTGTATTATGTTAGATGAGATTCACCTATGTGCAGTGAACTACACAAGGTTGTGCAATACTTAGCTCCCACTTGCGTCCTCAAAATAGGACATAAATGACCCATAGGTTTTGTGCTGGCCCTTTGCACTTGAGGATAATTTCATCACTGGGAGCATGCCATTTCTCACCTCTCATCTTAACTGGTTTCCCTGAACTGAGGAAATCCTGAATTCTTTTTTTTTTAAATCCTATCACCAAAACCAAGTCATTTGGTCCCATTGTCATGTTACTGTATCCTGAACTTGATTGCCATTATGTTGAAAAGTTCATTAGAAAGACAGCTGAAAAACCTGGAAAGTTTTCCAGATTCTCTGTGAAGAAAATAAAGAGATCAATGACTGCACTAAGCAACTTTTTGGGTCTGTCACAATGCTACTCTTGACATGGAAGTTCCAGTCTAGTAGGCGTGATGCTGACAGCCAGACCAGATCAGAGTCTCAGGACAATTTTCTTGTGTGAGAATGTCAAAGTGTTAAGTGTCCCAATTCATGTATGTGTTGATATAATTCAAAGGAAGTGTAGTGTTATTGTGCTCACTTATCTATAAATCTGATGATTGCTATCACCTTACATTATATCTATATCCCTTGTGATAAAGTCAGGCTGGACGGCTTTGAAAGAGCGTGCCAGGGCCGGTATGAGGGCCCAAAAGGGTTAAAAACCCTCTGCCTCGCAGGCAGAGGGAAAAACAGCAGAGCAATAAACAACATCTGGACCCAATGAAGGGCAGGGCCAGGGGTGTTTAAACCCTGCCTTCCCTAAAGGAAGAGAAGGGAACACTTGCAGTAGGGGCTGCCAGATGGTCTGATGCAGCTACAGGAGAAGGTTCTCTCGCAGGCCAGGAGACAGAGCTCCACTACAGCCAGGGGAGGCAAGGTGGTTGGGGGCGTCCTGACCATAGAAGGCAGAGGTAAAGTGCGAGACTCGCTAGGGGGAAGTTGGCAGTTTGCCACGCCCTGTACTTAATTAGCCTAGATCAAAGGCGAATTAGAGTTT
>ML675608.1:9265802-9295731 GCA_007922155.1 Mesoclemmys tuberculata | reverse complement strand
ATGTGAATTCAGGTAATGTTAAAAACTTCCTGAAAACCAATGAAAGATTGTTTGGGTGGCTGTAACTAAATGCATCCTGGTACTATTCCTGCTTACCTACACCCTATTTCAAAATTGCTTATCAAGGAGGGGTATTAGCTTCAAAGCGAGGGCCGTTAAGCAACAATGGAAATCCCCAGACTGTCTGCATTGGCTACTCATCAAAGCCCACATGGTTGAAGTTGCTTGTGAGTTTGACTTCTGTGAGCAGGATCTATAAATATTGGTTTAAGGGAATGATCCAGCATCCCTGGACTGATAGATTCTGACAGGGGGAATCCAGAGCAATCGGACAGAGGACCCCAAACCCATTTTGGGTAACCTGAGATTCTTTTGGAAAACTAGCAGATGTTACATCTCTGCTATCATTTGGACTGCAAACTTAGACCTACCTGTCGTGGATTTTACCTGCTTTAACCTCTCAATAACTCCTTTTTTTTCTTAGCTAATAAACCTTTAGTTAGTTTACTAGAGAATTTGCCTACAGTATTGTCTTTGGTGAGATCAAGAGAATCCATTGACCTGGGGTAAGTGACTTGGGGTTGGGAGTAACCTAATGTGTGGTGAATTTTGCTTTTAATAACTTTTCTTCATAAAATCCGGTTTGGGTGGTAAAGAGGGGCTGGAGATCTTAAGGGGACCATCCAGGCTCCATGGTAAGACTCATATTGTAGTTCAGCAGTGCACGTTTGTTGCTGGCTTGGTGAAATCTATTTATAGGATAACCACCAGGTTGGAGTGTTTACCCAATTTTCTGATCATCTGACTGAGATTCATACTCTCAACTGCAAGCCATACCAGACAGCATGACAGTAGAAAGACATCAGAGTGAACAGTGCAACAGGATTTTCGAGAGCTAACCACAAGTCTGCTTTCTTAGGTCCCCCAATACAACATAGGATATTTCATAATATCTTTAGACCTATCATCCTGAAGATAATCTTCCATTTACCTATGTACTTGTCTAGTGCTGCTATAATTTAAATTGATTTTTCTCATTGTGATGGGGTTTACTTGCTCCGGACTGGAGATGAAAAGGTTAAGCCAATACTCCTGGTAGCAGAAGCCACTCCCCCTACAGGACACAGGGTGTATATGCCCTGTGACACTCATCAATCTATCTAGCTTCTTATATGTCCTCCATCACTGAAGTATTTGAGCTGATCACATTCTCAAAACTATTCCAAAGTGGTGCAAACCTACATGCATTTTTTATGTTTTTGCTGCTACTGGGGCTTCTATTCTTCAAGAAAGTCTTTATTCCCTGGATACTCAAGAAACCTAAGCTGTTTTTGATTTATCAGGATCTTTGGAAGAAGAGGAAACCAATAAAATGTCTTCCAGAACTTGGCTTCTTAGAACATCTATAATCCAGCAGCCTCTGCTTGAAAAAATTGGAACAGAAAGTTTGATTTTAACGCAGCCCTAGCCATATGGATAAAATGCTTTTGCCAACACACAGTCTACCTTTAATAATTCCATTATCCCTGGAGTTTAGTAGGAGACAGTTACCAAGCTAAGTTTCTGACTATTGTGACTGCAGTAATATGTCTTTGGCTTTCAAATTCACCATGCTCTTCTTTCACTTCCGGTGTCCGAATATGAGCCACTGCCCTGTTTTCTCTGCTTTTCCACAGTTGGGTGAGGAATTTGGACAGTTAGCATTACAAATTCCTGAGTAGGGCTGTTTGGAAACAGAAATTCCCATTCTGCAGCAAATTCTGAAATATTCAAAATAGTTGTTTGGCAGCATAATGAAGCCTCAATTTCCCATGAAACAGGAATTCTGAAACGTCATTTTTAAAAATTGAAATGATATTTTGTTTTGACTTTTTAAAATGAAATTGAGGAGGCTTTCTGAGATCCAGCAGCCCTGCTTTCAGATTCCCTGGAGCCTATGAAAGCCTTGGCAACAGTCAAGGAGCTGGCAGGAAACCAAGCAGGTTTCCTTGGGAAACCTGGCTCCAGTTTGGTTTTAGAAAATTATGTCTGAGCAGTTCTGTTTCTGAGTACTATTATATCTAACAGTGCCTACTTGTTTTTCCCCTGTTTTGTTCATTGGGAATAGAGCGTAAGAATTTTATGTAGTGCTTTGCCTGAGAACTGATAGCCAACACTGACACCATGCTGTTCTTCAGGAAGTTGACTTTTGATGAATGATATTTCGATACCATCAGACTTGGCAGTAAGACAAGTACCCAAATAGGGTTGATTTTACAGGTCTTGATGGTGGGCTCCACCTGAACGACTGTGGCTCCTAAATGTCTTGTTCTTCTTATCTTTGATATTGAACTTGATATCTGTCTATCATTTTGCGTTTTGATCTCATTGGCTTGAGACACGGAGGGCTAAATGCTCAGTTGATATAAATGGGTGAAGATCCTCAGTCGAGTTTCACCCATTTGTACCAGCTGAGGAGAATTTTAAGTTTACCTAACAGAAAGTGTGTGGGGAAATCAAATCAGAAGATTGTGTTCGTAACCTCTGACAGTCAAAGGAAACCCTCATCACATGTGAATCACTAGACTCTTCTAGTAGTTGCTCAATGTAAAAAGCCAATGTCCAGCATCAAGGCACTCACTGTAAAAGCTCATTTCCCTTAAAATTGCCATTCCAAAGCTGTATCTGTAGCTGTATCTTTTTTGTGTGTCAGTCTGTTTAGAATGAGCCATGCTACTTCAGGAATATTGCAGCTGGTTTGGAATCAGCTTTGGAAAAAAGAATCTAGCCAGCTGCACAGATTCTGTAGATGGTGCTACTCTGTCCATGCTATTTTTTTTGTTTTACGTCCTGACAAAGGCATACCATTCATTTCAAAGATGCATCAAAGCCCATCTAGCCAAACAACCGGGAGACAAAGCAAAAACAAGCCAAGTGTGTAAATCTGAAATACTTGTTGTGTGTGTTGGCGTTGAGGGGACTAGTGGATTACAATTTTCTCAGACTTTTATTTGCAGATCTATTTTATTAAGCCACCATTCTCAAACACAACTAGAAAGACCTTTCCCCCAGCTGTACAAAAATCTTGGAAAAAAATAAGTATTACATGGTTATGCAAAATTTCCATTGTGAAACTGAAACGCCAGGCAAAACTCATCAGTTTCCAGGCTTACAAGCTTATGTCCCAAACCAGTCAAGTGAAATGTTTGCAAAGACTCACTAGCCTTTTCAGTGAAACGATTGCTAGTGAACCTGGGACAATGTATTTGCATCAGAGCTATGTGGAGTTTACGGTTTCCACTGAATCTGACAAAAAACAGGATGAAATTTACCATTTTCAACTGAATTTCACTCTGGGGCTTGGCGTTCATTCAAATCTGACACTCAAAGTAAAGCTTCTGGGTGTAAACTCCATGTGGATTGAAACCAAAGAATAGGTCAGCATGAATCTCCATGATCTAAAATGGTGGAGTTTTGTACGGCTTTCATAATAAAACCAGTGGTTGCTTTGGACCAATAGTATAAATTACCTGGCCTTCTAGTGACTGTCAGACTGTGGTCTGGATACTAGAGTTGCCAGAAAGTTCAATTAATGGGTTCAACCATTCTCCACTTCCATAGCTGAAGCATCCTTCTGTTAGTTTGTATCTTCTGCAGAGCACGAGCTACATGTGAGTACATGGCATAAAGCCTCATGAAAGAGTCTGAGTCCGAGTTCAATGTTACTGTACTGAGGAAACAGGGCCCTATCCTCCGCAATTTACATACAGCTGCTGCTAACTGCCAGGTTAAATGGATTTACCAACCCACTGGAAAAAATAAACCTAAACATTTGTTACGATTTGTCAGGAAACGCACTATGGTAAAATGATTTTTGTCTTGCTTTCCAGTGCAACTGTTTATAATGATGGCTTGGCGATATATTACAAATTCAGGCATTCGGGAGGCTTTTCTAATCCTCGACTGCTGTTTGTCAGTGCTTCAGGAATATTCCCTTGCTCTAATTCTTCACCCTCAGCAGGAGCTGGATTAGTAACATCAGAGTCTGAAGAGGTGCATTGTTCCCCATTAGTCTCAGTTTGAGCTTGGCGTTATGGCCTTTTCATCGGGAAACTCCAAGTCAGTGAACCAGGACTAATTATCCTAGCCTTCCTGGGAGACATCAGAGCCTGTGTACGTAATGTCCAGACTCTTAGCTTCTGTTGCGGTTAGCCATTTACTGTGCGTTTTAAGCTTCAGACAATTTACTCCCATTGCATACGTTTCTGGACCTCTTTGCAGCATTTCCAAGAAAATACATTTGAATATCATTTTCACACCACCACTTAGGATTCTTTACCAGGACTTGCAGTTCCAGATAGCAGAAAAAGACCCCCAAAAAACCTCAATTCACAAACACCTGTTCAGAAAAGAACACCAGCTTTGGCATGGAATATTATTGGCAGAATATTTGCACATAAGAATTGTTTGCAAATCAATACTGGGTAGGGAGAAAAAATGCCAGAATTCACAAAGATGAATTATATTCACAGAGGCTTATTCAGCCAGGTCCACGCACAATATCAGATCAAGAAATGTTTTATAAAGGGTTACTTCTGTGCTTTTTCTGTCATTATTTTCTTGCTAACCTCGTTGGCCTATCCTAGACAACACATTCATCTGTCCATTTCAACATAATGAAAAGGAGCTCCCTTCTGTACCCTCTTTCTGATAGAGCAGAAGCTATTTCAGTAATGGAGCCAGAAATTTGAAGTTTGTGCTCTGGACTTTGACATGAGTGTGTAAGACATCCCCACGCTGCTCTCCCATTTTCATTGTCTACCTAAAATGGTGTTTTGGTTTTTTATGCTTTATGGTGTCTGTCATGTGTTTTTATGAAGTTTTTAAAGAATTTTCACAAGTTCCTCCCAAAACTATACACTGCAATAGTTCAGTGAACTCTGTTCCTTGATCTGCCAATCTGTTTACAAGGACTGTAATGTGATGTTAGAGCAGGAGGATTTCACTTTAATTGGCTTTGCTCCCAGCTATATAAGCAATGTGTTGAACTGTCTATCATCTAACTTGGCCAGCCAGAAGAGCTTCTACCCAGCAACTTCATTTTATCTGTAGTCCAATCCTCCATTTGTAACCCAAATAGAAATCTTTATACAAGTTCTGGAACTATAGAAATCATGAATTATCCTCATCCATTGCTTACTCAACCGTTCAGCGAGATACACTATGTTACTTTAGGTAGACCATCTGTGTTTTTGCAAGAATGGTTTTGGGCATTTGCTATTGTGAATTGTATTGCAATAGTACACAGAAGTCCAGTCAGGATTTGTGCTAGGTGCTGTACAAGCATACAGAAGGGAGACACAGTCCTTGCTCTGAAAACTTGCAATGTAAGAGCTTAGTTTATTATAGCAATAGGACAAGCCAAGAGTAGTTTTCATTTAGGATCTCTGGGCTGTGAGCCTTACTCAAAGTCCAGAGAAGTCAATGGAAAGATTCCCCTTAACATCACAGGGCTTTGGCTCAGGCCTTATGGGAATACAGAGTACAACGTTACACTTTCCAAGCTCTCTACATCAAAAACTAATCCCACTTGGAAAAATACACACACAAACAATAAGCCAGGCTCAGCATTGCAAAACCACTGATAAATGTACAAAGCAGCCTAAGCCAGTCTGTGCCTGCTCTTGTCTCTTACCCCTTCACCTCTTTGCCTCCTCTTCTGCTCTGCCATCAATGCTGCATGTGTCTGCATCTTCCACAACTGTCACTAAGTCTTCTTCCATGCTGACCCACATTCATGGAATATCCTCCTTGAACCACTCTGTGGGTCCACTTCCCTCTTCCTCCTTCACACTGCTCCTAAAACCCTACTGCTGATGTGTGCCTGAAAGAGGTCAGCCAGTGAATGGTGGCTTGAGGAGCAGCTGAGGATAGTTGGCATTTATAGATAGTTAGGGTAGCACTATACGGATGATTGCACGCTTCTCCCCTAACTTCTGAATATCAGCTGCATTTGTAGATTGAAAGGTCTGTGGGGCAGGGAGGGTGCTTTCCTAAGTGCTTAGCACAGCTAGGGGATAAGCCTGATTGGGGTTTTATTGCATTATAATAATGCAAGCTAACAGAGCTGGAGATGGGCAAAGTAACGTTTGCCTCCCTCATAGACGTGCTGGGAAGCTCTGAAGCACATCAGCTCTGCTCCTTGGTAAAAGCAATGGACCTAGGTCTTCAGACTTGCTTTTAACATGGGAAATCAGTCACAGCTGAAATCTGACTTTTTAAACATGTCGTTGACTAGCTCTCGGAACACGTAAACCTTTTGGGACAGAGGACTCCACCGTCTCAATCAGTTATTCATTTGCTTAACAACATAAACGGTATCTACTGCCCTTGAACACTGGAGGATATGCCCAGTAGCCCTGTGTTTCAAGGACAACATGGAGTGCTGAAGAGAGGAGCAGAGTGGACTGCAGTATCTTTGTGCAAGGACAGGGCTTATGGCAAGCCATTTCCTCCTCCCATCTCCATTGTCTCTCCATTTCCACCCTTTTTCTTTTGCCTTTAGTTTTCTTGCCCTTCCTGTGTTCACTCGAATTGGACAGAAATTTTCAGACCAAACAGGTTTCCATCGGAAAATACTGATTTGATGAAATCACAATATTTTGGAGGAATGTTTATAAGGACACAAGAACAGCCATACTAGGTCTGACCAATGGCCCATCTAGCCCAGTATTCTGTCTTCCGACAGTGGCCAGTGCCAGATGCATCAGAGAGAATGAACAAAATAGGGCAATTGGTGATCCATCCCCTGTTGTCCAGTCCCAGTTTCTAGCAATTGGATGTTTACAGACTACCAGAGCATGGGTTGCATCCTTAACCATCCTAGCTAATAGCCATTGATGGACCTCTCCTCCATTAAGTTATCTAATTCTTTTTTAACCCAATTGTCTTTTGGCCTTTACAATAAAGAGTTCCACAGGTTGACGGTGTATTTTGTGAAGAAGTCCTTCCTTTTGTTTGTTTTAAACCTGCTGTCTATTCAGGTCATTGGGTGACCCCTGATACTACTTATCAAGCTGTTTAAGAGGCTCATGTGTGTGGGTGCCACCTCAGGACAGACTGTTACAAACTCCACACTGGCTGTGAGTTTTAGACTTAGATTTCTCCAACCAAGTATCAAATGTGAACTCAAGCACCATAACAGTTTTATCATGGAGTCACAAACAGGTCCCATGGACACTGGTCTCTTGCAACCCAGGCAAACCTGCCTTTTTGATAGATGGTCTCTAACATCAAAAATCACAATAGTCAGGTTACTACAAGTCCCAAAGGACTAGTCACTGTAGACCACCAGGTCAACTGTACCTCAGATCTCAAATTAAAGAGAACACTTGAAGCCAATCCTGTAATAGACTAACTAAAGATTTATTAACTGAGAAAAGAAACGAGTTGTTTACAAAGTTGAATCAGGTAAAAAATCCACATCCCTGAGCAATTTAATTATAATGACCTACCCCTCTTTTTATACAGCGCTATGTCCGTGGGAGAGCTTTCCCGCTGACATAGCTACTATATCACCTCTATGGGAGGTGAATTAACTACACTGAATGGGAAGATCCCTCCCATTGGCTTAGAGCATTTTCATTAAAGCACTACAGCTGTGTTTAATTTGTGCCAGGGCTGATCCCGAGCACCTCTAGGCTTGGCAGTTCCTAGCTCTGGCACTTTAGGGCTTGCCACGTCAGTTATGAAAGGAAAAAAATTGCTTGAGGCCCCGAGCCCAATTGCTTGAGTCCCAGCACTTCTTTCATTACAAACATGAGCAAACATTTTTACAGTTAAATATTACCTTATCAGTAACATTAATATATGCAGCATTTTACAAGCCTTTCGTAAGGTCTCTGCAGGCAAGGCAGACTGATTTCCAGCTCTGCGTTTGTCAGTGTTCAGCAAGGCCAAGGGGCCCTTGATATGAGCTGGCACCTGGTTTTCCAGTATCACACTTCTGTTATGTGAAAAGGTAAATAACCTCTCCCTATTCACTTTCTCCACACAACTCACGATTTTAGAGACCTCATCGTATCCCCCCCTCAGTCATCTTTTTTCTAAGATGAACAGTCCCCATCTTTTTAATCTCTCCTTGTATGCAAGCTGTTCCATACCCTAATCATTTTTGTTACTCTTCTCTGGACTTTTTCCTATTCCAATATAGGGTTTTTGTTTTTTTTCAGATATATTAGAATTTTGAGTTTCACCTTTAGCGTTTTGACTTTTATGTTATAATATATGGTTGGCATATATCCGCACATAACAGTAGAAATGATGTCAAAATGTAATGTTTGACAGCGTCAAATGAAACATTTTGGAATATTCCGTTCCATGAAAAATTCTTAGAATTCAAATGTTTGGCCCAAATGAAACCAAATTTCAAAATCGCAGAACTTCCTACTTGACGGAAATTCTATTTTGCCTCCAGCTCTAGTGTTCATGGCATGGCAGAACCATGAGGTGACCCAGTTTTAATGTAGAATTGCCTGGGTAGGGTTTACAGTACAAATCAAAAGAAGCAGTTCCTTTGTTCAGCATCCAGCTGTTCCCTGAGTGCCGCAAGCACTGCTGTCTCTCAAACAAAGTAAAACTCACTGACATGTAGGCCTAGTTCTCTGTTGTGATTGGGCCCCATTACAATGTTCTGCTGGCACAAAGGTGCTGTAATGCCAGGTATAATGGAGCTCGCAGAGTTTGTGGGGACACAATCCATTCTATATGGCATATGATTCTGCTACTGTTCCTAATTAGGAGACTTTATTCTTTAGCTCACATTATAGAAGTTTAAGCCCTTAGCTCTAGATGTCGCTGATGATGACTAAGATGGTTGATGCAAGTGCACATGGAGACTCTAGGTAAAGGCGCAAATTGGTATTCTTGAAAATTTAACCTGTAACTCGAAGGGATCCCCCAACATTTTCAGCACTTTCTTTCTCCCAAGGGCAGTTTGAAATGTCTCTTCATAAACACAGCATTATCAGAGTCCAGCTCACTTACCAAGTGCAAAGTGAGATTCCGTTTCAGACTTTTATCATAATTAGGCCTACACATTTACCTTAATTGTGAACTTAGCTGTGGGAAAGTGGATATAAGTTTATGAAATGCTCAAATCACCCAGAACAATCAATGTCGATGGGAAAAGATGCAAAATGGAAACCGAGATTGAAATAGTCCAAACACAAAGGCCTGTTGATATATCTCAAGGACTTGTGTTAAGACCATACTTGGTCAACGAGAGAAATGTGGGACTAGAAATCAATGAACCAAAATTGGTGTTGAAAATTAGGCCTAATTGGTGGACAAAACAATGAGAGGATGGGCAATTCCACCTTGTGGGAGGCTTTAAAGAAAAGACTTTAGGGAGAAAATAAGTGAAGCGCAAGCACAACAACTGCTGATTGAAAGAAGGGGAAGGAGCAAGCTTTACTATAATGGCTGCCAGCCCAGAATCTTCTGGAACCCTGGGATCTACCATTACCTGAATGGGATTATTTATTCCATCACAATTAATACAAGACTCAAAACCATTTCTACAAAGGTGTGTGCGGTCTTCATCTGAGACTTGCTTTGGTGGAAATACTGGTGGCGTTCAATACCTGGGTGTACAATTGCTACGTGTTCTTCGCCCCCCCCCTAATTTGTGCATAATTCTCTTTTTTAGGCAGCGTTTGCAATGCAAATGCTACAGGCTTTTCTGGAACTGTTTGGCAGTATGTGAGAAATCACCACTTCTGACCTCATACTGTGAAGCATCAGTAGTTTAACAGATTGGCAGGGCTGGGACAAAGTGCACTAAAACCCTGGAGGATGTAAGTGACTGTTTAGCCAACTTGAAAGCAGCTTGACATTCTTTTGACCAATGTCATTATTTATTTTTCTGTAATAGTTCTGTCACACGGCTAACTATAGTAGACAGATTTGCTATGAATTTCCCTTGGTATTTTAGCATAGCCAGAGAGAATTTTAATTTCCATACCTTTTTCTTTGTAAAAGAGCTTGTGTAAGAGACAGCATCCAACTGCTATTCTGAAATACCTTTGCAACCTACAACTTGACTGCAGCTGTAGATTTTCATAACCTCAGATCTTGTTTTGCTGAAGATTCAATGCCACCTCCAACTACTTCCAGCCTTTATGATCTCTCCTACTAGGAGATAAATGACATGTAATTCACACCTTGCAGAACTCCGTGCATTGACTTATGACATAGATAACGGAAACACGGCTGGGAGCTGTTTGTTACAGCAATTATTCCAAATAGTTAAATAGTACTTCGAATTTGGGATTAGCCAGCCAATTTTATGGTAATTGGATTTGTAAATCCAGCACACTTCAAGTGATGTCTGGCTCTCTGCAACATTTGTAGACATCAGAAGTGTTAACACACCAAGGGCCCAATCCAGGAAAACACAGAAGCTTTTGCTTATGTCCATTCCACTTCAGGGAAGCCTTAATGGCCATGCTTATATTTAAGCACATGCTTAAACTCCATTCACCTCAATGTGATTTAAGCACATGCTTAATATTCTCCTGAATGGGAATGCTTACCTGAATCAGAGACCACAGGAGGGACTAACTATAGTACCTGGAGAAGGAATATAGGAATCCATTATATACTAATATCGATCAATTAGTCATTATTATTTGGGCAGGTTTCCAAAAAGGACAAATAGCAGTTAGGCTTCAAAGTCCAATTAAAATCAAAGGAAGTGAGACAACTACTTTTAGAATCACCTCCACGACCTTTACCATTTGTATTGATATAGATAGATATCTTTTAAAAAGGCTAAAAAGCCCCTATCCCAGATGTTTGGTGTTTTTCACAATTCTTTGAAAACACAGATCACACAACAAAGACAAATCCAGTGGCCACTTCTCCCCAAAGAACAAAATAAATCAGCCAGGCACCAAAAAGAAAGGTAAGGACTGAAAAATTCTCTCCCCTCCCCAGAAATATTAACACTGGTTTTATTCTAGAGTTTACTGTTGTCACCCCTTTGGTAAGTATTTGTGGATTTGGAGTCTTGCAGGTCAGTTTCCTTTGGAGAGCAGAAATGGATGATGCAAGGTCAGGTGTTTGCTTAATGTAGTTTACAACCAAGTATTTACTTTGTTCATTTACATAATGAACACGAGTACCGTTTTCTGAAGGAGGCATGATACAAAATGGGAAATAACTGCCTAAGAAGGAGTATTGTGGAAAGGGATCTGGTGTCATAGTGGATCACAAGCTAAATATGAGTTAATAGTGTAACACTGTTGTAAAAAAAGCAAACATCATTCTGGCATGTATTAACAGGAGTATTGTAAGGAACACAAAAAGTAATTGTGCCACTCTACTCTGTGCTGATGGGGTCTCAACTGGAGTATTGTGGAAAAAAATGATTAAAGTTCTCAAAAATATGGCCTAGGAAGGAAGATTAAAAAAAATGGATCTGTTTAGTCTGGAGAAGAGAAAACTGAGGGGGGGCCATGATAACAGTTTTCAAGTATATAACGCTTCAGCAAGTTGGAGTCAGGAGCAAAAGGGCTAGGTTCAATATATAGGGGTTCCTTTTCAACAATACAACATAAAACCGGCTCGAGCCCCCACCCAGTCACCTGGGACAATTACACACCACTTCCCGGGTGCCTCTAGAGGCAACACTTACCCTCTCACAAGCACAGCATCTGAGTGTAGAAAAGAAACTTTTAATAAAAGGGGAAAAGTAGCCTGGCATTACTTTGGGAAAATGCCACGAGCAGGATTCACAAGCATAAAACCATGAGCAAAACACGCACCCCAGACTACCTTGGGCAGTGTTCTTTTGCCTCAAGTTCTTAAGTCCAGCAACCGAAAGGGTCAGCAAAGACCCAGAGTTTAGAGGTGCATCTGTGGAGTTCACCACCTATCCTGGGGATAGAGGAAAAGGCACCGTGTTTGCTCCCCTGTTTGGGTGCCTACTTACTGCCCCCCGGCCACCCTGCTGGTCACTCACTGCTCTGCTCCAGTGGCGACTCTGGGATGTACCTTGATGGCTGCTCACCGCTCCACTGCTTCACTGGCCACCCTGCTGGTTGCTCACTGCTCTGCCAGCCGCTGCTCTGGGATGTCTTGAGGTCTCACCACATAACACAGTTCTCAGTGATTTCAGCTGTTTGTGGGAGAGTCTTACCGCTAGTGCAGAATGGGGAGTTTCTTGCATCCGAGATACTGTCCCAAAGCAGGTCTCAAGCTTAGAACGGGGTATCAATGATTTCAGCTCTACTGGTCCGCAACGAGACTCTCACTTGTGCTCTGCTATTACACAGTGGAGAGAAGAAGGGTCAAATATTGTCTGGGACCCTTAGACTCATAGACTCATAGGTCAGAAGGGACCAATATGATCATCTAGTCTGACCTCCCGCACAAGGCAGGCCACAAAACCCTACCCATACACATTTATAACAACCCCGACAGGGCCCAAACCATTTACCAAACCAAACCAATTGCCTGTCCCCACCTCTCTCAACTCCACTGGGCTTTGGCACCTATGTCCCCTTCTAAGTAAGTAGGACAAGAAGCAAGGGGCTTAAATTGCAGCCAGGGTGGGTTTAGGTTGGACAATAGGCAAAACTTCCTAACTGTCAGGGTACTAAGTAATGAAATAAATTGGCTACGGAGGTTGTGAAATCTCCATCATTGGCGATTTTTAAGAGCGGGTTAGACAACACCTGTCAGGCACAGTCTAAAAAATACTTAGTCCTGCCTTGAGGGCAGGGGACTGGACTAGAAGACCTCTCGATGATCTCAATGATAAGAAATGGCACACAGGCAACTTGCTTTGGCACCAGTCCGGGATAAGGCATCATAACTTGTCCCAAAGAAGCAACTCTTGTCCTCTACCTCTCTCTAAGATTTCACATCCAAACCGACTGCTTAACAAAACAGTTTCCTCTTGATTCCCAGCTCTTGAGCTTCCCAGCTGGAAAACCCCTCTAGCCCTAAGCTCCTCATCTTGGGCCACATGGCCTCCCCTTACCAGTATGGCCTGGACAGCACAAAGACACTTCAAAGGTTTAATAGCTACGTAACAAAGGTAATGAATTAACTCAATCTACGTAAGGCTCCTCTGGCTGCAATTACTGCATGGCATGGTTTCTCTAGTTTCACTTTGATTCATTACATCAGTGACCCCTAGTGACAAACCATTGCTTTCATTTCATTTGTTATTTATTTGTGTTGCAGCTATACCTAAAGGTCCCAGTCTGGGATTCTGGTCCCATTGTGCTAGGCATTGTACACAGAGTCTGTAACATGCTGGCTAATTATTGAACTCTTGGAACATTGTTCTATGGTCTTTGGGACAGGAACTGCCTTCTTGTTTGGTGTGTACAGCGCCTCGTACAATGGGATCCTGATTAAGAGCTGGGGCTCCTAGACGCTACCTCCATGCAAATATATAATTAAATAATATATTTCTATTACAGTAGCACTTACAGACCCGAACTGACATCAGAACTCCACTGTGCAAGGCACTGTGTAAATACATTGTAAGGGACGCTCCCTGCCCTCTGCAGAGAGAAGCAGCACATGGTTGAGTGAAATTGTGCTATGTAACGAACAGATAAGGAACCAGATGTGTAGCACCATTTGCGTAGCACAACCTAGTCTCTGGTTCCTCCCATGCTCCAGAGGGGAAGTAATCTGTGCCAACCCTACACCAAAGCTCTGCCAAATTCCTGTCCTCCCATTACCCACCTATCCGCTAGGGAGGTGGAATATCAGCCCCACAGAGAATGCCGTGCCTTCATGCAGCCAGTTCTAGGGAGGAAGAGAGGTGATTTACACCCCCACTGTGGGTGTGCTATTAGGTTGTAGTCTGCTTTCGCATAGCACTGCACTGATCCCTGTCACACCCCTTTGTTTGCATCCCCCGTGCAGTCTTTTCAAAGGTGTCCACATTTCTATATTTCTAAATTCTGTGCTTGTTTTTTTCCTCCAGAAGCCCATGAGAGCCAATATCTCTTGTCTTCTTCAGGCAGGAACACAACTAGGGCATGGAGCAGGCATGGTCGGTTGAGCAGTTGCACACAACAAGGGAGAAGAGCTAGCTGTGATCACCAAGCTGGGCAATCAGGATATGGCATTTCAAAAAAATGTGGAGTGTTTAAAGGGAGAAAGGAGTGGCTCCAGTCTCGGGACCCCAGAGCAGTAGAGTTCACAATTGTGACCAGAGCAATCATTGTGACCAGGGAACAGTGTATTGTGGGACAGCAGCTGGAGGACTGTTAGAGTCAACATAGGTCAGAGAGTATCTACTCACACTGTGTCAACCTCAGTAGGTTCACCATGGCTCATCACGATTCTGAGAGGTAGTTTTACTGCATCGCCATAATGGGTGCTTATATCGACTGGAGACAAATTTGAGTGTAGACGTGTGATTAAATAGGGCTATGCAAGGCAATTTATGTCAGTGTCGACCAGGCATAACTGGACAAGACAAATACACTTGTACCTATAAAATAAATTAAAAGTCTAAAGAGACAAGAATACTTCTGTCAGAAAGCTGGATAAGCTTTTTTTGATATTCGTTTAATTAAATTGCATCTTTCTGAAGGGCATGGACAGGTACATCACAGGGTGTCAAAAAGCTACTGTGCTACTATGAATAAATGTATGGTATTGATAATAGCTATTGTATTAAAATTGGATGCCTAAAGAATGATGGGAGGGAGTCTAGAATGAGTTAGAAAGGAGTCTAGAATGAGTAGTAACACTGTCCTTTTCATTACTATTTACTTTTTGACAAATGCTGGTCAAAAATGGGTGTTGGGGACACGTATCATGAACATTTTCAAAAAATTGGAAACATTTTCGCTTTGAATTTTTCTAAAACAACTTATGATGATTTTTTTTTTTAAATATTTGGTTTGGCAAATTTTCAGTTTTTCCTTTCCTTCCCTCTTTTTTTGTCTCTTTCCTCCCTTACCCCTTGTTCAATTTTGCCATTGAAAAGGGGGAGTAAAAGAGGAAAAGTGTTGGGGGGGGTCGAGTAAAAAAAAACTCAGCAGAAAAAGAAACAGAAAAACCAAAATTAAAACCCCTTTTTGTTGTTGCTGTTCAGTCAGCAAACAGGAACATTTTGTAAAATCAATGTTTTTCTGTGAAATTTTCATTTGAGAAAATTGTTTGAAAAATGTTGACTGGTTCTATTATTTATTTAGGTGCAAACAGTCTGCCCTGCCATGCATAAGGCAGAGACGAAGACATGGTCCCTGCCTTAAGTATCTTACAAAATAAAATTAGTTTTTCAGTGCAATTTACAAATAGCAGCTAATTGCTTGTGAGATAAGTAATTATTATCTTTATTTTATAGCTGGGGAACTGTGCCGAATGAACCAGTGTTAGCAGCCCCAGTTTATCAAAGCACTCAAACACGTGCTTAAATTCCATTGATATCAAATAAGATATTAGCACATCCCTAAGGTTAAACATATGCTTAGCAGAACTGGGTCCAGAAGTGGGATTAGAATTTAAGCATTCCTAGCTCCCAGATATGTGCCCGGACCACACACACGTAACTTTTGCCTGTCTTGAGTATTTAAATAGGCTTACATAGACAAGACAGACAAAGGATGGGAAGAAGGGAGATGTGTGGTCTGAATACAGATCTGGGAGCTGGGAATGCTTAAATACTAAGCTACAGCTGCATAGACTCCGGGCTTGTCTTTGCTATGAGAGTGACCCCCGCTTGGCTATGGCACGGCAGCTATGCACCAATGGAAGGGGTGCTCCCGTTGCTGTAGTAACTCCACCTCCACAAGTGACGGTAGCTAGGTCGATGGAAAAATGCTCCGTCTCAACACCAGGCATTTACATCGTCAGAACTGAAGGCTCAAGGGAGTGGATTTTTCACACCCTTGAGCGCAGTAGCTACGTTAACCTAAGTTTTAAGTGTAGACGAGGCTTCAGTTTTTCAGGATCGGAGTTCTTAGACTTTAAACTTGTCTCTTTCTATATGTTTGTACCGCACCCCACCCAATGGGGCCCTGATCTCTGGCAGGCCCTCAAAGCCCTACTTTGGAACAAATAATAGCTCATAATAATCTCCGTCCAAGCTAAAACCTGGAATAAAGATAGGAGACCAGCAATGGAGAAGCCTTCGTAAAGCTTTTGCATGGAAGACTATATGTTTAGATCTGTACAGAGAAGCCATCCCACTCTTCCTTTTTAAATAATGTTTGAATCTTGCAAAAGAATACAAAGGTTTGGTCTTTGTCACTCACGTATGACTTCCTAGGTCCACACCCAATAGTAATGGTGAGTTTCTTCTTTTCTCAACGCAAGCTTGATCAAAAGTTGTTATTTATTTATTTATGTTCTCACTGTTTTTAGGGTAGATGACATGTAGGTCCAGTATAGTCACCATTGCATTTTAAAAGCCATCTGAAGCTCATTTTTCAGACAGATTGGACAGAGCCAGAAAGCAATCACCCAATTTCCCAGCAATTTTCACTTTTATTATAAATGTGAAAAAAAGTTAGTCATATTATTGTGATAGTTTAAAAACGTTAAGTGTTAGGTAAAGGCTGATTGTAAAAACTTGCCTCCAATGGTTCAGCTAGCCAACATATGCAACTAATTCTCAGAGAGGTTTTTTAGAAAACCAGTGACAAGATTGGTACTGTGGGCTAGCCCCAGGCTGTCAGCAGCGCTAGAATGCTTCACACAGCCACACATGTAGAGTTTCTTAACTGACACAAAGCTTAATGGAAGTGAACCCTGACAATTGTGGCCAATCGAGTGTAAGTGACATCCTGCTTGGTGTGCCATTATGCCCCCCCTTGAAAGTATAATGTCTCCTGTGGGAAGCCTTGATGTTAAAATGCCGTTGTATTCTTTGTCAGGTGTTTTACCATCGACTAACTACGATGTAATCAGTACAGAGACTTGAGAATGGCAAAACGCAGCCGATTCGGTTTTAGAGAGCAGCAACGAGTCGGAGCAATGTGCTAGTAAACAGGGCTACTGTAACTGGGTCTCAAAGTGCAGTTTGTTTATTGTGAAATTATTACAGCAAATTCATATTTGGGCAAACCGGTCCTCACAGAAATGGGAAGTGCTAAGGAATCACAACAGGGATTTTGCAGAGAATACATAAACTGGAATTTTCTAGCTTGCGAGTTCAAAGTGAGGCTCCAAAATCTACATATAGGTGCCTAAATAGTGGCCAGGATTTCAGCGTTGCTAAATTCACCCACAGCTCCTTCTAGAGTCAGTGAAATCAGACCGCCTTTGTTTAGGTGACTAAAAATGGATTTTTATACAGTGTGAATGTGTCCATTTATATTTCTACAGCTCTTTTCATCAGAGGATTTCAAAGTCCTTTACAAACATTAGCAAAAACAGTACATATGAGATGAAGGTCCCATTACAGCAGGCACTGCACTAACACAAAGAGAGACCGTCCCTGCCAAGAAAAATTCACAATCTGATGGGACAAGACAGACAAAAGCAGGAGGGGAAACAGAGCTATGAAGGAATATGTGCAAGGCCACACACCAGATTTGAGGCAGGACTAAGAGCAGAACCCAGATATCCTGTCTCCCACTCCAGTGCCCGACTAGTGGTTAGAGCACTGAACTGGGACATGGGGCTTCTATTCCCAGCTTGGCATTAGCCTGGGTGCTCTTAGGCAAGTCATTTCACATTTGTCTGCCTCAGTTTCCCCATCTGTAAAATGTAGATAATGTACTGGCATTCCTTTGTACAGTGCTTTGAGATCAGCTGGTGAAAAACAGTGTGATAGGACTGGGTATTATTACTATAATCCATGCTGTCTCTAGCCTTCCAACCCCTGGGAAACAGAGCAGTATTATTTGCATTTTACAAATGGGGAAACTGAGGCACATATAGGTTAAGTTATTCTATCAGGAGAGAAAATAGAAGCCAGACTGCAAGACCTTTCCTCAAACCATTATTAGACAGCATTGTGTTCCCGTCCCCCCACCTCCCCACGCCCTTTGCAGGATTTTACCATGTTCATATGCAGTGTTGCCAGCTGCCATGATTTTATCGTAAGTCTTGGGCTATTTGGAGTTTTTCTTAAAATCACAGCTCCTGGAGTCATCTGATTTGTATGCAATAATCTCAGCTTTCATTTTTGTAAAAGAGTAAGAGTCTAGACCTCAGAGTGTGGGGGAAAACGTGAAAAGGTGAATCCTAAAGGCTCAGAAACCAGAAGGCAAATAACACCCCCAATATGTATTTTAATCTCATGATTTTTAAGACAATCTCATGATTTCTGGGGGTGTGACTCTTGAGTTTTGAATGCTTGGGTTTAGCAATGCTGATATGCCTGCTGACTGAAAAGATACGTGCAGCCCACACAAAGGATATTGTGCACTGCACAGACTTTCACTGTGAATGTAAACTATTTTCCTTTGGGTGTGTGGCTTCACACAAAGTTTGGGTAACAGACCAAAGATCTGTATTTCCATCTCTGCCTCTCACACCTTTAAATGTAGCACTTTGTTCCTGGGTGTGGAGAGCAGGAACTGATCTGCAGCAGGAATTTGAGCTTCCAGTAGTATTTCCATGTTGAGCAGTGTCTTCTCTCACTCTGCGGGTATTGCAAACCCTGCTGTTACTTGCTACGATGATTTATAGAGAGGTTCTGATACTTAAATATCAATCACCCCAACCCATGCCTTTGTGAGTGGCAGTTAGTCTCAGCACAAAGCTGCAGCAAACCGTTGCAAAGAAGGACACGTTCTGAGTTCAATGTAATGACAAGAGATTATTGCACAAAACAAAGTGATATATGTTGGTAGCAAGCTTCGACTAAATCTGAAGGAATTGTAAACCGTTCTAGTCACTGCCGCTGGTACCACTGGACACTTGAGAATTATTTGTGAAATATTTGCCTTTGTAACTTTATTTTGTTTGAGTAGCTCAGGTAATATAGAGCTGTTGCATTTGAAGAATTGCTTTGCTGCAAGCATGCAGAGCTCCTGAGGCAGCTGTGACCTGTTTGAATTTGCAGGTGTACTAACAAAGCACTCCCAGTTAGGCAGGTGAATGTAACAGGGACAGGAAATACTAGGCTAGATTCTCAGCTTGTGTAAGTCATCACAGCTCCGCTGATTTAAATGGTGCGGATTTACATCTATGGACATTTGTCCTCAGCCTCACAAATGCAGTGCAAATCACAATTGTCCCTGAGAACTGTAAGTGATTAGGTATTTTTCCTAGTCTTGCACCCCAAAGGCAGTAGAGAGTCCCCTGTCCTGTGGAGCCCTTGTTGTTTCTCTCTTATGGACCTTCAGAGCTTACATACAAAGGAAACTTTGAGTTATCTATTCATGGTTTTAGGGGTAATGTAGCAGCTGTCCTAGCAGTGAGGTCGTTACAGCTGTAGGAATTATGGGCTCTCTCTCATTCAAGAAGCTGGCTCCAGAGGGTGTTTCCCAGTTCCTGCTGCACTAAGATGGGGGAGTTTCTTGCTTCCTCTGCAAAAAGGTTCAGTCTAATGACTGGAGGCATTGGCCTCTAGCAGATGGACCCCAATGGATGTGCTGAGGAGGGAATGACTATCCAACACCCCTTGAGTGAGGTGTGGTGCTACCCACCCTCCTGGAGCTCAGCAGATGGGGAGGATGGCCACTGGACACCACCTGTTCTTTGAAGACAGCAAAAGCAAGATGAGATTGTGAAGGAGGTGGTGGAGGTCGTGGGGTGTTCCCTAGAAAGTTCAGGGACTTTGCTGGGCTGTTTAGCTGATGGGCTCCTTCTCCTTCCTACTGTTGCATCTTCTTGGTCTCCTTTGTAGAAAGGAAAAGCAGCATGTCTAGTGGATAGAGCAGAAGCCAACCTTGAGGCTTGGATTCTGTTCCCAACTCTACCACTGATTTGCTGTGTGGACTTGGCTTTCTCCATCCACAAAACGGAGATGAGGATACTGTTCTGGCTCCCAACTAGTCAAGAAGTGGGTTTTTTTTTAAACTCTGGCAGTGAGTTATTTTCTTGTTACCAGGCAAATGAGTGGACACAAACTGGGTCTCTACTTTCCTTGGGTTGTTTTATTTACCATCTGAATTTTTTACTGATTTTTCGGTAAGGAAGGGGGAAAACCGTGGTAGCAAAACTTAGCTAGGCATGGCTCCATTTTCAGAGCGCCAGTAAAACAGCTATATGGTCACACCCCTAGCCAGCCTGCTTCCTTTACACAAATTGCCCATCATTATTTTATGTTTCAGCTCCTCACTAAACACATTCAAATCCTTTTCGTAATGAGGTATTTGCTGTCTGGTCAATGGACGTGTTTTTTAAAAAGTTCCCACCATTGTTAACACCTGTTCAGTTATGCAAATGTTGCCAAGCTGTCTTAACACTTTGATATCTAGCCCTGTTGGATGCACGTCCATTGTTTTTTTCTATCCTGATACTTTATCTACTAACTCATTTAGCCAGACAGGACATCAGAAAGTTTGGAGTGGCTTTTGATCCCATGTGCGCAAGATGAATCCCTCAATATATTTATTATATATTTATTGATTTTTAGAGAGAGAAAGAGAGAGTTTCCCAGCATTGAAAACCACAATGAAAATCTCATAGGAAAAAGTTTTCCCATGTGGGTTAAAATTTACGAAAGTCAGTGGAACTTAGCTGCCTTTGTACATTTTATCCATAAGTGCAATTTTTCACTAGTCTTTGTTACACGTGACTTATTAGTGAAATACACTGCAGGATATTCTCCAAGAGCAAAATAACCACTGACGCCATTGCCAATGTAGGCACCCTGTACTTTAGAGGCCTACAAACTTAATTACAGCTGGGAAGAGCCTGGGGAACTACAACTCCTATGATGCCTTGGGGAAAAAAGAGAGACTCTTCCCCTTCCAGGAGGAGAGAAAGGCATGTGGGGGACTCCATTTTGGTGCTGTGGCGGAGGCAGCCCAGGCTGGAAGCTGCTGGCCGGGTCTCGAAGCTGCTGCTGCTGTGGCTGCCTGTTGACAAAGTCCCAAAGCTGCTATTGCATCTGCTATTGCTGGAGTCCCGAAGCTGCTGCTGGGAGCCTGCTGATGTGGTGATTGAGCACAGAGCTTCAGAGGTTGGTGACATTGCCCAAGCCAGGGCAGGGACTGAGGTGGGCCTGCACTAAGGGTGGTGTGAGTGTCCCTGTCCCCGCCCCCCCATTGTTTGGAGCAGGGTTTGTAAGGAAGGCACAACAGAGAGACTGACAGGGACGGAGAAGAGGCCAAGACACAGTCCCTTCAAGCAGGGCCGGGGCTGCCAATCTCCAGTTTGATGCCGGGGCTGAACTGGTGCAGTGAACCCACAGAGCGCTCTCTCCTACAGATCTTCAAGCGCGCCCACGCAAGAACGGGGTCATGGCCTGAACTCTGGGGGAGTGCACGCTCCAGAGGTGGGGTAAATAATGGCACTGTAAATGCCTGGTACACAAGTTGAATACTGAATACTGTTTTTATGAATTGGTTTAGTCAGCTGCCCCTGTGGTTCATGTTGAATTTCAGTCTGTTATGCCATGTTTCTTTATTTTGTTAAGTAAAGGTTGTTAACTCTAATTTAAGTATATTGGATGTTTAGTTTGCATAACTGCAATTGTTAAATTCGATTTATGTCTCAGATTAATATAATCTTAGACTAGGTCTAGTCCTGGAAGCTCCCAAAGCCACTAATGAGCATGTGCAGGGGCCAGCCAGGTGGAGGCACCGCCAATTTTAAATTGCTTTAGAAATAAAGGGACAGCAGCAGAGGGGTGGACAGAGGATTCCCAACTATCCTACATCAACACTGGATACTCAGGATCTCCTTTATTGTCAGAAACCTTAGGCGCCCTTGCACATCGGTGAGTGTTGCCTGCTCCCAAGTAACCGAGTGAAGGAAGGGGGTTACATCAACAATGACAAATATTAGATGTAGAGTTTTAAAAAACAGTCCTTCTATCAACACCCAAGAGTCGTTTTGCACACACAGTCATCAATATTTTAAACCAATGCCAATGTTATGAAATAAGACATAAAATAGCTCTTAGCCTCCCACATGCAACATCCCATCAAATAATGATATATGACTAGAAGCCCCTATGTCGACCATAACTGGAGCATCTGGACATGTCACAAATGACAATGAGCTCATTCTCAATAACTTCTGTAGTAGGAACTATTATTATCCCTTTTTTTCAACTAGGAATTGAGTCACAAAGCGATCGAAGCACTGATCTTGCAAACGCACATGCAAGTCACTGTATACGTGAAGTTACTCATGTGTATAAGAATTTGCAGGATCAAGGCATAAGAGACTTACCCAAGGTCACACAGGGAGACTGTGGCAGAACTGGGAATTTAACTCAATTCTTGTGGCTCCCAGTCTAGTGCTTTACCACAGGACTTCCAACTGATAGCTGTCTATTTATCTGAAACTTCAGATGTTCTGGGGTGTCAGCAATTGACTCCCCAAAAACAATTTGGATATTGAAATACTTTTTAGTCAAAACAGCTACGTTAAATGAACCATTAAAAATTAAGCATTGAAATGAACTGACCTGAACAACAAACTAAAATATGCCTGAGGCATCAAACAGGTTTCTATTTTTTTTCTTTTTATTTGTGATGGGTGATGTGACAAAAGATTCCCTAATTTTGAATACTAAATAAATTAGTCATAGCTCAAATGCCACTTCAATCACTTTCCAGAGAACAAGCACCCCAGTGGCTCCTTTTTGGTTTTGTCCCTTACGCTCACCTGGTCGGTGACATTGCTCAGAATAAGGGAAGATATGAAAGAACTAAAACAATAAGGGACTAAATCCTCAATTGCTGGAAAGCAGCGCAGAGCTCCATTGACACCAGTGTGGCTGTGCCGATTTTCACCAGTTGAAGATCTGGCAGAATACTGTCTGATTAATTGAGTAAGAGCTAGTGGATAGGGTTAGTACAGTATCTCATTCTGCCTTGTCATTTATCCACGCTAGTCATAATTGTCTGAAATGTTTGTTCAAGCAAACTTTAGCCTCTGGGCTTTTTGGAACCCAGGCCGTGTCTACACTACAAACTGTGATCAATGCTAGTTACATCTGTGGACAGCCGATGACGTGTGTATGTTGCTTGGGTGAGTGAATACTTGGTTGCTTGCATCAGTACTACACGTGCTCACCAGGAGTGCTTATATTGATGTAAAATGAGATGCACCATGGATAGTTATCCCAGTGTGCCACGCACCACCAGCCGGCACAAGGCCTTTTGGGAAATTTTCACAAAGTGTTGTGGGACAGGGATATCCGAGAACCAGGGCTCAACTTCACAGCATGCAACTTTCTCCATCCCATAATGCCATCCATAGCCCATAATTTCTGCTCCTTTTTAATGAAAAGGTCAACAAACCTGTGCAGCACTTTTCTGTGTCTGCCATCTCTTACAGAAGTGTGGATATGCACAGCTCTGTGATGTTCTGAATGTTGGAAATACAGGACATGGTTTTTCTGTATTTGCAGACCTGCAGTAAATATTATAACAGCTAGGACATGAGGATGTCTTTGAGGACAGTTTGCTGAGGAATATAGGGAAAAACAATTCAAGTTTGATGGAAGTGTTTGCAGAGCACCTGCAAATGGTGGATCACCGCTTCTGGGCCTGAGAAACAAGCGTTGACTGGGATTGCATCAGAATCCAGGCCTGGGATGTTGAGCGGTGGCTGCAGAACTTTTGGATGCAACAGACCATATTCCTGATTCTGTGTGCCAAGCTCCCACCAGCCCTCCAATGCACGGACACCAGAATGAGAGCTGCACTGACAGTGGAGAAGCAAGGGACAATCGCATTCTGGAAACTTGCAATGCTGGATTGCTACTAGTCAATGGGAAATCATTTTGGAGTTGGAAAATCCACAGTAGGGACCATTGTCATGCAAGTGTGTAAGGCCATGTGATGCTCCTCAAGGTACTCAGTGTTGGGAGGTATCTCATCATTACCTGGCCTTAGAATGAAGCAGACTTGTCTGTACCTACTGTAGCTCAGCTTGCTGAAACTAACAATCTCTGGCCGCACACAAGCCCTGACTTCCAGGTCTCCAGGACCTTGTCCTCTCTGCGCAGGCTAGTGCTAGACACACACCAACCCCTGAGACCTCAGAGCATTCTCTGTAGTATCCAGGCCCCTGTGACCAGACACTCAGAGAAATTATCAGGTGAGCTGTCCCCAAAGAAGCAGTGTATTCACAGCTTGCCTGGCACAGCTTAGGATCAGGTCCTTTATAACATCACAGCACAGAGATATATTTATAGTGAACCAATCATAAATTTATTCCCAAAGACTTAGATTAAGAGCGACTGAGTCAGAATAATAAGTGGAAACAGAAATGGCTACACATAAAAGAAAAAGTATAACATGCTTTTCAGAGGCTAAACTTTAACAAGCTAAAATCCTTGCCTAAAGTTGTTCCTCACCTAAAGTTTTCTTCTAGTGTGGCAAGCCACATGGCTGGGATCCACCATTCCTGGATACTGCCAGGGTCAGCTGGGCAGTTGCACACAACAAAGGTGAGATGCTAGATGTGCTCACCAAGGTGAGCAATTGGGAAAAGGCATTTCAAAAACTCCCAGAAAGCTTTAATGAGATCAGGAGGTGGCTTTGTATCTCTGTGAACCTTGGGCAGAGGAGTGCAAAATTGTGACCAGATTGGTCACTGTTGCAAGGGATGGGCCATTGTGGGAAGTTTCGGGAGGATTTAGGTCAGCAAAGGTCAACTAGCATCTATTCTTGAATGGTGTTGATCATGCCTCAGTCACTGGAGACCTTATTCCTTCCTTTTTTACACTAAGGCTATGTCTACACTACAGTTTATGTTGGCAGAACTCATGTCACTCAGAAGTGACATTAATTACACCAATAAAAGCGCCAGTGTGTACAGCACTATGTTGGTGGGACAGCTTCTTCCACCGACATAGCTACTGCCACTCATTGGGGGTGGTTTTATTATGCCTTTGAGAGAGCTCTCTGCCATCGTCACAGAATGTCTTCACCAGACACGCTACAGCTGTGTTGCCGTAGCACTGTACGTGTAGACAAGCCCTAACATAAATCAGTTACAACTCCACTGTAGCCAATAGGACTGGACTCTTCACTTCCTCACTATCCATCAAACCTGTGTCAAAATAAATACAAAGTGGGTATAAAATGCTTCCATTCTGACTTGTTACCAGTTTATACTCACTTTACCCAAGTGTGAATGACTTCGTGTTGTCCTCGAAGAGCTTATGATCTAAAGTGACAAGGCAGATAAGAGGGAGGCAGGCAGGGAGGGCGAGGGAAACAAAGGCTAGGTGACATGCCTGAATTTAAGCAGCAGGTCAGTGGTGGAGCCAGAAATAGATTCAGCTGCCATAACTAAAGCTGGGCAAATAACTCATTTTTTCGGTTCTATGCAATTCTAAGCACATGGAGGGGAAAATCAGGGTGGCGTCAGTCTGAAAATGAAGTTTTCAGCAAGTCAAAAATTTAATTTGAGGACGAACAAAATATTTTAATGAATTTTTATTTTTGACCGTTTTACAATGTCTATTTCATAATCAAAGGAAAGGAAATTTGGAAACAAAAAGTCATTTCAGATCAAAAAATCGAAACATTTAGTTTTGACACTTTGGAAAGAAAACATTTCTTTTTGAGTGGGGGGGCGGCTGAATAAAACTATTTGGCCAAACTGACACAGACTTTAGTCCTGACTCCCCGTCCTGTGCCATTCCATCAGGTCACTTGCTTCCATGCTAAGATCATAAAGCAAGAGAGTGGCTAAGTGGGAATAGAATTCAGGTCTCTTGATTCCTAGTCCAGAGTCTTATCCAGTAGACCAGTGGTGCCAGACATAGGGGCTATCTGCTGTCTACATAACAGCTGGGACTGTGCTGCTCAACCCAACTGGACAGACTTGTGTGGGCGGGGCTCCGGCTAGTGCCATACAAATAGCAGTGTGGCTGCTGCAGCACAGGAAGCAGCTTCGAGTAGCCCAGAGGCTCGGGCGATCTTGGACTTGGATGACTAGTTCACGCTGCCTTTCATTGCCAGCTCGAGGAGAGGTAGTGTGAAACTGTCTACCTGAGCTGGAAGGTTAGTTCCCAGCTGCAGTGTAGACATACCCAGTATAAACAGATAGTACATGATCTCCAGTCACTTTTTAAAAAAAAAGATGTTTCTAGCTCTGATGGGTGCAAATTGAACCTTCCAAATGTAACCGGTGCAGCAGAAAACTTCAGACAATCACACAGAAGTGTGAACTCCTCTGCCCTTATGAATCTGGGTGGAGGGTCAGCTCTACAGCTAGCTTGGAAGTTTTAGATTTTTATTGGTAAATGTCAGTAACAGTTGAATTCACTGTACACACACAAACTGATGCAAAAAATACTTCCATGGAAGATCACTGATATTGACAGATAGGCAAAGTAAGAAAAATGCTGCTTGAGAATGAATAAAGTTTGATTTAAGGATATTTAAAAGTGGTTATAAAACTTTAACTTTTTGAATCTCAGCATCTGATGTCATTAAATAATTGTCTGATGTTCTCCCCCTTCTCATAATTTCCACAACTGTGGAATTTAAATTGATAAAGAATGCTTAACAATAAACACATCTGTCAAAATTATTTTAAAAAATCCATAAAAATCCACCTCTGCCAAACCTACCTAAACACACAGAAAGGGAGGGGAGGGGGATGACAAATGGGCCATTCTAAAGACCTTTGACTGCCTCAGCATCATTTCAGTTTGTTTTCGTAATCGCTGCTTTTACTATGGAGACTCTTAGAACTTCTTGTCGCTTTTCTATCAGCATCAACCTCTCGGCATGCTGCTATGAAAACAAAGCAGACTGTGCTGATCGTTTCATCTGCAGCTATTCACTGTCCAGCAATGGAGGAAGTGCCATGCTAGTCTCTAGCACTGACCAATGACAATTGCTCAAATGAAGGTGAAAATTCTTCAGTACGATACAATGCAATGCCATGATGAGAGCCATTTCCTTGATCCTCAGCTGGTTGATTGCTTTATGCCCTGAAGAATGAGAATTGATAGCCCATGTCATTTTTATCCTAGCTATGGCAGTGTAGCTGTGTATGCTGCATTTCTCCCCACCCTGTCTGTCCCCTTTACTTGATTTAATTAATTTAATGAGCCCATCTCTAAGGCATCTGCGCAGAAAACCTACATTAAAAGCAAATAGCCATTAAATGGAGCAGCTCATAATGGACAGCACAGATACTCCAACCTCCTGTAGTGATCCAACCATTTCCTGTTGCTTGTATCATTTTGGAATCTCTTGTAGACCATCAAGATCGTATAGCTAAACTCTATCTTGTCCTGGGCAAATGTGCTGGTGTGGACCTAGTTAAAACTGGTCTCTTTCTAAAAAAATATTACAGGGGGAGAAAATGAAAAGATCATATTTTTATTCAAAATACTTTGTGGGAAAATTTCAATTTTTAGCCAAAAAAATGGCAATGATTTTTTAAAATTTTCTTGGGGAAAATCCCATATTTTAAATTTTTTTCCTTTTCTTCCACTTGAGAAAGTGGGTACAAAATGATAATCTCTCACACTTCTAATTTTTTTACCATTGAAGAAAAAAATTACGATTAGTTTATTGTTTTTCTGTCACTTAAAGCAACAGAGAGAGTTAAAATGTGAGAGGAAGTGTTGCTTTTAAAGCTGGAAGTGTTATGTTGACAGTAGCACTTTTTACAGTAACTTTTAATTTTCACATATTCCAAGGCCAGAAAGGGTGATTTTGATCCTTTAGAGTGACATTGTAAAACTTGCCCAAAATAATTCCTGGAGCATGTCCTCTAGGAAAAAAAAATCCAATCTTGATTTTAAAATTGTAAGTGCTGGAGAATCCATAAGTTGTTCCAATGGTTAATTACTCTCACCATTTAAAAATATATTCCTTATTTCCAGTATGAATTTGTCTAGCTTCAGCTTCCAGTCATTGGATTTCATTATACCTTTCTCTGCTAGATTGAAGAGCCCATTATAAAATATTTGTTTCCCTTGTGAGTACTTAAAGATTGACTTGATCACAGTCTTTAACCTTCTCTTCAGTAAACAAAATTGATAATGATTGAACTCCTTGAGTCTGAAGGATTAGAGAAACATGTCTTATAATCATTCTCTTGACTCTTCTCTGAACCCTATCCAGTTTATCAATATTGTTCTTGAATTGTGGACACCAGAACTGGAAACAGTATTCTAGTAGTGGTCGCACCAGTGCCAAATACAGAGGTAAAATAACCTCACTACTCCTACCCAAGATTCTCCTGTTTACTATTGCCAACCCATCATTGCATTAGCTTTTTTGGTTGCAGCATCACACTAGGAGTTCAGAATCAGCCGATTATCCACCACAACCCCAAAATTTTTTTTCAGAGTCACTTTTTCCCAGGTTAAAGTCCCTCGTTCTGTAAGTATGACTTATGGTCTTTGTACTTATATGTATACATTTAGATTTAGTTATATTAAAACACACATTATTTGCTTGTGCCCAGTTTACTAAGTAATCCAGGTTGTGCTGTTTCAGTGGTCTGGCTTCTTTGTTATTTACCACTCCCCTAATTTCTGTGTCAGCTGCAAACTTTACAAGTGATGATTTTGTTTTTCTTCCAAGTCAATTAATAAAAATGTTAAATAGCGTAGAGCTAAGAACGGATCCCTGTGGGATCTCACTGGGAACATACTCACTCAATGACAATTTCCCATTTACAATTACATTTTGAGACCTATCAGTTATCCAATTTCTAAACCATTTAATGTGTGCCATGTAAGTACTATATTTTTCTAGTTTTTTCATCAAAATACAATACCAAATCAAATGCTTTACAGAATTCTAAATATATTACATCAGCGCTATTATACCTATCGGCCACCTTGTAATCTCATATAAAAATATCCAGTTTGACAGGATCTATTTTCCATACACCTCTGTTGATCTGAATAAATTACATTAATAAAGAATTAAAGGAGGGGAATCAAGTCTCATATCAGCTGTTCCTTTACCTTGCTGCGGATCAATGCCAGGCAGATCATAATAACCCAGATCATCCCATCTACCTTTTTAAAAAATTGGCACAAATCAGCTTTCTTCGAATCTTCTAGAACTTCCCCAGTGCTTCAAGAATTAGCAAAAATCAACACTGATGGGCCAACAATTTCCTCAGCCAGCTCTTTTAAAAGTCTTGTCATTATCTGTGTTACCGTACTGGCAAGGAGCCCCAGTCATGGACCAGGATCCCGTTGTGCTAAGTGCTATACAAACACGTAGCAAAACATGGAGTTTGCTCCCAAGGGCTTAGACTCTACGGGCATGTCTAGGCAGAGAGCTAGTGCACGGCAAACTGGGGTATAAATCTATCATTCTGTAGTGGGACACACTCTAAAAGTCCTGCAGTATGTTTTGACCTATTGCTGACTACTGTTCTAAGCCTTCTGCCCGCCCTTTCCACTTTACACGCTTGCTGGCGTGCAGAAGCAGGCACACGCTCTCTTTTTTCTGGACCAGCATTAAGGGACATGCTGAGTATAGTTCACTGGCCCTGTTTTGATGACCTCTGCCCCATCCCAGCTGAAAAGTTCAGTGAAAATTCCACGAGATTCTGGAGCCTAAGACAAGAACGCCATATACCTAATGGACAACTCTCCGTGGACTGGGATCTTCTGCGGGGAGAGGCCAGTATTGATGGCAGGAGGCAAATGTGTTTCCAGTATCCTCTCTCCTTCTATACAGATGTCTGCAGGAAGTGTGCTGAAGAGTCAACACAGCCTCCAAATTGGTAGATGCAGGAGTCCTTGAGCCACGTTTTCAGGGGACTGCACTAGTGTCCAGGCACCAGCCCCGTGGTGGAAGGCCTTGCAGACAGCTGCAGCGGCACAGGAGCCAGC
>ML675608.1:9226362-9260802 GCA_007922155.1 Mesoclemmys tuberculata | reverse complement strand
CTAGATGATCATATTGTTCCCTTCTGACCTATGAGTCTATGAGTCTATGAGCCAGAAGCTCTTCTGCGATCCAGGCATATGTAAAGGATCAGTAGGTCTGGAAAGCTGAATAGCCCCTGCCCATTTCACTTATCTGTGGCGACAAATTGCACCTCTTACTTCCCTGGCCCTTCCTAGCATGGTAATCTGCAGAAAACTTTGTAAGGTGAACTTGTTCCACTGGCTCGCAACCACAAGAGGTGGTGCAGGAACTTGTTCCACTGGCTCACAACCACAAGACGTGGTGCACGGCTAGGATTTCTTTGGGAGATTTTTGTCAACCCTCCCTACCCCAACTTCTTTGGTTTTTCAATTACTCAGAACCAAACCTTTTTTAGTTTTTAAAATCCTCAAAGATTTAGGCTGGGATGGTATGCTGTGTGTTTGGTTTCACAAACCCCTTTTCCAAATTTTGGTGAAAACAGAAACATGCTCGTAAAAATTTCTGTTGAGTCAAAAAACAACTTTGTTTTCAGGCCCTGTCTACACTTACCTTGGAGATTTGGCAGCAGTCGGCCAGAGTTACGGAAGCTATGCAAAAAACGTGCGTCACTCCCATCGACTTCTCTGCTTCTGTTCTACGCGTTGTCTCCACTGTACTTCGCTGATGGGAACCATGTTCCCATTGACACAGCGCTATGCCACTTGAGAAGGTGGTCTTAATATGTCAATTTCTGGATCAACTGAGCAGGTCTTCACTGACTGCTCAGTCAATCAAAAGAAGTCAATCTGACGGTGGTGAATTTGCTGCTATCAGTGAAGACATAGCCTCAGTAAAACTTTGGCAAAATTCATCCCAGTCCTAGTTATGAGGCTTAAATCCTGTTTGTAGAGTATGCTGCAGTCCTCAGCTGAAAGGCATTCTAGCCATAGAAAATATTGTTTAATCAGCCCATCTCCTGGGTTGCCTCACTCAGATCCTGGAGATGGGATTTTTCAGGAGAAGTGGCAGGTTTGTGTGTGTGTGAGCTTGGACTTGAATACACTGTGCTTACACTCACCAAGCTGTGCACTGAATATTCCTTACCTAGTCAACGGTGCTGGCAGCTCCTTTGGTGCATCCTACAAAGCAGAAGCACAGCAGCAGAGGTGAAGAAGGTTTGGTGGGCTACAGCTTGTGACAGCTGCCCCCAGCTCTAGGGAGATTAAATTGCCTCAAAGAGAATAAGCAATGTGCAAGGTCCCCCTCTGAAGGCAGCAAAAGTTCAAGCTCACTCCAACGACCTCCTACTAATGGATACAAATCACTTGATACAGAAAGTTGAAATCTTGGCAACCTGCAGAGGGGGAAAAAAATCTTTAAGGAGCCCCAAAACTGCCCTTGGGCAAATTCTTCTTTTATACTCATAATAATAATTAATGAAAACTCCATGGTTTTCAGGAAAAGGCACAGCTTTTAATAATAAGAAAAACCCCTACCGCCAAGCTGACACTTCAATTTATAAATTGTCACAGGCGGTAACATCACCCAGGCTACTGAGGCAATCCTGGTGGTTATAGGCCCATAACCCTATTTAGTACCAGACAAACTGGTTGAAACTATAGTAAAAAACAGAATTATCAGATACATAGGTGAACACGATATGTTGGGGAAAAGTCAACATGGCTTTTGTAAAGGGAAATCATGCCTCACACATCTATTAGCCTTCTTTGATGGGGTCAAGATACAAGTGAACAAGTGTAAGCGAGTGGATGTAGTGTACTTGGAATTTCAGAAAGCCAAGGTCCCACACCAAAGGCTTTTAAGCAAAAGTAAGTAGTTGTGGGATAAGAGGAGAGGTCCTCTCATGCATCAGTAACTGGTTAAAGGATAGGAAACAGGGTAGGAATAAATGGTCAGTTTTCACAGTGGTGAAAGGGAAATAACAGAGGCCCCAAAGATCTCTACTGTTAAACATGTTCATTAATGATCTGGAAAAAAAGGAGTGAACAGTAAAGTGGTAAAGTTTGCAGAGAATACATACTTGCTCAAAATAATTACTCATGTCCAAAGCGGACTGCGAAGAGTTACAAAGGGATCTCACAAAACTGGGTGACTGGGCAACAAAATGACAGATGAAATTCAGTATTGATAAATGCAAAGTAATGCACATTGGAAAACATAATGCCAACTATACATGCAAAATGATGGGCTTCAAATTAGCTGTTAGTACTGAAGAAAGAAATCTTTGAGTCATCTTGAATAGTTCTTTGAAAACATCCACTCAGTGTGCAGTGGCAGTCAAACACTGTAACAGCATGTTAGGAACCATTAGGAAAGGCGTAAATAATAAAACAGTAAATATCATAATGACACTATGTAAATCTATGATATGCCCACACCTTGAATGCTGCATGCAGTTCTGGTCACCGCATCTCAAAAAAGATATACTGAAAGTGGAAAAAGTAAAAAGAATGGTAACAGAAATGACTAAGTGGATGGAACTGCTCCCATATGAGGAGAGATTAAAAAGACTGGGACAGTTCTGAGATGATTGAAGGTGGGCAATATGAGAGAGGTCTATAAAATCATGGCTGTTGTGGAGGAAATAAATAGGGAAGTGCTATTTATCCTTAACATAACACACAAACTGGGGTGTCACTCAAGGAAATTAATAGGCAACCCATTTAAAACAAACACACAGTTAACCTGTGAAACTCGTTGCCAGGGGATGTTGTGAAGGCCAAAAGTATAACAGGGTTCAAAAAATAATTAAGTAAGTCCATCAATGGCTATTAGCTAGGACGGTCAAGAATGCAAACCCATGCTCTGGGTGTCCCTAAACCTCTGCCTGACTGCCAGGAGCTGGAACTGGACAACAGGCAATGGATCACTCAGTAATTGCCCTGTTCTGTTCATTCCTTCTGATGCACCTGGCACTGGGCCTGGAGAAAGGATACAGGTTACATGGACCATTGGTCTAACCCACTATAGCCATTCTTATGCTACAGTATAAGACTGATCTGTACGACTAGGAAAGAAAGCATCAGAAATTGAGATGCCATCAGCACTGTCCCCAGAGCACATTAAATAAACCACATAATTCCATTAGAAAAATGTATTCCATAAAAAATCCCAAAGAATCTGTTGCCACGAGACCATAACTGAGGCCAAAGGTTTGTCGTGTTTGATTATCGATGGATGTCTGCTGCTGGATGGGGTGTGTTAATCAGCTGTTAGGATCAGAACTTACAGGAAGTTATGTCTGAGCTCTAATACCTCGCTTTTCATGAAAGGCAGGGCTAAGCAACTGTGTTTCCCACTGTTATCTATATTATCAAAGTGCTTAAAGGCCTCAGCTGAAATTGGAGCACTAGTCCGCTGAAATGAACATTGTGAGGGGCAGAGCAAAAATTCCACCACTCTCTGGCTATTTCACTCCCACCCCGCTGCTTGGGGTTGAGGGTAGAAAGTGTACTTCACCTACTTATTCCTGGAGTCCAGCACCCCAAGTTTCAGAGAGGTCACATATATGGGATGGGGTGGGTCTTTTGTCCCTGAATTATTGAACCATATAAGATTTTTTTTAAGAAATTACCTAGAGATCTCCACAGTGACAATGCACACCTATCTATGGATGGTTAAATCTGTGAATCAACACTTTATCATTTAGGAAACCTCCTTCAACTGGTGTAAATGAGATGCAAGGAGCGTTTAAAATTGATTCTTCCTGGATTTTCAGGGCTAACTCCAAAGTGATCAGTTACCCAGGAATGAAATATTACTATGCTCATGATTTAACGTAGCAATATGTACTTTCTGCGTACTGCGCTGATCTTCCTAAATAGAGCTAATAAATTCAGTGGAAGCACTTTTAATAAGGGAGGGTAACCTTTTTTTAAAGCTATGAAGAGTTGGGGAAATTTAACGGACCCCGTTGAATTGCAAAAAGAAGACTCTGATGTGCCATGCTCGAATTCTCTGTTTGTAACACTTTGTTCAGACTAGTCTTTTAGGTTTGCAACCACACTTTGTTACATGACCGGGGCAGACTGTCATTCACAGAAGGCCATGGACACTGAGGTCTCCTAAAACAAAGATTACAGCTCATCTCCCAAACATTCCTCCAGGGAAGCCAGACTCTTCCTAAAGATCTGGTGATTGAAGTCCAGAGTAAATAGGTAGAGTTCTCCCTACCTGTGGGAGAAACTACCAGCAACTCCTTCCATGGTCTTTCCCTCTTAAGAGGATAGAAGCTACTTATACCCTAGAGAGGCTTTCCAGTGTGCCCTGCTGTGGAAGTATCCAAATGACAGTGGTACAGGGGCTACATTTCCGAGAATTTCTCCTGGTTGAGAGAAGAGCTAAACCTGGACTGGCAGATGCTTCAGTACTCTTGTCTTGAGCCCCAGAGCGAGTCAACAGCTTGGGTTTTGTTCCAGTCTATGAACTGCCAACTTGGGATCACTCCCTGTCTCTCACAGGTTGTTTCCTTTGTTTCTGTAGGTTTGTCTAAGCAACTTAACCCTTGGAACAAGGTAGAATGTTCCTGAGACTTCCATACTTAGTCCTAAAAGGACAGTCTATCCCATTACAGTGCCATGGCCTGATTTGTTTCAGGTACAAACAGTAGTCATTGACTTCCTGCTTTTCTCAAACAAATTGTCCCCATAAGGTTGCTGTTTTTTCACAGCAGAGCACCATGGCTTGCCAGTAGCAGCAGGATCGGGCTGTGATATTTCAATGCCCATTTTAGGACTGTCCTCTATTCTCTGCACTGCTCTCCAGTCCCCACACGCAGGGCCCATTTGTCTGTATTTGGCACAAACCTTGCTGACATGCCAACTAATACAAGGGTCCATTTGCATCAGTCTTCACTGGGGCTGTAGTTTCTAATTTGCTTATGGTGTAGAACACAGCAATTTAGGAACTAGTGTATTCCCCATAAGTGTGCTTGGTAGACACTTAACATTTTGGTACACAATGCTCAGCTATACCACATCAATCACCCTCAGGAGGGACTTTTTCCCAAATACCGTGCGACAACCCTAGCAGTGGTGCAGTTAAACAAGAAAGACAAGTGTTTGACTGCATCCTGACAAGCCAAGGAAGTTGATTACAGCCCCTGGCCTCTCTTTCATTAAAGATTCACTCATTTAATCAGGGAACTGAAACGTGACTACAGTGGTCCATCACAGAATAACTAATAGCTAGGTCTGATCATCCATTTCCAAAAAGATCAGTATCGTTACCTTCATTTTTAAGATGGGGAAATAGAGGCACTGCACAGGGAAATGATTTAGGACAGGGGCAGGGCTGAGACAAGAACTTAACTCTCCTGAGAGTTAGCCCAGGGTGCAATCCACTTAGATCACACAACCTTACCAGACACAGTTCAGACTGAAACTCGTTGACACACAAGAATCTTCACTAATGTACAATTCTGTAATAACCAAAACTGTCTCTGAACAATTCCCAAAGAGTCACAATGGAGGTTTTTACATAAGTGGGGTGAATTTGATTTAAACAAACATCAGAAAAGGGCATGGAATAAGTTGTTTGCTACACATGATTTGCTCACATCTGCTTTTTATTTACCAGAAAATATAAACAGTAAAACTTCAGCCTGTCCATATATTGTTTTCATCTTATTAACAGAGAAAAAATGGCAACAAACACTTTTTTTTTCTTAATCAGAGACAACCTTGTTTTCAAGCCCAGTTTTACCAATAATGATGGATCTCCATTAATTGTAATATAGAAGATAAACATGTCCTTGTGTCCTGAGGTTAAAATATATCACCCTCGATCTTGTAAAAATTTGCCTGCAGAGGGATGATTTATAAATCATTCAGTAACAGACGATGTTGTAACTAAAGCAGTGGGAGTTTTGAAATACCTACATCAGATTAGGCTTGTGTTTATTTCAAAAAAAGCTCTGATCTAGCTTGGATATTTGGCAGGCTCAACATGAGCCCAACATGAGCAACTGTAAATCAAAGCTTTTTTTGAAAGTCAAACTTGGAATACGTCCAATCCCAATTTAAAAAAAAACAACAAAACACAATATTTGATGTCCTTTGGACTTTTATTCTTTAAAATCTTTTCCTTCTCGCTAACTCTGCTCAGACCTGTTTGTAACCAACCAACCCATCCAAGAACTAACGAAATTGCAACTACTTTTATGGCTTTAAAGGCATTTTTCTTCTTAAACTATTTTTTTAAATAAACAAAGAAGAAAAAAGAAGGAAAAAAAGGGGGAAAAAACCATCCACACCCTTCCAGTCTATGTTAAATAGGAATAATGCTATAAATGTAATAAATAGATAATCCTAGATATAAATGATGGAGGAAAAGAGAGCAATCGGACAGTAGTTAAAGTGAAGGAAGTTATTCAAGTGGAGATTTCAAGCTCCTCCCTCTCTCCCAACCCCCAAAGATTTAGTTAGCAAAATTATTTATGATTAACACCTACTGTGCACAAAGAAGGCTCATAAATATGGCCCAGTAAAAATCTAATTAAATATGCAGCCTAAGTGGTTTAGTAATTTGAGTTTAAATAATTGTGTTCACTTGGCAATTTATTTGTTTATTTAATTGATGTCAGTTCCAGTGAAGGATATATGAATGCGATTGTTTTATATGCAACTGTTTTTTGACAGATAGGTCAGTTTAATTCAGCTTGAACCTACTACTGTAGAAAAATCATCTTTGCCATGTGGTCAGCATTGGTGCTATGCCTTTTTGGGCAGATCCTCCACTGTTGTAAACTGTCAATGGCCCTATGATCATTTACACCAAATGCAGATCTGCCCCATTATAGGCACGACCCTATCCTACATTCCTGTCACATCAAAAACACAACCTATCAGCTTGCCAAAGCCCGAACGTATGCTGTGATGTGTGGGAAAGACCCACACTGGAAACTTAAAATGCCATGGGATTCATCCCTTTAATGTAAATAACTCTAGTTTCATGATTTTTTTCTTTCCAGTGTAAATAATTTTGTATGTAAACTATAGGCTTGATGTACAAATTTACTGAGTGTGGGTCTCTGATTTGTGTTTGTAGATCAGAGTAGATGATCAGAGCGGTCCCTTCTGGCCCTAGAATCTAGGCATTTTCAACAATCAAACTGAATTAACAAATCTGGTTTTAGTAACTGTGAGAGGAAAAAATAACTCCCACAATGCATATCAGTTCACCAAATAGTTGAAGCTGAAAGTGACTCTTAAATTACTAATTTTTATTCAGGCTAGGAGATCCTTCCTATGAGCCTCCTTTGAAGATGTCAAATCCTACCCCAAAGAGCTATCCAGGGTGGTAAAACACTTCATCTATTTTGATTCAGAATGGAGAACCATGCGCTGCAAAGAACTACCATCCTACTTTGCTGAAAAGATTCTACACGTTTGGGAAGGCTTCTCAAACAGCACGGAACTGGAGCTAATGTCCTAGATCCTGTACAATATGGATTCACCCCAGGACACAGGTGGAAATAGCTTTGTGTCACTGATGGATGATCTCCTGCTGTCAGTGGATGGTGGATACACATCCATTCTCAACCTTCTCTGCATCATTCAATACTGTTATCCATGAGGTACTGCCACCCTATTGGAGAAAGGGGACACGGATCCAGGGGAATGTGCTAAAATGGTTTCAGTCCTTCCTGGAGGGACGTGCCCAAAGAATAGTGATGGGAAGCTGCACCTCCACTAGTAAACCCCCTTCATATATGGGGTCCCACAAGAAACAGTCCTATTCTTCAGTCCTATTCAACAACATCTTCATGCAGCCATTAGGTGAATGGTCAGACAACATGGACTCTAGTGCCAACAACATGCATTAGATGGTGGGTCTGCCTGGTGGGTCTTGCCCACATGCTTAAGGTCTAACTGATTGATATATTTGAGGTCAGGAAAGAATTTTCCCCCAGGTCAGATTGGCAGAGATCCTGGAGATGTTTTGCTTTTCTCTACAGCACGGGTCACGGGTCACTTGCATGTTTAAACTGGTGTAAATGGTGAATTTTCTTAACTTGAAGTCTTTAAAACACTATTTGAGGACTTCAGTAACTCAGCCAGAAGTTAGGGGTCTATTATAGGAGAGGATGGGTGAGGTTCTGTGGCCTGAAATGTACAGGAGGTCAGACTAGATGATCACGCTGGTCCCTTCTGACTTTAAAGTCTACAAGTCTATGAAACACAGCTCTACCTTCTCCTCACCAATACAGTGTCATCTCTACCACCGATATGGCCCTGTGCTTGGATGACATCAGCTCATGGATAAAGAACAGCTGGTTGAAGCTGAACCTGACAAAGATGATCCTTCTGGGTTGAGACAAGCACTTTGAAAAGTTTGCAGTCCCACACACAACTGGTCAATTGAGTCCACAGCTTAGGAATGCTCCTAGCACTGATGCTAACTTCTCATGTAGGAGCAACCACAAATAACACTTTCCTCCATCTCAGTTGGGTTTATAAACCCTATTGCATCCCAGGGGACAATGACGTGGCCTTGACTATACAAGCTCTTGTCAGTTCCCATCTGGAATACAATAATGTAATAGCCTTGGTCACCATACTTCAAGGTTGTACAGTTGAGCATGCTGGCTAGAATTTTGAAAACAGTTTATTAACTAACTTGAATGGGAACAGGACATCTAAATGGTTCAGGAAGCATTGAAAATCTCTGCCCCAAAGCCAGGAAATGCCAAAGTGAAGGTTGTGTGTGCTCCCCTCCCCGACCTCCACCACACACACGCTTCTCATCATGTTTATGAATGAAGAGCCAGGGCAAAATCCTTGCTCCATTGAATTCAATGTGTTGACTTCAATAGAGCCAAGATTTGACCTGCAGTCTTTAACTATGACTGAATATTGAATGGGAGTATTGTATGCAAACATCTTACCAGATGTAACCCTTTGTGAAACACAGATCAGGTATATATATATATATATATGATGATGATAGTCAGAAGTGCAGGCTTCTCCTTGGTTATTTGTTTCACTTAATTTTATTTGCTTTTTACTTTTTAAAGCACTATTTTGATGCAGTATGTATAAATGGAGAGATACAGGGCAAAGTCTTACCCACGCCTCAACAAAACTAGAGCAGATGCACTTAGAATCATAGAATATTAGAGTTGGAAGGGACCTCAGGAGGTCATCTAGTCCAACCCCCTGCTCAAAGCAGGGCTATCCTCAGCTAAATCATCCCAAGGAGGGTTTTGTCAAGCCTCAGCTATAAACCTCTAAAAATGGAGATGCCACCACCTCCCTAGGTAACCCATTCCAAATCTTCACCACTCTCGTAGTGAAAAACTTTTTCCTAATGTCCAACCTAGACCTCCCCCACTGCAACTTGAAACCATTGCTCCTTGTTCTGTCATCTGCCACCACTCAAAACAGCCTAGCTCCATCCTCCCATGAACCCCCTTTCAGGTAGTTAAAGGCTACTATCAAATCCCCCCAAATTTTTCTCTTCTGCAGACTAAACAGGCCTAGTTCTTTCAGCCTCTCCTCATAAGTCTTATGCTCCAGCCCCCTAATCATTTTTGTTGCCCTCCGCTGGACTCTCTCCAACTTGTTCACATCCTTTTTGTAGTGAGGGGCCCAAAACTGGACACAATACTCCAAATGTGGCCTCACCAATGCCGAATAGAGGGGAATAATCTCTTCCCGCGATCTGCTGGCAATGCTCTTACTAATGCAGCCCAATATGCCATTAGCCTTCTCTCTGAATGTTTCTATGTAAAATTATGCAGGAAATTTCATAAGAACAGGCTTTTTCAATAGACTTCCAGTATCTTCTTCTCTTGGTCATGTGATAAACATGTCAAGAATAGGCCTTCCTGCAGTATTTTAGTAATTCCTATTACATTCATTCCTGTGTCCGCCCAAGACTGGAAGGGAAAACAAGTGAACCAATAAAATTTCAGCAATCCTCTCCAGGTTCAGTCTGTGATTTTACTGAAGGATCAGGCCAATTGTCTTACCCCAGTTCTCCCAGACCTAGGAAACACTCTCTCCCATTTTTGTCAAGCCCCTTCCCTTTTTCAGGTTAAGTATTTTAGACTGGTTGCAGTGTTGCTATAGTTGTATTGGTCCCAGGGACATGAGAGAGACAAGGTGTAATGTCTTTTATTGGACCAACTTCTGTTGGTGAGAGGGACAAGCTTTTGAGCTAACAAAGCAGAAGGAGAACTCTGGCAGTTCCTAATAAACTTTTAGGAAAACCAGAGTCCTGGTGCAGAAGTATTTTGACGTAGTTGTTTTTAATTTATTTATGTCAGCTTAAAAAAATGTGCCTGTCTACTGCTCTGGGTGCATGTGCAGTCATTTAAAAACTGCATAATAACTGAAGCTAGCGAAAAGAAAAATAATGGGAACAGGAAAATGTATAATTTTTTTTAAAAATCTTTTTTTTTCCAAAATGTTGTGGAACTGTTCATATTTACATCAGGTTTTTTGGCGTGCTATTGTCCAATTTCTTCTGACTCTTCTAGTCTCCTGCTTCCTCCCCGTGTCACTCTCAGCATTCCTTTGCTGGAGCACCATTTATATAATTTATTAGAACATTGCAAAAGCGGTGGGTAAAGAATTAGAACAAGAGAACTCCAAATAACAATTCCCATTTGTGGATACAAACCTTCTTAAATTGCCATTATATATTTTGATGATTTTATTGCCTGTGGGTAATGGTACCATCGCTTACCACGTATAAGCTTTAATAAGTCAATTATAAATCTAACACATGCTGCAAATCTCACTACAATAAGAACTTAATAAACAGGGCACTTTTTTTAAATCTCATCCTCAAAACAGAGTTAATGTGCCATTTCTCTAATTTATAATCAAAATGCTAAACAAAATTCAGCTTAACAGTTATACCGTATCTAAGGGGTTTCATATCATTAACTTCCTTCACCGGAAGGCAAACCTTTTTTTCCTGCTGAAATAATAATTTTAATATGTATGTGATTGTGCGTATGTTTACAGTGGTCTTTCTCTCTCACACACACAAACACATACGTGTGTTTGTAAGGCATACATGATTCTCTGATGTGACATAAAGGTTTTATCAGCATGAATTTGGGATGTCCACATTACTCTGGCACAAAGAAGCCATGAGTGAGTCACGCATGCTATCACTCATCCAGAATGAGTATCATGCAGCCTTCTGGCATATTAAACTGTTGGAGATGACTGTAGCATGGGTAAACATCCCTAGCTGCAATCTAGGCAGCACGACTAAATATAGTAGTGAAGAGATGTCAATGTGGAGCCTGGCATGCTCTGGGAATGTGAATATGTACTCAGGGTCCCAGGCAGGTTTGTACAGCCCATGCTGAAGCTTCATCACTGCATCTTAACTGCTATTTTTAGGTAGGCATTGACATTCTAGCTTTAATCTAGCTTTACCTGACCTGCAGTCACTTTGCAGTGTAGACATACCATATGAACACATAGACTCAACAGACCGGAAGGGACCTCGAGAGACCATCTAGTCCAGTCCCCTGCACTTATGACAGGAGTAAGTATCAGCTAGACCATCCCTGACAGATGTTTGTCTAACCTGCCCTTAAAAATCTCCAATGACAGACATTGCACAACCTCCCTAGGTAATATATTACAGTGCTTAACTACCCTGACCCCTAGGAAGATTTTCCTAATGTCCAACCTAGGTTGCCCTTGCTGCAATTTAAAACCATTGCTTCTTGTCCTGTCCTCAGAGGTTAAAAAGAATAATTTTTCTCTCTCTTCCTTGTAAGAGCCTTTTATGTGCTTGAAAATTGTTATCATGTCCCCTCTCAGTCTTCTCTTTTCCAGACTAGACAAACTCAGTCTTTTCAATCTTCCCTCAGAGGTCATGTTTTCTAGACCTTGAATCATTTTTGCTGCTCTTCTCTGCACTTTCTCCAATTTGTTCACATCTTTCCTGAAATATTGCACCCAGAACTGGACACAATTCTCCAATGTAGAGTAGAGCAGAAGAATTACTTCTTGTGTCTTGCTTCCAACAGTCCTGCTAATACATTCCAGAATGATGTTTGCTTTTCTTGCAACTATTACACTGTTGACTCATATTTAGCTTGTGATCCACTATAACCCCCAGATCCCTTTATGCAGTACTCTTTCCTAGGAGGTCATTTTCCATTTTGTAGGTGTGCAACTGATTGTGCCTTCCTAAGTGGAGTATTTTACATTTGTCCTTATTGAATTTCATCGTATGCTATGGCAAAAGTATTTGAGAGTTTAAAAACCTTTTCTTGAGATGATTTTTTCCATCATTCCACTAGTGAAGCCAGGTGTCTTCATTACCATTTGTCTACCTGTACAGACATAGGTGATGAAACTAGCAGTATGTTTGTGGCGGGGGCACTACTGTATTCCTGGCTTGACATGGATTCCATCATATACAGGGTTTATAGTTTGGTTCAATGGCTATCAATACCCTCACTATGAAAATTATTCCAGCACCCCTTCATACAGAGATCAGAAGGAGCCTGAAAATTACCTAAAATAGTGCTTCTATATTTAAAGAAGTCACCACCTTACATTATTCCCTTATTTAAGTTCAGCGCCATTGTGGACACAAGAACATATGGATGTAAACTGGCCATCAGGAAGTTTAGACTTGAAATTAGATGAAGGTTTCTAACCATAAGAGGAGTGAAGTTCTCGAACAGTCTTGCAAAGGGAGCAGTGGGGCAAAAAACCTAGCTGTCTTCAAGACTGAGCTTTATAAGTTTATGGAGGGGATGGTATGATGGGACAGCCTAATGTGGCAATTGACTGAACTTTGACTACTAGTGGTAAAGATGTCCAATGGCCTTTGAAGTGATGTTAGATGGGGTGCATTCTGAGTTACTACAAAGAATTATTTTCCGGATGTCTGGCTGGTGAGTCTTGCCTACATGCTTAGGGTTTAGCTGATTGCCATATTTGGGCTCAGGAAGGAATTTTCCCCCAGGGCAGATTGGCAGAGGCCCTGCGGTTTTCACCTTCCTCTGGAGCATGGGGCCTGGGTCACTTGCTTGTGGATTCTCTATACTGTGAATTCTTTGAACCAGGATTTGAAGACTTCAATAGCTCACTCATAGTTTAGGGGTCTATTACGGGAGTGAATGAGTGAGGTTCTGTGACCTGTGTTGTGCACAAGGTCAGACTAGATGATCATATTGGTCCCTTCTGACCTTATAGTCTATGAGTCTATCTAGTATAACAGGCCCTTCCAGGGCTAGACATGAATGCAGGATCCAGTTTGGAAGCTGGTGTTCTCCTTTTCATTAACATGAAGTTCCTGTTTCTAGAGGTGCAGAAACATATTTGGTTTTAAAATTGTGATATTATGTATAGAAAAGCTGTTACTGAGCCAGCTCTGAATCTGGGTCTTGAGTAGGGTTAATGAAGGAGGAGAAAATTCCATAATTTGGGGGAGAAGGAGGAAACATTTTGGGGCAGATTCCCCGAAGAATGTAACTGCACCTGTTTGAATCTCCTCAAGGGTTGGAAGGGCTGGAATCTGCCCTGGAGAGATTAGTTACTGAGAGTCTCTAGCCTTATAGGACTCCACAGACAAACATTAAGGAGCTGGCGGACATTCTCTAGGAAAATTCTGAAAAATAATTAGAGGGACCATGTCTTCCTATCTTTTTGTACAGCAACTTGAACCATAAGAGCCTGTTCCTCTGTGGGGTCTTTGGGCCATCCATCCACACCATCAGTGCCGTCTTCCATCCTTCGTCTATTCTGAAACTAGTTGTGAGGGTGTCCAGGAGATTGGCAATAGATTATACATGTCTGGAGGTGGCATTTAGCTGGTGACTTTATCACCTTACTCAGGAATGGGAGGTTGGATGCTGGGCAGTAGTTTCAAAGGTTTGCTAGGTCACGAGCATGTTTCTGCAGAAGATATCATACTTTGATATCTGCTTTGAGGTTTCTCAGTGCACTGCTGGCATTGACAATCTTTGTTAGAAAGCGACCCCAGATATCTTTTGCCATCTGTAATAGGCATGGGTCTGAATCCCAGGGGGTGACTCTGATCCCTTCCAGAGCTTCTAGAGTGGCCTGAATGTGCCAGATTCTAAGAAGGAGGAAAGAGATTTTCTGGTTGGTCTCACATCTGGTTGCTGCTATCCAAAAGGGATGCCCTAGATGCAGGTCAACAGCTCCTCGTGTCAAGCAGAGCCGTCTTTTGGGGTAAGGTAGGGGCAGTCTGAGTGGACAAAACAATTCATGGCGTGGAAAATTCTACAGAGAGAAGGCTTTAGATGCTGCAATGGAAGAGGAAAAGAACGATTTCTTGACCGCTTCATAACTCCTAAGTAGGATTTTTAGGAAATCCCTTATTCTGGAGTTTACCTGCCTAGTTTTCCACCAGAATTCCTCAAGGGATAATCAGGCCTTTTATGTACTGCATGAGTGGTGAATTTCAGCCATTGGCTATATAGCCTATTATCAGAAGTTGGTTGCGTGTGTGTTCTTTCAGTGTGCTTCCCCAGTACTGCACAGATAGCTGACACAGCAAACTTTCATTGAACTGCCTGATAAAACCACAGACTCTTGGTTTGGTTTCATTACCAAAGGCACCCGGCTACGTTTATTGCTGAAGAAGCACTGTGCTAGCTCCCCAGATCAGTGTCTACAGTTACACTAGGACATGTATGCCCGTGACAATGGACCAGCACAGTGAATGGTGGGACTTTTCATTCCCCGCTAGGCCACACCACAACACCCTTTCTGAGACCCTCTTTTATACACTGATACAAACAAGTTACGTATTGCTCCTCTGATATGATTAGTTACCACCCTCTGACGTGGTTAGTTATCACTCTTTACCTTGTACATGTTCGTTCGATTAGAACATCTTTATCCATCACCCTGTCATCCTGACCTTATCCTTAGGAGAGGTCAGTGTTCCCTTATTATCTTTGGAGAGTGTGTTAGTACCATACTTGATATCAGGATGTTCTAATACCACCCTTCTGGAATGTGTTTGCATCAAGGTCTTACGCCTTGTATTACTTAAGAATGTGTGTGTTTTTGCAACACCAGTTCTGTTCTTGCCAAAGCCTGTGAGCTTGCAAACAGGCATGTTTTGTAACAAGACCTGACTTCTGCTCACAGCTGATTTTGCTTTATATCAGCAGGGCTCAGCTGCTACTTTAGTTCAGGCCTCAGGCCTTGTACTTAGGTCTGTTATACGAGGTGTCATGTCTCAAGCCCATTCTACTACATAGCCAAATGGAACATCCACTGTACACTACTGTATAATCACCTCCTCAATTAGCAGCAAAACACTGGAAACTCTCATTCGAAATATTTTGCTCTGAGAGACTGAAAGGGAAAGCATTCAACATTTGCAAAATGCAAACTCTACCATGTAAACAAATAAAAGGTCAGATTCAGACCTGGCATAAACCATCACAATTCTATTTGCTCCAAGGGTGCTGGGTACAGAAGGCCTGGGTTTGGCCCAGGACATTTCAGATCTCGCCATTCAGATTTCGAGAGCTCTCAATCAACTCTCACTGGAACCCAACGTCCCCTCACTTACTTGGGCACAAGTCCCACTGAAGGAATTCCAATTCAATCAGACTTTATTGGCATGACAAACTATACACGCGTAACAAAAGTGCGAAATGGAAAAGACAGACCTCCAGGTTTATGTCTCACCAGGATAGGACTGCACACTGTTTTGTGGTTTGAACCCCATGTTCGTTTGTCATTATTGTCCATTCCTGATCCCTTGTAAGTCAAAGGGCTCATATATTTTGGTGATGGATGTAGTATAAAAATCTAGATAGACAGACAGATCAGCCAGGGCACTTGATTCCTTCCCCTCGTCCATCACACACACTCTCTCTCAGCTCACCTTAAGTTTGCACAAAAACCTGGAGACTCAAATAACAAAGAATCAGAGGTAATTTTTTCTGACACTTGCAAAGTGTGACTTGCTTGCCGGACAAGATTTCCAAGTCTGCCCTGTTCTAGATATGAAACCATCCTTCACTCTGCCAGTACCGCTCATAGACAACAAGGAAGAAATAAGCATTACACAGTACACTTTCCATTTGCTGTGCCATATCTCATTTACTCTTGCCCATTGAGATACACACCCTCTAATTAGCTCATCCTTCTCCGCTCTCGTTTTCTGGGAAAAAGACATTTATTACCAGCCAATGTTCACTAAAACTTGTAACTAGTTTGTTTATTTAATCCAAAAGGCACCTCTCCCTCCCCCACACCAATCTGTCACCATGCTGGATACACACATATAACGCATAGGTAATTATCCAAGGCATTACAAATGAGCTTTTAAAGCAGGGGTGCAAATTAGGAATGTAAATGTGCCTTTTCTAATTTGGCTCTGTTAATACAAGAAATTATTCTTTCTAATAGAGGGGAAGTAAGCCCCGGTGGTATTGATCTTTCCCTTTTTTCTTCAACCACCTCCCCCAGTTAAGCAGCACCATGGCTTTTCACCTCCCCTGACTGAGACTCATCTGGTCAAGTCGAACTCTTTCCCCTTATTTGCCTGTGCCGAGCCATGAGCACTAAATGAAGCGAGTAATTCGGTGCATTGTTGGGGGGATGGGGTGGGGAGGGGGGCAGCTGACAGTGAATGGTGTCAGCTGCAGAGGCAGCAGAAAAAGCCGACATCTTAATAAAACAGCCTCGGGCAAAATCCCATTAAAGCCTTCAGAAGCTTGTTTCCCTGCAGTTGAGCAGGTAGGCGTCGTGCACTGCGTGGCAGCCCTGAGTGCTCTCTGGGAGCCTAGTTCAAAAAAAAAAATTGAGTGCTTTTTTTTCCCCCCCTCTCTTTCTAAATCATCCACCAGCCTCACTCCTCAGAGTCATTTGCAAGGCAGAGAGAGGGAGAGAGAGAGGAAAGAGTGCGTGCCTTGATGTATAGGGACTAAAGTGCCTGTGCAGTGGCAGAAGTGGATGGCGAGCTGTGCTCTTCCATTAACGATGTAGCGCAGACCTCGAGCTGACCTTTGGAGAGGCGAGGGAACAGGCAGGACATGGGCAGAATGACAATGAGGCACGGGGCACCAGCACATCTCATTGTTTAGCTGCCTCTTTCACCGTGGGCACAAACTTTGCTTTAAAATAGCAGCACCTTTTTGAGTGTGGCGACAGCTTGGCTCTGCCAGTTGGGACCGTGGCTTGTGAGCATGCTAAGGTGTGAGCATGCTATGGTTTGAGTGTTGGGGAAGATTAAATGGTTGTCTGTCCAAACCGCAGCTATAATTTAAAAGGAATCACAGGCACACATAATCTAGGGGTAGAAAGATCCATATGCATACCTTCCTTGATCATTGTCCATAGCTTATCATTAGGCTCGGAAGATTTAGATTTTTATTTGTAAATGTCGATAAACATCGATTTCACTGCACACACAGAAACCGATGAAAAAATATTTCCATCAGTAGTGATAGAAATTTACAGACTGGCAAAGCAAGAAAGTTGCTGCTTGAGAACATATTAGGGTTTAATTTAAGGCTATTTCATTTGGTATATTTTGACATGTAATGTTGAAAATTTGTGTTTTAGTGGTTATAAAGCTTTAACATTTTGAATCTCAGGATCTACTATAATTAATAAAATATTGTCTGACCCCCTAAGAATTTCCCACAACTGTGAAAATTTAGATTGATAAAAATAAGAAAATGCTTTAAAATAAACATGAATATCGGTTGAAATTATAAAAAAATAAAAATAAAAACTGAATTGTACCAAGCCTACTTATTATAAAATACACCATGTTAAGTTCTTTGCCATTGTCACTTAATATAGTATTAATTATTTTTATTGCACTACACCTTGGCTCCTAATCATGGGCCAGGATCTCATTGTGCTAGGTGCTGTATGAACACAGAACATGAATCACTGGCCCAAACAGCTTGGTATTTAAATAATCATACTAAACAGTATGATGTTTTTCCATTTTTCTGCCATTAAAATTATTTCAGACTGTTTATTACAAAGCTGTGCAGTATGAAATTAACTTTCCTTTTGTGTATTTTAATTCAATGTACAAAAATTTATTGGGGAATCTTTTGGGAGTTTGGAATTGGATTATCTTTGTGGGTGAGCTTACCCAGCAAGAACTCATTTTGGAGAGTGAATAAATAATGCCCAGTTCATCGTGTGAACAATGGTTACCCTTTCCCCAACATTTCATAACTTATCAAGCTCTTATAAATTGAAATAGACTATTATGGTGTAATAAGATGTGGCACATTGTACATTGAAAAGATAAGCTTCCTTAATTTAAGAAAAGGCACACATTAATATATCTTAAGCAAATTGTACTTTTGCATATCACATTTAACAGTTGACTGGACACTGAATGGAAAGAAATGAGGATTTCTTACATTAAGGAACCGAACTCATCTTTCAAATGTTCTTTGTCTAATAAATCATTGTGTGCTACAGATGAACATCCCAGATTTGTTTAGAACTTGTGGTGCCACTTGACAGATAGATTTTCTTACATATCTGTCAAATGGTCACTTCTGTTGAGTACAGAGCTGGGGACCAGGAGTGTTCTAATGCCAATGACTATCTGCACAGCTCTGGGCAAATATTATGCTCTCTTCCTCAGTTTCCCCATTTGTAAAATAGGAAGAATGATACTTGTGTGATGTGCAGAGGTATGGTGAGCACTTATTAATTATTCAGTGTTTATGTAGCTCTTCAAACATGTACAGTGTTGTACTTGTTCTGCAAATTTTCCAAAAGGTTTCGAAATTGATTCCAGAACTTTCAAATTTCCCCTACCACATTTCTTCTCTTTTTTCTGTCCATTCCCCTGTCTTCCTTCCTTCCTCTCTCATCTATTTTCTTATACTGTGCTTTTTACTCTGGTGAGTCCCAAATCACTTTACAGCCTGTAGAGATAGTCAAATTCTGTCCCAAATAGATGTCCATTGACAGAATTTGAACAAATGGGATTACTCATCCACCTCTGAAATGCAGCCACCTCTTGGATGGAGCACAACAGCCATTCTGCTTAGCAGCATTGTGCCATGGTTTTCTTAAGGGAAATGAAGAATAACTTTTCCCGTTGAAAATACCTCTTTAGATAGGCTAGCAAATGGATTTAGATCTCTTCTTTACAGATGTTCAGATCTTTAGCAGGGTGCAGAGTTTTTTGCTTGGTTTATTTGTTTTTTAAAGACACCTGTGTATTATCTGCAAGGAATGGAAACTACAGGGAGAATAGACATAATTTAATAGGAAGACTTTGATTAACTAAACTTGAATTTGAATTATCATCCCTGCTCTGTGGGTCCCTTAATTCTCCTAAGCAATCAGGATCTTGGATTTATGTTTCAGTTGAAAAATAGTGGTGTCGGTATTACTTGTTGATCTTAGGCTTTGTTCCAGTTCTGAGTGAGACAGAAAACAGCCAACCTGACTTTGGGTTCTTGGATGTTTTCAGGGAAAGCTGCAGACCTGGATCAACAGTGAGATTTCACAAGGCCACAGCTAAGAATGATTAATAATCTCACACCATTGCCAATTAAAGGATCCTAACAATAGAGCCACTTGGATATCAAGGACATTTGACTTGCCCAAAATTATGAGTAGTGCTATTTTCCCACAGTTCTCTGAGTATTGGGGAGTGGCCACTATTAATGAATGGCCAGAGAACACAGGGAAAATGTCTCATCCCCACAGACTACTACAAGAAATCATCACAACGTTGGTTGATTCAAATGCCCCAGACGTTTTTATAGCTCTGCCCAAAGAGCTCATGTACAAAGGTTAGTTTCTGTATGTACTTGAATCATCGTTTGGGTATGTGTCTGTGACCAGGTCCTCAGGGTACAGCCTGGACTGTGGGACCACTGAGCCCTTTATCCCACCAACCCTCTCACACTGTGATGCTGTGTCAAGCTGCAAATCTCTGGCAGGTATTGCGCTTACACAGACATCAACAGTCAGGGACACACTCATATGAGTTACATAGATGATCTCCCAGCCACTCATGAACCATTAATGGGGAGACTCCAGCCAGCTCCGCAGCCTTGCACCCCAGAATTGTACCATCTTGCAATCTTCAGAAGCCTGGCCAGTGCAAATTTATTACCCAGTCCACCGCTCCCTCAATGTGGAGAGGACACGCACTGGCCTTTGTAAACTGAGCTGAGATTTCCCAAGCACATCAACCAAAATGCATCATTTTAGGTAACGTGTAAAACAGATTTACTAACTACAGAAAGAGAGATTTTAAATGATTATAAGTGGCAAGCAAAGAGAGCAAAGTCGGTTACTTAAGTAATAAAAATAAATTCATCTGAGTTCCACAGACTAAGCAGGATTTGAATCAAGCAGTGTCTCATCCTGACAGATGGTACAAGCAGGTTACAGATCCTCCACAGGTTAAGACTCTTTTCCAGCCCTGGGACCACCCTTCCGCAGTTCAAAGTCTTTCCTCTCTTTTATATGTTCTTCCAGCTTGCTGGAAAGATCTTTGTGTGACATGGGGATCAGGTGGTTCCCACTGGTCAAGCAGTCTCCATTGTATACAGTTTCTGGATAAGTGGATTCCTTCCTTGATGGGTGTTGATGAGCCATTAATCCTGTCTGGCTAGTCCACTGTTGTACCTGAAAGACTGGTTGTGGGTGTTCCCAAACTCACAACATATTTCAATAATGCACACATAGCAAAACTTCATAATTTCACATACAATGGGAGCACATACAATACAACAGGATATTAATGTTCAGCAGATCAAGACTTTTAAAATGACACATCACAAGGCATGCTCTGTACAAAACATACCATAAAGATATGACAGTGATGAATATGGAGGGATTCCAGGGCCTGCTTTGTCAGGTGTCAAGTGCTAAAAAATGAATGAAGAAAAAAATGTTTGTGTTTGTATATATATTCATACATGCAGTGTGCATGTGTGAATCATCCCAAACTTGTGTATGTGTGTGTACATAACTGTGGGTGATTCATATGTGTGTGTGTACCTATACCCTTTTTTCTTAATCAGATTTTAAAAAAAGAGATGAAAATAATTTCTGTTTTGGTGTTGTTGGGTTTTTTTGGCAGAAAAGTCAAACTAATTTTTTTAGTTTTCTTTTGTAGGTTTAATCAGTGAAGCAAACTAGCACTACAATTACTTAGATTTATTGTTGGAATGAGTTGACTGGAAATACACCACATTGGTTGCCTCTCTAATACATATTCCATCATAATGCTTCATTCAGAAGCCTGCACATTGTAGAGATATGAGAAGGGGCCTTCTGGATTGATGCTGACCTTCAGGGTTCACAAAAGCAGCAGAGCTCCTCGAGGGATATGACAACTTTTCAGGAAAGTCAATAAGAATGTGAATTTGGGCAGATGGCAAGGTGCTCGGCAGTTCACCAAATCAAGCCCCTTATTTTAGCTGATAAATTAAGCAAGCAAAATCTACATATACAAAACAAAAGCATCAGATAAATAAAAGGAATCATCAAAAAGTATTAAAGACAAAAAAAAACTTACAGCCACTTAAGAAAAAGAGCTGGAGGTAAGCATGGAACCTCTGTTTAAAGTGTAACAGTGATTAAAAACCTAACAAAACGATAGGATGTATAAAGAATGGGGCAGAAAATAACACTGAATGTTATGGCCCCCATTCTGGAAAGCCTTTTTCATATGCTTAATTTTAGCAACTCTAAATAAGATTTTCAAAAGTTCTTGGCCTTGGCCTAACTCTTCTCCCATTGAAATCAGTGGGAAAACTCCCATGCATTGTAGCATTTTTGAGACTCCAATCCTGAGTAGTCCCACTGAAGTCAATGGGAAAACACACAGGCATAACGTGTACATTTTTGCAGGATCGGGGCCTGAGCAAAGATATCACTTTCCACGTGGCCTTTTCCTACCTCAGAAAGCAGAGCTGACTTAATGAGAGAGGAATTCCCACCGTACCCCTCCGCTCTTCATTCAGCAATGAAATCGTCATTAACCGAAAACGACATTAGTCATTGCACAGAGGGAGGTGGGAGGAGGGAGAGAATGTGAAATACACAAAACTACATGAAATCTTTAGTCTCAGGGAAAGACCTGAGACCATGGGGTTTGTTGCTAATAATCCTACAGGGTATATTTTTAACACTGCAAACACAGACCCCTCTATCTTCTTGGTAAATATTTTGGATTGTGCAGCCCAAGATGCATTTATCCCTGCTGTGTGCCTAGAAAAAAACTCAACAACGGTGCGACAACGGGGGGGTTATGACCACTGCTCCATTTTCTTTCGCTGTTAGCTTGAGTTCCACTTGTCTGCTCATATCCATGACTTATCTCTTAGATTCTAAAGTCTTTGAGACCAAGATGCCTTTTTGGGGAGCATGTGTATCTGTGCAGAGCTTAACGCATTCCCTGATCTAAGATTGGGGCCCTACGGTGCCACCACGATACAAAGAAATAATGAGACTAAGCTTCCTGCACTCAGTAGTACTATATTATGATTACAACTGTCAATTAGAGGACATTCAAACCATAATATGCCAAATTCATCAAGCAATCAGTGGCACTGGAGAAGGGATGAATTTAGTTATGTCCGTACGTGCTATTGCTGTATATTATAAATATGTTAATTAGAATATTTTGGGGAGGCAGGGAGTTCTCAGGGGTGTAGCCAACCAGAGTGCAGGGTTGTGCGTTCTCTTCTAAGCAATAACCACACTGTAACTGTGAAGCAATCTTGCGTTCTGATTAGTTGCAGCAATTCCATTCTGGTATATAAATGTCTGTGGAACAGATCATTGTCATAGGATAATGGTCTCCAGTTGCTACATAGTTTTAAGCACCCAAGGAAAAATGAAGCATATGTTACACCTTGTAATGTATTTCTCGTTCTTGTATTCTTACACTATTTTCATTGTCATAATGATCCAGTGTATCTTTATCAACTTAGACTTTTTATATAAGTTCTTCTCTCTCAATGATTTATATTTTAATAATTTAGCCAGCAGCCATGTCCTATATATTTTCTCTTCACCCAGAAGCACAGACTTCCTTAGCAGCAGTTCATGGAAGATAGTTTAGCTACAAGTGTAATTGGCCTACATATGACACAAACTTTGTGTTGCATACTTAATCTGTGCTATGTTTTGCAAGTACCATTCACTGTGCATTTTCACTCAGATGACTTTTATGAACTCCAGTTCTCTGGAATGCACAGATTTATACACAGTACTACAAGACATTAGGCATGTGTACAAAAGGGTTCAGAAAAAAATTAGTAATATTTTACTGTATTAATTGAGAAATCATATGGTCTGATGCCATCAGAGGGTGCAGAGAGAAAGGATGCCCTGATGGTTATGGCACTAGGCTGTGACTCCGAACATCTAGATTTATTTCCTGGCTTTGCCACCACCTTTCTGTGTTATCTTGGGCAAGGCCTTTAACGATTCATTTCCCCTGCTATCTCCAAGCAACGTGCCTACTGCATTGATTCTTATTTATTTTTATACATGGAATAGTTTGTCAGTTGCTGATGTTTCCAACATGTGTTTGTTGCAAAAAACACCTTTAAAGGGGTTCCAAGCTATCTATTCTGGATCTTAGCCTTGAAGTTTTAACAAGAATAAAATTACAACATTAAGCAAAGGCTATTTGGGCTGAAGATCAAGGGAAGAATCATTTCCAAACTCCAAGGTCTGCTTGGCTGAAATGTACTCTCAAGGGGAGTGGTGGGAGCCCCAATACTTGAATACTTTCAAATTAAAGTAGACAAAGCATTGGAGAATATCCTTCAAGGATCAATCCTGTATTGACAGGGGGATGGACTAGCTGAACCAGTAAATCTTTTTCATCTCTAATTTGGGTGATTCCAAGAAAGGAAGCAGGTTGTTTTAATGAGTGCTCTTATCCCAAGGATATAGTGCTGGTAATAGTAGAGAGACTGATGGAATTGATCCTGCTCACTCTGGCTAGAATTTGAAACATTAAAAATAGTGTGAAGATAACTTATTTTTAAGAATTATTTTTATTTGGGGGTTTTACTACTTCACTTCACATATACAACCTTGGTTTTCTTTATAGATAATAATGTTTGCATGTTGTCAAACAATAATACAAAGAAAGAATGATATAGTATGACAGATCATTGTGTGATGCATAGAAAAACCATTGTGCATGTGTAACAGACTTAAATGCTAGGTTGGCTTTTTGTCTTCTTCCAGTGGCTGGGCCATATATTCAGGTTTATGAGTGTGTGCTACTTCTTCTAAGCTAACAGACCTGGTCCTTTGGTTCAAGAAGTAAAAACGTAACCATTTAGATCCAAAGGTTCTAGAGTTCAGTCCCCATGAATGAGTCCCCAAAAGGTCATTGAAGAGTCTAAAGATCTGATCCTGCAATGGATCTATGCACCCTGAGGCGCTCAGTTCAGGACTGAGTAACATATATTGGTATTTGGGGCTAGCCAGTGCTTGTAAGCACATTAGCAGTGCTTTCAGGAGTGCTGTGAAAAGTACAGCTCTAATGGCTCACTGAGGGCAGCTATGACACATTCCACTGGCAGACAGAGAGCCATCCCTTCCTGCAGTCCCCTTTTTGGGACACCACCATCACATCCACTTGAGTTGAGAACCCTTAGAACTTCGATTTTGCTGAAGTACAGAATCCAAATCAGGATCCTAATATTGAAAATGCCCCTTATTTTGTGGGCTGAATCACAAATTCACATAAATTCCGGATCTATATCACTTGTAGCGTGCCAAACACAGTGGGGCGAGGATTCTTAAATGAGCTTCCTAGGTACTACCATAACATTAATAATGATAATAAATACAACAAAAAGCCTAAATCCAAAGATCCCATTTCAGATCTTTGCTATTTTGAAGAGTTTGCCACACAAAAGTATCCTTTTAGTGCCCTGCTATGCTGTGACTAAGGTAGAATGGATGGTAAATGAGTATACTTGTGGCAGTTTGCAGTGTTGTAGCCATGTTGGTCCCAGGATTTTAGAGAGACAAGGTAGGTGAGATAATATCTTTTATTCAGACAGCTTCTGTAAGTGAAAGAGACTTTCTTTTCTTCTTTAGTTGTGGTAGGTCCTTTGGGAATTATTGAATTTTGCAAACAGTTGTATGAAGGATGGTGTTCTGATAAAAGCCATTTTTTATGCTGATAAATTCTCTAGGGAAAATTGGCTGATGGTAACATATTTTGTGTGTCGGACAAAGCGCATTGGAGTTATGCAGATCCAAAGTCACTGTGAATGACTAACGTGTGCATTAAGGTTTGTTCTAGTTGGTCCAACCTGGCACTCCTTTCTCAGGGAACGCTTGTATTGTAGATACTGGGAGAGGAGTGCATGATTCAGCCATGCCCCTGTACTCTTTAATTGAGCTGGGCAAAATGTTTCCGATGAATAGTTTGTTCACTGAAAAATGAGGTTTGAGATTGACTGAAACCATCTGCAATTTCAGGTGGAATTCAGTGAATAGTTTCCACCCACAAGGAATATTTATAAGTTGAAATGTTTTGTTTCAACATTTTTCAAAACAATTAATTTGACATATCATTTTGAAATGATGTTTTGTTTTAAAATTAAATAGGTTTATTTATTTTTAAAAGAGTAAAAAATGCCCCAAAACAGAAGAAAACTTTTGACCCAAGACTATTTTCCCCCCATTTTGTTGAGAAAAAACAAAGAAAATATTGTTTCATGGCAACTATTTTTTTTTTGGCGGGGTGGGGTGGGGGAAGATTGTTACGTTTCAGCCACATAAATGAAAAATTAATTATTCACCCAGCTTTTCCTTTCAGTCATAGGGAGCACCCTTGTTCTGCTACAATGTTAATATATTTTGGTTACCTTGATGTAATTCCCACTGGCGGTTAAAACAGATTGAATCAAGAGTGAGCGCTCGCACAACACCAGACGAAGAGGAGTGGGGGCTTTGGTGCAGAGATGCTTACCTGAGCTAGGAAGAACAGAGACACTCCTCTCTGCTCTCCTTTACTTTTAATCCACTAATGCACTGGATTATGTGTTACCCTTTTTAGTTTCATAATAAAGACATGTATTTGTAGAATCACAGAATAAGAAGTTTCCACGGCAAGTACATTTGGACAGTTAGTTATGCTTCTAGGTATATGAATTAGTGATAATTTCCGGTATAAACAAGTGCTCCCACACTGGAATAGGCAATAGGTTTAACACAAACATAAGGAAGTACTCCCATCTCCAACCTACAGGGTCTGGTAGACATAGCCACGGTTAGGTGAGCACTGAGCATGATTGAAAATTCCATCCTTGAATAGTTCCCATTGACTTCACTGGGAAAAGCTGGGTGATCAGCACCTTTGAAAATCAAGCTATTCTGTTAGGTGCCAAAATATAGATTTAGGAGCCTCACTTCAGACACCAAGTTTTGAAAATCTTACTTTGGACCTGGATTGTGGGTGAACGCTTCAGCCCTTCTCTGGCTCTTTCATGTCACTTAAAAGGATCGGAGTGGTATACAGGGGCACTAAAAGCCCTTGTTGCAGCTGGGGATTTCCCTGGTGCAGGACCTACAGAAAACATCCATCCAGCTGCCTTTTAAGCACCCCTTTTGAGCACCCTAGTAGGGAATAAGGAGCGTCCTGGGAGGGTCATTTCAGGGTAAGGCTGCAGCGCACCGCCCTGGAGAGTCAGGGTTCTGCTGTGGCCCATAGAGCGTCCCAGGGAGGCAGCCATAAGTAAGTCAGATTCCCCAGAGCTACCTAAATTACACTGGTGTCCCAGACTGGGAGGGTGCCAAGGTGGCTTAAAGCTGCTTTAAAGCTGTGAGTTCGGTGCTGATGTCTACACTACCACTTATGTCGGTATAATTTATGTCACTCGGGGTGTGAATAAGCCACTCCCCTGAGAGACGTAAGTTACAGCGACCTAAGCGCCAATGTGGACAGCATTATGTCAGCGGGAGAGCTACCACCACTCGTATAGTGGCTACATTAGAGTGCGTACGGCAGCACAGCCTGGAATCTCATCCTCAGTTTTCATCTGTATGTATATGGGATCGTCTCTATAGAGATTGCCGGATGGGGAAGGCTAGGATCTGAGGAACCAGACATATTTACTAACTTCCCCTGTGACAGTCTCCGGTTGCAAGGGAGCTACTATACGAACAGGAGCACTTGCGGCAGGAAGGTGTCTCTCTTTGGAAAGTAGTATAGAGCATAGTCCCTTTTCACTTTACAAAACCTCACTTGCAACCCCCTCCCCTGCAAAATCCAGCCAGTGTCACATCTAACCCTTCAGACCTTTTCTCTGGCTTGAGCTACTTGCAGCTTTGTGCTCTGGGCTGTACAGAGGGTGTCCTGAACATAGGAACCGAGTCTTACTTTGGAGCTACGTTTTTGCTGATTAAACCGCTGATAATTTGGTCCGTGAGAGCACTAGCCTGTGAACAAGAGGCACTCCCCTGTGTCCTCCCCTCCTCCCCCACTGCTACAAAGCTTGCATTTTTCACAGTGGATTAGCAAGTCTAGACATCCTATAAAATGTCAATGAAGGTATGGATCTGCAGTGCATGTCTCTCCAGAGAGCTATGCTTGTTTGCAATGCTGCTCTCTCAGCCCAGTCGATACAGCCACAACAGCCTTGTGCGCTTTTTGACAGGAAACCAGAACCCCACTGCCTGATACCACCCCCAAGGCAGTTGATCAAATACTGGGGAAGAGAGGAGGGTAAAAGAAGTTATATCACATCTTGGCTACCCAGGGAAGTTGTGAATAAAGCACTTTATTTTAATTATTATTAATAACCACTATGAGAGAATTATCATGAAGAAATGATACCTCTGGGGCAAGACAAGGATTGGAGAAGGGACAGGAACGCAGGCACAGCTGACTGCTAGAACCCCCACAGGATGTGATTATCTCATGATAACATTCCTGGACGGGTTGCTATTATGACATATTTTTCCCTTTTTTTATGTACACAGATACATATATAAATTATTTAGGTGACGCATTTCAATTCCCTGCAAACTGCAAGTTTGCATTAAAATGCTTCAACTGTGAGATTCCGAGATATATTAATATCCACCTTTTTAGGATGTTGAGCAGTCCATCAGAATAAGCTCTTCATCCTCGGCTGTTTTATGATTTTATTACAATGTATTTCGGTTGTGGAATTGCAGGGAGCGCAAGTTTTCAGAGAAATAGGGTTGTTTGGGTTCCATTGGGTTGCTGGAGGGGAAAACTCTACATAAAATAACTCTTGCTGCTCAGTAAGGCATCCTGCTTTCTCATTATTATTTTTCTCCCCCAACACAGCTCTATTTCTTTACTCCCTTTTAGAAATCCAAAGTTCCTGCCTAACTAGCTTAATAAAAAGTGAGAGGACAACGCAGCCAAATAAAAAAAAAGGGGGATCTTCAGGCTTCATATTAGGGTTAGGATTTTGCATCTTGTTGCTCTGGTTAATTACATAAGAAAATAATTGGAGGGAGAAGATGTGGTGTGATTTTGGTTTGTTTTAAATAACATCTGATCCATGAACACTTGGTGATTTAAAATATAGAGGACGGAGATCAAAGAATAAAATTAAGCAGGAATGCTCTCAGTTTCCCTGATTCTCCTTTTACTTCCACAGGTTTTGACACCATTTGAACTCCATTAATTTCAGCAGAGTTAGGGCCTGATCCAAAGGCCTTTTGGATTTGAGTGCCAGCAGAACTGCTGCGGTAGGGTCGTGCTGTCTGCACAACACTCCAGTATTTCCCATAGACTGTTTTAGATAGTAATGGCCCCTCAATTCTTAGGGTCTGATCCAAGCCCATTAGAGGCCTCCCACTGATTTCAGTGGACTTTGGATCAGTCACTTAAAGATCTGTACTATTTTGTATTAGGCCCCTAATTCTGCAGCTGACTCCAGACAAAAAGGAAAATTACAGCCATGTGGAGTCCACTGGATTGCCCATACTCAATCAGTTGCAAGATTCATGCCCTTAGTTAGTTTGTTCCTTCTCTACTTGTTCCTACACAAGAAGGAACTCTGGTTCTTTTGTTTCTCCTGCTTTAATTTCCTGATTGCTGTTTATGAAACTTTCCCTGATCTTGGCGCTGATGAAAAAGTCCTACGTCTTTGCCTAAATCAAGAGAAATAATGAGAAATTAATACAATATGCTTCTATAGCAATGTGGTAGGCTCCTGCAGAAATAACTCTAAAAACCTAATGAATTAAATGCTTTCTGTAAGAGTGCTTTTGTTGTTGAGTCATACATAATATTCTATAACAAGGGAACATTCTCTGTTATCCTACTGGATGACTTGAGAAATCTATAGAAAGTTCACAACTTTCTGTAAATTTGACAGGATTGCTCCATAAAGAGTGATCTTATGCAAATGTAATCTCCTTCACAAGGATTTTTTCCAAAGCACTCACAGCTTTGATTGGATGTACAAAAGTGATGTGGAATTAACATACACTAATACACAGTCCAAAAGGCCTGATTCCCCTTTCACTTGGTATAAACCATAAATAAGGGCCTGATGGAAGGGCCATGGACTTCAGTGGACATTGAATCAAGCATTTATTCCTGATTTACACTGGTTAAGCAGGAGTGCTGTAATTTTGTGCTACTCTGTTTTCAACCTGCTTTTAGTTACTAAGCAAATACTGTCTGTGTCTCCAATGAATGTATCTCTTCTCTCAAATGATGTACATGGGCAACATTCCGGATGGGGAGGATAGTTTTTGTTGTAGAGAAAGAGAAGGTTTTCAGTTCTCACTCCAATTCCTGCACTCTCAGCATTTTCAGGGCCTGATTCAGATCTCAGACACATGCTGGCTTAATTTCACTATTTCAGGTCTGAATAGGTATAAATTAAATCAGAATCAGGCCTAGATCACTGACGTTCACAGACAGAATGACCTACTTCTTAGCTATCAGTATGTCCTTGGAAGTTGTCAGAGGGATGAACTCAACTACTGATGACCACTCCACTTTACCGAAAAAGTGAATTTGTTTGCTATATAAATATAAATTCCAACAACCCTCCCCTCCTCCCCCACACAGCATACAGAGCCTGTTCTGCTCTTCGTTATGCTGGTGTAAATCAGGAAAGTGGTGGATTTACACCACTGACACATTTGGGGGGGAGGAGAGGAGGTTCACAGTGTAGATGTGCTCTATGGGGCCTTATCAAATTTCAGGTGAACATTCTGATTCTGGGCTAGGTCTCAGCTGGTACAAATCAGTGTGGTTCCATTGAATTCAACTGGGTTCCAGCAATTTACCCAAGCTGAGGATCTGTCCTGTCCATCCTGAACGTTACCCATAGAAGAACAAAGACCCCATGCTCACGTTCCTGAAGCAGTCTTAGAGCTCTGACTCTTAAGATTGATGCTCTCTGGGGATCGTACTCCTGGCATTCGGGGCTCAAGGGGGTCCGCAGCAGCCAGTGATACAGCAGATGCTCTGTGCTCTCCTGGCAGTAATGTACAGGCTGCGATTATCCCACCTGCTACTAAGTCATAGGAGCGTCAGGATTAGATGGAGGCAAAGCAGTTCAGAACTGAAGTCTGAAAGCCTTAGGGCTTCTAAGGATTTGTAATCAGACCTGTTTTACGGAGCCCAGGGCCTTCTTGACATTCAGCCTTTCCAAATTAATGGGGTATGTAACAGGCCATCACTTGCTGTCTCTGAACTACTCAGAGCAAAAGGGAAAAGTTGTGATGTTAAATGACTTTTCTGCTCCCATGAATACATTGTGATTTTTGTAAAATCCTCCAGAGGAAGGTGGGAGATGAGTATTTCTACAGTACACCAAATATATAAGTAAATTAAAATAATTTTATACCAATAAGGAAGTTATAAGATGATTTCCCCTCGGGGGAAAAACCCAAACATTATTTCTCTGAAGAAACTATTGTAGTAGCGTGACTTACAGCACACTTCAACAATGAACTTACAGCTACAACGGACCAGGTTTCCCAGTGTATGTCTACGTTGCTGTTAGATCCCCGGGGCTTGCCTGTGCCAGCTGGCTTGGGCTCCTGCGGCTCGGAGTAAGGAGGTGTTTAATTGCAGTGTAGACATCCACACTCAGATTGGACCCTGCAAATGTGTAGACTACAATTAAACAATCCCGCACCACAAGCCCCGTAAGTCTGAGTCAGCTGGCACAGGTCAGACGCAGGTTTTCAAATGCAGTGTAGACATACCTTCATGAGCCCCAGCATGGAGAAATACATAAATCCTTGGAAGCAAACCTACCCTGAGAGAACTTTGGCAAGGACTGGGAGTTTAGTTTGCTGTAAACATCCAATAGTCTCCTGGGACTATCCATATCTTTGAGAATTGTTATTTATTGTGGATAGTGAAACCTTTTGAAAGGCTGAAGGACCCTAGTAATATTTCAGCAGCAACCCCTTTGCTGAGATGTGTTCCACCCAGGCTTGAGGACTCTTAAATCCAGATGGATGTTTGGAGTTGAGCCAAATGAGTTCTTCATTCTCTAGTTACCGAAGTGTACCAGGACTCACTGTAGAAGAAACATCCTTCCTGGTAAGATGTTACTCTAGGGTTCTCTGCTTAAGTATTTGGGGTGAAATCTGGCCCAGGTGAAGTCAGCAGGAGTCTTGCCCTTGACTTCTATTGGGCCAGGATTTCACCCTTGCAGTCTGATGTGTTTCAGCTCCCACTACAAGGTGAAATACACTGATACCACACAAAGACCAAGTAAGCAAATGTACCTGAAATTCTTTGCCATGGAGGAAAAAGTTCTTTATAACCCCACTATCTTATGCTGCAGAGCATAAAGCTTGTTACCCCCTGTGAGTGCTATACTACGGAGTATAAATGCAGATTCCAAAAGTATTCGTATCGTAATGAAGGCCCGCTATGTATGTGTACTACTGCTTTCCAGGGGATGAATCAAAACTGACCAGCAGTGTAGGCCCCCAGATGATAAAGCAGAAACACCTGAGTTCTATCCCTGCCCATGGCATACAGCATAATGACAAGCATGACCTTGACTTGATAGCATGCTGCAGTGATTACTTTTTAAAAAATCTTTCTCAGCTGCTTGCATCAATAAAATCCTGACACATTGAGTTCCACTGGTTAACTGTAAATTACATTAAAAAGGTAAATGCTCTTATGCATTATAAATGTTACCTGTTAATTTCATCCACTATCCATTTGCACTGTTACCATGGGAGGTGATGATTGTGTTCCTGATTCTTTCTTCTATTATTTTATAGACCTACAGCAAACTCCTCCTGCTTTTCTTCTTCCATTAGAAATAGTCCCAAACTAACTTCTGAGACAACACCCATATAGTCCAACTGATTTCTATTTTCATGGTTTCTGTTTCACTGCAATGTCTTTTTCTTAGGCCCAGTCTACACTTACCTTCCAGATTCGGCAGCAGATATGCAAGTGATATGCAAGAGATATGCAAGTGACATAAATTTGCCGCCGTAGGTGTAGACCCCCAGATGGTATCCAAAACTGAACCCTACTCAAGAAGAGGACATATTGGTTTATATAATGGAATTATATATGTTTCATGTTGGGCAATTGGTTTTTTTCGAAAGTAACTAATTGACTTTGGAGCTTAGATCTCACTGAAGGTCAATGGTTTGGAGCTCCATTAGAGAATATGGGTAAAGGTTTTTCAGTCTTCCTTCATAATATTTCCTAAATTCTTACTCATACTTTTTGATCAGTGCTTCTTATTGAACAGATGTCTTCATTGAGCCATCCACAATGATTCCCAGAGCTTTCTGCTGACAGGAAGTAATTATTTTGGATCCCATCACCACATATGAATCGTTTTTTGACTGTTCTTCCCGATTCACATGAACTTCCACGTGTCTATATTGAATTTCATCTGCCAGTGTGTTGCCCAGTTACGCACAGTAGTTTTATTAGGTCCAGCTGGGGTTCCTAACAATCCTCCGTGGCTCTGACTAACCGCTAAATCATTGTGAGCCTGTGTCCTTATAACCACAAAATAATCTTGTGCTAAAACCATTTTGAAAATTAGTATTTCAACATTTGTCCTGAGTGCGGCTGAATGAAACTCTCTGTGGATAGCTCAGGTCTTTGTGCCTCAAGGGCTCCCCTATTGCACACCTGCTCTTGACAGATTGAGGCCTAAAACAGGATAGCCTAGTCACATACTAACCAGCATGAAGTAAGTCTCTGCCTTTTATTAATGCCTGCATACTAGCTGAGTGTTTAGAATTCAGTCCTACCTATAAATCAACATCAGAGCATACAACCCAGTGTGTTCAAGAGCTTTGTTTAAACATCAAAAGAAGAACACAGACAAGCACTATGATAGAAATATAACTAATCACTTGCAAATACATCTTTCCTGCCAGTAGGAGCTTAACCTTTTTGTTTAATGTTACTGGAAGAAAATGCACTTACTTCCATTCTTATTTCCATTCTTTCTGTTTTCTTTAAAGCTATATACAAGTTTGCTGTGAGAAATGATCATATTTGTTCTGTATGTAACACAAGCCCAGGAAAATGGATTTTGGAAGTATTCTGTTGAAGCACGATAGATGCAATCCTATTATTTGCTCATTTTAAAGGCTATAAAATGATTAATGAATGGCACAAAGCAAAAGATTGCTAAACATTCCTGGGTAACCTGTCACTTGGTAAAGTGGCAGTTTATTAAGGAGGGGAAAACATCTGGGGCTGTAGATTGTTTGTTGACTAGCAATGAATACAACATGATTGCATGTGGCACATTGATTGGATCAATTTAACTTCACACTCTGCTTCTGGCTTTACTTGTTCATGAGGGATTCTGGTAGGATTTAGCCAGGGTGTGCAGAAAATCCTAGAATCTATATACCGTTCCTTTTAATTTGGATGCCGCAGATTATGGATGAAAGTTTAGTCACCTGTAGGATTTAAGACTTCAAAGCAAATGAAAATAAAAAGACATGTAGAGGGGAAAAAAAACAAACAAAGAACCCCTTTGGGAAAGAGGTGGAAATGCAGCCTTCTAAGAGATGCAGGAGGTGGTTCAATATAGCCTTTGAATCTGATTTTCCTCACACTCACATGGGTTATATGCTCCTGGAACTCCATTGACTTCAATGGCATTACTCCTGATTGACTCTGGTGTAAGCAAGAGCAGAATGAAGCTCGTTGTCCCTAATCTGGTGTAACTCACTGCATGAAAATAGACCTGAAAGTGGTCACGACATATACAGGTGTTCATACATCTTTAGGGCTTGATCCTAGTCCCATTGTAGTCAACAGGAGTTTTGCCATTGACTTAAATGGGGAATAGGATCCGAACCATTATATTCCTCATGATCTGTTTACTAAATAATAAAAAGTGCATTTCTCAGTGCACATGTATAGTTGATATGAGGCCAACATATCTACTATGTACATACTACAACATATCATTCTAACACATGCATAGTCTCATAGACTCATAGACTCATAGGTCAGAAGGGACCAATATG
>ML675608.1:9190997-9220975 GCA_007922155.1 Mesoclemmys tuberculata | reverse complement strand
GATACGAGGCCAACATATCTACTATGTACATACTACAACATATCATTCTAACACATGTATAGTCGATATGAGGCCAACATATCTACTATGTACATACTACAACATATCATTCTAACACATGTATAGTCGATATGAGGCCAGAGCCTCAGCTCCTATAAGTTGCCACAGTTCTGCTCAGGTATAAATTCCGTTAATGTGGGTGATCAAATTCATAGCACTAAAATCTAAAAAGAAATATAAGGCTCAGTTTTCCATCTCAAGCACTTAAATTGGTTCCTCAGTGGCTTCCCAAAGTCTCAGATCTTCAGACATCAGATGGTATGGAAAGCTGCTTCACACCTCTCAGACACACAACAAAAAATGGCCATCTCACTCCCATCCTCTTGGTTTCATAGTCAAATCAGGTTCCTTTTTCAACTGCCCCCCTCTTCCTTGTTTGCAACAGCCTCCATTAACTTGCTTCATCATTTAAAATGGATCTTACCTCACAGTGGTCTGTCTAATCACAGAAAGCCCAATGTCTACCTTCTCACTTAAAGCTGGGTGCAAAGGTTTCAGATCTCTCAAGCCATCTAGCCAGGCTTCTGTGCAGTCCTGAGGAGAGCTGGTAGGCGTAGTACAAATAGGTACCAATGACATAAGGAACGGTAAGAGAGAGGTCCAGGAGGCCCATATTTAAGCTGCTAGGTAAGAGATTGACGTCTAGGACCTCCATTGTGGCATTATCTGAAATGCTTCCAGTTCCACACACAGGACCAGTTAGACGGACAGAACTGCTGGGTCTCAATGTGTGGATGAGATGATGGTGTAGGGAGGAGGGGATTCAGTTTATTAGGAACTGTTGAACTTCTTGGGAAAGGAGAAGCCTATACAGGAAGGATGGGCTCCTTCTAAATCAAAGTGGAACCAGATTGTTGGCATGTAAAATTAAAAAGATTGTAGAGGGGTTTTTTAATCAAGAGCTGGGGGAAAGCTGGTGAGTACAGAGAAGCACATGATTCAGACAGAGAGATCCCTTAGGGAAGGATCTATTAATGGAGATTCTCTATATCCTAGTAAAGAGGAGAGGATAGAAGCTGATAAAGTACCGGTAGGAACTGAATAGAAACAGTCAAACAAAAAAGAGTCTCATTCATTTACATCACATAAAGGCAGACAGCTAAAAAGTGACAACATTTATAAGTGCTTGTATAGAAATGTCTATATACTAAGATGAGTGAACTTGAGTGCCTGGTATTAAATGAGGATATTGATATAATAGGCATCGCAGAAACTTGGTTAAATAGTGATACTCAATGGGACATGGTAATATCGGGATACAAAATATATAGGAATGAGAGAGTAAGTTGCACTGGTAAAAGAGTGGCACCATATGAGAAAGCAAGCATAGAGGCAAAGACAGTAACAATCTTAAATGATTCAAACTGTACCATAGAATCTCTATGGATAGAAATTCCATGCTTGGATAATAAGAATATAGCAGTAGGAATATACCACCAACCACCTGACCAGGACGGTGATATGTGATTGTGAAATGCTCTGGGAGATTAAAGAGGCTATAAAAATAGGAAACAATAATAATGGGGATTTCAACTATCCCTTATTGATATGTCACCTCGGGACAGGAGCAGACATAAAGTTTCTAAACACCATAAATGATCGCTACTTGGAGCAGCTAGTCCTGAAACCCACAAGGGGAGAGGCAATTCTTGATTTAATACTAAGTGGAGCACAGGATCTGATCCAAGATGTGAATATAGCTGAACTACATGACAAAACTGACCATAATATAATTAAAAGTAACATCCTTATGGGGGCAGGATGAGAAAATACCAAAGCAGCCCACCACAGCAGCATTTAACTTCCGGAAGGGGAACTACACAAAAATGAGGAAATAACAAAAATTAAAAGGTAAAATCACAAGAGTGAAATGCCTGCAAGCTGCATGGAAACCTTTTTAAAACACCATAATGGAAGTTTACATTAAATATATACTCCAAATTAAAAAACACAGTAAAGAGGGGCAAAAAAATGCCACCATGGCTAAACAACAAAGTAAAAGAATCAGTTAGATGCAAAAAGTCAAACCCTACTGGGAAAAACAGAAAGGAGCATAAACCTTGGCAAATCAAGTATAAAAGTATCATTAGGCAGGCCAAAAAAGAACCTGAAGAACAACCAGCAAAAGACTCAAAAACAAACAACAATTTTTTTTAAGTATATCAAAAGCAAGAAGTCTGTGAAACAACCAGTGGGGCCAATGGATGATTGAGGTACTAATGGAGCACTCAAGGAAGGTAAGACCATTGCCGGAAAGCTCAATGAATTTTTTTAATTAGTCTTCACTGTAGAGGATGTGAGGGAGATTCCTGCACCTGAGCCTTTTTGTGTGTGTGTGTGTGTGTGTGTGTGACAAATCTGAGGAAATGTCCCAGACTGAGGTATCGATAGACTTTGGTAACGAATTGGTAAATTAAACAGTAATAAGTGACCAAGACTAGATGGTATTCAGCCAAGAGTTCTGAAAGAACTCAAATATGAAATTGCAACACTACTAACTGTGGTATGTAACTATCACTTAAATCAGCTTCTTACCAGATGACTGGAGAATAGCTAATCTGACACACATTTGAAAAGGGAGGATCCAGAGGAAATCCTGGCTATGACAAGCCAGCAAACCTAGTTCTAGTACCATGTAAATTGGTTGAAACTGTGATAAGGAACATAATTATCAGACATATAGATGAACACAATTTGTTGGTGAAGAGTCAACATAGCTTTGGTAAAGTGAAATCATGTCTCCCCAATCTATGACATGTGGTATACTTGTACTTTCAGAAAGCCTTTGACAAGGTCGCTCCCCAATGGTTCTCAAGCAAAGTAAGCAGCGATGTGATTAGAGGGAAGGTCCTCTCATGGATCAGTAACTGGTTAAAAGATAGGAAACAAAGGGCAGGAATAAAAGGTCAGTTTTCCGATTGGAGAGTGATAAATAATGGGCCGCCCAGGAATTTATGCTGGGACCACTACTGTTCAACATAGTCATAATTGGTCTGGAAAAAGGGGTAAACAGTGAGGTGGCAAAATTTGCAGACAATACAAAATTACTCAGGATAGTTTAGTCCATAACAGATTGTGCAGAGTTACAAAGGAATCTCACACAATTGTGTGAATGGAAAACAAAATGGCAGATGAAACTCAATGCTGATAAATGCAAAGAAATGCACATTGGAAAACATAATCCCAACTAGACATACAAAATAATGGTATCTAAATTATCTGCTACTACTCAAGAAAGAGACCTTGAAGTCACTGTGGATAGTTCTCTGAGTTCATCCATTCAGTGGTGCAGCAGCTGTCAGAAAAGCTAACAGAATATTGGGAATCATTAGGAAAGGGATAAATTATAAGACAGTAACTATCATGTTACTATATAAACCAGTGGTACTCCCACACCTTGAATTCTGTGCTCAGTTCTACTTACCCCATCTTAAAAAAAGATATAATGGAATTGGAAAAGGGCAACAAAATGATTAAGGGTGTGGAACAACTTCCATATGAAGAGAGATTAATAAGACTGGGACTTTTTAGCTTGGAAAGGAGATGACTAAAAGGGGATATAAGAGAGGTCTATAAAATCATGAGTGGTGTGGAGAAAGTGAATAAGGAAGTGTTATCTATCCTTTCACATAACACAGGAACCAGAGGCCACCTAATGGAAGTAGGTTTAAAAGAAACAAAAGGAAGTACTTCTTCACAGTCAACCTGTGGAACTCATTGCCAGCGGATGTCATGAAGGCCAAAATTATAAAAGGGTTCCAAAAGGAATTAGAGAATTTTTTGGAAGATAGGTCTATATGGGAGATAGGCTATTAGCCAAAATGGTCAGGGATGCAACCCCATGCTCTGGATGTCCTAGTCTCTGACTGCAAGAAGCTGGGACTAGATGACAGGGGATGGATCACTTGCTGATTGCCCTGTTCTGTTCATTCCCACTGATGCAACTGGCATTGGCCACTGTCACAAGACAGGATACTGGACTAGATGGACCATTGATCTGACCCATTGCGGCTATTCTTAAGTTCTTATGTGATTCCCACTGAAGTCCACTGACATCAGTGTGTGACTCTGGTCCTTAGCTCTCTCTCTTTCTCATTATGTTTCCTTTGGCTGCCCTCCTTTTTCTCGTCTTTATTCATACCACTGGGGCAATACCTACAAGAGTCTCTCCCTCCACCTCTCCTGGCATCCTGAATGGTCTTCCTGTATCCTCTGCCTCAACTCCACATTTCCAATCTGCTCTGGAAAAAAACCAAACCTCCTTGCCTGTATTTCTTAATCTCTCCTTGCTATTATTCATTATTTAATTCTGTAATTGTTTACTTGCAGTAATCGTAGCATACAACGTAAGTGAAAGAGACCTATACAAAAGAAGAAAGCATTGAACTGTTCTGGTCATAATGTACGCTACCATTGTTTTATTTCCTGGAATATAATGGTTCATAGATTCCGAGGTCAGAAGGGACCATTGTGATCATCTGATCTGACCTCTTGAATAACACAGGCTATAGAACTCCTCCAATAGAATTCTGTTTGAATTAGAGCATATCTGTTAGAAAAAACATCCAATCTTATATCTGATTTAAAAGTTGCCAATGATGCAGAATGCACCACAACCCTTAGTAAATTGTTTCAATGATTAATTACCCTCTCTGGTAAATACTGTACAAGACATTATAGATAAAGTTGAATATGGCACAGTATTCAAGCTAAATTATATTAAAATAACTCTATTGTAAGGGTTAGTTTTTTGGAACATTTTTGTAAAATCTGGTAATATTTTTCTAAAACAGAATTCATAAACTCAGCAGATGCAAGCAAGCAAAACAAAGTAATCAAAGCCAGTTAGGAAAAGAAATAGCCAAAGGTATCAAGAGTGGAAGTTTCCAAAGGGCTAGATTCTGCCTCTATTACCTTCATTGAGTAATACCTTTCTTCATGAATAAGTCCACTGAAATCACTGGGTAAGGTATTGCACAATGAAAAAATAAATTGTTGCCCAAAGAATGATGCTTTCAATGACCATAGTAAGCAATCTAGCAGTTAATATATATTATTTTTAAGCTATTTAGCACAGGGATCGCCTTTTTGTCCTGTGTTTGTACAGCACCTACCACACTGTGGTCCTGGTGCATGACTGGGCTCAAACAAATAATAAACCATAATATTTAGATAATAGTATAAGTATAGAAATTCATGGCAAAGGGACTTCAGTGGGAGCAGAGTTAGGCCAGTACTGATTGCTTCTGAAAATCCCATGCTAAAACCATTTTAAAACAGAGACGGTTCAAACTTTTTCATAGCGTGGACCACACTTGAACAGAGAGAGAGAATCCTGGACCCCACTCCTCACCCTTTTGCAATCTACCTCCCCCAGTTCATCCACACATAGCATCATTGTGGTAACCGCTGCAATTGCTTACATGGAAGAGTAACATTAGGAAAATATGTCGTGTTATTTTTAGCTTCCTTTGATACCATTTAACCGGGGAAATGTGGAGGAGGAGCCAGAGGTCTTTCAGCATCCAGCTCTCCATGGACCCCTAGCAAATGATCCCTGGATCACAGTTTCTTTAGTTCTCTTTAAAAACGCTATTTAAAAAAAGAGAGAGATGCATGCACAGGGTAGTGTTCAGGGAAGCCTGCTCTGTGACTACCTAAGATGCAGCTGTGCTGGGATTGACCCTACAGTCCTTCCTCACTCAAAACTCACCTCCCCCCCGTGTCTGACTGGTGTGTGCAATAATTGCAGGATAGGTGACCTTTATGGATAAACAAAGGCACTAAAAGCCGATTTTTCAGCAAGTGGAAACTGCGGAGTTCTGGTAAAGCTGGTGGAGCTGTGCCAATTCACAGTTGTCACAGCATCTTCATCCATGTGAAATTCACTTAAAAATGTAAAACCTAATTGGAAAAAAAAAGTGCAATTTTGTAAACAGGAAATTAATTCCCATAGAGATTTAAAGCCACATCCCTATCAAGTTAATCTTTTCCATTGAACTGTAGGAGTTGTTAAAAGACTAGATGTTGCAAGAGGAAAGAGTTAAAAGGCCTATCTTACAATGTGCTGAGCTTCAACCCTGAGCGGCTGGGTGCTCTTGAATCCTGTTGAAATAGCTGGGAATTGAGCACCCAGAACTCCAGAGAAAGAAGGAAGGCCCAGCACAATGAAGTCAATGGCAAATTGCCCCGATGCCCCACGATTCACCTTAATGAAAGCAAGATCAGATCCCCCGTTTCCTTGTTACAATTACAAACCTATGAATGGAACTGACACATATTGAAAATGACTAATGAAAAGGACATTTAAAAACATGTTTCAAGGTCTAAGGCAAAAGAGAAAAATCTACTCCAGAGCTCAGAAGAGCCTCAACAGCTCAACCTGGGCAAATGGCCCAGGACAAACATTGCTCCTCATTAAATGTGCTGCTTTTTCAGCAAAGACAAAAAAGTCCACACGTTCGGATACACATTTCTTCAGAGTTGGCTGGATTTTTTCATTTACGTCACTGTTGAGGTCAGACAGTCTACACAAACATGCAGAAGCAATAAGATGCCGCAAATCTTATAATTGACATAACTTAGTCATAAAACTTGACCCAATTTAAATCAAAACAGTAAACTGACCAACACGTGCCATAGTCAGCCTTTATTCCATTCCAGATTCCCCCTTTGTCTACTGGAACTCTACTATATACTCAGTTGTAATCTGCCTTCATTCGATCTTTTGGCCTACAGATGTATTCTTCGGGATACCATGACATTTGGGGCCTATCGGTGTGTTATTCATGCTCTCACTTGCATCCAGATACAAAAGGAAAGACATTCCTGTGCCTGGCCCCAATCCTGCAACCACTTACACACATGCTTAACTTTAAGCATGTGCATAGTCTCACTGGAATTAATTTGTCTACTCACGTACTTAAAGCTAATTTTGTGAGTATGTGCCTGGAGGATTGGGGGTGGGGGGGCATGCCAATCTACCTCCATCAATTAATTCACACATACAAACCATTGCCTGCTAGGGCGTTCCCTTTCATATTTATTCTTATGACCTATTGCTAACTGTATACTAAATATGTTAATGGCTTGTTTATTCTTCCATTGAAAACAAGTGGGAACCTTCTCCTGTTCACAGTTGGGGCAGGATTGAATCCCGTCATGCTAATTCTTAGTGAGGAGACAGGAGGCATTATATCCCATATAGCAGTGATTCTGAAACTGTGCTCTGCTGAGTGGACGTGATGCTGGGTCCTTTGGGTTTCCAGCTGCTAACTGAGGAACACTGAAATGACACTAAATACTTTCCTTAATATTATGTTTTCATGTACACATTTGCCATGGAAATGCTGGGTCAGATCTTCAACGGGAGAAAATCAGCACAGTTCCACTAAAGTCAGAGGAGCTATCCCAATTACATCAGATAAAGATCACATTCATAATCTACTCAGACATGGGCCGGGAGAGGACAAGTAAGGTGGCCAATGGGCAGTGCCCTCAGACAACACAGATAAGATGGGGTAAGGACCAGAATAGAGTTCTTGGGAGACGTCTACAAGACATCTAAGAGTAAATCCATTTTTGTACTTCGACCTTTACAGTGAGAAAAGGTGGAAACTCTGCATTTTGATGTATGTCCTGTAATTCTGCTGGTAAATACTTTTGCTAGCTGGTAGCCTGAAAGTCTTTTCTAACTATCTGGAGTAACTGAAGCTTTAACTAGAGACAGCACACTGTGATGTTGATCGGATTAATAATCTGCAACATGCGAACCAGAGCCCTTTGAGTGCAGACGTATAACTACTGGCATATACCAGTGGAACAATATGTGCCTCTGCATAAACACGCCATCCACTTCTTTATTGCCATAAGGCAATTGCCTGCACATTGAAAACAGGGAAGTCTATGCCATGCCAATTACCATTCAAAACTGAAGATGCTAAGAAAGTGATACGCAGTTAAACCCGGGCAGCATTTTATATGCATTCAAGTTTCGGGTGCAAAATCCTTCTAAAGTTATAGAATATTTCTTGGCGATTATGCTGTGAAGACTTGTGCTAAAAAAGGGTCTGATCCTAAAAGGTGCACAGCACCCTCAGTTCCAATTGACTTCAAAAGGTGCTTAGCACTTGCCAGGATTGGGCACAGAATAAATCAAATTCATACCTGGTGTAAACATAATTTGGCTGCACCTCCAGTTGGTGCGAACCACTGTGTGTTTCAGTGGAACTGCAACAGTTTACACCAGCTGAGATTCTGGCCCATTGATGAAGGAATTGTGTCCGTGATGAATTTGGTCCAGTTTGTTTCTGTAGGCACTGGTATTTAAAAAGGACAAAAACAAAACAAAAACAAAAAACTGAGTAATTGCATGAGGACAATTAACTAAGTAACCTTTTGCACATTCTTAGGCATTGTTATTATTTAATTTTAATTACCGATGTCTCAGTTATTTGTGTTTCCCACTGATTGGAATATTTAAGAGCACGGCCATTATCCTTTTAAAATGAAATCCATAGCCAAATCAAAAGCCGCTCAGCCCTAAGCCTTTTTCCCATTAGCCATAATAAACAGTAGTTAATCTTTAGCAACACCGAAGGACGTTCTAGTTTGCAGACTGTCAAATCCATTAAATATGTTTTCAGGAAGAAAAAAAAAGATGATAGTATTAAACACAATGCATCTCCTCCTAGTGGCAGCACAAGGGAAATCACAAATTCACTGAATTGTACCACTCTGACAGAATGTCATTTCAATTGCCTTATTAACCATATGAAAAAATATATCACAACAGTGAGAAAACTTCTCAGTTATCTATATCTTATGCCTTAGGCTATTGTCATAAGCCAGTGGCATACTAAGAAGAGAGTACTAATTCAGTTGTCATCTGCCTTGTCTATTAAACAGGGGGGGACTACCAGCAACAAAATTGAGACAAGTAATCTGAATGAGGGAAAGGTCTGACTATCCTTGTCCACTTGTATTCCTGGATTAAACAAACAAAACTGTTTGCACTGCTTTCCCCATCACTTAGCATCGTATCAATATGAGTGTGTCATCTGTAGCTGAGTATTTACAGTGTTCTGAATGCAATATCTATTGCACTTTAAATGCTTAAACCCTGGAATATTATTTTCCAAGTTCATGACCTGCATTGTAAACAATAAGAGGATCTGCTAAAGCAAAACATGTTCACGGTCTGGAAAGAGCAGACTTCTATAACTAGTCAAGGATAGAAAGAAGCAAGAGGTTTATCTAAACCTAGCTTGGACTATTCTGATTAATGGTACGTTGACTTTTCATAACTGAACTCACTTCCGAAATATGCTGTGCACCAATCCATGTGCTCTGTAAGAAAAATACCGCAAGTCTGATTCGCCATTATTTTGCATAGCCGTTTACATGAGTGCAAAGAGGTCTAAAAACACCCCATGTCTAATGTAACCTGCAAATGCTTTTTATACTGATAGAATGCAACATAGGTCCAGGATCTACTCAAGTACATAGTCCAAGAATGTGCATGGCCAAATCCACAGCTAATATATACGGACAGGTCGCAGTACAATCCCTACTTTCCTTAAATAAAAATGTATTGCGGTGACTGAATAGAACAACCAGAAAAAAACCGTTTGGAATTTCTTGCTGAAAAGGATATGCATTAAAAATATGGCTGAAATCACCAAGAGCAAGAGCCACTGTGATTGGGCTTAAACAGAAGGGTGGTTTTATGGGGAAAACACTGTTAAAAAGAGATGGTTTCATTTCCTGTCCCAGGCTTCCTGTGTGAGCTTGGGCTAGTCACTTAAGGTACCTCTACACTACAAACATCAGAGTTGCAGCAATGTAGCTATGCCACGGTAGTCCTGCAGTGTAGACAGACTACGTGACAGAAGGGTTTTTCCCAGCATTGTAGTAAATCCACCCCCTTAGAGGCATAGCTAAGTTGACAGTGGAAATCTTCCATTGACCTAGGTGTATCTACAGTGGGGGTTAGGGTGATCTAACTATGTCACAGGGGTGTGAATTTTTTCACAGCCCTGAGCTATATAGCTAGGTGTAGGCCAGGCTTTCATCTCTCTGGGCCTCAGCTTCCCAGCTGTAAAATGATGATATTTCTTTTCCCCCACTCTTTGTCTTGTCTGTTTACATAGTATGTCTTTAGGAAAGAACTGTCTCTTATTTACATGAATGTACAGTGCCTAGCACAATTGTTAGATTCTCTGTGTATTACTGTAGCATTACGCCTATTGATAAGACCTGTTTGGAAACTTTCTACCTATAGACAAGTGATGCTGAGGTGAGGTTAATTAGCACTTCCAGCTTTCAGAAGGCCAAACTTGATAGTTTTGTTAACATTATGTCATGGTAATGTTCTTATCACTGACAGGCTTCATACTGGGTTTAATAAGCCTGAAAATAAGTTTACGGCTTCAGATGGAGGAATGTCCGAATACTATTTTTTGTAGTCATAAGAATAAATCGACACTCGGGTAAATATATAGATCCAATTCCTTCCAGAAAACTGCTACTTTATAATTCAGAGTCAAAAGGATATCTGTTACTTTGTAACAAGCCAGTAACAGTTTATAATCAGATCTTTCATGTCGGCCAGTGGAGGAGAAAGAGACCCACATTTCTACAGAATCATTAGGACTTGTGGCAGCATGGGGCCAGATGCCCAGCGGGTGAAAGCTGGATGTAGCGCCATTGAAGTCAATGGAGCTATCCTGGTTTACACCAGCAGGGATCTGGCCCTCTGTCCAAAAACCAGAATTCAGTACGGTTCTGAGTAGCTGGCTGGTGAAACCCTACTTGGTCAGACTGTTGCACATTTCCAAAAGAGACTTGGATGAAGAAGGAGACATGTGAATGGCTGAGCAGAGGAAGAACAACACAGAGAGTAACGTGGGAATGTAGAGAGGCCCTGCCTGTGGAAGAGCAGGGGAAATAGAGTTTATGTTTATGCTGCAATAAAATATACATGTCTGGCCCATGTCAGCTAACTTGGGCTCGCGGGGCTCAGGCTGTGGAGCTATAAAATTTCAGTGTGACGTTCAGATTCGATAGGCTAGAACTCTGAGGCACCCTGGGGGGATTGTGAAGGGGGGAGAGTCCCAGAGCCTGGGCTCCAGCCTAAGCCCAAAGGTCTACACTGTAGTTTTAGAGCCCTGCAGCCCAAGCTTGTCAAGCCTGAATCAGATGGCCCGGGCCAGCTGCAGGTATTTAATTGCAGAGTAGACATACCTGAAGAGAGCCTGGAGCAAAGGAACAGAGAATGTAGCAAATACTGAAGTCTGGCAAAGACATAAATGAAAGATCAAAGAGAAAATAAGGGTTCTACTGGGAAAATATACTTACTTTTTTCGGTTAGCTTACAGGTCAACAAAGCTAAGAGACATACCATTCTTGTAAATAGCTCTGCCTCCAGACTAATTAAACTCAATTAAATAAGGAATGCTGGTGAGAACATTAGTTTGAAACAATGTGTCAGCTTTACCGCTTCCCAGACACTTCCAACCAATAGACCCACAGCAATATGGATTCCATTTTTTTCCCAGTATGTGCACTACTAGATTACTAACCCTTTAGTTACTAGGCTAAAATATAACACTCTGCAAAAAGCATATCTAACAGACCTGAAAAAAAGAAACTAGTCAGTTGAGAGTATCATGTCAACCAACAGGCAAGGTTTTATCAATCAGTCCCAGGAGAGAACAGTTGAATGAGGCCTACAGAATTAGGATCCTCCAGAAAAAAACTGAGACCAGAGCACTATCACAAACTGTGAGCAAAGCAATTCCATATATCAAAATAACCCAAAGGTTTATTAAAACACCCAAACACCAGTATAGAACAGTCATCCATGCAACTCCATGCCAGAAAGCAAAGCTGAAAAACACGATAAACTATCTGAAGTGATAACTTATCATAAATAAAATTGAATGGTTCCTTGATTACAGTGTATAAGTGCCTTCATGAGGATAATAACCAAGGGCTCTTTAATCTAGCACAGAAGACATAACAAGAACCAATGACTGAAAGCTGAAGCCAGACAAATTAATATAGGAAATAAGGCATACATTTTTAATAGTGAAGGAACAAACTGCCAAAATCAGTGGTGGAGTCTCCATCTCTTGAGTTCTTCTAATCCAGACTGGATGCCATTCTGGAAGATATACTTTAGTCCAACACAAGTCATTGGTCTCAATATAGGGGTAGCTGGGTAAAGTGTAATGGCCTGTGATCTACAGGAGGACAGACTAGATGATCTGCTTGTCCTTTCAGGTCTTAAAAACTCAATGAATCTATGAAATACAGTGGGAAAGGTTAGTGATTACTTCAATTACGAGCATTTGGTGAAAGGGACTATCTTTTACTATATATTTGTAACTATACCTAACACAATGTGCCCCTCTCCAGTTTAGATCCTTTAGGAAGAGAGTTCAAAGTGTAGATGATCAATGTGTCCTGCAATTCACGTTAATTCTTGCAGCTAGCTGCATTCTTCATCTACGCACGAGCCGAGTGATCCACCGCTAAGAGTTGTCACGAGGCTTTTTTTTTGGAGGGGTTTCCTACTGTCATACAAATAATAATAACATTCCACACAATGGGAAATTAACTGTGTAGGGACTAGTACTGTTGGAAAGAATCTGGGGGTTATAGTTCATCACAAACGGAATATGAGTCAATACAGTTCAAAAAAGGCTAATCTCATTCTGTGGTATGTTAACAGGAGTGTTGTATGTAAGACACAGGAGGTAGTATGTAAGAAACAGTCACTACATGGCAATCGTGAGGCTCAGCTGGAGTACTGCATCACACTTTAGAAAGAATATGGACAAACTGAAGACAGTCCAGAGAAGAGCAACAAAAAAGATATAAGGTTTAGAAAACCTGAACTATGAGGAATGGTTAAAAAAAGTGGGCATGTTCAGTTTTCAGTAAAACAAAACCCTATGGGGACCTGATAAGTCTTCAAATATGTTAAGAACTGCTATAAAGAGGACAGTGCTCTATTGTTATGAAGGTAGGACAAGACGTAATCAGCTTCATCTTCAGCAAGGATGATTTAAGTTAGATATCAGGAAAACCTTTATAATTCTAAGGATAGTTAAGGTCTGGAATAGCCTCCCAAGGGAAGCTGTGGAATCCATATCATTGGAGGTTAAAGAACAGGTTGGACAAACACTTGTCAGAGTTGGTCTCTGTTTATTTGGCCTTGCCTCACTTCAGGGGGTGGGACTGAAGGTCCCTTCTAGTCTTATCTTTATTTGATTGTATGATTGTATAAATAAATTAAGTAATAGAAAGACTGTGATTTACCTAAGATCTGTGGCAGAGGCAAGAACAGATTCCATATATCCTGACGTGTACATCCTTGCTGCAACCACAAAGACTGACTACCCATCTATATAGAATCTCACCAGGTGAAGAAAGGGATTATTATTGCACAAGCCAATGCTATTTTGTTGGCAGAGTTTCACATTCAGCAGCAGCTCCAGTGCTGTTGGTCCATTCTCTCAGCAATACTAAGGTAGTTCTAAAGCTGTTAGGGACCTTAAAAAGATACACCACTCTGGAAGCAGGATCAGGAAGCTATCAGACTGCCTGGTCTAATAACCACTTCCTCCCAAGGAGAAAACACCTGCTCTTGAGTCTTTGCATGTCCTAACAGTGCGGCATGGACTATCCCATCTCTTTACATGTTTGTTCTTTGGAAGTGGACATGCGTAGCAAAACAAACAAACCTGGAGTAGCGGCAGTAGGCTGTGGCATGTTTTGTCAGAGTGTGCCAGTTCCATTTAGCATTGTCAGCACTGAATCTGTTAAATCACCCTGATGGGTCCCAATTGGTTTGTCAGGTTTTGGGCTGTTTGGGGAATTTTTAATAAAAGTGATATTTTGGGCCAAATTCAAAAGGACTTACTTCTCGTAGCCAGAATGATTTTGGTGGCAGGATGAATGAAGAAAGCTAATGCTACATATTGGTGCAGCTACTGCTGTAACCCTAATTAACAGTGAAACTACTGAATACCATGCTAGGGGGATACCATCACAAAGGGAGAAGAAAATAAATGTTCGATTACAGTAAATTCAAGCAAACATCAGGAGGCCAGGTTCTGATCTCAGTTATACCTGTATACACTAGAGTTAAATCAGTGGAGTTACCCTAGTTTTACACTTAGGTAATTTAGCAGAATCTAGCCCTGTTAAAACAAGGGGCCAAATTAATCCGCTGAATTTAATGGATTTATTCTGGATTTACATGAATGTAATGTAATTTAGAGCAAAATTTAGCACTGCTTAAGCTGTTCATAGATTCCAAGGCCTTAGAATTCCTTCAAAGTAATTCCTAGAACTGATCTTCTAGAAAAACATCCAATCTTGATTTAAAAATTGTCAGTGATGTCGAATCCACCACAGCCCTCGGTAAATTTTTCTAATGGTTGATTACTCTCATGTTAAAAATGTATGCCTTATCTAAGGATCTAAGGATAAATTTGGTCCAATGAGTTAGAAATCCCTGTGTTCTCCCAAAAAGTTAAGGGAATTTATTCTATATAGAAAGAATTCTGCTTGTTATTATTAATAATAATTATTATATTAAAATAATTGTGTGCTTATAACACACCTTTCCATAAAGAATTTGTGATATGTAGTTCTTTTACCAGAATTTTGTTTCCACTATTAGATACTTACAATTTGTGGTTAGTTATGATTGGTCACATAACTCACATGGTATGTATGAACAGTTTTATAAGACACGTACAGCAGCTGGTGTTAGAACAGGCAATGTGTTCCAAAAGACTGTGCACCAGACTGGGAGCCAGAACACTTGTAAGTTCTATGGGATAGGAATTTTCTTCCATGAGCCCGTACAGTTCCTAGCACAAGGCTTCTAGGCACTATCTTAATAAAAAAAGATACATTTTTGTTTCTGACTGGTTAAGTGTGCCTCTGAAATTCAGGTTTCCACAGTAATTCCTTGTCTGTAGAGAGTTAAAAACTTGCTTTCTGTGAATATTTTTCTATATTTGATTCAAATTAATTCTTCTACCTAGCCACCTAATTTCTTTTATGGATGCTCTTCACCATGGTATCTAAGAGCCTTCTTCAATTAAATATTCATGTCAGTAGATTATTGGTGGACTGTGAAAAAAGTGGAAGAGAGTTTGTTTAAAATCATCAAATGAAGGTCTGTGGGAAAAAGTTGCTGTTTAGACTGTCTTGACATATGACATTTGTTTTCTGTAGGGGAATAGATCCTACATTCACTGCACACTTCCATAGGAATTTGGGGTGCCCTTGGAATACAGGACTAGGTCCTTTATCTGTTACTTAGCTCTGGGCTCACATCATAAGTGAACTGTACATAAATACTCTCATTGTTGTAAGAGTAAGATGGTAGTTCCAAAGGTTTTCAAGTAAATTAAGCTTGGACCCAATCATTGATCCCATTAAAAACACAGCAAGAAGAAAGAGATATTCTCATAGTTAAAAAAAAGAAAAGAAAAATCTGATGATTCAAATCTGAGGGGTGGAAAGTCTCTTTTTGTCCATCGAAGCAGATTATGGCTTGTTTCAAAACATTACAAAGCACTAAAATGTACACTCAACAATTTCTTTTGATTGAACAACTGCTTTAATCAGTTTGGCATGTAATCCTAGCAGAATTTATGGTTCCAAAAGGGGCAGAAAGGCTAAGGCTTCTTGTTTAATGAACCCAGGGAAGCCATGGTTTATGTAGCTGCTTATTTGAAATACTATACTTTGCTGTTTAAAGAAAAGAGGTGCTTCTGTTTTCCTCTTCCTAATTACTGTTTTATGCTGCCCTGGTAATAACATGCTGGGATTTTCCACTAGGGTTGAGTGAAACTTTATAAGAACACTTGCCAGGATCAGGGGCGTTCATGACAGCAGGTTTTTGAAATTATCATTATTTATTTTTTAAAAAATGTGTTCGGCCTAGAGGCTGGGAAGTTTGGACACTGCTGAGGTGGGCATTTAGAATCAGAGATGTAGGGCCGGGAGGGACCTGAAGAAGTCATTAAGTCCAGCTCCCTGTGCTGTGAATTTACATGGTTCCTATCATTGTGGTATCCGGCGGCCAGATTTTCAAAGGTATTTGAGTGCTTAAAGATACAGTTAGGTGCCTAATGAGATTTTTCAGAAACACGTAAGTAGGTTAGATGCTTTTGAAAATCCCACTAGGCACCTATTTGTGTCTTTAGGTACCTAAATACCTTTGAAGTTCTGCTTTGCACACCTCGCTGACATAACGGACCTGATCCAAATCCTGCTGTAGTCAGTGGGAATCTTTCCATGGATTTCAATAGACTTTGGCTCGGACCCAGTATAATTAGTCTCACAGCCCTGTGAGGAGGGGAATTATTTATTATTATTTATTACCATCTTACAGCTGGAGTACTGAGGCACAGTCAGACGAAGGGATGGATTTGGGAGTTGCTGCTTACTGACAATCTGGCCAATTATGCCGGTGCTTATACAGGAGTTTATAGGTGCTGGACTTCATGAATCTCTGGACCCTGTGTCAGGTCTTACTCAGACGAAATTCTCTGCTGACTTCAGTTATCTGTAGATTGTGTTACCCTCAAAGGGGACTTTCACCTGGGTAAAGATTGCAGGATGAGGCCCAACATCAGACACCCTAATGAGATTTCTTTGCTGGTGCTTATAATGTGTGTTGGATACAAAAATGCCAAGCATAATAATAGCACCTTGCTTTACATAGCCCACGTTCATCAGTAGATCTCAATTTGCCTCACAATCTTTAATGCATTTATTCTCACATCACCCTCATGGGATGGGGGAAGTGCTGTTATCCCCAGTTTATAGAAGGGGAACAGAGGCACAGACAGTGTGGCAGAGAAAATTTGTGGTGGAGCAGGGAATGGAATGCTGGCCTTCTATGTCTCAAGCTAAGGCCGTAACCCTTAGACCATTTTCCTTCTCAATAAATTAATTTTAATGTTACCTATTTCATATTTCACATTAAAATCTAGCATGCAAAAATAAATAAAATAAAGAGACAGGGAAACTGTTTCTGCTGTTGTGCATAATTTACTGTACCAGAAGCCAGTGGGACTTTAATAAGCCCAAATATACAATTTCGCATCTTTAAAATCTTCCTCCTTCAATCACTTCACATTTTTCTTCCTACATCAGCTCAACTTTGCTTACTGTCAAAGTCTCCCATTGTATGATACAGCGATCATATGGCTGAAAAATATGATGAAGGCCAGATAATACAGTGATCTACATTTCATCCTTCTCCTTTCCCTCTAACCTGAATGTTATGGTTTTAGGAAAGAAAAGAAAGCAGTGGTTTTCACACCACTGGATGAAACTTGATTTTTTTTTCTAATGGCACATCCAGGCAAGAAAATAATAAAATGACTCTATAGGATTGAAACATTTCCTCCACAATTTTAACCATGTATCAATATACTTAATGTCCTAATGGCACATGCCAATAAAATGCTATTGGCCAAAGAAGTAGTTGAGGTTAAGAATTTATTTCAGGGGTACAGAAATTCTCCAACAGTTAGACTATCTCTAACAGCAAATCCAATTTAATCATAGATAGTAAAAAAACCAGTGTTTTTTGTGAAAAATTTTCAGACATTGTTTTCACTGGAAATTTTTCACAGGAAAATTTCAAATAAAGGAAAAAAAGAAAAGGAAAAAGTTAAGAGGATACTTTTTCCAATGAAAAGTTTCAGCCAGCTCTAAGTTTACCTATTCAAGGTAAACTTGAAACCCATATCAGAGATGGGAAATACCAGTGACATTCTAACCTCAGTTATCCTGGTGTATGGACCAAGTCCATGGAAAGAACCCCCACCCATTTCTATGATCTTTGGATCAGACCTTATATCCAAAATAAATCAGTCAGACGGGATTACTCTGAATTTACACCAGCCAAACTGAGATCAAAATCTGGACCCAAATTTCTGGAGAGTAATTCTGTCTCTCTCCATACTACAAACTTTGTCAACCTTTAGTGAAAAGGAAGACCTGTAATTTTCTCCCAGTCAGATAGAACATGTGTCTAATTCCTTTGGCTTTGCAATATTTCTTTAGCTTTACAGAATAATTAATACTCTGAGGAAACATACTGAGAAAATCTAATGAAGAAACTGATCTGACAAAAACAGAGTGATACAGTATCTAGTTAACTAACGGTGAAGCTGATAAAAGATTACGCATGCTAGAAAATAAAGATTGAATGAAGTATATGGGGTAGATATAATTAGATAGTTTAAACACTTAGTGGCAGGTCCTCTGCTGGTGCAAATTCAAGCAGCTTGACATCAATGTATCTACGCTATTTTATAACAGCTGAGGATCTGGCCCTCAGATGCCCAAGATGGTCTCGGTGTAATTCCACTGAAGTCAGTGCAAATCACACCAGGAATAAATTTAGTACATACTGTTACAATTGGAGTAAATTCTTTTGTGTTGGGGACATTATTGCTTTCATCACAACCACAGAATTTTATGTCAAATTTACTTCAAAATGAAGTCAAATTTGAATTATATCTTATTTTTTCAGAACTGTGGTTATATTAGCCATGGTTTATAAATCCTCAAACTAAGGATGCTTACTTGTACTGGTAGAATCATTTGAATTATAAGGGACTCCAACTACACAAGCCGATCCATTCCCTGGTATGAGTTAGTTGAAGATAGTCCAGCTTTGAGCAGGGGGTTGGACTAGATGACCTCCTGAGGTCCCTTCCAACTCTAATATTCTATGATTATGACCCACTAATACTAATAATTTGTCTGTGGATTGGTTTAGCACATATTTGAACCATTTGCTATTTCTGAGCTGACTTGAGGCCTGGTCCCTCTTTCATTAAAGACTCCGATCCTAGAAAGGCTTACACACATGCTTATCTTTATGCACAGCACTAATACCTTTGACTGCAGTAGGTCTAATGTAAAAAAAAATACATTAAAAGTAACTCTTTGTGGGATCAGAGTCATTACCAGTAGAAGGAATCGGGTCCTCGGATATGTGGTGCCTTCTGAACTCACTCCTGATGCCAGCGAGAGTTAAGGGTTGTCACTATCTTGCAGATCAGGACCGAAATGTGAATTTTAATTGAAAAATAAGATGCTTGGAAGACATATACATTTAGGTACATTTATTTTTTACTCTATTTCCAAAAACTGTTTTCTGGATTTACCTGTATTCGGGAATCCGGTCATTTGGTTTCACTTTAATTTTAGTTTCTCATCGTGCAGTATGGTGCATTATGGGATATACTAAGGATATGATTTTCATTAGATCACGGCAAGCTTTGAACAAGAAGAGGGTCCAACTGCCACCTTTATTCAAATCATGTAGCGTTTACAAATCCAAATAGTACCAAGGACCACAGTTGTTTTCAGTGGGATTTCTCTGGTGATAACCTGCTACTCACCATAAAGTGTACAGGAATAAAGGGGACACGATAAATACGAACAAGTTTTATTTGTGTTAGGACTGGAAGTATCTGCAGGTGGATCGTGTTTTTCTTTTAATTCATTTAAGGATCCGCAACATTTTTTTAAAAAATTAGGTTTATTTTTATTATTCCAAAATTGAAGCCTAAATGTGCACTTTGCATTTTACTCTCTGTTTAGCATTTGGGGTCTCTGGGATTGTGGTTTTTGATCCTCTTTTACTCTAAAGAGAAGTAAAATGTGTGAGTTAGAAGGCTGGGAGCGGAGGCAGATCAAAAGCTCTGAAGGCTGATATCCTCCTCTTTTCCAGGAGGGATATAATTTAAGCAGCATCAGTTCATGCTTCCTCCATTCTCTCCTTCCACTTTGACTTGTTGGGACCTCAGGCTAATGGCAAATGGAAGCTCTTTCTCAGTGTCCATTCAGTCTTTGGCTCGATGAAAAGCCAAGTTGTGCTAATTGTACTGGTGGTTTTATGTATATAAAATATATTCAATAAAATATATAATGTGAATACTTGGCCATTCAGAAGAGGACTTAGGCCACCAAACAGATTTCACAAAACTTCTGCATTGCCTGTAAAGAATCATTCCAGTTTTCAAAGGGCATAAAATATGTCACCAACTAGCTGTTCAGGGTTTTCATTGTAACAACAGTGCCACCTACTGTTCCAATGTTATTTTCAATATTTTAGACAGGGCAGATACAGTTTTTCATTTTAACAGCCACATAGGAGACCACGGGGAAATTAGTCCAGTAGATCATAGAGCAGTTGAGGGGGAACAAGCAAGTATTTGAGGCTAAATTACTACTGCTTTGCACCTTGTACTAAGGGGTAGTGTATCCTAATGAACAGAGGTGGCCTGGAATTAGGGACGCCTGGGTTCTAGTCCCAGCTCTGTCCCTAGCCAGCTGGGTGACTTGGGCAAGTCACATCACCACTCTAAGCCTCAGTTTCCCCATCTGTGAAAAGGAAGAAATGACACTGACCTCCTTTAGTAAAGTGCTTTGAGATCATCTGATGAACAGCCCTATGCATTATTATTATCTGTGCAAAGTGGCTGTAAAATGTTCCTACCACTGTGGAGGAACTGTTTGGGTAACAATATCTTTTCACAGAAGTCAGTGACTACACCACAAAATGAAAAGCAGTAACAAATCACACCCGCTGTTGACAATTTCACAGGTCAGTTAAAGATTTGTCTGCCTGGGACTTTGGATCGTTTCCAAAGTTCATACCCATAAAGCAATAATATTTTGCATGTGCATATTATTTTTTCCATCTAGGCGTCCCAAAGCACTTTGCAAACTTCTCAAAATCCCTTCTAGCCCTATATTTCTATGATTCTAAGTACCTAGGTCCGCTGTGCCCAATTTTACAGATAGGAAGCCAAGACACGAGGTGATGAGGCATTTTGCCTCAAAGTCAGACACCCCAATCTGTATTATGATGATGGATTTAAGTATCTACATTTAGAGACGCCAGTTTTGAAAATGTAGGCCCATGTGATATTGCACAGTAAGCCCGTGGCAGAGCTAGCAAAAGAATTGAGATCTGCTATCTCTAAGTGTTGTGCTTTAACCACAGGCTCATCTTTCACACAGCCCTTCCATAAAAACGATTCAGAATGGGAAAGAGGGAAATCATCACTTCCAAAAGAATCTTAAACTATTTCTGTACCTTCGTTCTTTAATCTGTCACAACTTCAGTGCTACTTCAGCCAGGGAACTGTAACCTGCCCAGGTCAGAAGATGAAGGCAAAAGGAGAACACTTGGAAGAGAAGTAGTTGAAGGAGAAGACGGGAATCATGTGATTCATATCATCCAGAACAAATAAAGAGACTCCTTGTGAGCAGAGATGCGCCAATGCCTGAACTTCGATAGTCTGGCTCAAATGGTTCCCCACATCCAAACCATCCTGATTTGGGTTTTGCAAAATCAAAACACTGCCTTTTCTGTCTATCTGTACCTTTCCTTCATGCAGGATAGGTTCATGGTTAACACACTGCACTGGCATTCAGGTAATCTGGAGTCAGTTTGTGGTCTTGCCACACTATAATCTTCCTGCGAATTGTGATTTAGGGCTTGTCTAGATGGGGGAAATTAATCTGAATTAATGAAAGCTGTGAATTTTGTCATGCTTTCTGCAGCAGCTCACAACTGTGAGTGCCTACCTCAGTGGAGACTGTCAGAAAATAAGGCACACAACCCAAATTGAACACAAGCTGGTAACAAATGTAACACAAGCTGTATACAGAAAGCAAGCGGACCGTGTCACTACCCACGTGGGCTTTTCCTTTGATTATGGAGAGTGAGGAATGCCTTTTGAGTCTTTGACCTCCGATCATCACACACAATGGCCACTTGCTTAGAAAGGAGCACTTTTCTGGTAAAGTTCTTTATTTGAATTCCACAAAGCTTCTTTCTCATTTGATGGGTTATTTATGGTATGTCTACACGGCCACGGTGGCAGGCATTGATGCAGCGGCATTGATTGAGTGGGTCTGCATAGACCCACTCAGTTGATGGGAGAGCAATCTCCGGTCGACTCAGTTAATTCACCTCCCTGAAAAGCAGAAGGCAGCGTCAACAGGAGTGTCATGAAGATGCTGTGTTACATCAACATAAATACGTTGACAGGAGATACACCAGCTATGTTATGTAGCTTGCATATCTCCCATCAACTGCCATGGCCAGTATAGACCAGCCCTTAGATATAGAGGTATACGTAATGTAAATGTTTGCTGCTACATTATAATGGGATACAGATAAATGAAAATAATGCAAGAATACTCCACTAGTTTTCATGAAGTTTAAACACCGAATGCCCTCTTATACATTTAACAGTCACTTTGATCTATACTAATACACCAGGGAATTGGTCTGGGACTCTGGCATGAGGTGGCACTTGGTCTTCAAGCACCACAAATTTTAAGTGGATTAATTAAATTACATTAAACCCTGTGCGGATACACTCATTCAGAATTAAAGTAGACTTAATTTAGTTCAATTATTAATTAATTAAACTAAATTAAGGGCACTTTAATTCTGAATGAGTGTGTCCAGACAGGAATTTAATGCAGTTTAACTATAACATTTTCACTCACTCCTTTAGTTCATTCTGATTATTTTTTCCTGAGTGTCCCCATGCAGACAAGCCATTGGGCAAGTCTCTTATCTTCTGCGTGTCTATTCCTCATCTGTAAATTGGGAATGATAACAGTTCCTTTTTCTCCCCCTTTGCTTCTCTTGTCTATTTTAATTATAAGTGCATGAGGGAAAGGCCAATTTTCCATTCTTTGTACAATGCCTATGGTAATAGGGTTTTTAGGTGCTACTATAAGACCAATACAAATAATAATAATAGTCAACCTCTGAGTTTATTTAGGGCAGAGAGCCTGGAATAGTGGCAGTGTATCTGTGTTCAAACTCCAAAAAGTGATGTGGCATCATTCTTAAACAGATCTCGTCAATCTTTTCTTTTCCATTCACTTACCACATGGCCAGTTGATAATATTTTCCCATTGTAGGCTTGTGGCTTTGACATTCTCAAGGAAAGGGGGAAAGCGGGAATAACCATCTCTGATATCTCGGAGGAAATCTCTATACCAGATATGAGATTATAAACCACCCAAATGACAACAGAGTCTTTAATAAGTCTCTCAAGGGATTCTGGTGAATGATACGGAAGTGCAAATGCCACTTTAATCTTATCTGGATGATACTGACTCCTGGGGATCCTACTGTTGAGGGATTATGGGGAAATTAAGATCCAGCCAAGGCTAAACAATGAACCATTAGGATCAGAGGATGCTACAGAAACCGAATATCAAATTAATGGAGCTAAATAAAATGGTTCTATCTTGAGCAGCCAAAGCCTCTGGTTGGTGGGGTATTGGGTGGTGGGATTCCCTTCATTGGGACACCAAGATGTGACTGCTTTCTCTTGTAGAATGTGCCATGGGTGCTGTAGTGAGCATATCCAAAAGTGGTTAGTGCTTTGGTTTCATGCCTCCTCTAAAAGATGTTCAACTGGAGCACTTAAGTAAGACAAGTCCAGGTGCCGGTTCCACCTATCAATAAAATATTTCAAGATTACTTTATTGACAGTGTCTTAGTTACAGAGAAACAGTTCAGATAGAACTGTCTGGCTGAATAAAGTGGGGAGGTGAAAGCACTGATATTTGCCATGGTTTACAATAATATGCTCTGTATCCGACAGCTGTATCTGCAAATGCAAAGTGCTTAGTAAATCAGCAAATTTTCCTTGTGGGCCTTGTTGTTCTTGAACTGCGGAAGTATTCCTCTGTGTCTTGGCTGTCATATGTTTGACAGATTTGGGAATGGTTTGTAACAAGGTGTCCAAAATCATCCGAGGTAGATCTTCCTCCTATACTAAAAATATACGGCTTGGCTTGGCCTGTTTATCAAGCAACATGTGTGTTGTGAAACAAATTGGTAAACTGGTGTGGCATTTGGCTCCAAGTTCTACAGCTGATTTGCTTGATTTGCTGCTTGTGAAGGGGAACCAGTCATTGCTTTTTTTGTTTTTACAAAACAGTTTTCCTTGTTCAAAACCAAACAGTAATTAGACAAGGGTTGAACACAGACTAGTATGTCTTGTTTGAAAATGCCTCTGGTGGTTTAGAATTCGTTATCGTGGACCTGATTCTTCTCTGATGCCAGTTTTAATCTGGTGTAACTTTGTACACTGGAGCTACTCCTAATGTTCACTAGTTGAAATGAGAGCAGATTCAAGCCCTCTGTATCTAAAGTGGAGCTGGACAAAAAAAAATTGTCTATAACTTTTTTTTGGCAAAAATGTAGATTTTGGGACAGACACCCTTTGCAAATTTATGTCAGTTTCACCAAATTCTTTCAATAGGGAAAAACCCCTGAAAAATCAAAATTCTTGTAATTGGACATTTTCAAAATGAAATGTTTTGATTTTTCAGGTTGAAGTTACTTCTTGATTCAAAATGTCATTTAGTTCTACTAAAAGAACAAACACAAATGTTTTAAATTGGGCAAAATCAAAATGTTTCAATTTTGCTGAAAGGAAACATTTTGTTCAACTTAAAATGATTTTTTGCTTTTCAATTACCAAAAATGTATTTCATTTTCAGTTTGACCCCAAACAATTTCTTTTTATTTTCCAGAATGGCCAGAGAGCCAAAACAATCCATTATCTGCACAGCATTGAGATAGTGGACTGTAACTAAAACACCACAGAAATTCCACTGCAGCACAAATGCCATGTCTGGTATGCTACCAGTTCAGAAGGCTCCATTGCCTTTGTGGTAAATCATACCCAAGTAGACATTGAGTGGGGTCCGAGACAAGATAATTATTGGTTACTCTCTCTGCAGATCATGAAGCTTGCCACGCATCCCTTACCATAAATCCCTCACCTGGTAAACTTTTCCACAGAGGACGCTGTGAGGACAGATGACTATGTGGTGAATGAAACAAGTCTTTAATTAATGGTAGGTGTAGCATATCACGCAGTTTCACCATGAGCTTTGCTACGCTTTAGAGAAGAAGACAATCTCCAAAAAGCGAAAAAGGAGCACAGCTGTGCTGTTATGGGGGAAGGCCATTAATGGAAACCTCTATGGCTACCACCAGCCCTGCCAAATGTTCTCACAAAATTTGCAGAGATTATGATTTACATCCTTATTTTTTGCCAGATTTCTTGCCTGAGGAGGCATCGTCAAGTTGGGATAATCTCTGGATAAACTTCCCAAGTTATTCACCAGTTCGTTCCATAGTTCAGAGGTTGATTTGGAAACACAAAAAATGATGACTATGTTTCATTAACAGGTCAGATTGTTGCTTGGAGTATGTTCCCCTGGGAAGTAATAAAGGATCTGTAGGATTCTGTGGTATTTGCACTAGAAGGAACAGAAGAAGAGGACAACTTGGGAAATGTACAGTACCACCAAGAAAATAGTTGAAGTTAGAAAGGATTTTTAAAAATAACAATACTTGATGGCATGTTTTTAAGCTATCATTAATCTTGTCCCATTCCACACATGTATGTAGAGCTATAGCCATTGTTTCAATAGTGTTCAGGCCTTCAGCATACACCAAATAGCATCCTGGGATTTCCTTGAGATGGGGCCCTAGGTCAACTTTTTAAACAGTGACACCTCCCTCCCCTTTTACAGATGCAGCAAAATTTGCACCTGGGTTTTTGAACTCATAATCCACTTGCCACCACAAATCTGGCCATTGGAAAGTGGCTTGAGTAAGTGGACAAAACAATGGATTGGAACTCAGGAGATCTAGGTGCCATTCCTATGTCTGCTATGACCTTGCCCAAGCCCGTGCCTCTGTTTCTCTATACCCTTTGCTCTCTTGTATCCTTAGAGTCTAAACTCTGTGGGGCCCGGCCCATTTACAGTATTGCCAAACCCCAAGCTTTCAAAAACTAGTGCTCAAGAATGTGAAGCTGTCTTAACAATAATGAGATTTAAAATTATAGTAAAAGTTGGGTTCTTTTCATATGCCTTCTGGTTTCTAAGCCTCTAGGGTACATTCAGGTTCTGTTTTCAAACTTCTCTCTGCAACCATGATGTCTAGAAATTTACTTTGTTTTTCAATGAAAGCTGAGATTACCACATAATTGCTTGGCTACAGGAACTGGCAGTTTCAGGAAAATAACAAGTGTATCTCAAGAGTCTTGATCAAATTGCAAGATTTGGAAATGTGTCTGACTAAGGGCATGGTCTACACTTCAGTGTAATTCCCAGCTCGAAGAGACACACCCGTGCCAGCTCTGATCAACCTAGTGCACTACAAATAGAGCATAACTGTGGTGCCAGAAGGAATGGGAGGGGCTAACCACCCTAAGTATGTACCCATCCAAGACACCATACAGGTACTCAGGTGGCTAATCCATTCCCTTGCTCGCACTGCCGTGGCTATGCTCTATTTTTAGCATGCTAACTCGATTGGAGATACCGCTGGTTTGTCTGCTCTAGCTGGGAATCATATCCCCAGCTCAAAGTGTAGATACACCCTTAAAGTTTTACTGAAACTAGCACAGTGGAGCCCCAGTCTCTGTTGTGGCTTCTAGACACTGCAGTAAACCAAATTATAAATAGCAAAGGGTATGATTTTCAATAGCTCTCAACACTGCCCTAACTCTGGTCCCACTAGGAATTTTACCATTAACTGCAATGGGAGCAAAGTTAGGCTAATGTTAAGTGCTTATGAAAAATCACACCGCCTTATATCTCTAATGACCTGATAGTAGATGGTGTAAATCAGGTCCAAGTACTTAGATCTACATCTGCAATTCACTGTCCAGTTTCAAAAAAGTGGGAGCCCATTTTTGGGTGCAAATTACCCCTGCAAAAAGGGGAGCCCTGTATTTCTCTGACTTACGTATTTGCTTTTATCCTGGTTGCACCTCTCAACTTGTTCTTTTTAAAATGAAACTCATGCAAATTCTGCAATGTTTAGAAATGGCACAAGTTTCTTCCTTTCTGGCTGTTAGCCCAAATCCAAACAGAGAACCCTAAGCTGTTTCTTAAAATCCATCTAGCTAGTACTGGGACCAGAGGTGCCAGAAATTGTATGTGAAATCTTGGTTTTGTGAGATTCCCAGTCCAGTTTTGCAAGCTCAAATGTCTGGAGAAAGCACCTAAACGTTCAGATAATTATGAAACAAAACTGAGTCCCAACACCGAGGCTGTCCATGTTTATCCATTAATATGTTTAAAAAGGAGAGATGATTGACAGCCCACACACAAAAAGGTCCCCTGACCTCGGTGACTAGGGAAAGCCAAGAGTGCAGTAAATGAGAACTGAGCAGGGGTCTCTGGTGCAGTGGACAGGCTCTCAGGGTTACAGTACTGGCCTTTGAATTGTGATCCTAACAGACAGGAGGGTATTAGAGGGAAAAAGATAAAGTGGTTTGAGCAAATGAGATGTCTGCCATATGAACACTGCTAAGAGCAGGGAGAGAGTTGGGGGTTGCTGATTGTGTGCATTGAAAATAGTCTTAAAATATGAGGCTGGCACTTTAGATCTCAGGTGAATATCCTGGTCCTGGTTGCAGAGTAGGGGACTTTGTTGAGAAATGTCTGATCTGGACTTAATAGCAACCAGTCAGCAGCCAGACAGCCTAGAATAAGATGGGGTGAGTTGTGCCTCTCTGTTTTAGGGAGCAATCTGCTTCGTCTCGCTCTGTTTTGGGGTTCTTGCATGTTATTCTGAATGCTAAGAAATAACGTAGTGTTGTGTTGCAACCTTCCAGCAAAAGTCTTTATGCTTTTGTCTAACTTTGTGTGTGTGCCATGAAACATAACACTGATGACTGTGGATTCAGTGGTTGTTATACTGACACACAGAATCAGGCCTTGAGCATATTCAGACCTTCACCAAATGCCAGGAGAACATTTTTTTACCTTTCTCCTTCCTTCTTCTTAACAAATAACCACCTCTTTCCTTCCATATTCATGTACACTGAAGGCCCCAATTTAGATTTTCAATTTTAATATTTAATAAGCTTTCCAGGGAATAGGATTCTGGAGGTGCCATCAGAAAAAAATGGAAGCAGAAAGATTAAAAGGACTGCAACAAACTCAGATGCGACCGCATGCTTTCTATAAGGGAATCATTGCCATCAGCAGGATTTTCAGAACAACCTATTGACTTAGCCTCACATTGTCTCAAACTATCAACTAAGAACTCTGTCATGTGAATTCACACAAAGCATATTTCTTGGGTCAGGCATGAAATCAAAATTCCGTTAAGGAGGCAGAGACTTAAAACACTTGCTGTCTGAAAAAAGTCTCCGAAGAGCTCATCTCACATACAATATAGTCACAAACATCTGCTTTAGTTTCAGTTTTTCCTTCTGTTAAAAACTAAAGAGAGTATTTCCAGATCCCTGGAGCCACTGTCCCTTTTAAGCCAGATATATAAAAATGTGACACACACTGTGGATTGTGGAAAGGAAAGCGCTGTATTTATCAAAATAGACAATTTTTATCTCCTCTCTTAGAGAATTATCTGGTAAAGGGTATCTGTGGCCAGCTTTTTCATATGGTAGCTTGAATTCTGAATTTGTATCTGTTTTGGAATTGACTAATATTCATGGCATAATATTTCACAAGATTCTCCTCAAGAGCAAATGTGAGATGCAAATTCAGCTAGAACCTAGAGTTTAATCCTCATTAAGAGACTCCTCGGTGTCCCCTTTTTCTGGATAATGAGGCAGAAAACACGATTCCTTAGGGGGACCTTAATTAGGAGTCCTGGAAGATCTGTTTCAACCAGTCCATTAGACTATTAAAATGCCAGACAATTGGATCATTCCTTTTTTTATCATTTTCATTTGTAGGTGAGCCTTCTGTCCACTAGCTTTTCACTTAATTTGAGGATCTAGTTCAAGATTGCCCTCCTGGTTTTTGAAATCCTCCTTTGCCTTTTCCACAGATCTCCTCTGGCCTTTCTCTTCTTCTTCCTCTGTAAAACATTGTGGGATAGAATTCATATGAAGAACGCTTTACATGTATTACAGAATGGTATTGCATAGCATTGCATGTGGTAGATCTGATGAAAGATAATTGTGTGGTTAATGATATCAGGAGACTGAGATTCAATTCCCAGCACTGCCACAGACCTCCTGTGTGACCTTGGGCAAGTCACTTAATCGCTCTCATGCATCAGATCCCATATCTAAAAAGGGCTTGATAATTGTTCCTTTGACTGTCTTGTGAGTTCAGATTTTAAGCTTTTTGGGGCCAAGTTTGTCTCATCCTATATGTACACACCAATGGGGCCTTGCTCTTGGTTGCAGCCACTATATTCTACTATAAGACAAATATGCACGTAACCCTGCTTTTGCAGAGTGATGCTTTAATCCCCCTCTAATGGTGGCTTGGTCCGCTAGACTTTGATGAGCCTGCTTCAGCCTTGGTTAACAGAGAGAGGACTTTTAGTTCATGCCGTTGAAGCTCATGCATTTAGCTCCTGAGGTCCTGCGTTGGCTCCCCACTGCTGCCACCCATGTGTAGGTCGGCGTTACATGTATATTTATGTTATGCTGCATATTGATTTCACGTCTCTCCTTCTCCTTGTTTTCATCACGGTACCGAGCTCTTGGTCAGAACATAACATTCCGCTGCTACGTAATCCAGCAAAAAAGTCATGTCATGGTCTGGCCAGCAGGAGACCTTCCAGAAGCTGAACGTGTCAGTTTCTAAAATGCGGTAGCCCCAGGAGTCAGCATGACACTAGGACATTTCTGTGCCTCCCCAAATGGTGAACCTTCTAAAACTGATCCTGACCAGTACCGGAGTAGATAGAGAGAATCTACACTAAGTACTGTCAGATAAGCAGGATGGATGGATAGATAGATAGATAGATAGATAGATAGATAGATAGATAGATAGATAGATAGATAGATAGATAGATAGATAGA
>ML675608.1:9175877-9190987 GCA_007922155.1 Mesoclemmys tuberculata | reverse complement strand
AGATAGATAGATAGATAGATAGATAGATAGATAGATAGATAGATAGAGTACAAGGGACACTGGTCCTGCATTAATGAGTGCTGTTCTGAAGCTGTCCACTTATTTCTGCCTACTAGCAGGAATGAAGCTGGTGGGTGGGAAATAGCTGTATTTTCATGCTGAGACCTCCTTCTAAGGAAAATGCCTTGGGCCTAATTCTGATCGATTGTAAGCTTGTGACCCTGATGCCACTCTCTTAACTTGGGTGGAGCTACTCCTAATTGCCACCACTGTAAATGAGAGCAGACTAGGCCCTTTCGATGTTTATCCTTGCAGATAATCTTGGGGTAGCCATCCTGCTTGCTTGCACTGTTGTAGAAGAGCCTTCTGCTCCCACTGCGCATCACAGAAGGATTTGTAGGTTTAAGGCACTAGTGCATTAAGCTGCAACATTTACAGACTTAGATTTGAATCCAAGCCCAAGCTAAGGGTTTGGATAGTAAGTTGATGGCTGTCATCAGTTAGTGCTCATCAGAAACCCATTATGGGATCTGGATTTGGTGGTACTATATAAGAAACCCAGAAATGGATTAGCAAGGATTATTGGAGGTCAGGATAAAGGTGTATTGGTGGACAAACAAAAAAAGTAGCCCACACTTACTGGATGGAGGATGCTATCCTAGCAAGCAGTTGGGGAGTGTGGCTAATCAGCTGAACATGAGCTCCCGGTATGATGCTGTGGCCAAAAGACCTAATGCAATCCTTGGATGAATAAAGAGGGGAATCTCGAGTAGGAGTAGAGAGGCTATTTTACCTCTGTTTTTGGCACCGGTGTGACTGCTCCAGTTCCGGTGTCCACAATTCAAGAAAAGATGTTGACAAATTGGAGCACATTCAGAGAAGAGCCACAAGAATGATAAAAGGATTAGAAAACAGTCTTATAGTGATAGACTGAGGGAGCTCAAGGAAAAAATGAATAGGGAAGTGTTTCTTTCCCCATTACATATCACAAGATCCCCAGGTCACCCAATGACATTAATAAGCAGCAGGTTTAAAACAAACATAAGGAAACATTTCTTTACGCATTGCACAGTAGAACTTATTGCCAGGGGGTGTTGTGAAGGCCAAAAACATAACAGGGTTCTAGAAAGAATTAGTTAAGTTCAGGAAAGATAGGTCAATCAGCTACTTGTCAACATTGTCAGGGACACAACCCTATGCTCCAGGTTCCCTAAACTTCTGATTGCCAAAAGCTGGGACTGGATGACAGAGGATCACTCAACAATTCCCCTGTTCAGTTCATTCCCTCTAAAGCAAGTTACATTGGCCACTGTTGGAAGAGAGGATACAGGACTAGATGGACCATTGGTCTGACCCAGCATGGCCGTTCTTTTTCAATCTGTTTCACTTAACTATGAGAAGGGTAAGGGGTGATTTCATCACAGTTTGTAGCTACCTACTTGGGGAACAAATACTTGATAATGTGCTCTTCAGTCTATCAGAGAAATGTATAACATGATCCAATGACTGGAAATTGCAGTTAGACAAATTCAGACTGGAAATAAGGTGTCAATTTTTAAGAGTGAGAATAATTAACCATTGAAACAATTCAGCACGGTTTATGGTGGATCCTTCATTACTGACAATTTTAAAATCAAGATTTTTTTACCCAAAAGTTACGCTTTAGGAATTATTTTGGGGATGATCTATGGCCTGTATTATACTGGATGTCAGACTAGATGGCTTTGGAATCTATGAATTCCACTGTGGGGTGGAAACTTGCCAGGAATCTGCTGCTGGGAGTTCCTCATCATTTATGTCTAAACACCGTGTCTAACTTTGGGAACAGTAGTAAAAAATACACTCTAGAGTGAAGGGGTTGCAGACAATGAAAACTATAGTTCAGTAGGCATCACCCTGTCCACTGGGTCAGTTTGGAATTAATGTCCCAGTCTGGGGTTAGGCAACACTTTTTTGCTGGAAGGAACTCTTTCAGATGAGACATATAATTGAAGTCCTGAGCAGTTGTGGTCATTAAACAGCCCATTGCATTTTTTTCCAGGAACAGAAAAACACAAGAGACAAAACCAAGGACAGCAGAGTTACCCCAGTGTCCTGGCAAAATTCCAGTTTGATAATTACATTCTGTCTCGCCATATTCCCTGTGCAGTTTTAGTAGCAAAAGATTGTATTCACTTCTGGCCAAAATTATTGGATGATATTGATTTGTGTTGTTTAATATTGGCCACATCCCAGAAGTGATCTTTGTCTGTAATGTATAGTATAGGGGATGCATGTTGAAGCACCTGATGTACGTAAACTTGCAAAAGTAGCCAGAGGAACAACCTATCCTTATATATTGCCCTCAAAAATCAGCTCAGTGTAGAGATAATCTGAGATCATGTGAAACATATAGGTCAGGTCTGCCCTATGAAGGTACATCACCATAGCTCTGTCAGATAGGGGTTGGATTCTTTTACCAATGTAGATATACTTGGATAAACTCTAGTGTGGACACAGTTATACCGGTATATAAGTGCCTTATGCTGGAATAATATGATATTACCTCACCCACATCGTCTCTCTAATATTCTGAGACTAACACGGCTACAACAACACTGCGTACGTTAGATTGGCATAGTTTATTCCATTTCCCATTAATCACCCTCAGGCTTGGTCTGCATGTTATTATATCAGTGTAGCTACGCCAGTAAAGGGTGTGAAAGCAACATCTACCTAATAGCTTTGCCAACAAAACCTCCATTGTAGATGCAGCTGTGTCAATGGAAAAGTGTTTCTGTTGATGTAGTTAAAGTTGTTCAGGGGAAGTGGTGTTCTTACACCAATAGAAAATCTCCTTCTGTCAGCATATGCTGTGTCTACACCAGAGGGTTATACCGCCTTAGGCTCTGTAGTATAGACATAGCCTCAATTAAAATTTTGTGCCTCATTTCTAATCTGAAATTTTTTGGCTTAAAGTTCCTGCCATTGATTCTTGTTATATCTGTTTACGTTAGATTAAAGTGCCCTTTAGTACCTGCTATTTTCTCACCATGCAAATCCTTAGACACCATGATTAAGCCACTTCTCAATCTTTTTTTCAATAAGCTAAACCGATGGTCATTAGGTTTCACACTGTAAGACAATTTTTCAGCTCTCAAATCATATTTTTCCAATATCCTTTATAAAATGTGGACACCTGAACATCATCAATCTCACTAATGCAACATACAAAGATAAAACCATGACCCCCCCCCAATCCTTTCCTATTTATACATCCAAGAATCACATTTGACCTTTATGCCACAGCATCTCACTGGAAGCTCATGTTGAATTCTCTATCTGCTCTGAGTCCTCATCCTTTTCAGAGACACCTCTTTTCAAGATGCAGCCCCCATGCTGTAGGTATGGCCTGCATTCTTTGTTCCCAGATGTGTGACCTTGAAAATGTCTGCATTAAACCACATTTTGTTCGAATAGGCCCAAATTTACCCAAGTAACACAGATCACTCTGTATGACTGTAGTCAAAACCTTTACCTCCAGCCACAGGAGCTACAGTTATTCCTATAAAAATTCCCCCATTTGCTGTATCCTGTTCAGGTTTCCTCAGAATAAGTCAGTTTTCCCCCTGCACAACAAGTCTTCTCTTGACATAAGCATTCTAACCAGAATTAGCTAAATCCTCAACTTCTCCTATTCATGGAATATTATTGGTAAGATTATTATAAATCAACTGTAGAAGGTGCTGGACTCCTTAGATTTCCTTCAGGACTTTCAGCTGAATTTTCAGCTTGTCTGTACCACACTCAGCCCTATTGTATCTGAATGCCTGGTTGTGGTATAATGACTAGGTGTTGAATATTCTTTATCTCCTAGGATATATTCAGCACATTGCAAGATTACCTTATTCTTGAGGTTTTACAATTGCATTGGCCACAGGTAAGAAAATCTGCATTAAATAAAAAACAAACAGAAAATATCCATACTGGGATAAAATTAACTCTTATAATAACTGGCAGTGAAGCTCTCTAAGTTCTCTAACTCCTCAGAGCTGTTTCTTTTCCTGTAAAGCGACTTACAGTGAGACAGAGTCTGAGACCTGGTCTATACTTATTGGGAAATTCGTCAGCAGTCAACGGGAGTTACGCAAGTTACGCAGAGTAGCTTGTGCAACTTATGTCGACTTCCTAAATCCTCTTCTGAGCACCATCTCCACTAACCTGCGATGACAGGAACTGCATATCTGTCAACACAGCGCTACTCCTTTTGAGGAGATAGTTTAAATGAATCGACTTCCGGATCGATTGAGCGAGACTTCATTGCTGCTCAATTGATCCAGATAGATCGATCTGACGGTGGCGAATTTGCTGCCATCAGTGAAGACATACCCTGTGTCTTCATTTCTAGCTTTGCCTTCTCACTCTCTGCACACCTGTGAGAAGCCTATGCAGGAGTTAACACCCCAGTTTGCTGCAAAATAAGCAGGGCTCTGGACCATTCTCACCCCTGCATAGTATAAAAATAAAACAATTTCTCATTTAACTTAACTATGCTTGCCTGTGGAGTTCAATATCTCTCCTAATGAGATGTTACTCTCTGCGGGGTCTTTTATACTTGATTATTACAACTCTCTCTATTCAGGTCTCCCTTGAGCTTTAATTATGGAACCGAAGCATGTTCCGAATGCCTCTGTTGGAGTTCTCACTTGTTTTAGAGACAGTAGTCGCGATGTTGTTTTCCTGAACATCCTTAATTCTCTGCATTGATTTCCCAGATAATATATCGATTTTTATCTTGACATTTTAGTGTCTGCATCATCTTCCTCTGTCTTACTTCATCTGAGCTGCTAGAACACTATGTTTACTCTTGTTCACCATGTTCCTTCAGTTAGGGGATCCTTATGATTCTTCCTGGTTTAACAGCCTATGTGATCAGACTTTTTGTTGCTCTGCCCCTGTGCTTTGAACCTGGTCTTCAGTCCACTAGGAAGAATCAGGATTTTTGATGGTCTTTAAGACAAATGTTAAGACCTACTGCAATGTTTCTATACTGGGACTGACTTGCTTTTATGATCTGCTTTAAAAGTTATTTTTAACTATCATATTTGTATTGGTTTCTGTTGTACAGCATGGTGTTTTGTCAAGCTCAGAACATCTATCATATTAGCAGCAGATGAAGTATATCTTGATTTTAGTAAGGCTTTTGATACTGTCTCACATGACCTTCCCATAAACAAACTAGGGAAATAAAACCTAGATGAAGCTACTATAAGGTGGGTGAATAACTGGTTGGAAAACTTCCCAGAGAGTAGTTATTAGTGGCTCACAATCAAGTTGGAAGAGCATTTTGAGTGGGGTCCCACAAAGATCAGTTCTGGATCTGATTCTGTTCAATATCTTCATCGATGATTTAGATAATGGCATGGGCAGGACCCTTATAAATTTGCAGGTGTTACCAAGCTGGGAGAGGTTGCAAGTCCCTTGGAGTTCAGGATTAAAGTTCAAAATGATCTGGACAAACTGGAGAAATGGTCTGAAGTAAATAAGTAAATTTAATAAGGACAAATGCAAAGTACTCTACTTCAGAAGGAAGGATCAGTTTCACACATATAAAATGGGAAATGACTCTCTAGGAAAGAATTCTGCAGAAAGGGATCTGGAGGTCATTGTGGATCACAAGCTAAATATGAGTCAACAGCGTAACACTGTTGGGAAAAAACAAACACCATTCTGGGATGTCTTAACAGGAATGTGTAAGTAAGACACAAAAAGTAATTTTTCCATTCTACTCCACACTGATTAGGCCTCAACCAAACTATTGTGCTCAGTTCTGGGCACCACATTTCAGGAAAGATGTGGACAAATTGGAGAAAGTCCAGAGAAGAACAACAAAAATTATTAAAGGTTTAGAGAACGTGACCTACGAAGGAAGATTAAAAAAATGGGTTGTTTAGTCTGGAGAAGAGATGACACAGACATGAAAAGTACACAAGTACATAAAAGATTGTTATGAGGAGAATGGAGAATGGAGAAAAATTATTCTCCTTAACCTCTGATGGTAGGCCAAGAAGCAATGGGCTTAAATTGTGGCAACAGTGGTTTAAGTTGAACATTAGAAGAAACTTCTTAAATTTCAGGGTAGATAAGCATTGGAATAAATTACAGGTTGTGGAATCTCCGTCATTGGAGATTTTTAAGAGCATGTTAGATAAACACAGTCAGGGATGGTTTAGATAATGTTTGTTCCTGCTATAGGTGCAGGGGACTGGACTAGAGGACCCCTTGAGGTCCCTTCCAGTTCTATAATTCAATAATTCTAATATGAAACTATGCTCATGTTATCTTGGAGACCATGGGCAAAATTTTCCACCCTGCTCACAGCAGGGCTGCAGTCATGATTGGTAAATAATAATGGAAATTAACCATGCAGTACACAACATTAGTATTCTGCCCTTCATGCCCTACAAATTTTCATCCCTGCTGTCGGGAGAGCAGAATACTGAATGTCTGAGAAGAGAACTCTTGCATATACCTGTATGATAAAGCAGTTCAAATCTACAGCATATCTCAAAGAAAGGGAAATAGTTCAGCTTGAGCCATATCTAAAAAAAATCTAATTTTTTGCATAAGGGATTGGGCTGTATCAATACTTGGATGAGACCTCAAAGGAACATCTGAGTTTTTCTGTAAGTGACTATGGTGACCCAATATTTGGCACCCTTTCCGCTCAGTTAATGTTGAACGAATATCCCACCATGGTGGTAAGGGAGTAATATGAGGCTACTGAATGACTGGATGAGCCCTAAGACCAAGCTCATGATGACTTGCAGACATTAAAAATTCCAAGACATTCCTCATTAAAATAAGGGTAAGCGTGTCTTCATTAAATTCCAAATCGATAATTATATTTTTCCAAACTAAAATTATCTCTGAAATTTTATTTAAATATTCATTTATTTATTATTCATTTCCTTTCCAGAACTGCAATCTAGTGTTTCTGCTAATATTTAACCTGCCACCCCTTAGATTTTGCTGCAATTCAGTGAGTGTATGAAGGAACCAATATGTACAATGTTGTTACATTTCAGATCCTTCAAGAGGAAAAGCTCTATATAAACATATGCACTCTGATTTTTGCAATGGTGATGAGTAAAGCCAGTCAAATTCTTTTAGGGGAGGATCTGAAACAAATATTTCAATGTAATATTTTGAAATTTAAATTAAAGCAGATTTTTATGAGATGTTTGCAACTGTAAGCTGGTTAAAACGTATCAAAAGTTCAAATAATTTTAGAAATGAGCAACTTGTTTTTGCAAACATTTTCATTAGCTTTTGACACCTTTTTTGACCAATTCTAGCACTGAGAATTTGCAGCTTCTATGAAACAATACAATGGGAACTGGAGTTGCCATCACCTTTGAAAATCAGGCCAATGACATTTGTTCAAGGGTTTTGCCATTCATTGGTGATTCACATTTCACTTCCATGGATGGCAGAAAAGAGAAACAAAAAACCTTTCACTGCTTAATTAAAAGATAAAATATTGCTACTCTATTTAACCTAGACTAAACAAAATTAGATTTTTGCCCTATTTCCATTCAATAAAATCTGCCAAGTATATGCAGGACTGCGCTACTAATTTATTAGCAGACCTGTGTACATAATTTTTAAATTGTTTGTTTGACAGATTTCACCTCCTTTTTTGGTAAATTGTCCATGAACAGATCAAGATTTTTTTCAAATATGTTCATTATTTTAAATTATTAACTAAATAATTTCTGCTGATAATTCTTGGTCTCTAATTTGTTTGTGAGCAATTCTGTGTTCTAAACTTGAGCACTCTTGACTGGACCTATTGATTACATAATCTTTTTGTCCTGTCATCATGAATGAAGATAACTTAGAACTCAATTCCCAATGACAATTCTTACAGTTAAGAATTTGAATTTCACTTTTCATGAATATTTTGCAGTAGTCCCTTAAAATGAGCTATTGCTGAGACAATTCCACCCAGTAAATCGTTCTAGGGTAATCACAGAAGGTGAAAATACACCTACAGCAAACTCATTCAAAAATGTAAATGGATCTTTGGAGGATGCTTCTTGCATTTTATTCAGCTCTGCATATACCAAATCTGCTAAAAAAGCTCCCTCCCTGTTTCTTTTAAACCCCATCATCAAGCACAACTGCAGTGTAAACTTGGAGTTAAAACTTGGTTCAACTGCAGTCAATTAGAATTGTGCTAATGACTTCAGTGGGACCAGGATTTTAAGCCTGGTGTTTTTTTGTAAATTTTTAAAATATTTTTTAAAACACAGAATCTCTCATGAGTTGTGATACACATTGTTAAATTAATTAAGCTTATTAAGACAATTAAATTAAGTCCAACGACAGAACAGGACCGTGGGGTTATAGTGGACAGGAAGCTGAATATGAGTCAACAGTGTGCCCTTATTGCCCAGAAGGCTAACAGCAATTGTGCTGCATTAGTAGGAGCATTGCCGACAGATCGAGGGAAGTGATTATTGCCCTCTATTTGGCACTGGTGAGGCCTCATTTGGAGTATTGTGTCCAGTTTTGGGACCCTCCACTACAGAAAGGATGTGGACACATTGGAAAGAGTCCAGTGGAGGGCAATGAAAATTATTAGGGGCTTAGGGCACATGACTTATGAGGAGAAGTTGAGGGAACTGGGCTTATTTAGTCTGCAAAAGAGAAGAGTGAGAAGGAATTTGATAGCAGCCTTCAACTACATGAAGGGGGGTTCTAAAGAGGATGGAGCTAGGCTGTTCTCAGTGGTGGCAGATGACAGAACAAGGAACAATGGCCTCAAGTTGCAGTGGGGGAGATTTAGGCTAGATATTAAGAAAACCTTTTTCATTAGGAGAGTGGTGAAGCACTGGAATGGGTTACCTAGGGAGGTAATAGAATTATTAGAGGTTTTTAAGGCCCAGCTTGACAAAGCCCTGATTGGGATGATTTAGTTAGGGTTGGTCCTGCTTTGAGCCGGGGGTTGGACTAGATGATCTCCTGAGGTCTCTTCCAACCCTAATCTTCTATGAATCTATGACACACATTTTTATGACCCAAATGCCAGACAGTGGTGATGTGTCTGAAGACCATGTATGTTACATGCTGGCACATGGATGTGAATCTCAGAGAATCTAATTATTTGTAACATACGCATTGGGGAGTCTGGAAGATGTTAAAAGTTACAGCCCCTTTAGCTTATTTGGACATAAGTCTGAATTTCGACCTCTAGGTTTCAATCTGATTGGCTGATGAAGGTTTCAGCCCTGATGATCATAGGCCAAAATTTAGAAGCTGGTTGGTCCTTATCGTGGGTTTTGTCATCCCATTACAGATTCAATTCTACATTCCAAATCATCAGAAAGTTTTAGGAGTGGATAAAAATCTAGGTTTTTGCTTCAGACACATCTACAATAAATGTATGGGCTGTCACTCATTAATGACCCTGAACTCATTCATACCTGTATGACTGTTATTATGAAACAAATCTATAGCATCATAACATTACATATCACTTTACAAGGACACGTCAGATGGACATGTCCCTGATTCAAAGAGGTTCGGTAGGAGAAAATTCCTTCAGGATCATTCCCCTTACCATTGTCTTTATTCATTTGAATACATTTATCCTCCAGTCTCAGCCAATGATGACATGTTAGGCAATCCTTCCATGGACTTATCAGGAACGTCACAAGAATGACAATGGAAATATAGTGTGTAAGGCAGCAACAGAGGAGTTTCAAGCAAATAATCCTTAAATGTGGCATTAAGTCAGAGCCAAGCCCACAGTAGAAAGGCAGTGTGGAGGCACCTCTAGACGTGGGTAGAGGTAGATGTGGTAAAGGATACATCAGCAGCTTGTAGGGCCTGGGGACTGAGGTGAGGCCAAGGACATCCTAGTCAGACCTTGGGAGGATCTGTGAGTTAAGGCAACTAAACCCAAGAGTTTCTTCTACTGTGGTCACACCATGCCTTGCCACCCTTATGCAGGTTACTCCCCCATAGAGGAGACTGGGATCCTAAGATTGTACCCATGAGGGCTAAACTTGGGAGAAGTTCCAAAGCCATCTGTTCCCTCATGCAGGAGCTGGGCCCAACTTTGCTGTAGGTTCAGATTCTCATCATCTTATGCCACTTTGGCAATGCAAGTAGTCCCTTTGGTTGCAATGGGAGCAACCAACAGAGACCAACAGAGACCAACAGGCAATTCAATGTTAATAAAGTTAGTAGAATCTGGCCTTTAATTTGGGATGGTTCTTCCTCCAGCCTCATAATTTCTTCCTTTGCAAACATTAACACAAAACTCTAAAACTATTCTGAACACAGAATTTGTAATTAAAAAAAACTTTCCAGTGATTATGCAGGTCAGGTGGTTTAACATTTCCTGATCCAGGTGGTTCCAAAACCGTGGATGGATCACATCCATGTTTAAGTTGTAAACCGCGCATAGTTGACTGACTGAAATCCTTTTTTTTAAAACAGTCATTCATCAAGAAATAATTGCCAGCTAACTCAGAATCCTAAGGAAAGCTTAGGTCCTTTTTACATTGTCAAGGACAGTTCTTGATCTCATGGCAGCTGCCAATTCAGAACTGCAGTTGCTAAGCAATTTGTTAAATTCTTTATTCATATAAAAACAGACACAAAAGTAAAATAAAGCCCCGTTCACATTTCAATTTTATAGTGATACACAGCATGTAAGGCACTAGCACAGAAGAATAATTCTCATTGGCTAGCAGCTGTTGGATTCTAGCAGAGGAACTGGAAAGTAGCAATTTACAAGATTTTTCATATTTAAAATCTGTTAGTTCCTGAGCAAAACAAGTCTCTACTTTGGAAAAAACGACAATAATAAAAACACTTCGGTATGTTATGAGTATCTATGCACAGTGAGGCATTTCAGAATATAGTTTATTTCTTTAAATGAATCAATACATTTTATCCACATTTAAAAAATAAAGATGCTTGCACAGCAGCACTAATTATCTTTACCTTTGCTGCTTTCCTGAGCATTCAGTTCACCTTGCGTCTCAGTTTTTAATCACTTCTTTACCGGTACGGCAATTTTGCTTACAAAGTCATTTACAGTTTTTAATAGAGCTAAATGTAGTTACGTAATTGTGCTATATTATGAAGGCTTATTGGGTGCAGACTTTGATGGAAATGATATATGTCGATTTCAGAAAAATGTAAAAAATTCTGCAAAATGATCTCATTTTATATATAGCCCTACACTTAACAGCTTTACAAACCTGCAAAAGTTAGTTCCTGTAGAAAACTACCAGTCTACGTATGATGAAATTTGGAGTAGTAATACCAGAGAGCTGTCAGTCAGCCAGCCATCCATCTAATTGGCTTCTTACCATCTTTCCATCATGTTTTTTTTATAACTGGTCGCCTCTGGCTAAAATGCAAATCATGAGGAAGAGCCGTCTAGGAAAAGCTGCTGCTTTCTTAATTATCTGTCAGAGTATGGACCAGTGGACCCTGGGCCAGAGAGTAGAGTTATGCTAAGCAGCAAGGCATCATGGGAATTGGAGTGACAGCTCATTTTCCTCCTGTGTTTTTCCGTGTTCGAATGACAATGCAGAAATATGGGTTTTTCCCACACTTTCTCTGAACACCTGGGCCAATGCTCAGGGGAACACAAAGCCAAAACTGTCACATTTTCAGACATGGTCTTATTGCTGTCACTGTGACAGGATTGTTGACAAATGCCAGCAGTCATCTCAGCGCCTTGGGAAATGTCTGCCGCGGTTGTGTCAACAGCCTGACAGAAATTGTTAATGTTTAAACTTCTTCCAATGACAGGATCCTGTCTTGCTGACAGTATTTGTCATATGAAACTCAATCTTTGTCAAACTTGCTTAAAAATTAACACTTCCTCCATTTCTTTTGCTGTTCTCTGCCTAGCAATGCTGCGCTGTGGTGGTTTTTTTTTTTTTTTAAGTAATAAGATTTTAACAAGATAATATTCCACAGTCCACAATGAGTCCGAATACACAAGCACATTATGATCTTATGGCCAGCTTGTCCTTTTAACCTCTGCTACAATGATAATTATGCTTTTATTCTTCGCCCATTTTTTTCGCCTTAGGAATCCAAGTTTTGAATTATTCAAGAGCTATAAAAATCCTATTTCTCCGTGTACAATGTGGAAAATCAATTAAACAGAGTTTGTTTAGCACTTATATAAAATCAAGTTACAAGTTTGTAGATAGACATCGACTGAGTCCTTTTCCAACTTTGATTTTGAAGGTCAGTCCAGCTAGCTAGAGAAGCAAATTGTTCACAACTTACAGAATGAGTTTCATCTGGAAGAGGTCTCCCAGCTTCAAGCAGCATGGGAATTCCTTGTTTGTGTGTGTATTACTGTTCCTAGCTGAGAAGTTGAGTGATAGCTTATAATAAGCATTGTGTATGCACTAAAAGTGGAGGATGCATCGTGGTTGTGTACACTTACATGTTTGGATAAAGGAAGACCTGCAGCTGATGCTTCCATACCATCTTCAGCTACAATTTTATCCGCTCTTCATAGGCTATGCAATGAAGTTTTTGGCTGGAACATCTGGCTGTCCCACTTGGGTAGGAGAACTTTGAGGATAAAAGTTCACTTTCAAGGACGGAGATGATAATGCAGCAGTACAAGGTTTTGGAGAGTCATTAGAAGGGATTCTTCTCTGAATCACTACCAATAGTGAACAAAGGTCCTAGCATGTGTTGCTGGAAATGACGTTTTTCAGACAAGAGGTAATATTGAGGTCCTGACCATTCTTGGTGATTTAAGATCCATAGCACTTTTCCAAGACTGATACTCTAGCTAAATTTACAATTGGGTAATTACATTCCACCTCCCTTAATGCCATAGAACTCACTGGAAAGACTCAATGGGCACTGCATAAGGACTTAGAAGCCCTGTCCATCTCCCAGTAGGTCAATGGCAAAACTATCATTGACTTAAATGGGAGTGAGATCAGGCCCCTAAGGTTTCAGTTGTATTATGCTTCACTTCCATTTCTAAACCGCTCTGTTGTTTGTATGCACTGTTAATCACTGGCCATTTTCAGTCTACAAAGATGGGTGGCTGTATTTCATAAGTAGGCAGAGAGTGACACATACGTAATATATATTTAAGAGGCAAAGTACTCTAGTGGACTGAGTGTGAACCTGAGAGTTAGGGTCCCCGTTGTTCTCAACTCAGATGAGGTTATGATTTGGTATGGAACTTTGGGGCACTTGTTTAAGACAAACTATGGAAACCTGGTTTCCTAAAATGAAGTACCTCTTGTCACTCTTGGCTGGGTGTGTGTTCTCCCCGGTGTGTATGCTGTCCCAGCTCTGCGCAGATAAACGAGACACCAAACCACGATTGGATTATTCAGTAAGACCAGAGATTCATGTCAGTAGCAAAGGCATCCAGCCAGATTTATTGTAAACAAAGCATGGTCCTAGTATCCCACAGATTCTATAGGACCACTAACACATATATGCTTGTTACAGTGGACCAGCTCAATAAACCAAAGAATTTTCCATTTCCCCCTCAGCTGAACAACGACACTCCCTTTGAGACTCTCTTTTATACACTGATACAAACAAGTTGCATATTGCCCCTCTGATGTGTAGTTGCCATCCTCTGACATGGTAAGATGCCATCTTGTACAGAATCATTCAATCAAAACATCTCCATCAATGACATTGTCATCCTGACCTTATCTTTAAGAAGGTTCAGCGTGTCCTCGTTATCTTTGGGGGGTAATCTTGTTCCATTCCTAATCTTGGGATGCTCTGATACCACTTTTTTCTGGAACGTGCCTGTGCCTGTCACTTCTTTAGAACGTGTGTGTTTGCCAGTTTCGGTGAACTTACAGGCAAGCTCATGGCCTGACTCTGACTAACTTTGCTTTCTAATGGCAGGGCTTGACCGCTACTTTCGCTTAGGCCTAAGAGCTGGCCTGTTACACTGCGCCTCATATCTCAAGTTCTCACATTCTACTCAATTAAGTAAGTGACCTGATTTTTCAGAAGACTGGATGTTTCCATTGAAGTCAGTGATAAATACGGATATGTCTACACTATAACTAAGGCGTGATGGCTGCATATGTAGTGATGCCATGCTGGCTGACAACAGTAATGAAAATGTGGACCCATGTGCATCAGCATACACTAGAAACCCAAGTGCATACTAAGGGTCCCTAATGTGTTTGTACTTGCCTATGCCGCCATGTATATTGTTACCTGTGCTCACTATATTAAAGCCTAGAATGGCACACCTGTGCTACAATCACATCTGTACCCCACACAGTGTAAATCTATCCTAAGAGCACTCAGGACCTCTGTACCTATTTGGGTGTTTACATATGGCTCTGGAGGCCTAACTTTTGTTCGTAAAGTCAGAGACTGTTGTTGGCCTCTAACCTTTCTGCATCTCAGTTTTCCCATTTGCCAGAATGGGGTAATAATACTCGCCTGCCATGAAACCTCCAGAAATTTAGATTTACAGGATAAAGGAATAGCATAAAGTTGATGTTAGTTACACAGGAGTGGTTTTCAGCTATTTCACTGTGAAGCTCCACGTGTGCAGGTTTGGTTTCTTCAGCATGCTGCACAGGGAATCCCATAGAAAGGTAGGTGTTTGAAAATCCTATTTTCCTAAATTCCTAAAACACAGGGATATTATATAAAAATAATGTTCATTGTTTAAATTTGTTTCTTTAATCTACATTCAAGGAATACAAAAGAACTGTTCTTACCATGGACTCATTTTATTCAGTTATGGTGCATTTTAATATGGCATCTGAATATGGTATTCTATGTGAAACTAATATACACTTGTGTCAATTCTGCCCTCCAGTGTGCGTGTCCTACTGCAATCGACTTCATTGGGACATGAATGCATGTAACACAGGGTAAAATTGGGTGTCACAATAATAATATGTGGTTCTACTGCACTTTTAATCCACTTTATAAAGCACATTACAAAGGTGAATAAGAATTATCATCCCCATCAAGTAAGGGTCTGAGGAGCAAAGATGAGTGAGTGAGTGAGTGAGTGAGTGAGTGAGTGAGTGAGTGAGTGAGTGAGTGAGTGAGTGAGTGAGTGA
>ML675608.1:9114751-9162787 GCA_007922155.1 Mesoclemmys tuberculata | reverse complement strand
ACTAGATGATCATATTGGTCCCTTCTGACCTATGAGTCTATAAGAAATTGCTCTGTCAAAATAAAGTCACCGAAAAACATCATCACTATATTTTTGCAGTTCAGCAATACATTCAGAGTGCACCTTGGCACATTCTGAGTCACAAGCTATTGTCTGCATTTGTTGCTGCTTCATTTAGACGTACAGGGATAAGGAAAGGGTGACAACAAAAATATTCAAGTTTTTGCACTGACTCTGAGCTTATTTTCTCTAATTAATCGCCCTGAAAATTCACCCCTCCTATAAATTACTGGACAGATGAGTGTGTTTTGCAGATGGCAGACAACATACACAGCTGTATTTAGAACATCTGGCAGAGGGATGCCTGGATTTTTGGCTGAAGGACCCAGAATTGCTGTCTAGAGAAGATTTTCAAAGTCTGCTGGCCCTAATTATAACAACAATCCTCCTATGTAATAATGACCTGTGTCAAAGCCACTTGCTCTCATATCTCCCCACCCCCATCTTTCCGTTATGGCTTTAGTTCCCTTCTGTGCTACATAACATCAACAATAATAACACCTGGTTATTATATAGAGCTTTTCATCAGTAGATCTCAATACAAGGAGGATGGAAAAAAATTATTTTCCTTAACCTCTGAGGATAGGATAAGAGGCAATTGGCTTAAATTGCAGTGAGGGCAGTTAAGGTTGAACATTAGGAAAAGCTTCCTAACTGTCAGGGTTGTTAAGCACTGAAATAAATTGCCTAGGGAAGTTTGGAAATATTCATCACTGGAGCTTTTTAACATAAGGTTAAATAGACACCTGTTAGGAATGGTCTAGATAATTCTTGGTCTGCCTTGAGTACAGGGGAATGCAAAAGAAGACCTTTCAACATCCCATCCAGTTCTATTATTCTATGCTCCACAAAGGAGGTCAGTATCATCGCCCCTACATTTTTTTTTAATAATTGGGAAACTGAGGCACAGAGAGGTAAGGTGATTTTGCCCAAGGTCATAAAGCAGGCCAGTGGAAGATCCAGGAATAGAACCCAGGTCTCCTGAGATCCTGGCCAATGTGCCATAAACTAGATCACACTGCCTCTCACTGCATAGTGTACATTGTTTTTGTTGGCATAAAATGAGCAATAGTAGACCGGCAGCTTTCTATTTGTTAAATCTGATTGGCTTTGTAACAGATCTAGCTCATTTTTTTAAACCCAGGTTGTTGAGCAAACAAGGAGGCCTGGGGCTCTGGGGACGGGATCAGCAGTTTAAGAAGAAAATAACCAGTCACTAGTATTGTCCAAATTGGGAAGCCGGGAAAAGAAAGTGGCATATATCAGTGGAATGAAGCATTGTGCTCAGGCAGGGAGTGGAATGGAAGTGTGTGCAGATGCATAATGCCAGGTTCCATGGTTGCTGCTGCTCCTTGTTTTGTTTGAAAGCCAACCTAAGTGCTTGGAAATCTTTATCACGTAACAGGTGGACAGGTTCCCATACAGCAGATTTTTTGTGTGCTGGGGAGGCTGAGGAGAAAGGAAGTACCATTTTGGAAAACAAGGCTGGCAAGGCATAATGGGATATTTCTACTGCTTAAACACTGTTTTGAGTGATAAATCAAAACAATATGCATGGTGTCCAAATGTGAAATGCATAGAAGGGACACTTGTGTTCTACTTTTTTCTTTTGTCATTTACTTTATTTTTGACCCATTTACGATGCTGTCCTCCATCTGGGCAAAATTCACCCTTGTGCAAAGAGAAAGCACCAGACCTATTTGTCTTATTTAAAGAAAAGGTTATGGTTGATCACACTTTGTAACTATACATGGGGAAGAAAAATCTGAGAATTAGGGAGCTCTTCAACCTAGCAGACAAAGGTATAACAAGATTCAATGGCTGGGAGTTGAAGCTAGACAAATTCAGACTGGAAATAAGGCACACATTTTTAACAGCGAGTGTAATTAACCATTGAAACAATTTCCCAAGGGTCATGGTGGATTCTCCATCACTGGTAATTTTAAAGTCAAGATTGGATTTAAAAAACAAAAAAAGAAACATTCCAGTTCAAAAGAAATTATTTTGGGGAAATTCTATGGCCTATATTATATGAGAGGCTGGACTAGCTAGATAAATAAAAGATCCCTTACGGACCTATCTATGAATCTATGTACTTCTTAAGTAATAGAATTTACATGGGACTTAAGTGGTGGATAGACCTGGTTGCTGGCCCTTTGCATGTACATTTCATCCTCCATGAACAAGTGCTATTGAACCTAGAGACAAAATCTGCTCTCACCTAACTGGTCGAAATCTAGAGCAATTCCACTCATGCCAACAGTGTAACTCCAGATCTACTGCAGTGTTAACAAAGAGCAGAATTTGGCCCATTGGAGTAGTTTTTCAAAATGGCTGAGGGCCAGGTTTCAAGTGCTCACCATGCACATTTGGGGCCCGTTTTCAAAACAGAAGAGCACCTAATATGTGGGGCACTTTTGAAAATCTGGCCCTTATTTCATTGTCCAAGTGGAGGCAGAACTCTTCTGAAAATTTGACCAGAGTTGTGGTCTTCTTTTGGAAAAGCCATCCCTAAATTTGTGTCTATATCCTTCAACAAAGACAGTTATAACTTCCACCCAGTAATTGTCATGTAGCCAATTTAATTCAACTAATTCAATATTGATTTAATTTGTTCTAAGAGTGCTGTTGCTATATTTATTATTAACATTTCCTCATAAATCAACCCCACAGACAGATTAGCGTACTCTAATTATTTCGAACACACCCCTCTATCCACTAAAAGGTTTACCTTGCAAAAAATTAATATACTTACAAACTGCCGGATATTATATGGAACAGTGATTAACAGTGCATTTCTTCCATCTGATCTTAGAGTAATGTTGATAAGGCCTGACATTTCAGTCAACAGAAAATGTACTAGTTTGGCTTCAGCATTAAATGAAACTAGCAATGATTATTTTGCCTCTGGCTGCTAATTATTACTGTACAGTACTTCAGAAATACTTAAAGCCGCAGCATGTGCAAACCTACAGCAAAGCTCACCAAATCACATAGTTTAATAAACTACCTGCAATGTGACTGTGGTTGGCTAAACCTTTTTTACCTCGTGGTGCATTAGCTGAACCCCCAAATGCTGTAAAATAGCATCTCATTGAGCAGTTTCCTGAAGTGTTGAAAGGATTGTTTTATTCTTCTTTCTTTCTCTAGGGGCTAATAAACCATTGAAATGGAAAGATTTTGGTTAACCCCATCAAGCACACTAAATATTAATTAGTATTGTTATACGGCTTCATTCTCTGCTCATTTAAGTCAATGGCAAAACTCCTACTGATTTTAGTGGTCCAAGATCAGGCTAATAACAATTTGGTGGACTTTCCTATTAGAAATAAGCCTATGGTATCAGCCATAAGAATTAAAAACCAATGCCTCAGCTGAAATAAATCGATGTAGCACCATCGAAGTCACAGAAGACTCTTGTTCTCTTGCAATCATTGAGATTTACCTTTATTCATATCTCTAAAATGGACTACTTTTTAGTCACACAATAAAGGTGCAATGTGTATCATGACTGGTGTGGCATCTGTGGTGTGTAAAAGATTGTATGCATTTGCAAGTTCTCAGTTTGGCTATAAAGCATGCCAAAATAACCTACTCAAGTAAAATAATCTATACATTTCAACCTAGATATTTAACGCCTCAAGACAGACAGGCCAATTATTTTCAGTGAGCATATCTTGAAAGCACCCTAAGCATTACATTGCCTTTTCAGTTAGAGATGGCAGCATATATTTTTAAATGCAACCAGTTAATAAGGTGTCTTACTATGGACGTAAGTACCTAAAACTAGTCGTGCAAATTTGGAAACTTGGCCTTGTGTGTAACCTGTTATCACATCTAACTGTTATTAATATGAGGCTATATTATTTTTATTAAGAGGGCACCTACAGTTCCCTACTGAGATTGGGGCTCCATTGTGCTAAGCATATGGAAGAGACAGGCCTGCCCCTGAAGATCTTATGATTTAATAGAAAAGCCCAAGAAAAGGTAGGAAAGTGGAAGTATCCATCCCTGTGTTACAGATGGAGATTTAAGGCTCAGTGAGATTAAGTGACTTCCTGAAGATCACAAGACGTATCTGGGAATTGCACGCTGACCATCCATGATTGGTTACTTCTCAAAATGGTCCTTCCTCTTCTCATGCCTTTTGGGATGAATGATAGAGCCCCAAATGTATGTGTAATTAAGGATACTCCCCCTTTGTGCAGCTGAGTTTGGGGAACAGAAATGTGTGGGGATACATTGGATTTTCTTCTGTAGCTGGTATGGGTTTTGCATCTTAGGCCTTTATTGTCATTTGGGTTCTGCTATAGCTAGGAAACACCAAAGAACCCAGTAAACAAGAACTCAGTTGTGCCACTCGAATAATGTTGTTAAGGAACAAATACCCTGCTTAATAAATACAGAAAAAAGTACTGACATTAGAATTACCAGTATGAAAAACAGAATTGCCATTTATCTATTATATTTCAGTTATCACAGAAACTCATTTAGAGATGGAGCAGAGCGAATAGGTCCTCAAAGTCACCCCAGCACTCATTCAGGATTAGGTACAGAATATTTCTCAGAATTTTGTCCTGTCTGGTAATAAGTTCCCTCAGTATTACAGCTTTTGGGCTCTCACAGCTTTCAGCCGCTCCCTTGCGGAGATCATTCCAAATCTTCTAGCTCTCTCAGTGAAATTCTGATCTTTTTTTCACCTTTAGAGGCTTGTGCTTATGATGTTGAAGAGCCCTTTCCCAGCTCTCTCTTGATAGGAAGAATGGTTCTGTGGTTACAGCACAGAATGGGGACCTGAGTTCAATTCATAGTTCTGTCACAGATTTCCTGAGTAAACTTCGGCAAGTCACTTAGGCCCAGATCCTCGCCAGTATTTACACATCGCACTCCAGTGGAGTTATCTGGACCTTAATCTCTCTGTGCTTTGGCCCACTGGTAAAATGGGGATAACAATGCTTTTGGTAATCTCTTCAGGGTAGGATCTGTTACTATGGGGCTGGTGCAATGGGGTACTGATCATGCTTGAGGCTTCTACTGCGATATAAAATAACTAATGATAACAGCCATGCTGATGAGCATTATCTCTGTGTATCTATAAGGCCATGATTTGTTATACATAGACTAAACCTGTATGTTAAACCCCCATTTACTTTGATATCTGAAGCCAGACTAGGAACCACTAATGAATATACTAGAGGCAACAATCCTGCACTTTCTGGGACAAGGGATAAATTACATAACCAAGCTTTTCCAGCTCTAATTTATATGATACAAAAACACCTGGTATAGTTTTGTCGAGGGTGGTTGGTATTTTCCAAACAGGCACAATCGTGGATGTTCTCGGTGAAATTCATTTGTTGCTCCCCCATCAATGGTCCATAGCCCACTAACAAACTACCCATCTTCCATTTGGAAAGCAAATTTGTATTCACCTTACAGCAGAACGACCAGAAACACTATGACATCGCTAACTTCTATTTTGTTGGTGGTGGTTGTTTGCAGTGTTAGAGCAAAAAAGTGGGCTGAGCTGATCGGATTTTTTTTTTCTTTCAGATTTGGAAAAATATATATATATAATTCCCTGGCTCAGACCTTGCATGGCATGTTTCAACAAGGAGTGAATTTTTATGGTCAAATTATAAAACCGTGAAAATAGGAGTTTATAATGGAAACGCTGATACAACCGTAACTATGGTATTGCAATTGCATCCCTATAAGAAAATTGGTTTAGATAATATAACCTTCTGGAATGACTGCAATTCTATGACTGCATCTCCATAAATCTAAGCTAACTCAGTAATTCAAAATTACTAAGATTTAAGTTTAGTACCAATAAGCAATAAACTTATGGCTATTGCTATAATAACCGTTGGTCTGTGCTCCCTTATTTCACAGCAGGTGGTCTTCAGGCTAGTCAGCAAGATGAATGAAAACATTTCAAACTAATTCTAAACTAATTCCTAAAGTTGAGTGGATACAGATTTCCAAACTTCCTCACAATCATTTCTGCTGGCAAAAGGGATTTTTTTATTTTAACCAATGCACCAGAGTATCATCCCTTTTTACATTATTTTATACTAATATGCTATACAGTGACAGCTGTCACATAGTATTATTGTAACATGTCAGCAGGAAGCCACTGTGGGAGATGTAATGTTACTCTAAATACCCGGTACTTCATTGTATTGACTTAAAACTTTTTTTTTTAGATCCACCTACTACATGGAGCAGTAGAAGTCTCAATGCCTGATTCTCTTGTCAGTTGCATTAGCGTTTCGCTGCTGGGACTCCACTGAATTCAGTGACGTTACTCCTGATTTACCCTGGTAGCAAGTGAGAGGAGCTTCAGGTCCTCAAAGCTTGTGATGGGGAATACAAACCCTACACTGGGTCCGAAAAGGTTAAAGGAAAATACTGGGCCCAGGCAGCTCCTCCCCTCCAGACCAGCACAGCCTGGAACTGATGGTTAGTTGTTTTTTCTTTTTCTTTTGTTACCTTCTGTGGGACTCGATGCAATGCAGGGAGAGGGGTGGCAGCAGGGCCTGGGTGCCTTTAACAAGAGCCCCTGCTGAAGGAGGGGCATAAGCTTCATTTCCACACACACACCCACGAAGGAGAGGGAGAGAATGGTGCAGACCCTGAAATGAAGCTGTGCCCCCTAAAAGAGTTGGAACTGGTCTGAAAGGCCTTCCTTCTGGGCGGCGAGGCTGAGAACAGGACGTGCTACCCACTAGACTGACTGGCTCTCCAAGGACTCTATCACAAGGCCTAATCCTTGTACCACTGGAGCCCTGGGTGGTCGCCCACCTGTAAGGTCGGCCCTACCCCCTGCCCAAAAGTAATGACCCCCCCTGACCTTGCGAACCTCATTTCTGAGCTGCTGCTGGTGGCGGTGCTGGCTTTAGAGTTTGGCATCAACCAGCTCTGAAGGCAGCACCCCGGCAGCACAAAAGGAAGGGTGGCATCCCACGAGCCCTCTACAATAGCTCTGTGACACCCCACGACCTCCTTTTGGGTCCGAACCCCCACAGCTACAGCACTGTGAAATTCCAAATGTAGACATCTGAAACTGTGACGCTGACTATTGTGATAAAGTCAGTCTGGGTGGCTATAAAAGGGTATGACTATCTGAGGACCAGGAGAGGGGTGGGTGGGCGCAGCGCATGCCCACCCACCACTCGAGGCCCCTCCCTCACTTAAGGGGGGACCAAGGGACCTGGGGCTCAACTGATTCCGGGGGACAACAAATGAAAAAACAGGAAAGGGGGTGGGGGTCACAGGTTTAAACAAAGGGAACCAAGGGGGGACACCGAACAGAGGGCCCCGGACAGCGCCCACCGCTCCCGGAAGGTGTCTAGGGAGCCAGCGGACTCTGCCCAGAGGAACTCTGCCCGGATGCGTGAACGAATGGAAGAATGAAAAGAGGCCCCACAGTCGCAGAGCTCCCCCACAGCCAACCTCCTCTCCCTGGTGTTGTAGATGGCCACTTTGGCGAGGGCTAAGAGGAGGTTGACGAGGAGGTCCCGCGACTTCGTGAGGCTTCGGATGGGGTGTTCATGAATGAACAGGTGGGGAGAAAAGTGCAGCCAGAACCTCAACAGGAGGTTCTGGAGGAGCCGGAAAAGGGGCTGCAGCGTGGCACACTCCAAATAAGCGTACGCTAGGGTCTCCCTCGCGCCGCAGTACAGGCAGGTGTCGGGGTGGGAGATGAACCACGCCAGGTACATGCCCGTGCTCACGGCTCCGTGAAGGAGCCGCCAACTGATGTCCCCGGCGGGCCGCGGGGTTAGGGTGGAATACAGGCTGGCCCACCAGGGGTCCTCGCCCTCCACAGGTGGCATTAGGTTCCGCCATTTGGTGTCTGGGCGGGATGCGAGGGCAAAGAAGTGAAGGGTGTGGAGCACGAGCGTGTACAGGTGGTTCCTGGGCGCGGTTCGAAAAAGAACCGGCTGCAGATCATGCAGCCGGCTTCAGGAGTGAGGAGGGGGAGGCTGGGGGGGCTCGCGGGGCCGGGGCCCAATAGTGAGCACCAGAGGGCTGGGGCTAAGAGGAGGGCGGGGGGCACCCTCTCGCAAGACCCGCTCGAGGTAAGCCTGAGCAGCAGAGGGCAAGGCTGCCCTCACTTCCTGGAGTATGCGTCAGGGGGTCCAACAGGTGGACAGCCCCATGCGCTGGGCCAGCTCCTGGGGATCCACCCAGTCCCCCCAGGCATAGTCCAGAAGTTCTCTGATCCTGGTGACTCCAGCCAGGACCAACCTCCATTGCACCGAGAGGGTCTCCGCCACCTGCACACGCAACTGGGGGTTGTGCAGCAGGGGCTCCGCAAGGAGATCCTCTCCCTCAGTGACTGCAAGGAGTCTGGAGGCCAAGACTAGCTTCCAGGTCCAGAGGAGGTCCTGGTAGAAGACCAGCAGCTCGGAGAGGTCTCGCGGAAGACCTCTCGGATGGAGAAAAAAGAGCTGCCGGTCGTATCGGAGCCCCCGGAGGCGGCGGAGAAAGGCGCGCCCCAAGTGGCTCCATGCCGGACTACCTGCACCATAAAGGAGTCTCTGCAGGGCCTGGAGGCAGAAGGTGTGGACCTGGCTGCGGATACAGCACAGGCCCTGCCCGCCCTCCTCCAGGGGGAGACTCAGGATCCCTGCAGAGACCCAGTGCAGTCCTGGCCAAAAGACCTCCAGAGCTTCTTCTGGAGGTAGGCCAGGAAGCTCGGGGTCAGGACCAGGGTGCCGAGCAGGTGCAAGAGCATGGACAGGACTAGCTGGTTGAGCACCAGTGCCCTCCCTCGAAGGGAGAGGCACCGGAGCAATCCTGTCCATCTCCGCAGCCGCCCAGACACCCGGTCCTGCAAATCTTGCCAGTTCTCTGCCAGGGAGGGATGGGTGGCGGAGAAGTAAACGCCCAGATAGAGCAGCGGACCCGCGCTCCACCAGATGGCTTGAAGCGCAGGTGGGAGGGGGCCCGTCCGCCACCCTGCCCCTACCATCAGGCCAGAGCTCTTGGCCCAGTTGACCTGGGCGGAGGAGGCTGCCAAGAAAATGGCCAGGCAGGCCTCCAGCCGCGCCAGGTCACCCAGGTCCTGGACCGCGAGGAGCACATCGTCGGCGTACGCTGACAGGACCAGCCTCAGCTCCGGCTCATGGAGCACCAGCCCTGTCAGCCTCCGGCGGAGGAGACAGAGGAAGGGCTCGATGGTCAGGGGGTACAGCTGGCCAGACAGTGGGCAGCCTTGGTGCACCCCTCACCCAAAGCTGACCGGTTCGGTCAGGGTCCAGTTGAACTTGACCAGGCACTCCGCGGAGGCGTACAGCGCTTGGAGAAAACCCACAAAATGGGGTCCGAAGCCGAATGCCCGCAGGGTGCCCAGGAGATACCCGTGGTCCATCCTGTCAAATGCCTTCTCCTGGTCCAAGGACAGGAGGGCGAACGACAGGCCATCCCTGCACCCAAGCTCCAGGAGATCCCGGGCCAAATAGAGATTGCCGAAAATGGTATGGCCCGGGATGGTGTAGGTCTGGTTGGGGTGGACCACGTCCTGCAGCACGGACCCCAGTCGTAGCGAGAGGGCCTTGGCTATAATTTTGTAGTCTGTGCTGAGGAGCAAGATGGGACGCCAATTCCAAAGGTCACAGAGGTCCCCCTTCTTGGGCAGCAAGGCGAGCACGGCCCGCCTGCATGAGAGCGGGAGCTCTCCGCTGGCCTCGGACTCAGCCCAGACAGTGGCGAGGTCTGGGCCGAGGATGTCCCAGAACACGCGGTAAAACTCCATGCCCGGGGATTTATTGGTTGGCATAAGGCGGAGGGCTCCCGAGAGTTCAGCCAGAGTGAGAGGTAGCTCCAGCCGGTCCCGGCCGCCCACACTGACCACGGGAAGTTCCTCCCAGAGCACCTGGCAGGCGGTGGCTTCAGTCGGATCCGGCAAAAAGAGGCTGGCGTAGAAGGCCCTGGCCCTTCCATGCATCTCCGCCGGGTCTGTGAGGGGGGTGCCGTCCTCTGCTAGGAGGCAGGTAATGTGCTTCCTGGCCCCCCTCCTTTTCTCAAAGGCATAGAAGAAGCAGGAGTCGTGGTCCATCTCCCGAAGGAGATGGATGCGGGATCAAACGAAAGCTCCCCGAGCCCGAAGGACTTCAAGAGCTCGGAGCTCCTCCCGCTTCTCCCGGCACACCCCACAGAGGGATGGATCTTTGGGGCTGGCAGCAAGGCGCCTCTCCAGCACTAGAACCTCCCACTCCAGCTGCTCCATCCCTGCGTCCTGCCGCTGGCTGGCCCCCCGAGCGTAGTCGCGGCAGAAGAGCTGGGCGCGCCCCTTCCCTACATCCCACCAACGCCATGCTGAGGGAAAGGCATGCCTTGTTCCTGCCAGGCCAGCCAGAACTCCCAGAAGGACACTGGCTCCTTGTTGTTGAAGTGCCAGTAGGCTGGCCCTGGCTTCTCTGCAGTGAGAGAAGCCGTCGCGGTCACGAGGTGGTGATCCGAGAACGGGGCCAGCTGTACGTCGGAGGAGTGGGCCCGTGAAAGGTGGTGGCGAGAAAGGTAGATGCAGTCAAGCCAGGAGTGGCTCGATCGGTTTTCTCCCACCTGGACGAAGGTGAAGGTGACAGCGTCGTCCTGATGGTGGTCGCGCCAGACATCCACCAGGGAGTGATGGTCTATGATCTCTCGGAGGACGTCTGCGGTGGCCTGGCAGTGCTTGGTTCCTGTGCGGCCTCGTTCCTCGAGGGGTATTAAAGTCCCCGCCCAGGACCAGGTATTCACAAAAGTCCAAGGTGCTGAGAAAGGCGGACGCCAGCTGGAAGAACTGAACCCGTTCCGGGCCCGCGATCGGGGTGTAGACGTTGACGAGATTCAATGCCTGCCCCTCCACACAGACCCAAAGGTGCAGCAGATGGCCCAGCACGACCTCAGTAACCCCCAGTACCTCAGGCTGCAAATCTGGGGAGAACAGGATGGCCACCCCGCCCGCGCAGGCAGAGAGATGACAGAAGTACACCCCGTCTCCCCACTCCAGCCGTCACCTGGCCTCGGTGGTTGGTTCCATGTGGGTTTCCTGCAGGAACACTACAGAGTACCCCCCCTCCCGAAGGAAGGAGAGCACCTGGCTCCTGCGGAGACCTGTCCTGCAGCCCCTGGTGTTTAAGGTGGCGAAGACAACAGGCATTATGAAGGGGATAGGGGGGGATCCTTGTGGGCAGGAGCACCAGCAGTCCTCGTTGGGCTACGTAGCAATCCGTGGCTGAGTCCATAGGCCATCAGGGTGTTACGGAAGATGCGGGTCCGCTGATATGCTGTGGCGCCCTGCCGCCCAGTCCCTTTTCCCTCCTTCAATGTGGCGCTTGCGGCTCGGAGGATTTGGTCGAAGTCCTCCCAGCGTTGCAGAGCAAGCTCTACCCGGTTCCGGGCGCCACGCGTATCCCGGAGGAAAGCACACAGCTCTTCTCGTGGCACTATGGGATTCCATTCTCCAGGTTGGCCTCCGCAGAAGCCCTGCAGCATGTTGGGGCTGGGGCTAGGGGCGGTGGTGGAGGGAAGACAGCGGCCCCGTGGGGGCCGGGAGTGGTGAATGCAAAGGCCGCCTCTTGGGCGCTCTCGTGGGGGAAAGAGACAACTCCAGGTGCAGCAGGGATGCAGGTTGCAGGGGGAGGAAGGACAGAGTCGGGGTTGGAAATAGGAGGCAGGGGTGGGGTGGAAACAGGGAGGGGGGTGGAAGCTGGGACAGAGGAGGGATCGGGACAAGGAGCGGGGACAGGTTCCGCGGCCCCGGCAGCTGGGCTGGCGGAGTGCAGTGTCTCCTGATCAGGGCTGGGGGCTGAGGGGGCAGGGAGGGAGAAAGGGTCCTCTGCGGGGGCAGGCTCAGGTAGTATGGTGCCGAAAGTTTTGAGCCCTTGAGAGGAGACATCTGGGCTGGCACCCTCGAGGGTGGGGGGGGGCCAGCCTATGGCAGGGGAGGGGCCACCGGGCGGTCCCGACTCAGGCTCCACTGCCCCAGACAGTGCTGCAAGGGGCGCGGCGGGTATGATGGGATCTCTGCCATCAGCTGGTTGGGCGAGGGGGTCGAGAGAGCCCCTGGGAGGGGGGGCAGGTACAGCAGCCTGGTAGGGAAGGATGTGGGGTGGCTCAGCGCTGTTGTGTGCTAGGCCCTCCATTTGGGGGGAGATGTCCTCCCCCTGGCTGGCTGGGGTTAGACCCCGGGCGTCGATCTCCTACATAAGGGACGAGAAATCCCCTCCCGCCGCCACGAGGTCCTCCCCAGCGGTAGCCGAGGGAGCCGTGGCCCTGGCACCAGTGGGGGGGCCAGCTGACATAGGAGTGGGGGGGTCTTTGACCGGGGGCTCCTCCAGGAAGGACTCCAGGAGGGAGATGGTGCAGCCCACATCCACTGCCACGGCTTCCTCGGCCGGTGTCACCGGCTGGGCTTTGGCAGGGGGCTCGGTGGAAGGCCCGGCTTGAGCTGCCCCCCTCCTGGCTTTGCAGGGGCTCTCACCCCCCTTGGCCGTAGAGGGGAGGGGGTGCTGGGCACCGGCCTTGTGCTTACTGTGCCTGCCCTGCACCAGCACCCAGCCCTCCGAGGGGGAGGGCTTGGCAGCGGGGGCAGAGCCAGGGGGTGATGGCACAGGGATTGAGGCTCGGGAAGGCAGGAGTGGGATCACAGGGGGAAGAGAAGCCTCCCCCCGGGGTGAGCCCCTTCCAGTGCCCGACAGTGGTGGCCCTATCCCCCTCTCCTCCGCAGGTCTGGCTGGACTGCTCTGGGCATTGGTGGGGCCAGCTCGCTCACCCAGGCGATCTGGGGGGAGGGCCCCCGGGGCCCGGGGGCAGGTGATAGCTGCTGGAGAGGGAGGGGGGTGGCCACAGGGACCGGACAGCTGGGGGGACGGCCAGTGCTGGCCTGACTGGCACCTCCCTGGGTCCCGGGGGACCCGGGCCTCCCGTCTTACCGGGCCGGGGGACAGTCCCTCCGGACATGCCCTGTCACTCAGCAAAGGAAGCACTGGGCCTCTCCCGGCGAGTAGTGGACCTGGTACTGGGCCCCTTGATGGGGCACCAGAAAGGACCGCTCGAGCGCCTCCCCACCATGAGCTGCCGGCAGCAGTTGGAGCTGCACCTGCTGGTGAAAGGAAAGGACGTGGAGGAGGGTGGGGTCCTTGCAGCCGAGGGGGAGCGGGCTGATGGTGGAAATGGGCTTCCCCAGTGTAGCGAGGAAAGGCAAGAGGGCAGCATCGGGGAGGAAGGGCGGGACAGAAGTGAAGACTACCTGTATGTCCAGGTCCTCCAGGGGCTCCACAGGGATGTGGACAGCCCCCCACTGCCAAGACCCCCTTCACCACCTCCTGGGTGGTGGGCTCAGATGTCAGAAAGAAGACCACCTTCCCGTACATCTTAGAGGCTGCCACCACGGCCGTGGGCCCTACCACCCACGTAGGTTTCCACGTGGGGTGAGGCGGGTACCAGGGAGCAGCAGACCCCATGCCTCCTGGTAAGGGTTGGGGAGGGGCTCCCAGGGACAGTGCTGGAGGCAGCAGTCGGGGCAGGTGATGGGGTGGCAGGCGGGGAGCCCGCAGTCAACTGGGCGTATGCCTTGGGAGCAGCGCTGCCCCCAGAGCTAGTGGAAGGGACCGTGGGGGAGTGGAGGGGGGAAGGGGAGGGCACCCAGCCGCAGGAGGTGGTGTCTTCCTGGCGGGGCCCTTGTCCTTCTTTCCTCCCCCCCGGCCCTTCCTTCCAGCCGAGGGCACATCCCCTGGAGCAGGGAGGGCAGTCACCGTGGCAGCGGTGGGGTCCCGGGAGTCCTCACTCGAGGCGCCCGCCACCGGTGTCCCGAGATCAATGCCCTGGGGGGCCTAGCAGAGGCAACTAGGCCAGGATCCACAGGTGGGGGCAGGGTCTCAGGGCGGAAAGGAGGGGCAGGAACGTCCAGGGCTGGGATCCGGTCCCGGGCACACCCGCCATCTTGGAAGGGGGTAGGGTGGGCTCAGCGGTGGTGTGGGGAATAGGGGAGGAGGGGGAGGGGGCGGGGTAGCCGCTCCGCCCCACTCGGCTGTGTGCTCATCAGCCTGGGTTGGGATACCGGCTCCTCTGAGGGCGGGTCTGGAACCAATGTGGGGGGGGTCAACAAAGAACAGGGGAAATCAATTGGGGGGGTAAGCGCTGCTGAGACTGGATCGGGGGGGGCAGCAGGAGCAGTTGGGGGCTGAAGCAAGGTGGAGATGGCCCAGCTACAGACCGCTGGGACCGGGGCGGGGAGAGGAGCCGACCATGAGAGGAAGCCAAAACAAAAGGGGCAAAATGAAAACAATCACTCAAGGACAAGCAGGCCGGGGGGGGGGTAAATGAGGGGGTGGAGAAGGGGGGAAAGTACGGGGGGGACCAAAAAAACTGGGGCGAAGGGGGCAACAGCAGAAAAAGGGGGGGTGGGTTGGGGCCAGAGCAAGGCTGGGAAGGCTCAGCAGTGAACTGCTAGAGCCGGGCGGGACAGGGGGCCCACCAAACTCAGGGGCCGGACTGGGGGGAGTGAACCGGCCTTGGGAGGGAAAAACAGAACAACGGGGCCAGGGTAAGTGAACCGACGGGCAGACAGACAGAAAAGGGAGGGTGGGCAGGATGGCTATGGGGAACGGGGGGCAAAGAAGGGAAAGGGTGGGGGGCCCCTAAAGCAGGGGCCAAGGGAGCAGCAGCAGGGAAGGGGGTACTCATGGCAGCAGCAGCAGAAGAAGGGGAAAAGCCAGCCAGGAAAGGGGCCCCCCTGTAGCTGGTGGTGATAGTGGTGCTGATGGGGAAGCCACTTGCTCACCCCCTCCCGGCTGGGCCGGGATGGGCAGGCAGGCTGGCTGGCGGGGCCCCCCAGATAGCACGAGCAGCGTCTCCAGCAACCTTGAAAAAAGGGGGGGGGATGCCAGGGCTGGTGTGAGGGCCCGAAAGGGTTAAAAACCCTCTGCCCTGCAGGCAGGGGGGAAAGTACAGCAGGGCAAGAAAAGACACCTGGCCCCAATGAAGAGCCAGGCCAGGTGTATTTAAACCCTGCCTTCCCTAAAAGAGGAAGAGGGAACAAACGCAGAGGAAGCTGCCAGAAGGCTTGTAGCAACTGGAGGAGAAGGTTCCCTACCAGACCAGGAGACAGAGCTCCTCTACATCCAGGGGAGATGAGGTAGCTAGGGGTGCCCTGGCCAGAGAACAGAGGTAAAGCACGAGGCCCACTGGGCGGAAGCCAATAGTATGCCACACATGGTGTCAGGAGTGGTATTTTGCACAGTGGATTTGAATCTGGATGGTTCTAAACCACCACTCCCAAGACGGAGGAGCTGATGAAAGCCCTGGTGCAAGCCAACGCTGCCCAGCAGGAAGCTACCCGGGTCCAGGCAGCCACCCAGCAGGAAGCTGTGAGGCTGCAGCAGGAAACCAACCACCTGCTGGTGATTCAGGCTGCCCAGGACCGTGCCTTACTGCAGGATGTGGTAGGCCAGCTGAGGGTCCTGCTGGAGCAAGGCAGATGCCAAGAGGGCCACAGCCTATACGGGCAGGCAACTACCTGCAGAAGATATCATGGGGGGATGATGTGGAGGCATACCTGCTTGCCTTTGAAAGGAAGTCCCAGCAGGAAGCCTGGCCCTGAGAGCAGTATCCTTACCCCATTCCTGGGGGATGGGAGGGGAGGCCCAGAAGGCAAACTATGATTTGGCAGCAGAAGCTGCTGCGGGCTATGCCCAGCTGAAGGCAGAGGTTCTTGCCAGGTTGGGGGTGATGAGAACCACACAGGCTCGGCGGTTCCATGAGTGGAGGTACTGGAAGGGCCAGGCACCGAGGTCCCAGCTTTTTTACCTGGTTCATCTGGCACGGAAATGGCTGTGCCCAGAGGTCCACAGCATGGACCAAGTCATGGAGACCCTCGTTCTGGACCAGTTTGTGAGGGGACTGCTGCTGGGAGGAGTTAGCCGGACTGACCCCACCTCATACGATGACTAGGTCGCCCTCGTTGAGAGACAGTTGGCAGCCAGGGGACTTCCATGGACTGCCGGGGAAGAAGGCCACCGGAACAAGGGTTTGTTCCCTGGCCCAGGGGCCCAGACTCCTGAGATTGCGGGCAACCCCATGTGCGGGAGAAAGGGGGTTGGAGAGGGGGCTGAGCCCACCAAGGGGATTAGGGATCCCAGGGGAGGGGGTCCTGGCTTGAAGTTTGGCAGCCAAAAAGATGGGCTGTCACGACCAGGGTACACGTGTTACGTATGCAGGAACTGGGGCATATAGCAGCCAAGTGCCCCAACAGGAACGAGCTCATGCAATGTGGACTGGGGTGAGTGTACCGGTCCTTGCAGCCTGGTCTACCGAGTGGGGGTGGCAGAGACTGCCCAGAGATACATGAGGACCATAGAGGTAAATGGTATCAGGACCAGGGCCTTTGTAGACTTGGTTAGTGCTATCACACTGCTCTCAGGGAAACTGGTGGTCCAAACGCACTCAAATAACCTGTGTACATGGAGCGGTAAATTGGTATCCGACCACTCCAGTCCCTTTTGTCACTCACAACAAAAGCAGCACCCCGAGCACGGCGCCCCCCCTTCCCCCCCCAAGCCCAGCACCCTAGGCTTCCTAGTTCACCTTCCCCTAAATCTAGCTTTGACTCTGATCTTGCAATTTGTTGCATGTAGGTCCTTGACAGGGTCAATCAGGCTTTCTGTGCCCCCTGTTGAAGGCATTAGTGCCCTGTCTTCCCCCACCCACCCACATTTAAGGAAAACATGCTCAGGCTGGGCTAACAATGAGACTTATTTAAATTAAAAACCATACAAATAATGGCCTTGATTCTGCAAGTCCTCACTAATCTCACTGAACTCTCATATGACTCTAGCCTCCTGCATGACTACTCTTCTCTCTGCCCTCATTCTACAGGGTGAAAAATGGGTAATACATAGTAAAGAATGGACAGGGGAAAATACTGTGTGATTTAGGGGTGTGATTTCATAGCCCAAATAGTAAATAACGAATAGGGAAAACTCAACATGGCAGCTGCAGTGAACATTAGAGAAACCTCTAGGCTGAAATATGTTTACATACATCATCCATGGAATAATTCTAAGTACTGAGGACATTCAATAGGGGATAATTTGTAAACAGAAAAAGGTCCAAATTCCTCCAAAAAGGGGCCAAATTCCCTGTTGGTATAAATTGGTACAACTCTCGACTTCTGGTCAAGCAGCCTATTTCTACCCATCAAGAATTTGGCCCCAATTGTTTGCCCAGTTCTAGTCAACATTGACCTTGCTTAGATTCAAACTAGTGACCCATTAGCCTACATGTAAAATGGTTTGTACACTTTTAAGAGATCCCTTAGCCATCTTTCTCATCAATAACAGAAGTGAAAGGTTTCAAACTTCCTCTAAAAAGCCATTTTCAGCTGCGTATGTTCCCTTGTCCTGCCTATTCTCCATTTCTCTCTGCCTAAGCAGTTTTAGATGTTATTTAAATGTTGCATTTCCAAGTGTTCATGATTCTGTGCAAAGCTCATCACACATCACTCATGCCTCATTTCACGGGTTGAGCTAGTAATTAGCATATTTCACAATTAGCGAGTGTATTTGCTCTGCTAATTTCATTCTACGATGAAGGTGCTAACTTGGCGTGAAGCTGTAATGTACCCGTTGATTTATTAAGCCTCCTCTGATGGATGAAAATCACATGCTGTGCCTTTACTGTCGGGGAATGTTAACAACATCCATTTGTAAGAGATGGTATTTGAAAAGTGATGTTGGTGTGATTGAATGTGTAATGAAGCCAGCTCAGATAGCAACTTCCCAATGAAATTGTATTAAAGTTCCACTGAAGTTTCTGCTTGCAGCTGGGCTCTGACTTTATAATGCATAACTATGGGGCAAGGCCACTAACATGCTACCTTCTTAATGAAGCAACATATAAGATTTATAGTAAGAGTCATCTTTCTCTTTTTAAACTGTGTCCTCTCGGGGCCAGTAGACATTTTGCTTTGTCCTTCAGATCACAGCTCTGCAAGCAACCCACCTTATGGACTAGAACTCCCTAGCTCATGATCTTTTGACTGCCAATCCGAAACAAGGTGGATGAGGTAGTATCTTTTATTGAACTAACTTCTGTTCGTGAGAGAGAAAATCTGCCACTAGGGACAACTGTTGCACTGCAGTCTGTCACAGGATGGGGCTTGAGGAGATCCCCACTTAGGAAAATGTGCTTAAAGGTAAGCATGTATTTAAGGACTGTCCTCAATAGGAATGTTTTCTTGAATAAAGACCTATAGTAATAGGGATCAAACTCTCAAACATAAAGAAGGCTCCCTGGTACTGAGAGTGAAAGACTGGAGGTTGTCAAAGAGGAAACTGAACAAGTACCTTGAGAAAAGGGAGAGTCGCAGAACAAGGTCTCTATATATGCTGAAGAGGTAATTGGAGAGGAGACAATCTGTAGGATAGTTTCCCATTTAAAATGCTCACTTGTTGCATCTTGTCTTGAATTATAAGTCAAGGTCTTTGGAACAAAGACTCTGCTTTCTTATGTGATTGTGCTGGGTGGCTTTCAATGGGGCCAGAGGGATGTCTTCTGACGTTACTATAATGCAAATAATAAATATTAACAATTTTAATGTGATGGTCCCAAAGAACTTTGGCATCATTAATTAACCCTAATAATATCCAGCCTGTGAAGCAGATGTGGACTGTTGTTCCCAGTTTCACTTATGGTGGAAATCCAGGCATAGAGATTGTGACTTACGAGAGTTCACACTGAAAACCAGTGATGGAACTGTGAGAAGAACTCAGGATTCCTGGTACTGAGTTCCCTACTGCTGTAACCACAGTATCATCTGCCTATAAAATCATTTCTAAAATGAGTATTGTAAAATGAGTAATAAAATGATGGCAGGAAGGCAAGTATAGATATCAGAGATGCATCAACCATCCTCCTATATCATCTGGCTAGTGACATTACATGAGATCTTGATTACCTCACTGTGTACAGTACAGTACGACACGTACAAAACATCTTTTAATTATTTGTAAATAAGGGCTTTGAGGATGAATCCTTTGTCAAAGGAACCAGTTCTTTCTTCCAGCCCACCAAACCATTCTCCCCAAATGGGCTTTGTCAAGTTTAGGATTTAATGTTATGTTTTATCATGTATCTTGCTCAGCCAAACACTTAACAATAACTTATGAACAATTTATCTGGAGATGGGGTGGATTTGCCTCCACTTGACATCTTTAAATAGAGACTGAATGTCTTTCTAAGAGATGTGCTATCACTCAAACAAAAGTCGTGGGCTTGATGCAGAAATAGCTTGGTAAGGTAATTTGACCTGTGTTATGCAGGTTGCCAAACTAAAAGATCATAATGCTACCTTCTGGCCTTAGACTCTAGGAACATCTAAAACTCAAGTCAAGGCAGGGCAAATTGTACTTTAGTACATGCTACGCTGGTTGAGTTAAAGCAGCGGTTCTCAACCTGTGGGTCGCGACCCCGGCGGGGGTCGAACAACCAAAACACAGGGGTCGCCTAAAGCCATCGGAAAATACATATTTCCGATGGCTTTAGCCGCTGAGAAGTCGCGCTACCATCTGTAGCAGCGCTATTCAGCTGGAACGCACACCGTTATGGATGCGCGTTCCAAACTGAATGCCTGCGCGCATGCACAGACGTGATTGCATCATCCGTCCGGGGCCTAAGGGGCGGGAGAAGCGGGGGGAACGCTCCACAGTCCATAGCAGCGCATTACGTGTGTCCGGCGCTTGCTGACGTCATCAGTTTTGAAGTAGCCACCAAAATTATTTTTTGGTTTGGGGTCACCGCAATATGAGGAACTGTATTGCAGGGTCACGGCATTAGAAAGGTTGAGAACCACTGAGTTAAAGGTTAGGTCCCCTATAGCTTCAATTCAACCAGCTTAGCATATGCTAAAGTCAAACTTTCCTCATATTGACTAGAGTTTGAGGATTGTAGATCAAGCTAGACAACATAAATCCAAGTATAAACAAAGCCTAAATGGAGGTGGTGTGTAGGAATATAAGCCTAAATTGTGCCTGTGTGAATTGTGGTTTTAAATTGAGTTTTGATGCTAGCATGAGTGATAGATCCAAAGCATGTGACCAAAAAAAGGTAATGAGAAAGAAGAGTTGTTTGTATTACACTAAAAGACCAGAATAATTTGAGGTTTGGGTGAGATAATAGAAATAAAGACAACAGGGTTAGTTGGGCACCATGTTCAGTAAATAATTGGTTATAAATACTTTGTTTACAAAGAAATGCCTATTCCAGTAGTTAAGAAGTAATATGGCAAAGAGAGGTAAGAAGAAAACCTTGAAGTGAGCAGGATTCAGCCCTGAACTGCTTCATCTGGCTTTAACTAAGGTACAGTAACGAGCAATGCCATAACTTGTATGTTATAGAGTAAAAACAAGATATTTTGGGGTTTCTTTGTCAGGGCTCTTCCTTACCTTTTCATCAAGACATGACTCCAAAGAGGTATCTTCCAGGTCTGATTCTGCTGTAAGTATTTTGGGCAATGCTTATAGCTGTTGTGTTGCTATGATGTATATACTCATATTGGTATTTTAGATGTAACTAGTACCAAGTATTAGTACTTTGGACTAATGAAGAAATGCTTGTGTGGAAACTGGGTCATGACAAATTTAATAATTTCCCTCCAAGTTTATTTATAATATGGTGCGTGTAGTAGGAGCAGAATGGAAACACTTCCTCCAGGGCAGGACAAGTGCAACAATATTGAGTGTTTTCAGTCCAGGAGGTGGAAAAAGGTATATATTTTTTTAATATCAAGATAACTATCCAGATGTAAAATCCTACTGGAAGCAAGGCAAAGGTTATTTAAAACTCTGTGTAGCTAATTGAGTTCAAACTTATATTCCCCACCTCTGGTCTACTTTTTCTAGCTACATTGAGGTAAAAACTGCAGTGCCTTACGTCCACTAGGATTTTGCCTTGCGTTAGCTGTCTCGATGTACCTCTTTTTTTTTACAGGGGCAACAGCCTAAGTGACCGAGAGTAGCAGAGGATTTGGGGCTAAAATTTTTCATAGAACACCCCCCTGTAGCTCTACCCTTGAGAAACAGATGCTGGGTAGTTGTTTGTTTAACCTCACCTGTCAAACTGCATGAAGTGCTTTTGTAATTATGAGAGAGTGTCATAGAAAAAGGGTGTTTTCATTTTAAAAATGTCTTGAGCTCTGGAGAAAGTCTTGATATCTACTTTGTACCTGGCAGGCAAAGAGGACCTCTTCTCCCTGTGTTTCATATGCAAAATTTGAACTGATTATGTCATTAACATTTTTGAGTTACAGTACCTCCGTTAATAATTTCAAATATCATCGGTACCAAGGCGCTGGTCTAAGGCTGATGCACCCCACAGGCAAGAATCAAAGTTCAAGAGAAAATCAGACCTAAGGCAGTGTCACAAGCTTCTCCATTTGCCTGCAGTCTTGAAGCTGGTTGAAGAGCTCAGAGCACAAGCCCATCATAGATTCTAGAAGCAACAGTCGCTTGAGGTTCGGGGGACCAGCATGTTCTGGGAGGCCTTTGTCAGCAGCACACTGAGGAAGTCAAGCCCATAGCATGGAAAGGATGCTAATCCCAAACTGCTCTGGCTTATGTGTTCAGGTGGGAAGGAACCTGGAGCCCAGTGTGACAGATATGACTATATCCTGGACAAAGCTTAATGAATGAAGTTTAAGTATTTTAGGAGTTAACAATATTAAAATGCAACTGTTTATGTATTATTGAGGGATTGTATGGCCTTCTATGCAGGAGAGAGACCACAGCCTCCAAGAACTAAGAGCAGTGGGGGGTGGTTAGACAAATTCATTGAGATATAACCTCTCAAGAAAGCTACCACAACCTAGGCAGAGGCTCACATATATTGGTTCAGACTACATTCTCTAGGGACCAGTAGACAAAGAAAAGACTTTCTGTTAAATATACTGAATTTAAACTGACTCAGGGCCTTCTTCCAGATCCAGAAAATGGGCAGGACCTCTGGTCCATGAAGGACCTTGATCCTTAGGGAAGGACTTGAAAGGAATTGGTCTACTGAGGCCCTGTAAGATTGTGTGCTTGTTCTGAGCAAAGGGTGTTATGAACTTAAAACAAGAAAATCCGTGTGTGGGGTTTGAGGGTCTGCTAACCTGTCACAGTCCATGTTGAATTTGGGGTGATTGCTGGTAAGTTTATTAGAACACATGTAGGGTCTTTTATTGTCTTTCGACTGTTTTCTCTGTAATTATTTCACCTTAAGAATAAAATGTGCTTGCTTAGAAACAGCTGTGTGGTAACTTAACAGTGATAAATACACTATTCACCATCTCCAAAAAGAAGGTAGATCAAGCCTGCTTAAGCAGTCTGGCTTTTACTGGGGATATCGCAATGTAGGCCAGGAGCCATGTAGCCTAGAAATACCCCAGTTAGAAGGCAGAGAAACATGAAAGGCAGTGCTGGGGAGCCAGAGGTCTAGAGTGGGTTCCCTTGGTAGACCATAGAGAGGGAAGACAAGTGCAGTTACCCTGAATTGTGACACCCACGACTGGAACCTGAGAGAGCAAAACAAAATCAGAATCATCCTGCAAAAGGCATCACTGGCCGTATATGCAAATAAGCCAAACTACCACTCTTGACCTGTGTTCTATAGATCAAGACAAAGAGACAGAGATGGGGAACCACCATGGGAGAGAATGCCTGTTTGGTGGCTCTGCCACCACTTTGTATACAGAGTACCATCATGGCCCGAGGGGAAAAAGGAGGTGGTGGTGGGTTTGACAAATATAGCTCTTTATTAAATGCATTTCAGTAGGCAACCATCCCACTGGGAACTCAGCAAGAACTCACTTAAATTAGGTTCCACATAACAAAACATAAAAAGATAACTCCAAATAGTGACTCAATGCAGAACTCAAAGCAACCAGTAGATAAACACCTGTGATGGGATGTGTACCCCACGCTGGTATTGAAACAAGTAACTGGAGCCAGAGAACAGTTAGTGCACCTGGTTGCACCTGAAGGGTGGGCAAGGCCCAGTCTAGTCTTAAGCCCAGCTGGGGAGGAGTTGGGTGGTTGATAAAGAAAGGACTTCAGAGCACAGGATGATAGGTAGGAGGCCCAGGGGAGAGTAGGCCTCGGCAACCTCTCCTGAGAAGGGAGCTCTGGCAGAGATCCGGTAGAGATGGACAAACATAGACCCTGGGAAGGGGCAGATAAAGAGTTGGATCTTCTGAGAGCCATTGTTCCATACAAGAGCCAGAAAGAAGTCAGAGGGCTTGGGATAAGAACCTATATATGCACAGGCCAAGGGAGAAAGCATGGAGTCTGAGGAAGCAGACCTTAACAGCTTGCTACAAGGTCCCTTGTTGGGAATTTGGGTGTGTGTGTGTGTGAGGAGGTGAGGGGAAGTCTGTGTTCCCCACCCGCCACTGAGGAAGGTGGTGTGAAAGCCCTGTGATATGAGGGGTGTAAGGACTATTGAGCCCAGTGTCAGCCCTGGTGTGAGGGCGTTGGGTTAGTGTTTGGTGGAAGTCTGTGATAGCTGGGCCTGGCTTGGCTCTCAGTCACCCGGATGGCATACCAGGGCATGAAAAGAAACAGACCATTGCAGGGCTGGGCCAGGGTTGGCAAGGGGTGCCAGAGCAAGGGTGGATGGAGCCTCCTGATTCCATGAGCACACTGTATGAAATTGCTGAGGTGGCTCCAACTGCCCCCAGCAGCACTCTCCACACCGGCATCCGGATCCAAACCCCAGCCTGGCGCAGAGGGAAGTCCCCAGAGGAAGCAGGGGTGGGAAGCTCAGTGAGTGACAGTGCAACCTGGCACACAGATTTGCATGGAGATGAATGCCTGGGCTAAATGTGAGTGTTGATGCAACTTGTGTGCCAGGTCCTAATGCCTGGAGTGAGGTTCTGGCCTCAGCCCCTGAGGGGTAATATTAGGGTAGGCTTTGGCTCAATCTCCCCCCAACTCTCCTCTCCTCACTGGGCCAGGACACATGTATGTGTGCTTGCTTTTGCACCCTTGGTTTAATGGCTTCTGTGCGTTCAGTTGAACCTATGCTAAAGCTGCCACTGTGCCAGAGAAGACCCTGCTATGCTAGGCCAAGACATGAGGCAGCATGTCAGCAGTGACTCTACACAGACCCTTTACTATCTCAGGTCTCCACTTTGTGCCAGCAGAGTATAACCACGCCCAAGTGAGGGCAGGGTCCTAAAAGTCCTCAGAGTTTTTCTGCTGAAAAAGAGCTGTGGAGATAGCCATCTCCACTCTAAAAGTCACATTGAGGAGATTGAGAAGGGGCCAAAAGGCAGCTCTCCACTCTGAATCAGGCAACTGAATGCAAAGAGAGAGCAAGGGGCAGCCATTCTTTAAAGTGCAATGTCAGCTTGCCAGCAGAGAAAGTAAGCACATGGAAGGTAGAAAGGAAAATGATGGTCATGCCACCACCCTGTTTACTCAAGGACAATCCCAGCCCAAGAATGCTCCTGGGAGTGGGAGCTGGAGGTCAACTGGACAGGGCTGGCAGATTACCATATCTGAGAACCACTTCCTTCCTACTTCAGGATGGATTGATTCATGCTGTTCCAGCCCAGCCTGCCCTGTCATAGAGCTGGGATTTCAAAGAGCAGAGGGAGGAGCTCCCCAAAGGACTAATCACTCATTAGACTTGGAGTCATGAGCATGCCAGAATCAGTGGGCTCATAGGTCTTCTTCCTCCTTATCCTTCCCACTCCAAAGTGAGCATCTGTAATAGCAGCACCCGCCTGCTAGACTCACCTCCCTGTAGGCACCAACTAGCCTAGGCTAAGGAGGCCACTGCCTTTGAGAAGGCACCAGTCATGGTCAGTAGAGCCACTGGCAACCAGACACAGTGGATGGAGCAGCTGGGCAGCAAGCTATTAAGGGCAAAGAGAGCACGCACCACGATAGCAAGGGGAGGAGCATCTGCCAAAGCAGGATGAGGAAATGGGAGAGTAGGAGGCTCCTCATCCATGGAGACCTTTTCAACAGCAAGGGGCAAGACTCGCTCCTGCCACTGAAGGATGAAGAAGGCAGGAACGAGTCTTGCCCCTTGCTGTTGGAAAGGTCTCCATGGGTGAGGAGCCTTCAGCCATGGGAAGCATGGCCCACAGGCCTTTGGGTGGACATGCACCAATGTTTGTTTTTAAGGCCCCATCGGACTGGTGGGTGATGAAGAGCCAGTGAGAACATGATGAGATGAATTCAGCTGAGGGAGGCACTGAGGGTGGGGTGCCTGCCTCTGTAAGGTGGGGAATCCATGGGCAGGGGAGATACCTTCCCATCCTGTATTGGCAGGAAAGAGGTAGGAAAGGCACCCCTGACTGTAAGATACAGAAGCCACTGACTAGAAGGGGTGCCCATTATGATAGGCAGGGGAGGCTCCAGGGATGAGGAGCTATAGCCTGAGTCTGTAAGGTGGTTTGGAAACAAGCCAGTACAAATCACTCAGGCCACCAGCTTGGGAGAGGGTGCAAACCAGCCTTGGTTGGCAAGGCCAGTGAGTGATCTCTGCCATCAATGGTGCCCTTTTTTCAGTTAGACTGGATACTTTGCCTGCAGAAAATCTTATTTGACTATTTAAAAATGGCAAAGAAGCCCAAATCCCCTAATCTAAAAGAAAATATGAAAGATAAAAGTTATATGGAAGAAAGGACAGAATAGTATATTTCCCTTTGACATGAAAACCCTAGATGGCACTTGATTATAACACTATAATCCTAGATTACCCAGATGATACCTTCGCCAAAGTATCTAAGCATCTGCATGGTATCACTGACCAACAATTTTAATGCTGTAATGAATGAGGCAGCAATCGACATCCTTGGGAAACACCGTAGGAAGATAAAATCTTGGGTTACAAATGAAATACTGCAAATGTGCGACATCAGAAGAGAACTTAAGAGAGATAAGAATAACATTGAGAGAGCTGATAAATACAGAGAGATAGGTAAAAAGATCAGGAAAGGAATGATGTTGGCCAAGGAGATATGGATTGAAAAACAATGCTCTAAAATTGAAGAGTGCATCAATAATAAAAATAACAAAAGAGCCTTCCAGGTTGTAAAAGATCTGATGAAGGAAAGATGGACCAAAGGCAACTCAATTCAGGACTGTAGGAAGATGCTGTGGCCTTCCTCAGAGCCTGGGCCCAAGGAAGGGTCGTGACGCCCCTGTTGGGCAGAACAAGGCCTTACAGGCCAAACTGCGGAGCCAAGGCAGGAAAGGGAACTATAAAAGGCAGGCCTAGCAGCTCATTAAGGGGGAAGCTGCCGCCGGAGGCAGACGTGTCTTCCTAGAGGCTGCAGCCTAGGCCTCACCCAGGCCCAGAGGCTGTTTGGAGCCACTGCCCCACCGACCGGGGCTTCCAAAGCCTGCCCCGACTGCCAGGCCCTAGTGACTGGAGAGGGCTGCCGAGCCCTAGTGACTGGAGAGGGCCGCTGAACCCTAGTGACTGGAGAGGGCCCTGGACTGGGACACAGTGGAGTTGGGTGAGCCTGTGTCCTCCTCCCCCTTTCCCTAACCACCCTGGGCATGCCTGTTACCCTTTGAGCTTGGAGAAAGAGGTTACCGAGCCCTACTAGCCCTGCCTGCCTGCAAGGCTAGGGGCTCCAGACTATTTTGCCTGCCTCGTCCACTGAGGGCAATAGACTACGTGCTAGCCCCGCCTGTGGGAACGCCGGGGGTTATAGACTGCTTGCTTGCCCTGCCCTGCTTCAGGGCCAGGGGCAATAAACTACTTGCTAGACCCACTTTTGGGAAGGTCAGGGGCTGAAGACTGTTTGCTAGCCCCGCCTATGGGAAGTCCGGGGGCACCCGACCATTTGCTAGCCCGCCTGTTGGAAGGCCAGGGCTACAGACCCCATATCAGCCCTGCCCTATGGGAGGGCCAGAGGGCTACAGACTGGGAAGGAAGCCCACCTGTTGGTGGCCGGGGCTAAAGACTTGTAACTGGCACTGTTTATTCCCCTAAAGTAAGGCGCTATGGCCCTCCTCAGAGCCTGGGCCAGAGGAAGGATCGTGACACCCCAGCCAGACCATGCCACCAGCTTACAAAGACAAAAAAGGGAACAACCTTACAGAAGAAAGGGATATCCATCAATAGGTGAAAAAACTGCTGCTTTGATCTGTACAACCATCAGACAAATGGCGATCATAGTATCATAGATGGCCCAAATTCAACAGAGGAAGAGAATTTTCCAATACTGCATGAAGAAGTGGAGGTAGCTATGATATCACTTAAGAATGGAAAAGCTACAGGTATTGACAACATCCAAGCCAAGCTCATGAAATCTGGAGGAGAAAGAGTAATAGATGTACTTACCAAGATCTGCAATAAGATCTAGTAGCCCTCCACATGGACAAAGTCATTAATCATTACTCTGCCAAAGAAAGGCAACCTGCAATTGTGTTAAAAGTATCGGACTATAAGCTTAATTAGCCACCCTTAGCAAAGTGGTGCTGAAAGTTATATTGAACCGATTGAAGCCACAAGCAGAGAATATCATCGCTGAAGAGCAGGCTGGCTTTCACGCTGCAAGAAGGACCATAGAACACTCATTAACACTCATCCTCCTCACTGTGATGTAACTCAGCCATCCTTGCGTGCGTATATATACCTACCAAACTGAAGTTTCCACTTCATGCATCTGACGAAGTGGGTTTCTGCCCACAAAAGCTTATACCCAAATAAATTTGTTAGTCTTTAAGGTGCCACAGAACTGTCACTGTTTTGCTAAAAACAGACTAACACGGCTACCCCTCTAGATACCATAGAACAGATTTTCAATCTTCGTGTTCTATGTGAGAAGTACTTACAACACCAGCAGGACATCTACCACATCTTTGTTTACTTCAAGAAGGCGTTTCACAAAGTATGGCATGAAACCCTCTGGGCAACCATGAAGAAGTAAAACATTGGTCGTAAGCTTATTTTTACCATTAAACAACTATATGCCAAGGCCAACAGTGAGTTCTCATCAATGGCACAATAGGAGAGTGGTTTTACAGCACTGTTGGAGTCCAGTGAGGCTGCCTTCTTTCGCCCATACTGTTTAACATCTTCTTGGAGCACATAATGACTGATTCCCTGTAGATCATATATGCACAGTCAGTATTGGGGGTGAACAATCTCACATCTGCAATTCGCTGATGATATTGACGGCCTGGCAGGTAGCGAAGAAGAACTTGCTAACCTTGTGAAATGATGGGATGAAACTTCTCCAAAGTATGGCATGGAAATTAATGCAGAGAAAACCAAGTGGATGACAAACAAGCATTATGGTATCAACTCACATATCACTGTCAGTGGACAAGAGCTGGAGACAGTGAAACAATTCAAGTATCTGGGGGCCGTCATCACTGACGAGGGATCAAAGGCAGAAATTCTGGCAAGAACTGCACAAACAGCAGAAGAACTGGCAAAGTTAAAAGCAATCTAGAGGAACAAGAACAAATCCCTGAAGTCAAAACTGAAACTGCTGCACACACTGGTCATCTCCATTTTTTTGTATGCATGCGAGACATGGACACGTACAGCAGAACTTGAACAGAAGAGACAGGTGGTGGAGATCAGATACTTCTGTAAAATCTTGGGCATCTCCTACTCTGACCACGTCTATAATGAAGAGGTTCGTAACATCATCACCCAGTGTGCTGGGTCATATGAAGATCCCCTGAGGACCATGAAGTGGTATGGCTATCTAACAAGATCATCTGGCCTATTTAAGATCATCCTCCAAGGAACAGTACTGGGGAAGAGAAGAAGAGGTAGGCAGAAGAAGAGATGGACTGACAATGTAAGAGTGGACAAGAATGGACTTCACAAAGACTCAGGCACTTGCATAGAATCGTCAGGGGTGGAGACAATTGGTTGATGATTCATCAATGATGGTGCCCCAATGACCAATGCAGTTATGGGACAGCATAATGACAGCATAGTGTCAGCACAGACAGACTTGGCATAATAGATTATTTCTGCAGAATCGGAGTAAAATGGATGAAGTTTTCTTTTAAATAAGTGACCTATCTTGCCCTCAAATGCAGCTGAGAGGATCCATAGGATAGAAAAACCAGGATGATCAAAGGATTTGTTACAATGTAATGTACCTATTGTCCTCTGTACAGAAAGCATTTTTCAGTGAGAGATGATGCAGAGAAACACTGAGGGAAATATTTAGTCGGTGACTAAATTCCCGTTGATTTCAGCAGAGCCAGAATTTCACCTACTATATGTAAACTCAATCTGACGCCACTAGATGGTGCCAGTTCACCACTGATAAAATATCTGTTGCTCAGAATGATGTGATCCCGTCTTTTTCTCATTGTAGTTTAAATTTAGTTTCACAGGATCACTTGCAAGAACTTTAAAACAAATCCAAGAACAACTGTGGATATAGGGTCATTTGAGGAGGTTAATTATAGCACCTGGTGGTGATTCTACAGTTCTTTTCCACGTGAAAATCCCACTGCATCAAGTGGGAGTTCTGCAGTATTTATTTATGTATTTGTATTACAGTAGAGATTGGGGTTCTGTTGTGTTAGGCACTGTATATGCACATAGTGAGAGACAGTCCCTTCCCCAAAGCACTTACAATCTAAACAAAGACAGAGAAAGGGTGGAAGAAAAGTATTCCTACCCTACTTTTACGGAAAAAGAACTGATATTAAATTACTTTCCCAAAGTTATATAAGAAATCTTTAGCTGCACCAGAAAATGATTCCAGACAGGCATGTGTATAAAATTGGTGTGTACTCACATGTTGGGCACATTCTTTCAGTCCTATTTTTGCTTTTTTTTTTTTTTTGGTAGCTATTGCATTTCTGAAAGAAATAGCAAAATCAAAAACACTGGAACCCTTCCATCTTCTGGACAAGACATGGAGATTATCGTACAATAGTGTGGGAAGCTGTTGGATAGAGTTGCGGTAGGAGACCTACTAATAATCCTGTGATGGCATGATGTAAAACACAGATTAAATCTCTTTATTTTGGACACCTTCCTATAACTAAAAGGCTCTGGTTAATTCATGTCTTCTATTTCAGATAGCTCATTGTGATCACCATCTTTGTCCTCCTTTTAATATATTTCTCACTCAAATTACAAAGCAGAAATATTGTTCCTGTAGTAAAAATTACTACAGTAACTTTTAATTAATTTATAAATTAATTAATTAATAGTAACATTAGAGTAATGAACTAGGACCTACCATTGCTCCCATTGAAGTCAATAATAATTTTGTGATTGGCTTAATAGATTCATGGATTTTATTCCCAAAAAGGAACATTAAATCACCTAGTCTGGCCTCCTATATAACACAGGCCATAGAACTTCATCCAGTTACCCCTGTATTGAGACCCTGTATTGGAACCAGTGCAGTTGGCAAGGCTAGGCCCTAAAAATCTAGCTTAGGTTGTGAGCAAGACTAGGCCTGTAACTGCTTGAGCAGCCCCTGTATTAAGAAGTGAAACTAATCTTTGTTTGTTATTCCTGCATAAAATATGTTAGCTATGTGGAAATTTTCTGAGATAAGCAGTGGGCGACTGACCACAAGTCGGCAAAACATCTAACCACAGGACTAAAGTAGATAATAGCAAAGGGCAGCTTCCCTCTTTTTGTTGCCAGCCTAGCTGCCTGTAATCACTAACCAATAGACTAATGAAAAACAAGTTTAAGACCCAATCTCTAGTCGAGATTGAGAGCGACGTGTTGCGTTGCTAGGAAAAAATCTTGCTAAGGTTAAGGGAGACGGGTATAACAAGTACCCCCGGGAACCGCTCGGAGAGACTCTCCGTGGATCTGTCAAGGCCTTACCGGATGCCCCGGACAGGTCGGTTCCCTGGTTGCAGCTCACTATTACAGTGGATAACGGGTCTCCCCACCCTGTTGCTTTTGGAATGTGCCTTCTTCCTATGCTTTGGGATTGCTGCAGTGGGTGGTTGCTATTGCCACTGCTTTTGAAACCGTGACACTGTTTATTATCCTGGCTGTGTCTATAACTGTCCTTCTCATTCACCAGGTCTGTCTGCTGGTGTGGGAGGCGTTTTTAGCCCAGCTTTTACTAAGCCATCAGTATAGTAAAACACTTTATTTAAGCACTTCACTTCGTCAGTCTACCTCTTTCCACCACCGAGATAATAAATTAAGAACCCCCCGCCTCAGCGGAGTACACTTGGCGCAGCGAGCAGGGTCTCGGTGTAGTGGAGAGGTGCAGGCTTTGACAATGCCTCTTTTTGGGAAGAAAGACAAGGGAACCGACAGCCGCCGCATCCCAGGGTGGAACAATACCGGGTTGTGGTCGCCCGTGGCAGCACTAGTGGACCGGTTAGTCGCACCGGCTGCTTGGCCTGACTTGCAGGAGAAGGTCACGCCCCAAGGGTTGGTGAAGGCATGGGCCGAACTCAGGCTGGAAGATAGAGGGAAGGCGGAGCAGAAAGCTGCAGGGGAGGTGGGATGGCTCCTCCTGGCCGCGCTCCGCACCCTGGACGATGCAGGACGGACAGCCCAGGCGCGGTTGGCTAGATGTCAGCAGGAACTGACCTCAGCCAAGCAGTTGCAGGTGGTTGCCTGTGAAGTGATGGAGATGGCCGCAAAGCATGCCGCCAAATGGAAAAACAAGTGCGCGGCTCTAGCAGTTCACTTGGTTAACACCGGGAGACGTCGGAATGGTCGGAAGCCGGTAAAGTTATGTCATGTCTGGACGGTGGTGAGGGAAGGGGATTGGGATCCCCATAGTTGGAAGGGGGATATCGAGGGGGCCTCTGACAGCTCAGAGTGGGAGGTGGAGGAGGAGGTTGGGAATACCGAGATAGGGTTACCCCTGCCCCCTCTCCCCCATGAGCCAGAAATACAGGTTTCTCTTCACCCCACCCTGATTACAAAGAGAATAATGAATAATATGCCTGTACAGGGGCAGGCAGCCCCACAGGCTATTTTGGTTGAAAACCCTGAGACTACTCGATCATATAAAACTCATGAATTGCTGGATTTGATAAAGACTTATAAGCAGCAGCCTCGGGAAGGTCTGATCCCCTGGCTGGTTCACTTGTTTGACCCGGGGGGGGGGGAGGGAACTGACTTCAAACTCAGTTGCTGCCTGCGGAAGTGTTGCCGATAGTAACTATTACCCAGAATGCAGCCGTCAGGGCAACCCTAAAAGGGGTGGGGCGGTGGCTCAAGCAAGTCATCCCCTCATCAAGTGGGTGCAAGTTGCTATCCAAGATACCTATCATGATGCCTCAGCTATAAATGATACGGATACAGGTTATAGGCAGCCATGGCATACCATCCCAGAGGGAATAGAGCAATTGTGCTGCCTTGCAGCTGTAGCTGCTATCTTTACTAATCATGCTGATGCCCCAGAGGCACAGCTTTTTACTGCCATCATGCACCGAAGATTGATCCAAAACACGTCTAAGGGCTTGAAAGGAGCTTTACTTGCTGCACTGGGGGCTCAAGTGGGCCAAAATACTGGGGTAGCCGTTGAAACATTAGGCACCATGGAACAAATAGGCGAGTGAAAACAAGGCCCCCAAGGAGCCAAGCAAATAGACAAATCTCAGAAGGATATTAAAAAAGGGTCAGGTAACAAAGTTACCCATAAAACTACTCGAAAAAAGATGTTTTTGGCTCTTAGAAAAAGCGGCATCCCCTTGAAAGAAATAGACAGCATCTCAGCTGAGGCCCTACTGCAACAATATAAGGCCATGAGGAAGCGAAAGGTGCCGGCCCAGTCCAAGTCTGCACAACCATTGGCACCCCAGGGGCTGGCCCAGTGCATTATCCTGACCTGTCCCAATGAAAAACCCCAACCCCTTTGTGAAGGGGTGGAGGGTCCCCCACTGGTCCCCAGGTCTGAGCGCACACATTGGGGGACCTATGCCCATATGTGCGGTTAACTATTTTTTGGGAGGGGGGAAACATGCAACATGTCATGGCTCTAGTTGATACGGGGGGGCTGAGGTCACCATTTTACATGGTGACCCCAGCCATTTTAAAGGTCCCCGGGTGGATGTGGATGGATATGGGGGCTCTCGCGTTGCTGCCACAATGATGACAGTGCATTTGGCCATTGAGGGGGAGTGGTCACCCTTCTGTGCTACGGTTCTTGTTACTCCCATTCATGCTGTTTATCATGCATTATTGGCAACAGAGCGAATCACAGAACCCCAGCCGGTCACTGTGCACCCTCCATTGCCAATAGGGGGGTGGATCCGGGATGAAAGCCCCCACAGTAAAACAGGGATAGCGCAAGCATCCACAATAGTGAAGTGGAAATGGTATCTGCAGAAAAGAGCCAGCTTCAAAGCCATGGAGCCTGCGGCGACGGAACTTTTAGGTGCAATTTGCATTGATGACCTGCCCGATGAGCCCGCAGGGGACATGACATGCCCCCCCACCAAGTCCCATTGCTGAGGCAGAGCCCTTTGAAACCCTAAGCCTAGCGGAGCAAGGTAAGGCATGGTTTACTGACGGGTCTGCCAAGTATGTGAATGGTGGTCGACAGTGGTGGGCAGTGGCCTACCAGCCAGCAGAAGAGACGGTATTATGGAAAGAGGGCGCAGGTGGCTCTAGCCAATTGGCAGAGTTGCGCGCTGTAGCCATGGTATGTCGGAAGGACCCCGGTCCCTGGATCAACATCTATACAGATAGCTGGGTGGTCTTCAAGGGTTTGACACTGTGGAGCCCCGTGTGGCGGGCCAAGGGGTGGCAGATCCATGGCAGACCATTATGGGGTAGCGTGGAGTTATGGGAGGACGAACAAGCCCCAGGGACACCTCCTCAGGGGAGAGGGCCCTGGCGCAATATGGCAAATTGACTATATTGGCCCATTGCCTAGAGAGGGTCGCAAGCAATATGCTTTAACAGCGGTGGACACCTATTCGGGTGTCATGCAAGCGTACCCTGTAGGACGGGCCAATCAGGCGCCCACCCTTGAGGGTTTGCAACAGTTAGTGCTAGCATATGGACTGCCGGATGAAATCCAGAGCGACCAAGGTACGCACTTTATGGGGCAGACGGTGCAACAATGGGCCCAGGACACAGGTATCAAGTGGACCTCCCACATCCCGTATCACCCACAGGCAGCTGGTTTGATTGAAAGATACAACGGACTCCTGAAGGAGCAGATACGTAAACTTACCCCCCTCGGGCACCCTGAAGGGCTGGGCCAAGGTTTTGAATCAGGCTTTGTTAAGCATTAACTCTCACCCTTTGGGCGGGAGTAGCCCTTATGGGCGCATGATAAATGCCCCTGCCACAGTTGTAACAATACCTAATACACTGCAAGTGTGGAAGTTAACCCCTAAAGCCTTTTTGCCTTTTAGAGTAACCGAAGAAAGTGTGGACCTTGATCTATGGACACCGGAGCATGTGGAAATAGCACCGGGAACTCAGGCTTGCATTCCCTTAGGCCTTGGGTGGCAACTGCCCCCCGGAACATATGGTCGCATGGCAGCCCGATCCAGTATTGCTGGGAAGGGAGGACAAATTGCTGGGGTGGGGGTAATTGACCCAGGCTATCAGGGAGAAATCAAGGTATTGCTGCGTAACTTGGGACCCAGGCCACTGGTGTTTGAAGTTGAAAAGTGAGTGGCCCAGTTAATCTGTAAGCAAGCACGGTTCCCTCAGGCCACTGAAGTCACACCACCTGTGGCCACCACAACCCGGGGAACCGGCGGCTTTCGTAGCACAGGAAAGGCGGTATGGGTGCACACGCCAGGGAAGGTGCCTGAACCAGGGGAAATCCTGGCAGGGGGGCCAGGATATACTTCCTATGTGTTGCTTCAAGGAGCCAGTACAGTAAACCCTGAGTATTGTGATAAATGAAGGGCTGGGTATGTATGCCCCTTGACAGGCAAGGTAGCTCATCCCTGTCTGCCTCCAGTAGCGGGAGATTGCACTTGGCGCCGCTATCCCTTAAATGGTACTGATGTCTATCAGCTAGGGCCGACAGCCACTTGCATTGTGACTACGCACCTGGGGGCCTGGGACGATGATACTGGTTTACAAGGACCAGGAGTCAGTTATGCTAACAATATAATTATGTCACCTGTCAGCGCTATGATTTAACGTTGTTGTCTCATGCACTACAGGAGCACGTCATCTCTGCCCCTGGTCTTGACTTGTCCCCTGTCGTTACCCTACCACGAGCTACGCTGTTGGTGCATATGGGAGAAGAGGCCTACTTTATTTTCCAACAGGCTACCACCCTTGCTGCAAAAGCTACAGTACAAATGACAGCAAATGCCCAAGAAGTAATTCAAATAGCCAAAAACATAAAAGAAGTCACACACCATAGTTGGTGGGATATATTTACAGGGTGGTCACCTGGAGCCTCACATCTTTTAAATATACTTATGCATCCTATAGTTGTTTTGCTTGCAGCACTTATTGCCTTAACTATTGTGGTCATTGTTTTTTGGTGTAAAATGAAAAAGATATATCTACGGCTTATAACCCTATGGCAGATATTAAAAAAATTTGTAAAACAGGGGCATTATAAGCGTTTAGTTATGCACACTAAATTAAAAAATGATCACTATAATAATTGTGTCTAAAAAGTTTGGGGCCACACCTTGTCAAGGGGTGGAATGTAGGGCTCGGAAGAATTTGTCACGTGGAACCAGTGCAGTTGGCAAGGCTAGGCTCTAAAAATCTAGATTAGGCTGTGAGCAAGACTAGGCCTGTAACTGCTTGGGCAGCTCCTGCATTAAGAAGTGAAACTAACCTTTGTCTGTTATTCCTGCATAAAATATGTTAGCTATGTGGAAATTTTCTGAGATAAGCAGTGGGCGACTGACCACAAGTCGGCAAAACATCTAACCACAGGTCTAAAGTAGATAATAGCAAAGGGCAGCTTCCCTCTTTTTGTTGCCAGCCTAGCTGCCTGTAATCACTAATCAATAGGCTAATGAAAAACAAGTTTAAGATCCAATCTCTAGTCGAGATTGAGAGTGACATATTGTGTTGCTAGGAAAAAATTTTGCTAAGGTTAAGGGAGACAGGGGTATAACAAGTACCGCCGGGAACCGCTCGGAGATACTCTCCGTGGATCCGTCAAGGCCTTACCGGATGCCCTGGACAGGACGTTTCCCTGGTTGCGGCTCACTATTAGAGTGGATAATGGGTCTCCCCACTCTGTTGCTTTTGGTATGTGCTTTCTTCCTATGCTTTGGGATTGCTGCAGTGGGTGGTTGCTATTGCTACTGCTTTTGAAACCATGACATTGTTTATTATCCTGGCTGTGTCTATAACTGTCCTTCTCATTCACCAGGTCTGTCTGCTGGTGTGGGAGGTGTTTTTAGCCCAGTTTTTACTAAGCCATCAGTATAGTAAAACACTTTATTTAAGCACTTCACTTCGTCAGTCTACCTCTTTCCACCACCGAGATAATAAATTAAGAACCTCCGCCTCAGCGGAGTACAAGCATGTTTTGAGAAAGACATCCAGCCTTGATCTGAAGACATCAAGAGATGGAGAACTCACCACCTATAGAATCATAGGGTTAGAAAGGACCACAGGGGTCATCTAGTCCACTGGCTCTAAACCTTTCCAGACTACTGTACCCTTTTCACGAGTCTGATTTGTCTTGTGTACCCCCAAGTTTTGCGTCACTTAAAAACTACTTGCTTACAAAATCAGACATAAAAATACAAAAGCGTCATAGCACGCTATTACTTAAAAATATCTTACTTTCTCATTTTTATCATATAATTATAAAATAAATCAATTGGAATATAAATATTGCTACTTACATTTCAGTGTATAGTACGTAGAGCAGTATAAACAAGTCATTGTCTGCAAGACATTTAAGTTTGTACTCACTTTGCTAGTGTTTTTTATGTAGCCTGTTGTAAAAATAGGCAAATATCTAGATGAGTTGATGTACTCCCGGAAGAAATCTGTGTACCCCCAGGAGTACATGTATCATTGGTTGAGAACCACTGATAGTGTATCCCTCTGCCAAGATGCAGGATTTGTTGTATCTAAACCATCAAAGACAGATGGATATCCAGCCTCCTTTTGAAAACCTTCAGTGAAGGAACTCCCACAACCTTCCTAGGAAGTCTGTTTCATTGTCCTAAGGTTCTTACAGTGAGGAAGTTTTTTCTGATATTTAATCTAAATCTGCTATGCTGTAGTTCTAATCCATTATCTCTTCTCCTGTCCTCTGTGGGTGGCATGCATCTTTTCCCATCTTTTTTTATGGCAGCCTTTCAAGTATTTGAGGACCATTATCATACCCCCCCTTAATCGCCTCTTTACCAAACTAAACAGCCTTTTCTCATATGGCTTGCATTCCTTCCCTTCCATCATTTTTGTGACTCGCCTCCGGATCCTTTCCAGTTTCTCTACATCCTTTCTATACACTGGTGGCCAAAACTGGATGGCCTAACCAGCTCTGAGTAGGATGGTACTTGTTACCCGTCCATGCCCAAGGTAGCCAACTGATAATGCCAGGGTCAGGACAAGCTGTAAAAGGAGAGCAGATTCTCCCAGCACTGGTGGGTGACACTGAAGTCAGACTTCCCAACTAGCCACAAACAGTGCTTCTGTTTCCCTCACACTGGTTATCAAGAAGCCACTAGACAAATACACACAGCCCCCTTTACTGCATTTCAGTCTCTGGTTCCCAAACTGCCACTAGGTCTGGTAAAGAGACCAGTTATTTAAACTCTGTGCTCTTTACTAAAAAGGTTTTCTCTGATCCCAGAGGATCAGCCACAGTACCAGATCACTATAACTTTGGATCTTACCCAAAATACCATGCTGCCAGCCAATCCTTTAGTAACTAAAACTAAAGGTTTATTATTATAAAAAGAAAAACAAACAATAAGAGAAGTGTTAAAGGATTAAAGCAATCAGATACATACAAATGATTTGAAAGTCCATATACATTAGGTTTCTAGAAGAATTGTGGAGTTGCAGGCTTGTATAGTCCCTCTGGTATACATCCAGTACCTGGATGAGTTTAAGTCCTTCGGTTCAGTTGAAAAATGAATTGATCCAGAGGTGGGTAGGTGTTTGTCTGCAGCTGGACAGGAACAAAACCAAAACTGGGTTCTGTGGCTTGATCTTATATACCTTCTGTCTCTGGCCATGTGGCCTGTAGGCCCTTACAAGAACTAAAATGGAGTCCTGAGTCACATGGGCCAATCCTGGTAACTCTTCAGGTATGCCTTTAGTTCCTTTCTGGGCCTTTTGCTTCTGTAAAGGGCTTGATGGGCCATTAAGCAGGCTATCATCCTGCCGCTTCTCTGTCTGGGGTGTGTCTTATACAGCAGAATTTGAAATACAGGTATATCAAAGATATCCATAACTTCCATTACAGATATAACACATGAACAAAAACATTATCATTTTACTCAGCACATTAAACCCTTTCTAACAGTACTGGACATGGCATGTTTCACATGAATTACTATGATTTTGACATACTGATGTCAAACAATACAAGGAATGCCCCGCACCACCAAACCAGCCAGTGTGACACCCCCAGCATGAGACTGGTGTAGAAGGAAGTAATTGGAGCTCCTGAATACACTTCAAGGGACCCCTTAATGCAGTCAGCATGACAGTACTTTCACCTTCCGTGACTTGCATGCTATGCTTCTTTTAATGCAACCTAAAATGCGTTTGCTTTTTTTTTTACAACAGCATTGAATTGCTGACTTATGTTCAGGATGTGATCCATCACAACTCCCAGATCTTGCTCAGTTGTGCTGTTGCCAAACCAATTATCCCCCATTCTATATTTGACCATTTGTTTTTTTTCCTTAGGTGTAGCAGCTTACATTTGTCTTTGTTGAATTTCGTATTGTTGTCTATAGACCAGTTCTCCAGTTTAACAAGATCCACTGGAATTTTAGCTCTATCCTTCAAAGAGTCGGCAACCCCCCCAGCTTTGTGTCATTTGCAAATTTGACAACTATGCTCTCTAGTCCTACATCCAGGTCATTAATAAAGATGTTAAACAACACCATACCTAGGCAGATCCCTGTAGAATCCTACTTTAGATCTCCTTCCAATCTGACATTATCCCATTAATACTTAATGTTTGTCATGCCAAGCCCATATTTCTCCAGCTTATTTAAAAGAATATCATATGGGACTGTGTCAAAAGCCTTGCTGAAGTCCAGGTATATTATGTCTACCACATTCTCCTTATCCACCAAGCCAATTATCCTGTCAAAGAAGGAAATCAAGCTGGTTTGGCATGATTTGTTCTTAGTAAATCCATGCTGGCTGCTAGTGATCATGTCTTCATCCTTCTGGTATTCCCAAATTCAATGTGTTCTACATTTCTTTAGTACCTTCCTAGGTATGAAAGTCAGGCTGAGTGGTCTATAATTCCCCAGTTTCTCCTTTTTACCCCTTTAAAAGATGGGCACTATGTTAGCCCTTCGCCAGTCTTCCAGGACCTCTCCTGTCATCCATGAGTTTGCAAATATTATTGCCAGTGGCTCTGAAATTTTTTCAGCTAATTCCTTCAATACCTAGGATGAATAGCATCAGGCCCCACTGATCTGAATTCATTCAAACTGATCAGAAGATCTCTGACATGTCTTTACTTATCCTGATCTGCATTCCTTCCCCCATTACTGTCCATGGTAACTTTGCTAGTAGTCTGGTCACATATAATTTTTTGTGAGAAGTCTGAAGCAAAGTAGGCATTGAGGATCTCCACCATCCTATCACCTTCAGTTGCCAGATCACCTTCTCCACTAAGCAGCGGATCCACACCATCCCTGATCTTTCTTTGTTGTTTGATATTTTTGAAGAACCCTTTCTTGCTGTCTCTAACATTCCTTGACAGCTGTAACTCATTCTATGCCTTGGTTTTCCTGAATTTTTGTCCCTAAATGCTCCTGATAATCTCATGTATCGTTCCTTGGTGACATGCTCCTCCTTCCCTTTATGTTTGTATCTATCCCTTTTTGATTTTAAATAATTGATTTTTATGGTTCTATGATTCTTAGAAGATTAGGATCGGAAAGGGCCTCAGGAGGTCATCTAGTCCAACCCCCTACTCAAAAATTGCTAAAAAGCTCCTTCCCTTAGTTGTTTGTTCCAGTGCTTCACCTGAGCTGTTAAAGAATGTTCATCTTGTTTCTAATTTGAATTTGTCTGGTTTTAGATTCCAGCCTTTGGTGCTTGTTATGCCTTTCTCTGTTAAATTAAAGAGCCCTTTAGTATCTGCTGTTTTCTCCATGTGTAAGTACTGCGGTAAAGTCAGGCCAGATGGCTACAGAAGGGTACTCCAGGGCCGATATGTGAGCCCTAGGATGCTCAAAGCCCTTTCCCCTGCAGTCAGGAGACAGGTTATGGCAGGGCAATCAGGGGCACCTGGAACCAACTGAGAGCCTACCCAGGTGTACTTAAACCCTGCCTGCCCTAAAGATTGGGGGAGGGGGGGATGGACGACATTGGAGGAGGAGGGGTAGGAGCTGCTAGATCCCTCTGGATTGGAAATAGTGTTTTCTACAGTTGGAGAAGCAGAGCAGGAGAGACCCTGATCCTGGCCCCAGCCTGCAGGAAGAACTGGTGATCCTTGGATGCCCCAGGCTTCTCCACCACCCCTGAGACCCCGCGGAAGGATCCCTAACCAGGTACCTCCCCGGGCCACAGGCACAAACAGAGACTAGCTGCCCTCCCCTGTGGGGTTGGGGGACAGCCCCCCAGGCCTGCAGTAAGGCCTGTACCTGGTCGCCCTGTGGGAGAGGCACTGAAGAGAGGGGAAAACCCAGAGACTTGTCCAGCTCGGGGTGGGATTACCTGAGGTCCCACTGCCAGCAGAGACTGTTGCCAGCAGGCGAGCCCCAGCAGGGGGGCTGGCATACCACAGTACTTAAACACCATCATCAAGTTACCTCGCACTATAATAAGGTCACCTTTTCCAGGAAAGCAAGACTGAGCTCTTTAGTGTGATGTTTCTATTGTCACGTGTGACTTCCAAAACCCATGCTAAGGTGAAATAAGGGCACGACTGTTGCACTTTCCAAATTTCAGCTGCAACTATAACATTTCCTGGCTCCAATTGTGAACCAGAAACAGATGTTTCCAGATGGCTGCAATAACTTGGCAACTGAAAGCATAGGTTTGGTTTTGTTACAACTCTTCATACCAACAAGTACCCTTAAGGCATATTAGGGAGGTCTGACTACATTCTAGCAGTGCCAAGCGTAATCAGGCCTAGTTATTGGATTGCCAACACAAAAGGAATATAATCTGCATTAGCTGATGATGAACACAGAACAAATCCTGGCAAAACAAGCCATTGTCATTCAGTTGGCAAGTTTGCTTTTGTCTAACGAGTGTTATGTAATGCCAATTTATTTTCCTCAGAAGATTACAGAACCTAGAGCTAAGTGTGTTGGTGCAGCTAAGGTATTCCATTGTCTGTTCAGTAATCTCTAGTCCAATACTGGATAAAAAATTATCTTGTTCCCTTGCCTTTTCATACACTATGCGTGCTAGTCCTAAAACTGAGAATCTATTGAGACACTTAAGATATGAAGCTTCATATAAATGTGCTGTTCATTATACAGGGCATGCATATGGTAAGGGAGTGTGTTTTCTGTGCAAGGATAGATATGAATTATTGTGTAGCCATGGGGCCTGGGAGCCTTACTCATGGACTAAGGCCCCATTGTGCTAGATGCTGTAGAAATACAGCAAAAAAATACAGCCTCCTACCCCAAAGAGCTTGCAATCTAAGTAAAGACAACCGATGGATAGATGGACACAGACAGACAGGAGTGTAAGGACACAATGAGGGACAGTACTAGGACACATGATAAGCAGTGGTCTCAGCAGACAAACACCCTAATCGTTGTCAAGTTGTTGGGATTTTGGGGGGTTTTTTTGGTAGAATTTGCATCAAGGTCCCTGGATTTTGCAGGGCTTTGCTGCAAGAGATTGGAAATTCTGTGGCAACAGCATTATAATAAAAAGTGAAGATCTTTAATAAATTAAATATGGAAATGAATGTTACAATTGGAACAGGATCTCCTGCGTTGGTTTGATGCTAAAGTCAGGTTGTTTGACTCATCCCCGCCTCTTCAGTTTTCAACATGCCACAGACTTTTTTGTACTGCTCATGCAGAGCTGTGCCATAGAAGCTGTTGGGGGGAGGCTAGAGTTTTTGTCAGCTGCACAGAGGATAGTTAGGGATTTGGCCCCTGGGGAGGTGCAGCACAGAGTTTGAGAGGAACACATTAACTGCATACATGATTTAAAATGTTCAGCAGTGAAATAGTTAACGATATTGATATTTTCTGTTGTCAGATGTAGGTTTTAGAGTTGACACACTACTGAGGTGAATCGCCCATCTCAGAGGAATTGTGTTCAGAAAGCCCAACACTTGGGAAGATCTCACTGCACCGGTTTATACTCTGGTTCCATTTTTGACACATAAGGACTAAGCACATTTAGCTTCAAATGTGGACCTTCAAATGTGGAACACGGTTCTGTAGAAAGGGTGGACCAGGCATGTATCCTTCCTGTATGTAACTTTGCAATCCTGAGAGTCTTAGTTCCTACACCAGTGTTACAAACAGTGCGGTGTATGCTTCCTCAGCCCATGGCCAGATGCAGTCAATGTTCTCCATCCAAGACAGCTGTGCTGCCTAATGCATAGGAGATGGAGCCATGGCTCCACCTACTTCCTATCCTTCCTCATTCCAGCCTTAGCCCACTCACAGGGCCTGTTCTTCCCCCATTGCCCAGAATCCCAATGTAGGCAAGATATATATTGCCATATACGTAGGCATGGTAGAACTTGATCTTTATTTATAATTTGTTGGCTAATATTGATGCTTATTTTTAAGAGGGTTTTTTTATGAGTTTAAATCCTCACAACTGCAGTAGATTATGGAGGCCTCAGCTCTGGTGGGGTAGTCGGACAATTACTGAATGACAGTAGATACTGAGATTCATAATGTTAAAGTTTTATAACCATTGAAACACAGTCATCATACCATATTGAAATATACAAAGTGACTATCCTTAAATGAAACACTGAGTTCCCAAGTAACTTTTTTTTTTTTTACTTTGCCTATCTGTAAATGTTCATCAATGGAAATATGTTTTTTCATCTGTACTGTATACTGAAACATTTACTAGTAAAAATCTAATCCTTCCAAGCCTACATGTAGGTGGGTGTTGGGTTAACCTTGTACATCTGCATGGCCAGCTATGGCTGTGCCACATAGGAGCTAGTGAATGTTTCATTAGATATTAAAAGTAGGAGAGCTTCAACAGGGAGTGGTGCACAATGACACACCCTAGAATAGCCAATAGCGTAGTGATTATGGCTCTCCCTTGGCATGAAGGGAACCAAGATCTAAGTCAGACAGAGTAGGGTCTTGAACCTAGGTCTCTTACATCCCACGTGAGGGTCCAAAGACCTAACTAACTGGTTAATGTGGGGAGATAGAAAGACATGTCTCTCTTTCTTACTAGAAATTCCATCCAGGGACAGAGAAGGCTCCCTAATGGAAGTTGAATCAAAACTGGTATGTTGCAGCATAAAGTTTTGGTTTCAGTGAACATCTGATGAAAAATCATTTTGTCAAAAAATCCTGACCAGATTTTTTTTGCTACTTCAAGGTAGTATTTTTCTCTCATTTGCTGTAATGTTGGTTTTTTAAGTCTTCAACAGGCAATCATTGACCAGACATTAGTTTATTTTAAATCAGAGATCGTATCTGGTAATTCCACTAGGGGGTACCTAAACATGTTAGTGTTAGCTACAAAAGAACTTAGTAATACACCGATTTACTTTCATCCTTTAGGCCTTGACTCCCTCGTAAGAGGAATGCTCAGTAGTCTGTGATGTAAGGCAACACGAACTCTTTAAACAAATCCATTTTTTTCATTTCCCCTTCATGAGTTTAAATAGATATAAAAAACATATAGAAATGCATCCACACCCTGCCCTCTGTTTGTTCTGGTGTATCCTCATTTTGTAGTGGAGCCACTCATGTCTTTTAGGGCCAGCTTTTGAAAACACTGCCTCCTCCTTTGTGTTCTTGGACAGCTGATGTCACTTGGACACATACATACATCCAATTTACAGATCCAGCCAGGTACATTGCTGTCCGAAGGACATCAATTAGTGCATTATACAATAGGTATGGCATTATACAACGGCTAGATGTTTCAAACAAATAAGAATTCCTGGTTTTGAACTGGGCATTATCCTGGCTTTCCTCTTTTGCTCTCACGATTTGCAGATGCAAAATTGTGGGCGCAAAATGAAAGTCAGTATAATGTCTCTTTCAAAAATCAGGCCTTTAGTCTGTAAGCTCATTGGGACGGTGTTACGTGTACCCAGTGTACAATGCCACCTATTTTTGCAGCACTGCCTTATATAATTTACTGCTAGTAGTAATAATCATCATTTGCCTTTGTTCAAATGGCTTCAGTGAAACCGTCAGGTTAGCATTATCTGAGCTATTTTTAAGGTACTTTCAACTCGACACCTGTTATCTAGCCTTTCTAAATTGACTTTTCAGTACACTGGATATTTGATTGCTTGCCATGGATCTAGCTAATAATAGTCTACTTTGTTTTGGTTTATTATAATTGTTCCAGACTCTAGAGCTGGATGTTTATCTTGCTTAATGGGGCAATATGGCAACCCTTCAGGTACACTGCCAGGCTTACTTACTGGGCTTTCTTTACTGAATTTGTTTACAGGGAAAGAAAGAAAAATCCTTCAGGATCAAAATACACATTTAGGGGAATCACTATATTACCAGGGACTCAGGGTGAGGCAGGAGGGGAGAAGGAGGCTGGCCTTGTGATTAACGCAGTGGACAGGGATGCTGGCTCTGCTATTGACCTACTGTGAGACCTCGAGCAAGTAACTAAGGACTGAATTTTGAAAGGTTTTTAGATGCTTAGAGATGTAGATAGGCACGTAGGTGCTTAGTGTGATTTTCAAAAGCACCTATACGCACCTCTATACACACAAATACCTTTTTAAAATCATTCCTTTGTTCCTGCTTCAAATGGTAGTGCTAATATTTCCCTACCTGACAAGGATGCTGTGGGGATAAATTGAGGTGCTCAATTATGACAATGATGGACATCACAGAAGAAACTGAAATGTGGATCAATAGCTCTGAAATCTTCATTGAATTATCATGTTTGGCCCATCTTAAATGGATATCCCAGACTCTCTCTTGTGGAAGACACACCTAGCTTAAAGTTTGGGTGGAGCGCTCAGTTAAATAAAACTAAAACTCATAGGCCTGACTGAAGGGTAAGCAAATACTATTATCCCAATAAAGAGGCAGTATCCTTAGTTCAATCACTAGCAATTATATAATGAAAACTTCTGCAAAAATCCTTCTCTTCCCCAGTGTTAACATCTTTTTATGCCATGTCTTAACTTAGACTTGTAAGATCTTTGAAGCAGGACATTGTTCTCAGTTCATTATTAGTCTGCAACATAAGGTGTCTTAATACCAAATCATATTTCCTTTTTCTACACAAATAATATTGTAATGAGCCCTCTTAAAAGGAATAGTCTTTGGGTCTTCATCAAATGAAAGAGTCCTCATCATTCTCAAAGGATATGGGAAAGTACTTGAAGTGAAAGAGAGACAGCTTTAGATGGAATCATATAGTCCAGCAGCCAGTCTGATCAGCCTTCCATTAGATTCCATACAAGATTTTTTTTGGGGGGGGTTGATTATGTATCTCAAGACCATACATTTTAAGAATCTACCTGATGATACGATCCTTGAGCATTTTGAATTGTCAACATTTCATCCCACTCTTGCAACACTCATCTCCCCCGTCTCCTCACCTTCCATTATCAATAAGAGTTTGCATGATTTGGGGCATACAAAATAAAATCAAAAGAGTTCTAATACATGAAATGCATGCATTTAACCTTTGCAATATCAATCAATAACAATACTTTGTTGAATATTGGGGACATAAGAGGAGGGAGGTTGGAGGCATAGCACAGATCTCCATTTTCATTTGATACAATGACTGCACTTTTTAACATGAACAATAACAAATTATAAATACATGTCTTCAACAAACTTATAATAATATAACTTTAACAAAATACTTCATTTTGGAAGCATTATGAATGATTTCTACTATTCTTTCTCATTCAAATTGCAGTTGAGCATCCCAATATGAGTAATAAAGGTCACTTCTTGTCATTACCATTTTTATCTGCACAAGCTAAAACTGGTTTTGTCAGGTCATTGCAACACACTACATCTCTTTGGTGTGCCCAGTATATGATACATGGCAGTCTGACACATATACACATCTCCTAGATTTGCAAGGTGTGTCACCCCCACAAGAACACTTGACTAATTTCCAAATATCTGGAGGAGCAAGCAAAATATTGTCTGGTCAAGTTTTTGGAAACAGAGTTAGAACTGTCATTGTACATCCACCCATATTGCAGTGGTAGGGTGTCTGGATCCAAACCACTTTTCCACACACATCCCAAAGATGTGCTTGGTTTATATTTTCTATAAATACTTTAGTTGTGGAAGGTAAGGAGCTGAGATTTGGTGTTTATCTGGTACTTTTGAGAGTACATGGGCAGCTAACAGTCCTGCAGCAATCCTTGCAGCAATCCTTGACTTCATTTCTTCTTTGTGGATCTCTTGTATTTGTGCCTTATTTGTGCCCTCTATATGTTCAATGTCTTCTATCAGCCAACTGCGTGTGTGTAGGCAAAGACTAAATGAAGAATAAAAGGCCTACAAATTGTAACTAGGTAGCAAAAGCTACCATGGAAAATCAACAATGAGAAGCAGAAAAGAAAACAAAAGGTGAATGAAGAAAACAGCTATCATCAGTTTGCTTTATAATTTGTTAATGTCTATAACTTTCTGACTTTTGAAAATTAATTCTTCTGGGTGAATATGTAATAATTGGTTAAGTATGCATGTGCGGATAGTACAAAAGGAATATGCTTTAGTCTTGATTTGGGTGGGGGGAAAAGGGGCATACTGGCAAGGTATACAGCTAATACACACATAACATATGCACCTTCTAGCTAATTATGGTCCATAAAATAATATTAGTGTGAAGTTTTCATTTAAAAATAATTAAAATTCAATTAAAATTGTTTCACTGTGACATGACTTAAGAATCAGGAGGTGGGAAGTAATAAGTGCTCATATTTCAAGATGCTCAGCAGTGAAGAGGTGTCAAACAGTTTCTTTGATTTCAGCATCTTGAAATTCTGAATCCACACAAAAAAAAAATCAAGCCAACCAAAATACATTGTATTGACACTAATACCACGTAACTCCAAAACCTTGCATTTGGCTATCAGACTATAAATATATACTCAGCTAAAAGGAATAATAAGTGAATATTGCATGGGAAAGCATTCTTCAGATAGCTATGGGTTTAAGTTTCTCCTTTCAAGCACAGTCTGAAATTGAAATGATGGCCTCCTCAACTTTAGTAATAGTCATGCCTTGTCTAAATACACAACCCCGTTGTAACCCGTCCGTGCCCAAGGTAGCCCACTGATAATGCCAGGGTCAGGGCAGGCTGCAAAAGGAGAGCAAATTCTCCCAGCACTGGTGGGTGACACCACAGTCAGACTTCCCAACCAGCCAAAAGACAGTGCTTCTGATTCCCCCACACTGGTTATCAAGAAGCCACTGTGCAAATACACACAGCCCCCTTTACTGCATTTCAGTCTCTGGCTCCCAAACTGACACTGGGTCCAGTAAAGAGACCAGTTGCTTTAACTCTGTGCTCTTTACTAAAAGATTCTCTCTGATCCCAAAGGATCAGCCACAGTACCAGTTCACTATAAGTTTGGATCTTACCCAAAATACCACGCTGCCAGCCAATCCTTTAGTAACTAAAACTAAAGGTTTATTAGTAAAAGAAAAACAAACAATAAGAGAAGTGTTAAAGGCTTAAAGCAATCAGAGATATACAAATGATTTAAAAGTC
>ML675608.1:9015507-9114741 GCA_007922155.1 Mesoclemmys tuberculata | reverse complement strand
TAATTACACAAATGCCCCCCCCTTCTAATGCAGCCCGCGTGACACCCGTGATTTAAATAAATGTTTATAAAGGTACAATTTATTCCCTTACGGGAAAGGGAATAAGCTATGCTGGTACAGCATTTTTATGCAAGTATAAATAGTCTTTGCAGAATTCCGTATTTTTGGTATAATTTCAATCGATCTTTATTTTTAAGCATTTTTTTCCCAATTTGTATCTATTAAAATATTCACAGTTGCAGAAAATTATGGGTTGGGCAGAGTTCAGACAATAATTTAATGGCAGTAGACATTGAAATTCAAAATATTAAAGTTTTATAATCATCAAAACACAAAATGTCAGTATCACATGTCAAATTATACAATGTAAATATCTTTAAATATCTGTAAATATCTCTAACAAGTTCTCAAGCAGCATTTTTATTATTTTGCCTATCTGTAAATTTCAGTTATTATCATTGGAAATATTTTTTCATGGATTTGTTTGTGAAAGCAATGCTTACAGATAAAACCTTCCAAGCTTAGGTATAAATGTACCTATGCTAGGGGTATGCCGGGATAAATATTTTGGTAAAAAAATCACCCCCTTAACCAATAGTTATACCAGTATAAAATCTGTGTGTAGACCAGGTCTCAGAGTCCTCAACCTCTCCTCTGAGGTAGAATAATTCCCATTAAAGATTTTACAATCACCTATAGAAATAGGTATTAGCTATTAACTAGTAGTATTAACTAGATATTTTGGAATATGAGGAACACTGAATATTAGGATGTTTTCTGCTTACAAAAGAAAAATTGTAAAGTTTTTACATATAAAGTATTTGTATATTTAACTTATTACTCCTCAGTACCAGCTGTAACCCACTCAGACATAGTTTATATTCATGACCAGTGGAGCACTGTCTGTGCAGCACTGCCCAATGAGAAGCAGAACTAAACACTATTTACAAAATGTCTAGGGGCTAGCGTATGACTTGAACTGCGTGTCTGCCCTGGGGAATAAAAACTACTGTTATGCAACCTATAGGTCCTTGGATTGTAAAATGCAGCCTCTTTTATAAAAGGAGAACATTGTTAGGGGAATAAGTTAGACAATGAAATCCAGTTTAAACAGGATCTTTCCAATTCAGCCAAGTCCTTAAGCAGGGATGATTTTCCGAATTTGGGCCTGGTGCTTGTGATGACGTCTTTTTTTTTTTAAAAAAATCATTTAACTTTACATTTGCTCCTGAAAATGTTTGCATTAGGTACCCCTGTGCAATGTTGTGAATAGTATTGGATTTCTAGTCATTGGTATTTGTTGCCTTGGTATTTATAACTGGTTTTAAACTAGGAAAATTCATTCCTTATTTCTTCTAGATGCTGAATAAGAAGTACTGTGGTATCATAGCCCAGATTATCCTGGCACATCTTAGAATTGCCTTTCCCTGGACAAGTCTGTCTCTGAATAGCTATTCCAAAGGGGAGAAATAGGTCCCCCACTACAGAAAGGATGTGGACAAATTGGAAAGAGTCCAACAGAGGGCACCAAAAATTATTAAGGGCCTGAGCACATGATTTATGAGGAAAGTCTGAAGGAACTAGGCTTATTTAATCTGCAGAAGAGAAGAGCGTGGAGGGGGGAGGGGGAGGATTTGATAGCGGCCTTCAACTGCCTAATGGCGGGGGGCAGGGGGCTTTCCAGGGAGGATGGAGCTAGGCTGTTCTCAGTGGTGGCAGGTGGCAGAACAAGGAGTAATGGTCATAAACTGCAGTGGGGGAGGTCTAGGCTGGAAATTAGGAAAACCTTTTTCACTAAGAGGGTGGTGAAGCACTGGAATGGGTTACCTACGGAGGTTGTGGAATCTCCATCTCTAGGGGTTTTTAAGGCCCAGCTTGACAAAGCCCCAGTTCAAACGATTTAGTTGGGGTTGGTCCTGCTTTGAGCAGGGGCTTGGACTAGATGACCTCCTGAGGTCCCTTCCAATCCTAATATTCTATGATTCTATGAAACGTAGGTAATACTGACATTCCTCTTTCCCCCACTTTCTTACCTACAGTAAAGATATATAAAAATTGTACTGTGGAATTCTTCAGTTGGCAATAAACTATTTTAAGACCAGTCTTGTGATTTGCAAGGCCCTATGTTTCTGGTAGTGATGAGATTCCTCCCACGCCGTTCCAGAAATCACAAGGAGACCTGGTAATAATTTCCTTTTTGCCTTCTTTTTTCCATTACTGCAGAAGGAAATAGAGGCAGATCATGAGTTGTGAAGTCTCGAAAAGAGCATGACCCTGAGCAACCACTTGCTTTACTTCTGTTTAAGGCCATTCCTTTACCCCATCACCTCATTCCTTTTTAGCATGTTTGGGAGCTCCACACTTCTTGTGTAGAGTCATAGATTTTAATGCCAGAAGGGACCATTATATTAACAAGTCTGACCTTCTACATAGCACAGGTCAGAGAATGGCACCATGTAATTCCTGGATCAAGCCCATAACTTCTGGTTCAGCTACAGCCCATCCTTTACAAAGAAACACCGACTCTTACTTTAAAGACTTCAAGTGATGGCGAATCAACACATCCCTTGGTCATTAAACCACTATTAAAAATTAAATCACTGTTAAAAATTTTTCACCTTATTTCCAAGTTGAATTTGTCTAGCTTCTACTTCCAGCCATTGGACCTCATCATGTCTTTGTCTGGTAGATTAAAGAGCCCTTGGCTATCTGAATTATGCTTCCATTTTAGATTTGAGGCCTGTGCTCAAGTCATCTGCTAATCTTATCTTTAATAAAATGATCTGTAAGGCACGTTGCCCACTGCAAAGTCACTCACTCCATATGCATCCCTCTGTTTTTACCTGTGTTCCAGAGACAGAACCCCAGAAGACTGAAGGCTGGAAACTTCGTATGTATGAAATGTGACAGATAGGTGGGAGCTGGCACAGGAAGGAAGATAGAAGGCACAGAGATGCCTGTGAGAAACAGACACATGGGTCCTCAAGGCCTTTATATTATTTGCATTGCAGTTGCACCCAAAGACCTTTCAGGACTAAGGCCCAATTGGGCGAATTACTCTGCAGACACATAGGAAGGCATGAGAGCTCACAGCCTCCACTGAAAAGAATGAAATCTTTTGTCGCTCATGAACTGATGAAGCAACAGAAAATGGGAATTCCATTCCTTTCTTTCTAACCTCTCAATCATCTCATGTTTTCTAAAAAGCCTCTTGATATTGTATCTAAGCGCTGTGGGACAAATGTGCCCTAATTGACAAGTCTCTCAGCTACTTCCCACACTTACTCATTTAGGGCCTGATTATGGAAAACCTGTCCCCTGTTGAAGCAGCTGCATACAGGGTGATTCCCTTGAAGTGAGCTAGACCGGTTTTTCTCAATCTTTTTGAAATTCAGGGACTGGCTTGCTGCCTTTCTAAACTGTGTCAGGGAGATCTCAGGGACTGCTACCGGTCCATGGAGCTAGAAACACTGAGCTAGACTTCTTGCTGAGTAACACCTTGCCAGCATGAGTAAGGTATTCACACTCTGGCCCAAAATATAAGGAAGTTTTGCATTTGTAAGATAAGCAGAGTTATGATCAACCACAGGTGGTCAGAAAAGAGAAAAATATTCACAAAAATCTTTGAAAATTCATATTTCTATTTTTTTAAATCAATTTTCCATTTTCACTCAAATCAATAACAATAGTTTATTTAATCTGAGATTTTTAAAAACAAATACCCTGTTTAAAAACAATAGCAGTGGGGAAAAATGTCTATTTTATCTCCAAGTGAACACAGAGTGAGCTTCAAGTGAAAACTTCTCTTCTAGAAAAAAAGCTAATTCTCTTATGTTTGTTTATCTTCCCCCAGTAATCCTGTTACAACCAAAATGGAGAAAGCCTTTAGCACAGATCACTCTATTTGTATTTGAACAGCACTTTTCCAACTTATTTTCCAAGTAAGCACAAAGGGTTACATATAGGTTATAGATCCTTGAATTATGAAAGAAGTTGAGAGTTTGGGCCAGACTCTCTACTCCCCTGCATCTTGTCTAGACTATTTACACTTTGCTAAGTAAAAAATGGGTGCAAAAGATATCAAATCAGAGGTCTCCACTCACTGGTGCTGAGGTGGATCAGCAGACTCCTGATTTTGAGCAGCCAGATACCTGGACTATAAGAAGAGCTCAACGGGGAGCAATACAACTCAGGGAGGCTTTGCAGGACCATTTCAACAATAAGCCACTGTAATGTGTGTTGCTGTAGTATGCTATGTTGACATTGGCTTTTTTGCATCCTGGTGTGAACCTTGTAACGAGTTTTGTGTGTGTGGGGTAATAGAACATTGCAAATGCCCCTATTGCTAATGTCAGTGAATGATGTCAACTCCAGCCCACCTTATGTTGTGGCCTAGTAAAGATTAATTAAGTTTCCATAAATAGACTTTTATTCTGAACCCATGCACACATAAATACATACAAAACTGGACAAAACTTTATGCATACAGGGGAAAGTACCTTTGAAGGGGAAGACCAGCCATTTCCATTTCACAAACACGTGCACCATAGAATCATAGAAGATTAAGGTTGGGAGGGAGCTCAGGAGGTCATCTAGTCCAACCCCCTGCTCAAAGCAGGACCAACCCCAACTAAATCATCCCTGCACATACATCAGCCATGACTCTCACAGGTTGATGTATATGAGGCTAGGATTGTGTACGCTATGGTGGGGTGGAGTGATGGGGTAGTGCTGCTGTTCTGGAAAATATGTGGAATGGGGGATAGGAGTGTAGGGAGGTCCTAAAATGAGGTTCTCTATGGGCTATAGGGGGAGGTGAGCACAGATCTATTCACCTTGAAATTCAGTCAGAGACAGCAGCAGGTTCGTTTGCTCCCTGAGCAGCATTATCATCTCTGGCTGCCTATTTCTCCTGTCCTACCTATCCCTCTACATTCTGTCCTTGAGCATGACCAAGCACTGTGCTCAGAATCCAAAGTGCCAGAAACTTGCAGGGCATCCTGGAACATGTCTTCCCTTATGCTCTTCTTTCTCCTCCTAATCTGGCCAAGCCACTCCACTGGTGTGGATGGAGAGACCCTCAAGGCCACATTTGCAGCTGCTAAAAAAACCAACGTACAGAGGTACCATTGTGAGTGCATTCATTCCCCTTGATCCACACAAGTTACAAGCACAACATTCTCCCTTCTCTTTGGGATTCACAGAGCCTCCTCTGCCTAGCTGTGCAGGGGAATGATAGCAAATTGCAACGCTACTTCTATTGGCTATTTCACTAGCTCTTCTAGCCTGACTACAAAAGAGTAAATGAACAAATGTGTTCCTGCAATATTGAAGCAAACTGCATACTGACCAGAGGTTCCTTCCACTGCATCAGGCTTGCCAGTCCTGGACTGCTGGGAGTGGATCACTTGCTCAGACCACAAAGGTCCTGGATCGCCACTCTACTGGATCCCCCGGTCACGTGTCTCCCATACTCCTCTTCCTCATCCCACATCTTGTCCTCAGGGTTCACACCGGTAGCCTCTGACTTCAGCACCCCCAAAGTATTCACGGGGTCCTTGGGAGGGAAAGGGGACACCACCGAAGATGACAGGAAACTCCCTGTAGAAGCGGCATGCGTGCAACTCTGCACCAGAGCAACTGTTGGCCTCCCTTGCCTTCTGATATGCCTGCCGCAGCAACTTGATTTGCATGCGGAACTGCTCCGTATTCCTGTGGTAGCACTTCTCCCCAGGGCTGGCCGTAGACAAATGGTGCCCCAAGAGAGGAGTCTTCATAGCTCTTTGCCTCCATTTGTTAAATTTTTGAATACTTTAGTTTTTATTGCATATGTAGCCCATTTCACAACTTTGATGCACAATTTGCATGCATGATTCATCCCTGTCATATAAGATGATAAATTTTCACACTAGGATCTGTAAATCTGTATTTAACAACAAAAACAGCACCCTGATCTGAGCGCCCCGCAATCCTGGCACTCCAGGTAGTCACCTGGATTACTTGTCCCTAAATCCAGTCCTGATCCCCCCTCATGCCCTGAGCAATCGAGTTGTAGATATCAACATTTCTATGGCTGGACTGGTGTTGTGCCTGACTAGCGTCCTCTCCCCAGAGACCAATGCAATCCACCACCTCTTGTGTACTCCATGCAGGAGTGCACTTGCTTCATGGTCAGCTGGGCAGTTGATATGTGAGCTCTCTATGCTGAGCAAACAAAAAATGGAATATAAAATTTGCTTGAGTTTAAAAGGGGGGAGCATGTTTCTGTGTATGTGGCTGCCAAGCAGCAGGTTTCAAAATTGTGGCCAGCGTGGTCACAGGGGGCACTGTGGGACATTTCCTGGAAGCCATAAAGTCTATGTAAGTAACAGAGTGTGTACACTAATGCTGTGTTGACTTGACTACATCAAACTAAGCACTACACCTCTCGTGAAGATAGAAGTTATTAAGTCAGCCTAGCAGGAGAGTTACATCGGCAGGAGTTAGGATGACATCAGTTACTTTGTGTTGACCTAACTGTAGTGTAGACCAGGCGTAAGTGTACTGTGACAGACAACAGGTGGATGCAACAAACACACTACTACCTGCGTAGGCATTGTCGAGTGTCTTGTAGGTATTGCACCTAAAACTGGGCAATTACCCACTCCTCTCCCCCAGTAAATAGTAAACTTGTTGGAAAAGAAATTGTTTTCAGGGCACCAAAACTGTATTGGATTTCTGGTTTTATTCAGCAAATAGTTTCAGTCAGAAAAAAACCACTGAAAACAAATTTTGGAAATGTCTATCTTTAAATTGATATGTCATTTTAAATCAGCGTTTCATTCAATCAGAATGAATATTATATTTTGGAGGGATTTTTTTTTCAGGGGGGGGACAAAAAAAAAGTCCATTTTGGTTTGAAGTGAACAGATTTTTGTCTTTTTTTTTTTTTTGGTTTAGTCACTGAACTGAGAAATCAATTATTTACTCAGCTTTAGTCACAAGATTTTTTTTCAAAATTTTCTGTCAAAAGCAGCTGGCTTTTTGTGAGCCGCTTGAGTGATTATTTTATGCATTACTCATGGCGCAGTACTGCATACAGGTCAAGCACAATGGGGTGCTAACTTGGCTGGCTTCTAACTGCAACGGCAATAAAAATAATAATAGCGTAAGGCTTGAGGTTGTTTTCAGCCAACAAGTTGTAAGTCAAAACTCATTTAAATGGCTAACGAGCATACCTGATCCTCAAGGACAATGGCTACCATAAGCATCCAATGGCTCAGGAAGCCAAATGTCTTCTTAGTGATCCTAATTCCAATGAGAACAGCACATTTTCTTTTAGAATTTCTGTCTCATCTGCCACCTATCTGTAAGGACTCCCCCTTCTTCCTCCCCCTACCCGCCACCCCGAGTGTAACCCTAGCATTCTTGATGTAAGTAGAGTGATTAAAAGTGTCTCTGCATGTAAGCAATGACCATTATCGCTGTTGTTCTCTCCAGATGGGACAATGTCTGTATTTGTAAGTGAATACAAGTGTACTATGTAATCGATAAGAAAGTGTATATAATTGACCACTGTAACACCATGAAGTTGAAGCTGATTTATCAGACTTCCCGGTATCATGAATAAACCTCTTCAGTATTGTCTGTGCTACCTGATTCTTGGAGAAAGAATCCTTCGTGCTTTACACTAGCAATAGCCAGGTTGGGCTGCTTCGTGCTGTACAAACATACAGTAAATGATAGACCCTGTCCTGAAGCCTCTATAATCTAAAAGACAAGTATTAGCAGATGATTGTGATCTACAAGAGGGTGGGGGCAGAGAAAGGACAGAGAAACAAAAATATTGATAGTAATAATACAGTATTTTGGCAAGGCCAGAGAGAGAAATAGACTGATATACAATAATCATGGATTGCATCTTGCAGCTGGTGGCTAAACTCGAAAGAAGAATAAATAAATTAGTCTTCACCTCACAGCCAATCTCTGTGCATAGTTGTCCCATGTGCAGCAGGACAGCTAAACTTCAAACTGGAATCTTGATGGGTCATTGGCAACTCCTTTTCTAGGTAAGCCAACAGTCATCTCTTACTTAAGATCTTATCCATAGCCCTTTAAAGTCAATGGGTGTCTTTCCACTGTCTTCAAAGGGCTTTGGGTCAGACCTTTACCTAGGTGTAAATTAGGAATAACTCCACTGAAAACAAACTCCTAGCGTCAGCTCAATGAGGAGCTCCTTTGGCTCAAGTAGCAAATGCCTAGGTCCCTGAATCCCACATTACTTAGAATTTGCTAGAGTAGCAAGAAAATGACCTGGGGGAATGTTGACACATGGTGGTGAAGAGGAAGCTGGGCACTCGGGGTAGTACAAAAAGTTTCCATTTTTCTTTAACAAACAAGTATTTGAATCAGGTTGTATTCATTTTCCTGTGTTTCTGCCAATTCATCTTGGCACTGAGATTTTCTACATTAGAGCTGGAAGGTACAAATTCCAGCTTGAGGTGACATAGCCGTGTTAGTGATTGAGCTAGCACGCTACAAAATAGAAGTGTAGCTACAGTGGCATGAGCCAAGGGAGGAATTAGCTGCCCCAAATATGTACTTATGATCTCTGATGGGATTTTACTTAGGGTGGCTAGCCCCACCCACCCTGAGTCAGATCCCACCCGAGAACATAGGTACATATTTGGGGCAGCTAGTTCTTCCCAACATTCATGGTTACATTTCTTTTTTTAGTTCACTAGCTCAATCAGAGCTAGCACTGGTATGTCTCCTGAAGTATATCTGGAGTTTAGACCTTCCATCTCCAATGTAGAGATATCCCATGAGGCAAAAGATCATCCCAGATGAGGTCACTTGTAGACCTTTCATTTGTTTGTTTTTTTAAATTTCTTATGAGGTGCTTATTCAGTCAAAGGAGGAAGAGTTTAGGAGTAGAAGCTATAAGGAGAAATCCTGCTTAGGCATTAATTACTCATAGACTCATAGACTCATAGGTCAGAAGGGACCAATATGATCATCCAGTCTGACCTCCCGCACAAGGCAGGCCACAAAACCCTACCCATACACATTTATAACAACCCCGAACCCATGACTGAGTTATTGAAATCCTCAAAAGTGAGATTTGAAGACCTCAAGCTGCAGGGAATCCACCAGCAAGCGACTCATGCCCCATGCTGCAGAGGAAGGCGAAAAACCTCCGTGGCCCCTGCCAATCCGCCCCGGAGGAAAATTCCTTCCCGACCCCAAATATGGCGATCAGCTAAACCCTGAGCATGTGGGCAAGACTCACCAGCCAGCACCCAAAAAAGATTTCTCTGCAGTAACTCAGTTCCCATCCCATCCAGCATTGCAGCTGACCTTTTAAGTAACACACAAGAGCTCTGAGACCTTGTGTGCATGTACATCTTGTGCAATGGTATGTAAATTATTGGTTTGTCACTTATTACTAGGATTTTCATCTGTTCCTTCTTCTATCAGTAAACAAAGAGAGCTATTGTGCCACAAAAATTCAGTAGTTCTCATGCATCAATTTTTTTTATCCTTTTCTTGGGCAGTCGGTGTTCAAATTACAATGCACTGTCCTGATTTGCAGGTAATCCTGGTACAGTTGTACCTAATCATTATTTAATAAATTACAGAATAAGTAAATAAAATAGGTTGGGGATTAACTTTATCCCAAGCAAGATTGTAATCAGGAGTCTTCCAATGAAAGTTTACTGCTTTTGACTATAATGTAAATGAAAAGATAAGTGAAGATCTCCTAATAACAAAAAGCTGTTTAACAACTTAAACTGTTTACATCTAGTTTTCTGATCTAAACCAAGGTCCACTGAAAAAAAAACAGTGTCTGTAGAATAACTGAAGGGATGGGAATCCCTCTGTACAATTTACGTATTCTGTTTGATATGAGGGTCTCTGTGTACGTATCTGTGTCAGACTGCAGTCTCCATTTTGGATATGGGATTCTTTACCTTTTCTAAAACAGCAAGAGTTCTGTGGCACCTTAAAGACTAATAAATTTATTTGGGCATAAGCTTTCATGGGCAGAAACCCACTTTGTCACCTTTTCTGTTGCCTCTCTACTTCCATGTTGGATGGACATTCCAACAGGGTAATGGAACAGGGCTGATAACAGAAGGTAATTAAAGCTGGGTGGGCTGTATTGAAATACAAAAATCCTACCCTGGAGAACTGGTTTGTCAGGGGAGAAGTTGTCTGGCAAAGAAATCACGTGGTAGGACTTTGTGGTCACCTGTTGACCTGACCAGGGAGTCAACTGACAGTCTCCTCTGTCAAGAGGACAAGAGTGGCTTTATTGGGAGAGGAGAGGAGCAGGGAATGGTGTTAGTTCTTGGATGTTCCACATCAGTTGAAGATGAGAGAAGCTGCTGAAGGAGCCGAACGAAGTGTGGGGAATCCTGCCTACTGGAACACAGATGTTCCCCCCAGGGATTCCCAAAACCAGGGTGAGCTAAAGTGAGGGACATTGGGTTAGGATGTTTGTTGTTTTCTAAATCATCTGTACTCCCTATGCTTTATCTATTAGTAAAGAGAAAATGGGCTAGAATTCCGTGCAAATGGACTGTGTGTTATAGGCCACAACTACAAGTGGCCTCTTAGAGAGGTAAAGCAGGAGGCTCACACCTTTGGTGGAGTTCTGGGAAAGGTTGGTTCTGGGGGTTAGGCTGCCTGACTGCATGGCCACAGCTCTCTGGGGGAGGTGCTAGATAGAGCACCCTGGCTAGGACCTCAAGACAGGGACAGTGCCAGGGTTCAGTTCTGACTCCAGAGGTTTAAAACACCTGGGGATCCAATGTTTGTGTCCCCTCAAAGCAATGTGAAGTGCCACCAGTACAGGAAGCCTGACCCGATCTGTGACACACCAAAACCCCACATCTGAACAGCCCCAATATTTGGAGGAGTTCAACTTCAGATGCCAACGCTACAGCTCATTCTTATTTCTCAGGAATAATATTTGCAGAAGGTTTTTATCTGTAATTTCAGCTACTGGAGTCAATGTCATTCTAGACATCGTTGTGTGGTTTCTTAAGTAGCTGTATTAGCTTGTGGTGGTTGTGTTCGATTAACGTTATGTTTCATTCACATCTCCAATTAGTTATTCCTTTAAAACAAAAAAGATTTCTTGCCCGATGTTTCTGTTTTCAGTGAGATTTCCAAAAATAAAACCCATGTGTTTTACATAGCAATAAGTTTAACACATCTACAAATAGCTGAAGAAACCAGTTTTCCAGGAAATAGCTCTATAGATACTAATCCTATTTTAATTTTATAATAATCCTATAGCAAACATGTCCACAACCTTTTAAAATCATATATCTGTAATGCAAGTAGACTATAACATCAGAGCATTTCTTTTATGCGGTGTCTGATTAAGACATTTTTTCACTTGTATTTTCTCTATGTATCACAGCTAAATTTTTGCAGCAATGCTGGATAAATCCATTTTATTTCCAAATTAAAATGAGTTGAAAATGCATTAAGGTCATTGTCATGCTGTCTGGAGTAGCTCATGAGCGACAATACCAGCCTCTGGGCAGACTGTTAAAAAGCTGGGCACAAACCCCAAAATGGCTGTGAGTTCTAGACTTTGATTTCACCAACCAAGTAACAAGTGTAAACTCCTCAGCCATGATCCAGCCTTAACATGGAGTCACAGACAGTCCCCTTAGGCATGCCAATCGATCTTGCCACCCAAGAATGCTTCAGTCCGTGATAGATGGTTACTTCCCACCGAAGATCACACAATATTCAGGTTACTCCCAGTCCCAAAGGACCAGTCATTTCTCCCAGGTCAATTTGAGCCTTTAAAGCTTCCAATCTGTAACCAATTCTGTAATAAACTAACTAAAAGGTTTATTAATTCAGAAAAAAAAATATGAGTTATTGACAAAGTTCAATCAGATAAACACACACGCACAAATGAGTTGCAGTCTTAGGTTTCAAGTGGTGATTGAGCAGCTGAAATATGCCAGCTCCCAGTTCCCATCCCAACATCTTGGAAAGAAACATGGTCCAGTGCTTAGGGAATTAGCCTATGACTAAGCAGATATTGGTTCAATTCCCTTCACCACCTCAGACTTACTGTGTGCCCTTGGGCAACTCATATCGGATAAATTCCCTGAAAATCTGGGCCTTTGTTGTTCCCAGAATTGCACCACCAAATTTAGGAGCCTAAATTTCATTTTCAGAAAGGATTTAAACACTGAGGAGCCAAAATCCCATTGAAAGTCAAATGTGTCTCTTAAGTGCCAAAATCCCTTTTGAAAATAAGACAATTCTTATAAATCAGTTTGGTGTTGCCATGTTGAATGCAGCACAACTTAACTACCTTCAAACATCTGGCCCTTAGCCCCTCTGTGGCTCCATTCCCCATCTATTAAAGGGGAATAATACCGCTTCCCCACTTCATGCCGCTGTTGTGAGGATCACTACATTAAAGACTGTGAGGTGTTTGAGTGCAATGGCCATGAGGGCCATATAAATACCATAGATAGACAGATAGATATAAAGGGATTATAAACCCAGTCCTGCATCATTGAATTGAATAATAAGATTCCAAATGTTTTCAAAGGGCGTAGGTTCAGACCTTAGGTGTATTCTTGATCCTTGTAGAGAAGACAAAATAGGGGGAAATTTCAGCTTTTGAAAATGCACAAGACTCAATTCTGAGCAGGGGCCTATATGTGTCTGGCATGGCTTAGGAGGAAAATGTGGCTTAAAATTCAGTCTTGGCACTGACCAGGGGCCAGTCTGCTCCACAGAACAATAGAGGAACCTCTAGCATGGTCTCAAATTTATGCTGAGGTACACCTGGCACTAAGGAGCCATTCTAGTTGCCAGGGATCACTAGAGATATAGATACCACAGCCATGCCCCCTTTCTCTTGGAAATGCCCCTTAGGAATTGTTAGAGAGCTGGTTAAGTCAGCTTTCAAGGTACAAGCCTGTTTTGAACTCTGGAAAGTTTTGACTAAGTTTTTAACCTATTTAAATAGGCTGCTGCAGAACCTGCTTTCATTCTGATGCAGACATTACCGAAATATTGCAAGAAAGGCTGTTCCCACAGCATTGCTGAGCCAGCCAAAATCAGGGAGCACTGGTAAGCTCCTGGAGACACCTGGTTTTCAAAGATTTGCAACCTAAGAGGATGAACCTGAGAGCTGACATACCTCTTCCATGATTAAATTGAAACCAAACCTCAAAACCTGGTATGTGTCACCTGCTAGTAATCTTTTCTTCCACCTATTCATGGGGGTTAGAGTTACTGACAAGCACACAGACCCTATGCATTGAGATAAGAATATATTGTACTGTTTAAATCTCTCTCTCTCTCTCTCACACACAAAGCACAGAAAATCTCTTCAGTTTATGTTAAAAAATATTGAGGCTATAGGTGCCTAAATGTAATTTGAGACACCCATTTTTCAAACATAGGTCTCTGAAGTTGGGCTACCGAATACCTGTTTTAGGCACTCAGCCACTGATTTGCTCATCTAAAATTACTGTGTGTCTGTATTTTGTGTCATTTCATCACCTGAAATCAGTACTGAGGTGTACGGGGAGATTTTGAATAGACCAGTAAAAGGACCACATGATAGTGCATCATACTTGTTGTTAGCAGCCAAAATTGATAGGTTTTTTCAGCAGGCCTGTGCAGCCTTGGCATGACTAAGCCAGGAGAGGAGGGGAGTCCCTTTATCAACCTTTGCCTGACCCTGCTTTGCCTCCCTGATGCTCTGGTGGACATGCTGGGATCTGTGTTTCAGGAAAAGATCAATAAGCTTATTTCTGCATGCTCTGTGAGACATGTTTGTCCCAGCCCCAAGATAGGCAAATTCTGTCTAAACATACCTTGTTAAATAAGTACTTTGGTAATCTTAAGTCTAGCTTTTGAAACATTTTTTGTTTTTCCTTGACATGTTATTGTCTATGAACAAGGATAAATAGCAGGGGGATCTCCGTTTGGACTCAGTGGGTGAGTGTGTTTTTTGGATCCTACAATGACAGATGGAAGATCTAGCCAATCGGAAAGCCCTCGCTGTTCCCACTCTAAAGCCATCCCAGACTTTAATAATTATTAAGGGTTGAGGTGTTTTACTAACCTGTTGCAGACGTGTGTAAATGCTTGAGCCTAAGTATACCTTTAAAGTAAGAATGCTTTCTTGTTGTGGTTAACCCTAAATAAATCATAGCTTTGTAGTAAGAGCACTGTTGTGTTATACTGTTTCTACTAGTCCCTCTATCAGCTGGATAGCTGTGTCTTCATCTTACTTTTCCTGACACCACCTCACACAAAGTAAAGTTACCATGAGCTTTGGGTTGGCAGAACCCCAGGTAACAGAGGTGCCTAAGCCAGGTATTGAGATTCCTAACTATTGGAATGCAAGTTGAAAATTGGGTCTTATAGCTATAGAAATTAATGTATTGTGAATTTGGAAATGTGTACCTCCAAATCAGATCTCTAACACAGGCCAACTTGATAGGAAAACAAAAATTATCGTGTCTTACATGTAATGAGTTGCACACTCCATCTTCTTGTAGGGAGATCCCCATATTTCAAAACCATTCCAAAATGTTTATCATCAGGGTTGGCAAAGAGGCCAGAGATCGCCTCTATGTCAGTATAAACCAAATCTTTTGGTAGTCTTTCCAAAACAGGATCGAGGAACATTGGTGGAGCTCTGGGAAGAAATCATATTGTATAATCATGAGTCAGTACCGACTGCAATAAATTCATTACGACTTATCGTGGTGTATTTTCACAACTCGGAGCAGTCTGACACACTGAAACAAGGAAACTCTCTTAGATGACACAATGATAATCTGCTGGATAGCTGGTAACGCTTCCTCAATTACCTCTGAATGAAGAGGAAAATGAACAATAGGGAAAAATTGTGCAAGTGGATTATGAGATAGCATGATATCAACGTGACAGCAGATTTGGAAACAACGGAGACAAAAGCTGGCAGATGTATGTATTTTGGACCAGTATTTTACTCCATTTTTCACTCAGTCCGTGCATTGAAACCAATGGGAGTTCTGCCTGAGGATGGGCTGGGTAAAAATTGAGAGAGACCGTCTGAAACAATGGGACAAATTTTAAAGAAAAAAAATCTGTTATCAACAAGATAAACCTACAACGATAGTGCCAGGGTCAGATTTTTCAGTGACTGCAAGACAAATTTACTGTCCAGGGGGATGCAGATATGAAAACACTATCAGCTGCTCAGAGGGATGGTGAGAAAATGGGCAGTTTGACATGAGGTCTTGGGAAGCATCACTGATGGGCCAGGAAACTGGCTCTTGAGACAGCACAAGAGGAATTTGCTAGGCCCTTATTTCAATGGGGTATGGATCAAAACCATCCCCTGGTAACGACAGCTTCTTTTTTCCAGTTCAAGTTCTTGGGCTCAATACAGGAATTACTAGGTGGAATTCTATGGCCTACAGTTGGCAGGAGATCAAACTAAATGATCATCAGTGGACTTTATGTCCATGACAGTTTTAGTACCCTGTTGGCCCAGTCTAAAAAATAAAATACACTTGAAGGTCAAAATATTCAAATTTTGGTACATGAAGTAAGCACCTAAACTCTATTTTGGCACCCTTCTAAGTGTGGGTAGATATCCAAGGGGAGCTGAAGTTGTTCAACTATCTGGAAGGTTGGCCACATTGCCTTAAGTACTTAAATATGGATTTAGGTGTGTGCTTAAATTTGCCTCCCCCTTACAAGCTCATATTTAACTCAGTTGTGTAAAGTTTGACCCCAAGGCTCTGTCAGTGTCAGTTCTTTCTAGTTGTCTAACTGAATACCTGTGTTTCAGATCATTTAAACTGTATTATTTTTTCAGGCTAAATCTATCATTATTGAACATTCTAAACATATTTTTAACCTCTCTAGGTCCCTCCATATTATTTCTTTGCCTTCACTGGTGCTTACAATACTTCATCATTTTTATATTATATATATATATATATATTTCTATATGTTTGGATACTGCTTACTTATAGAGAGGGTCATTTTTTTCTTTTACAGGGAAAAAACTAACAAAAACAAAGCTTCTGTTTTCATTTAAATTTTTCTTTGCTTTGTTTCTGTCATTTCCTCCCAGCCACCACTGTTTTTTGCAAACAGAAAACTAAAATACTTCAGTTTAAAACTGAAAATTCTGTTTGGTTGCCAACACCCTTCTCCCACCTCCTCCATCCCCAAATAAATAAGCTTTTGATTTTTTAATGAAAGCACCAAACATAAGGAAAAAACTTCCATTTTCATTAAAAATTCTTTGACAAAAGCCATTTTTTGTTCAAAAAACAATTTGATGAAAATGTTTGGACCAGCTCCTTACTAAAACAAGTCTATGGATCTTTGGCTGGAGGCACACTTGTCTCTTTAGTATTCAGAAACCTCAAAATGTTTCTGGTTGCTGCCATGGACCAGCGATACTGACACTGCATGTATGCATCAGAACCAGTCATTTGTAACCGGTCTCCTAGTAACTATTGAGAGTTCATGAGGTTCTACAGCATTTAACTTTTACATTGTCAGTCTTAAATCAGCTGCTAACTGGGAAGCCAGGTTGTGGGAGGGAAACTTCAGGAAAGTAGGAAAAGGACAGAATGAACCCCAAGTAAAAATATCTTTAAATTTTCTTTTACAATCTTCCTGGAGACAGCCTTTTCTTTTTTTTTTAATTAAATGTTAAGAATTTAGGGCCCAATCCAAAGTCCACTGAAGTTAATAGAAAGACTCATTCATCTTAAAGGCCATTGGATCAGGTCCCAAATGATTTACTGTCTGTGCAAAACCTGTTTATCTCCAACACTGCAGTTCAAAAGTTCAGCAGGGGAAATAACTGGCCTTATCATCATATTCAGTCTTTGGAATGATCTTGGCAAAAATGCAGGCTCAGTAAAAATAATAGCACCAGCAAAACAAGACTTCCAGTTCCTTCTCTGAAAGACAAGATGGCTGAGGTAATGTCTTTTATTAAATCAATTTCTGTTGGCAAGAGACACATGCAGAAGTTGTTCTAATAAAAGATATTACCTCACCCACCTTGTCTCTTCAATATCCTGGGACCGACATTACTACAACAACATTGTGTAGTTGTTGCTCTGCACACATCTGGTTCCATTTCAGCTATTCAGAATGTTACTCTCCCGGCACCAAAGAGAGCAGATGCAGAATTGCTCCCTGCACCACACATATACCACTGGTTCAGAGTATATTTGTTCCAAGAGGATACCCTATGCATATTCAAGGGAGAGGAGATATAAGCACTCTGTTTGGAGTTAGACAGACTGGGAGCAAGTCACTTCGAGCCACATATGGTAGCTGTAGGCATGGAACACAGCACTGGTTGGATTCTCACTGAGAGTCAATTCTGCCACCCTCATTCACATCGTTCCATATAAAATGATATACAATGTGTCAGAATCTGGCCCCATGAAACTGGAGGTCTGAAGATTTGCAATTGTTTCCCACTACCTGCTCCACAAGACCCAGATCCAAGTGGCGGGCAGAGAGGCATCCAAAATGCGAGCCCCGCTGGAGCACACTAATAAGCATGGACAGGAGTGATCTATGGGGGAATCCCACTGAGTGGAAGCTTTCCGTTCTGACTCCACCAAGAAGTAAAACCAGGCAGCTGTGATATGACTTCGAGGATACCACTTAAATGGGAGGTTCTTACCCTTGGATTAATTCTGAAAGGTCGTATTCATTTTATAATTTTTTTTATTTCTATAAAGAGTTATGGAAGGAAAAAGATTATGGATTCTTTTTTTTTTTTTTTAAATATCCATTCCCAAATCCCCTTTGGTAGTCAGAAAAAGTTAAGCATTCAAAACTCAGGAAAGCACAGCAGTGGCATGTGCAATCATAGCCTAGCCTTTTGCCTGTGTATTATGCTACAGGCTTTAGTTACATGCTTCATAGATTTTTTTGGCCAGAAGGGACCATTATGCATATCTAGTCTGATTTCCTGCATAACCCAGGCCAAAGAATTTTGCCCGTGCTTTCTGCGTCAAATGGAATGACTTGAAGTTAAACTAGATCTTTGAAAAAGACAATCAGCCTTAAGTGAAAGTCCCTTTACACTGTAATTTATATTTATACCTGCTTTAAAGCCCTTTTAACCTGCCAGAGCAGGGTAAAGAGACCCCCGTGTAAATGAGAATAAGGCTCAAATTTCAGGTGACAGAGGCCCACCCTATCTTTTGCTCATTTGTTTCTGTGGTTAATTACTCTGTTAAAAAATTGAACTTGATTTCCAGTTCAAATTTATCAAGCTTCAATGTACTTCCAATGGAAGTTGTTAGGTCTTTGTCATCTAGATTAAAAGAGCCCTCAGGTATTAGCAATCTTCTCTCTTTGTAGCTAATTATAATCCGTTGTTATTTCTTAAAGTATTTCATCCTAAAAAAACTAACAGTAAATATTTTTAAATCACATCAGAAGCTGGAAGCCTGCCAAAACAGGCAATAGGGCCATTGGCCGGCCAAGGTGTTAAAGGAGCACTGACAGAAGACAAGGTCATTGTGGAGAGGCTTAATGAATTCTTTGCATCGGTCTTCCCTGTAGAGGATGTGAGGGAAGATACCCACATCAGAGCTATCCTTTTTCATTGGCAAATATGAAGTAGTATCCCACACTGGTGTGTCAATAGTGAAGCTTTAGAACAAATTGATAAATTAAACAGTAAAAGGTCATCAAGACCAGATGGTATCCATCCAAGAGTTCCGAAGGAGCTCAAATCTGAAACTTCAGAACTACTAACTGTAGCAATTAACCTCTCACTGAAACACAAACACAATTTCTTGAGGGAAGAGTCACTGTGACTTTTATAAATGGAAATCATGCCTCACAAAACTATCAGAATTCTCTGATGGTGTCAAAAACCATGTGGCCAAGGGTGACCCAGCTGATATAATGTACTCAGATTTGCAGAAAGCCTTTGACAAGGTCCTGCACCAAAGGCTCTTAAGAAAATTAAGTCATCATGGGATAACCGGGAAGCTTCTCGCATGGATTGATAACTGTTTAAAAGATAGAATGATGAGCGGGGGATGATATGATAGCAGCCTTCAATTGCCTGATGGGGGGGGCGTTCCAGGGAGGATGGAGCTAGGCTGTTTTCAGTGATGGCAAATGACAGAACAAAGAGCAACGGTCTCAAGCTGCAGCGGGAGAGGTCTAGGTTGGACATTAGGAAAAAGTTTTTCACTAGGAGGGGATTGGAATGGATTGGAATGGATTACCTAGGGAAGTGGTGGCATCTCCATCTTTAGAGGCTTTTAAGCTGTGGCTTGACAAAACCCTCGCTGAGATGATTTAGCTGAGGATAGTCCTGCTTTGACCAGGGGGTTGGACTAGATACCTCCTGAGGTCCCTTCGAACTCTAATATTCTATGATTCTACTTTTTCACACATCACATTCAATCCATGGAACTCATTTCCATGGGATGTTGTGATGGTCAAAAGTGCAACTGGGTTCAAAAAAGAACTAGTTAAGTTAATGGAGGGTAGGTCCATCAATGGGTGTCAGCCAGGATGGTCAAGGGTGAAAACCAACACTCAGGACAACCCTAAACCCTCTGACTGCCAGAAGCTGGGTGGAGAAAAGAGGAAAGGATCACTACAACTGCCCTATTCTGTACACTCCCCTCAAGCTCAGATACCGACCACTGTCAGAGACCAGATACTGAGCTAGCTCACCATTGATCTAACACAGTATAGCCATTCTCATGCTTTTAGTGCATGATACAGTCTGTGCACCAGGAATCTTGGGAATGAATTATTCCTCCCTGAGCTCGCCATGTTGGGTGCAGCTCCACAGTTCTCTAGCATGGACCAGTGTCTAAATGGCACAATGACCTTTATATGTGATGCTATTTTTCCACTATCTTGGGCCTTGTGTTGTCAAAGTGAGAGTAAAATAAGATGACGTTAAAATAACGTATTAAACTTGCTTTGCCCAGCTGTAAACAAGGCCACGGGGTGCAAAGCAAAGGAGAACTGGGTTTCTGCTGGCATAATTTATCTATATTGTGTTGTAGAAATAAGGCCAAAAATTTAAGGATGAAAGTAATTAATTGTTGAAAGGGATGAATGTAATTAACCATGGTGGATTCTTGATCACTGACAATTTTTAAATCAAGATTGGATGTTCTTATAACAGATATTCTATGTACAGGAACTCCTATGAGTTGAGGACAATGATCCCTTCTGGCCTTGGAATCTATAGATGTGTTGTAATGTTTACAGTATTGCTCACTTAAATCACAGTCCTGGATTGTACACAGAGCAAGACAGAACACCACAAGATGCCATACATGTAAAAATTGCACTTCACTCTTCTCTGAACTTAGAGGGATGTTCTCTGATTTTACCTGTTATTTTCATTTATAAGATGCTCTATTTTTATCGTAAGCAGCTGTACAAAACTTAAAGTGACAGCCCTAAAAACTCACTGTAAAATTGTTGTGGCTGCTCAAGCTCCCTATAACAATACATTTACTTTCCCGATAAAAATATAAGATACATGATGTAAATACAAACTCATATCAGCAACTGGGCTCAAATGAAACCTCATACTACTCTGCAAAAATGGAAGCCTTGTAATTTTCCTTGGGGTCAAAGTCAATAAATTGAGGCTGTAATTGACCAAAAAGAGGGAAGTAAATTTTACGAGAGGCAAATACAGAGTGAAATATAGCACTTTCTCTGGGACTGGCTCTTTATGGTGTCTCTCACTATTTCCTAACCTTATGGATCCTTATCTCTGACTTGTCAGTGGTCAGGTTTTTCAGGATGTTCTACTTATTAGTCCTTTTTTTGTTTATCTTCATCAGCAGACATAGTATAGATAAGCACAAACTTAAAGCAATGCCAACCATGGAAGAAAGCGAACAAAAGCCATGTTGACATTTAATAGTGTGCACTCTTAAGTAAAAAGTGCTTTTCAGTTCAGTCATTGGACTCTTCACATCATTGCACATTTCATTGCAGGGGTCATATTTGCCTTGCCTTTTCAATCTATCCCCAGAAGTCTTTCCTCCTCACTTTGTCTCCCTTTAAGGTACAGTATGTCTTCCCAGTACTGGGTATGCATGTTTTGGCTTGTTAGGGAGCTAAAGGTTCCATTTCTCCGAGTGCAAATGTGGAAATATCCCTTTCTGGCTTGCATCACTGGAGTCATATTTTTGGTGTGTCATGAAATGCTGACTTCCTTAATCCAGTCCAAGAAGAGCAAGGGGTTTTTACTCCTCTGTTTGTAATGAGTAGTAGTACATATAGACACCAGCCTCTGGTTCAGGGCATTTCAGAACGTGTTCCAGTTGTGGCAGTTGGCTCTTCCTATTTTATCTACAGGATTCTTACTTTTGCTGTGGTGTTGCTCTCACTTTAAAGCAGTGTTATGAAATACGAATGAAATTATTCTCCCTGCCATCCAGGTCCTCAGTGTGACAGACTTACTGTTCATGTCTTTAGTACCCAGTGCACCTAAGCAATTTTATTGTAACAACTGTTGTGAAGAATCCTTCTGTGCACTTGGTTTTCTAATGTTACATTCAAGGATAAAATTATGCCTCGGAAATGCAAAGGGTTGCCACAGAGCTAAACCAAAAATATCCATGCTCTCATTCAAGTTAATGGTAAACCTTACTCTGATTTCAGTGGGAGAGGGGTAGGTTCTTGGTTAACGTTCCCTTAGCAGCACTGGATCATCAGCACTTGTAAGAGGGTAAGGCAGCTTGGGGGAAAAGTGAAAAGGAAGAAAAAAAATCAATGCTCAGGGGGTTTGTTGGTCAAAACTTGAAGTAGGCTACCCCATTCTGCCCATTACCCTCCATTCCGCTCTCAGCCTGCTCCCTTCAGTTCCTGTCTCCCCTTACTTGCCCTGCAGACATCTCCTGGCCTTCTTACTTCCATGCCAGGCAGCCAGTCCTTTCTGTAGGCAACTACTTCCTCCCACAATCCCGCCACACAGCCAACGCACTGGAAGGGGGAGTTTTGAGAGCATGAGAGAGAGACACTCTCCTTTGCCTCCCTGCTGGCTCCTGACCCCATAACAGTTGTTGATGGGTGGAAGGAGCACTACAGGAACATTCTCTCTGTTCTCTCTGTAGTCCTGCTGGATGCTTGAGTTTTCTTCAGAGATGTGGAAATGCCAGAGAGGACCACCACAAGCACAAGCGTCATTCCCAGTGCATGACACTTGTCAGCCCTGTCTCTCCCTGGCATGGACCAGGAGCAGGGCTCCACAGAGTTCCAAAAGGGAGAGCGGCAAAGTCAGTGTATCTCCCATCTGCACAGGGGAAAAGAATCAGGCATGTGAGGAGTCCACATCTCAAGGCTATCATTTGGTCCACAGCTTTCACTCCCTTGGCTTGTGTTGGTTTTGCTGGAACGAGAAAGGTGTACAATATGAGGAAGGAGCCCAGGATAATTGGCCCACAATGCTTCTGTGGATAGTTAGGCTTCTATGATGTTTTAAATGGGGGGGGGATTGAGAAAAATGTTTAATAAGAGTAAAATTCACCCCCAGTGCAGGGAACCAGTGCAAAGCTTGCGCAACACAAGTCCCAGTTAAGACCTTAAATGGTGCCTAGGTCTTTGTGCTGGACCTCTGCACGGGAGTGAATTTCACCCAAATGAGAATGCATATGAAAGGAGGAAAATTATGTGTTAGGATTGCTTTTAATCTCCAATATCACCTATGCATTTGTAAAGCATTTTGACATCTGCTGATTAAAGGGGCTATATCAGAGCTTGGCATTACTACTAATTATTAATGCCCTATGCAAAAGCAAATAGACATTTGCAGCTTGAATGACTTTCATGGTAAATTCAGTAAACATCAATACAAAAGAACAAACGTAAAGTCTCCACAAGCAGTTCCCCCTCTCAGAATGGATGTCTATCTTGGCAGACAAGAGTTCTTCATGACTTAAACAAAATGAATGGCAACAGTTACATAGCAAAATAAACCACATTAATAATATGCTCCCTTTTCTTTCAGCCAATCCTTGCAGGTATGAAGATACATACTCCAACTGTGTTCATTTTAAAATGCAATATACCTGTAACCACCCATTTGTCTTAAAATATTGTGTTGGTTCCTGTCAGTGTACCACTGAAATACAATAATCCCTGATTTACTTAAAGTTAAAGATAAAATGAAAATAATCACATATTTCTAAAGTAGATATAGTTCTAGATAAAGATAACAAGGTATTTTGCACTGTATGCTGTGATCCTTCTCTTATGTCAGCTTCATGTTTTCTGATGTCTCACTTACCTATTAACTAAGGGATCTACTATTTTCAATCTGCCTCTCAATCTCCCTTTGATGTCAAGCAAATGCCTCTAATGAAATAAAATTGTACCTTATTAATGGTGGTGTTCTTTGCCTTGAGACAGTTGTTATATTTGGAAAAAGTTAAAACTTTTGACAAAACTAGCCTGTGTTTTCATTTAATATGCATTAAAACAGTAATTTTTATTCTTGTTTTAAATTCCATACATGTTTAATCCTGCATAACATTCAGTGCAGTTGGCACTGATTTCATTTAAATGGAGTAAATCCAGAGTAACTCCATTATATTCAGGAGAGGTATTCCAGTATAAATGAGATCAGAATCTGGCGAAGAAACACAGATCCCACTTCGTCAGCTTCATTTTACAGAAGACCCCATTTTAGTTACTGATGGAGTTGATTGAAGGAATTTTCTTTAAAATGGGCAACGCTTATTTGAAAAAGTACTTTTTAATGCCTATGTAAGCAAAACAATCATTGGCTTGAAGCTCATAGAAGAAATAAATCTGACACTTAAGTAAATTAATTTCACTCATTTGATAACTGAATTTTGTTTATGTGACTTTATCATACTCATGCAAATTAAACACCTTGTTTAAGTATCTTCAGTGGAGCATAATCCCTATTTTTCACTCTTCCTGCTAATGCAAATAATGTTACAAATATCTGGAAACATCCTAGCAGGCTCACAAAAGCAATTTGTTGCATTTGCACACTTGAAGTGCTAATGTTGACAAAAGCAAATGACCCAGAGAAAAAACAGGCAGAGATTTGATTAAAAGCAAATAATTCCTATTAATTCCACAAAAACTCTCCAGACTGTTCAGCAGGCTATCCTTAGTTTCAAGCACCTGAATTGTTCCACTGACTTCACTGCGTCTGTTCATGTGTGTAAAGTTAGGCGAGTGCTCAATTGCCTTACTGAACTGAGTCCAGACTGAGTTTGTAGCTGGTTAGTTCAAAGAATGAAGAAGTGAGACGTTTATCCACTTGGGAGTGGGAGAAGTAGGGATCCACTTGCGGGGGGGAAGTAGGGACCCAGATGCACAAGGGAAATTCCATGAAACTAAGCTTCAGATGTTTCACATGGATCAGCAAGTCAGGGGATGCAACGTTTAGCATTCTGTATAGTTACCAGGGGACATGGCCCTCCAATCTTATGAGAATCCTCAAGGCTGTGGGGAAATCCTTCACACCTCAAAAGTCAACAGAGGACTGAGGAAGCCATGCAAGAGGCCAGACACTCTGCTACTCCCTGGGCCCTGTGTTTCTTGTGGTATTCTGGTATTTATTAACTGGAGGGTCATATGTCACACAACGGAGTTAATTTTCCTTCTCTCCTTGGTGCTGGTGAGACCTCGGATGGACTATTGTGTCACATTATAGTAAAGAGATGGACAAATAGGAGAAGTCCAGAGCAGAGCAGCAAAAGTGATTTAGAAAACCTGACCTCTGGGAAAAAGTTAAAAAAAATTGGTTCGAGAAACAAAGACTATGAAGGACCTGATAACAGTCTTCACAAATGTTAAGGGCTGTTATTTAGAGGATGGTGATCAACTGTTCTCCATGTCCACTTAAGGTAGGACAGGAAGTAAGGGGCTTAATCTGCAGCAAGGGAGATCTAGGTTAGATAGTAGGAAAAGCTTTGTAATTAGAACTCTGTAGTTAAGCTCTAAAATAGGCTTCCAAGGGAGGTGGTGGAATCCCCATTCCTGGAGGTTTTTAAGAATAGGTTGGACTAATATCAGGAATGGTCTGGGTTTACTTGTTCCTGTCTCAGCACAGGGGGGTGGACGTGGTGACCCCTTGAGGTCTCTTCCAGCCCTATGATTCCCCCTCTTTTAAAGAAAGTTTTAAAGTATAGACTCCACAGGTATTAATTCTTCCAAGATCATCCTAGTTTTCGCCAGTTACAATCCATTCTGTCTAGGAAGAAGGAGGTGGCTTTGTAACAGAAAAGGGACAAGACTGGATATAGAGCCAAATTCTGGACTGATGCCCAGGCCTTAATAAGATCAGTGAAATCATATGGGTTTCACCAAGGGGAGAATTTGGTACAGAGTCTCCAATAGAATGACAGTGCTTAGTTTGTGAATGTTCTCAGGAGGCCTCATACTTGAACATCAAGCAGGTTTCCTGCTTCCTCACACCCCTTCAGCCAATGTTAACACCGACAGCTCACATGCTGCAATTTGCTACATCGATAAAATGTGCGGCTGAGGAGGAGAGCGTGCTGGTGTCTGCATCTCTCCAGCCTCTGTAACGGTTGGGACAATAAAAACAATTCCATGATTTGGGACAGGAAAATTAGACATTCAATAAAAGCTGCCTGGTTTTCAGAGGGGCTGAGCATGTGTATTTTCTAATGAATTCAGAGAAGTTTCAGCGGCTTAGTACATCCGATGTAGCCAGTATCTAAATAGGGATTTAGGTGCCCAACTCTAGGCACACAGAGTTCAAATGTGTTGGGTAAAATTTTTAGAAGTGCCTACATCACCTAGCACCTATGTCCCCGTGAAAATCAATGGCTTTAAGAGTCTATGTCCCAGATACTCAAAAGTATTTATGTCACAAATTACCATTAATTTCAGTGGGAATTAGGGATCTTAATACCTTAGTGAATCAGGGATTAAGACACTAAGGTGTTTTGAAAAATTTTAACTTTAGCCATTCTAGAAAAAAGAAAGAATTACCCACTGACCTTTGTTTTTTGGCTGTGAACTCAGAGGATGTGACTGTAAAGATAAGAATCATTATACGAGCCAGAGATGTGGCTACCTGGAACAGTAGAACTCCAAAGCACAGATATAATGGCATGAAACTATTGAATGTTTACCCAATAAGAAGCAGTTAAAAACGTGTCTACACTTGACTAGGTTCTCGCATGGCAATTCATTAGATACGGAGGCTGATATGTGAAGCTTTGCAGATTGTGCACTTCTGTTGCCATTGGACACCTGGAAAAAGCCCAGCTTTCATTACATGAGCATGGAACTTAATGTAGGCAGAGAAACACTATTTCTTCAAAACAGCGAGAGTACTGTGGGACCTTCAAGACTAAAAAATTTATTTGGACATAAGCTTTCAATCAGATGAAGTGGGTTTCTGCCCATCAAAGCTTATGCCCAAATAAATTTGTTAGTCTCTAAGGTGCCACTGGACTCTTGCTATTTTGCTAAAAACAACTAACATGGATAATCCTCTGGAACTATTTCTTCAGAAACCACTAGAAGTTATGATATGGCAAGTGAATGCAGAATGTGGCCTTTAATCTCTAGAAGGAGCGGGAAGGGTTAAAACAATACTTCTGAGATGTTAAGATAAACCTGGAAAAGCATTCTGTTTAAAGACCATGAGTTGGGTTTGTGAAGCCAGAGTGACAGGGGTTGGACAGAACCTGTGCATGAGGGATTAATGCTGAGGAGCCATGCTGCAGTGGGCAGCTCAGAGGGAATTGTAGCTGGCTTAGCCAGAATTTGGACTGGAGTCCGCAGGGAGCACAAACTGCATTAGCTATTCTGTTAACCTTCCATCATCAGCGGGGTGTGCTCCCCTCTGCCTCAACTCCTTCCCTATCCCACTCCTCCTCTGCGTCAGCACTCACACTATCAGGGAAAATCACATAGAAGTTCAAGTTTGCAATGTCTCCTTGACCCTCTCCCCCTTCCCTACACACCTATACAAGAGCAAAGAAAATGGAACCCCTAGAGCTAGAAGGATAGACTAGAGGTTAGGGCCTGTGCAGAAACCCCCTCTCTGGGTCACAGTTCCTTTCCTGGGGTGCCCTGTGGGCAGCGTAGCTACACACCACCACTCACCCAGCAAGTGCACCAAACTTCAATCTAGTCCATAATGTCTTACCTCCGTCCTAATTCCTCTCATTCTCTCCTGGCAGGTTTTAGGATCCATACAGACTTCATGGTACTGTGAAAAAGAGGTCTCCTTTTGTAACCAAAACTGGCAGTGAAAAATGACAAGTTTTCTGTTATTGCATAAAGGACTAAAGCAATCTTTCTCTGCCACAATATACATCTGCTGCCTTCAAGTATATACAGATTCATGAGAAAGTCAACACTAAATCATCTTCTTAAGAATGATTTTGATTCAATATCTGAGATTCCACAATATCATAGAAGATGAGGGTTGGAGGGGACCTCAGGAGGTCATTTAGTCCAACCCCCTGCTCAAAGCAGGACCAACCCTAACTAAATCATACTAACTAGGGCTTTGTCAAGACGCACCTTCAAAACCTCTAAGGATGGAGATTCCACCACTTCCCTAGGTAACCCATTCCAGAGCTTCATCACCCTCCTAGTGAAAAAGTATTAATAATCCTGAATGATATGCAATGTCTGAGATTCTATTTTTATAGCTACTGTAATCCACTGAAGATAATCAAAGATCTGCATAGCCATAATGCCACGAGGAAATCCTTCTTACCACTTTCCTGTACAACTGTATAAGCACAATCTGGCCCTAATGTGTAGATACATTTCTTTTTTTTATTTAACTAGAGAGTTGTCACCTGATTTTTAGTGTGTTTCACTTTTCAAGTTCTAGGTAATTTGCTTTAGCAGTTACAATTGTTTGTACTTCTCCATGTTATGCAATCATCCTCTTAAATAAACGTGTTGTGAAATGTCCTATTGCTTCATAAATACATTATTAATAAGTCAATCATCAGCTTGGTAATTGCATGCCTTGTTTAGCAGCTATTTACACAATTAGGTTTGCTTGGAATTCTTGACTGTAGTGCCTAGGAAGTGCCATAGAAGAAAAACAACAACATTGAATTATATATTGCACAAACAAACTCTCTTGTAGATTTAATCCTGATGATACATAGACAGGGAGAGCAACATTGCTTAGAGTAATAAAGAAACAAAATTGCCCTCACCTAATAAATGAAATCAATGTGGACAGAGGGAATGCTAGGAAAGAACAGGGCCCACTATATCTAAAATAATCAGAGGAAGAAACTACATGGAAACCTTCCTTGGCTTTGAAGGCACTCGTTTTCCTGACTGTCCCATTTACGTACCATGTGACTTTCCAATTCTGTAACCAGTCTTTCTAAATCATGTTGGACTGAGGGAGAAACCACAACGACAACAACTAGCGCTCTAATTATTGCCTAGAAACTAAATGCATCCCCCTGGTTTCCACTCCTGACCATGCGCCATGAGCTGAGAGCCCATCCACAAGCTTCACGTGAGTCAAAACCCAGAACATCCAGTCCCTGGAGACTCTCTCCCACATGGAGGAACCTATTGGTGGCACAGAAAAGCTGTAGCAGCTCCTGTGAAGGTGTGAAGCACCTGTGAAGATGCTGGGGCAGGGCTGCCCTAGTGATCCCCAGTTAACATACCATTCCCCTGGGGTGGGGGTGTTAGAAGCTGGTGCCTGGCTGCCTTAGCCTGTGCTGAGGTACTAAAGCAGGGCAGAAAAGTCCCAAGATCGAGGGGGCAAAAGGGCACCATTAGTCCCCTCCCCCCTGATTTGTGCCAGGTGCTTTCTGGCAAAAATAAAGACTTTGCATCCTTTGTTTAGAAAATACAGACCACCCACATGACAGTCAGATCAGCTACCAACCTGGTCTCACTGTTTTCTCCCCCCAGTCCTTCCACCCTGTGCATCCCCCACCAAAACCTTAATCAGAGGGCCAAACAAGGACCTTCAGATGCTGTCAACATTAAGAGTAGAAAAAGTAAGTGTGCAATACATAATACGGAAACCCTCTGCCACTCATGGCACTCTGCACTGATACAGAAAAGATACCAGTATTTTCCTTACGCACATTCAAGTTATGACAAATGGTCTGAACAGAATCCATTATTACTCAGCACTCCGTTCCATATACAATGTATTATTATTCTCTATTTGTATTTCAATAGCACCTTGGAGCCCCACTCAGGACCCCACTGTGGAGGCATTGTAAAAACAATACAAAAGGACAGTCCCTATTCCAAAGAGCTGACACTCTAAGACAAGAGACAGCAGGTGGAGGCAGACAGGCAGAGGGAAGAGCTCAAGGAAACAATGAGACAGTGTTGGTCACCATATTGGGCAGTGATCTCAGCAACCTAACTGTTGTCCCCTTTTTTAAAAAGAGTTTTAGGAGGGTTTGAAGGAGAACAATGAGAAAGTGTTCCAGATGCCTACAGAGACAGCAAGGGAGAAAGTTCAAAAGTGCTAGTTTGAAAATTTAAGAAGTGTGCAGTGAAGACTGGCATCATTGGCTGATTGGAGATGGGAGCCATCATCTTAATAGTGCATGAACCATGACGGTGAGGGTGAGGATTAGGCCATGAAGAAAAGCAATTTACATTTGATGCAATGGAAAAAGGGGAGCCAGTGGAGGTGTATAAAGGAAGACCAGGAGTTACGTTCATGCTAGCAACATCATAATTGTGGTTCCATCACAGGACATCAAGACTGGATGGTTTTTTCTATTTTAGGAGAGGACACTAAAAGCCAATCAGAACAAAGATTCAGAGGAGGCATGCTTGCTCTTTATAAATACATCAGAAAGGTAAACACGAGGGAGGGAGGAAAAGCTATTTAAGATGAAGGACAGTGTTGTCACTGGAACAAATGGGACTAAAGTGGCTATGGATAAATTTAGGTTGGGAATTAGATAAATGTTTCTAATCATCAGAATGGAATTCAAAAACAGCCTGTAATAGGAATTAGGGGGCAAAAAGTTTTAATGGAGAGAGACAGACTTATGAGTTGGATTGCATGGTGGGGCAACCTTAGGTGTCTCTTCCAGTTCTTATTTCTTATTCCTAAAATCTCATATTTCATGGCTTCAGCTGGGGTCAGGAAAGGGTTCTTTCCCTCCCGCCACCAATGTTTTCTGTAGGCTGGAGACGGGACAGTGAATGGCATGGGCTGCTGCTTTGAGGTGGCACTGTTCATTCTCTCTCTAATGTGTTTGGCTGGGTAGTACTTGCTCACATGTTTAGTGTCTAATTGATCATCATATGTGGTTTCAAGTCGGAATCCCCCACCCCAGATAGGCAGGGACTTTGAGGATTTACTGCTTCATCTTCAGCCTGAGGTCTGGATGACTTGCCGGGATCATCTGGGTACCTCTCACTTAATTTCCTGTCATAGAATCATAGAAGATTAGGGTTGGAAGGAACCTCAGGAAGTTATCTAACCCAACCCCCTGCTCAAAGCAGGGCCAACCCCAACTAAAATATCACAGTGAGGGCTTTGTCAAGCCAGGCCTTAAAAATCTCTAAGGATGGAGATTCCACCACTACCCTAGGTAACCCATTGCAGTGCTTCAACACCATCCTAATGAAACGTTTTTCCTCATATCCAACCTAGACCTTCCCCAATGCAACTGAAGACCAATTAGTCCACATCCTTCCTGTAGCGGGGGCCCCAAAACTAGACAATACTCAAAACGTGGCCTCAACAGTGATGAATAAAGGGGAATAATCACTTCCCTCAGTCTGCTGGCAATTCTCCTACTAATGTAGCCCAATATATTGTTAGCCTTGTTGGCAATAAGGGAACACTATTGACTCATATCCAGCTTCTTGTCCACTGTAACCCTGAGGACCTTTTCTGCAGAACTGCTGCCTAGCTCATTGATCTTGTAGGAATAAAATTGTAAGCCTGTAGAATCTGTTTGTAATATTTGAACTCCCCTCAGCCATATTCTATATTGTTAATGTAAAACTCCATATTGTAAATGTAAAACTCCATTTTGACCAAATGTACTCCATCTTGCACAAAACTCTTTCTAAACTTTTAAATGATTAGGTAATGTTATCTGAACAAGTGTGAATGGAAGGTGCTTGTATGTGTGAACCAGACCCAAACTGCCAGCTTGTTCTGAAGAAGTGTGGTGTCCACCCTAATGGCTGAAGAAGTGTGAACACATCCCTGAAAAGCAAAACAAGAATCCACCTCAGAAAACAAAAGAGCAAACTTAATTAAAACACCAGGAACGAGCTGAAAGTCACGTCTGCTATTGTCCAGCAAGTAACAGACAGAGAAGCGACGTGACTCAGCAGAACTCCTAAGTTTAAACCGAAGTCAAAAGGATATAAAAGACTGGATGAGATTCAAAGCTTTTGGGGAGAGAGAGAAACTGTTCTGCAGACCAGCAAAGAAGAGCGTCGGTGCATGCCCGACAAAGACCCCACTCTCCTCGTGCCCAGCTTCCCTGGCCAGGTAGCTGCCACGAGCCACGAACTCCAGCAACGAACCCAAGCTGCGATCTCAAGCCACAATAAGGACTGGTAGCTATACAACCTCAGAACATTTCCTGGTGTGTTTGGGCGCGCATGTGTGTGCATAGGTTTAAGATAGTTATTGAGTGTGTGCATATAGGTTTAAGATAATTATTAATTTAGCATTTGATAATAAATGTGGCATACTGCCTTTTCCCCTTAAAAGGATCCCGAGTGCTCTTTTTAGCACAACAATCTCCTGCCTGTAACAGTTCATGGGAGTCTTCCATCCTAAGTGCAAGACTCTGCATTTGTCCTTGTTGAATCTCATCAGATTTTTTTTGGCCCAATCCTCCTATTTGTCTGGGTCCTTCTGTATCCTATCCCTGCCCTCCAGCATATCTACCACTCCCTGCAAAGATGTTGAGGGTGCAATCCAGTCCATCCTCCAGATCATTTATGAAGATGTTGAACAAAACTGACTCCAGGACTGAACCCCAGGGCACTCCTCTTGTTACTGGTTGCCAAGTAGACATCGAGTCATTGATCGCTACCCCTTGAGTCCGATGATCTAGCCAGCTTTCCACCTACCTTATTCTTTCAAGTGATTTAAAATGGATTCCTTGAGGACCTGCTCCATGATTTTTCCAGGGACTGAGGTGAGGTGGACTGGTGTGAAGTTCCCTGGATCTTCCTCTGCCCCTTTATAAAATATGGGCATTATATTTGCCTTTTTCCAGTCATCTGAGATCTCCCCCAATCACCACAAGTTTTCAAAGATAATGGCCAATGGCTTTGCAGTCACATCAGCCAACTCCCTCAACACTCACATACATTGGATCTGGCTCCACGGACTTGTGTATGTCCAGCTTTTCTAAATAGTCCTGAACCTGTTCCTTCACCACTGAGGGCTGCTCACCATCTCCCCATCCTGTGCTGTCATACAGGGACTTTGGGAATCAGTGCATCTTTGTCCTTCTTATTCTCTGTTTATGGCACACAGTAGTTTAGTCTTTAAAGAGCTCTAATACTTTGGTCCAATTTCAAGTATTGGGTTGAGTGTGGGATCCTGGTGGCCTGTGGTATATGGGTGGCCAGTCTGGATTATCTCATGGTCTCTATTCATCTTTAATTCTGTTAATTTTTGTCTCTAAAAATATGCTCTATTTCAAACACCACCATTTGGATTGAATCAGAAATGTTCTATGGCCTGTGTAACTCAGGTCGTCAAGCTAAATGATCAGAATGGTCACGTCTGGCCTTAAAATCTGAGGATCTGAATACAGCCCTTATTGTTCATAATGGGGGACTACCTTGTGTTGGTTACCTTACTTTCCCATATAACAATAGATAATTAATAATCAATAATAACCAATAATTGGTGAAAATTAAACTATTATATGTTTAACGAGAAAGTTTCCTCATGTCCTGATTAATTCAACAACAAAATTCAGATAATCAATAAACCCCGTCAAAGATGATTTAACAGTTAGTAAAGGAGCACATACAGAGTCATACAGTGACCAACAGATGGGAAGATCTTCCCTGGTCATTCTCTGAAAGCCTGTATACAGACTTCAGATGGTCTTACTTCCCCTATGATTTAGGGGGCAATTATACCCTTATTAGCATTATTGTTCATCATTCTAGTCCTTATTTCCTCTTTCTGTTACACACTTATTATCCATTTCCAAGGTATCTGTTCCACTGCAAATTTCATACTGTATCATACTAATCTGATTATTAGTCATTATTTTGCCCTTTTTAAAGACATATTTTTTTCACATCTTGAGATTTCTACATTAGAAGAACAGTTTTCAAAAACATGGTGAAGATTACTGGTTGGTAAAATTCCACTCTCTAAGGCGTGGTCTACACTGGTGATGGAGGTCAACATAACGTCACTTATATCAAACTCCAAACACCAGCGTCTACACTGGCACTGTAGTTATGTCAACTTAAATCATGGAAATCTACTTAATAAAACCACCTGCGCAAGTGGCATAGCACCTAATTCAAATTTATTGGTTCAATTTAGCATCAATGTAGACAGAACTTCACTTAAATAGACTTTATTGACCTCCAAGAAGTATCCCACAATGCCTCGTTGTGACCGCTCTGGACTTTCGCACTGTGGTCACGCTATCTGGCAATGTCCCCTCTCCTCAAGCCCCAGGAAAATTTGAATTTGAATTTCCTGTGCAGCCAGCATGGAGAGAGCTTTGTTGCTGTACTCCTCATGGCTCCTGCAAAGCCCAAACGTGCTCCAGCATGGAGTTGACCAGAGGTCTTAGATCTCATCAGCCTGTGAGGCAAGGAGTCTGTTCTGGGTCAGCTCAGAGCCAGCAAAAGGAATCTGGACATTTACGGGAAGGTATCCCAGGGCATGCTGGAGAAGGGACACACGAGGGATGCACAGCAGTGCCGCGTGAAGATCAAGGAGCTGCGTCACTTATATCAAAGCCAGGGAAGCTAAGAGCCATTCTGGCTCCTCACCCAAAACATGCCACTTCTATGATGACATGCATGCACTTCTCAGTGATCCCACCTCGGTGCTGCCCTGCAGCATTGATACCTCCAGTAGATCACAGTCCATGGACAATGATGAGGACTCTGTGGACAAGAAGGAGGCTGAGGAGAGCAGGGTGCAGGAGAGTGGGTGTCCATTCTCACAGAAAGTCAGGACCTATTTCTGACCCCAGAGCAGTCCAGCAACACACAGGACAGCAATAATGATTTTGGGGAAGAGACATCTTGTGAGGTTTTCTTCTTCTTAGAAGTTCTGTCCTTTTACATGGGGGAGGGGTATTTCAGGCATTTAGCAGACTTTACTGGGGAGTTACCCACAGAATAGATTACCTTGGTGGAGGTGAACAGAAAGCAGTGGCTCCGGCCACGCTGACAGCTGGCCAGCAAGCAACCACATGATCCCCTGAGACTGTAAATGAACACTTTCCTCCTTGCCCCATGACTTGAATGTTCATAAATAAAAGTTTGTATCATTTCAATACATCTTTCTTTATTAAATCATATCTTGTTTGAGAGGGATTTGGAGGGTACAGATATCGATTGGGTGGAGATATTTAGCAAAGTCAAACAACATACAGGAACAGAAATCAGTCCTGCATCTCATTGCAGAACCTGGTTTTCAAAGCTTCCCTAGTGCAAAGCGCTCCGCGGTTAACTCTCAGTGCACTGCTGGCATCTGGCTGCTCATAACTGGTGGCCAGTCTTTCTGCCTCTACAGCCCAACCCCGGGAGAACCTCTCACCCTTTGCTTCACACACATTATGAAGAACACAGCATGCAGATATCACTGAAGGAAGATTCTTTTCACTCATGTCCAGCCTAGTGAGGAGACTTCTCCATCTGTCCTTTACACGCCCAAACACACACTCAATCACCATTCTGCAAGTGCTTAACCTGTTATTAAAACACTCCTTGTTGCTGTCAAGATGCCTGTTGTACGGCTTTATTAACCAAGGGAGCAAGGAGTAAGCAGGATCCCCTAGGATCACTATGGGCATTTCCACACCCCTGATGTGAATTTTTTGGTCAGGGAAAAAGGTGCCCACCTGCATATTAGAGAACAGCCCTGAGTTCCGAAATATGCGCACATCATGCACTTTCCCCGACCACCTCACATAGATGTCGGTGAAATGACCCTTGTGATCCAAAAGGGCCTGCAGGACCACGGAAATGTACCCCTTGCAGTTTATGTACTCGGCTGGTAGGTGGGCACGTGCTAAGATAGGGATGAGTGTCCCATCAATGTCCCCCTGCAGTTTGGGAACCCCATCACAGCAAACCCCTCCACAACATCCTGCACCTTTCCCAATGTCACTCGCCTTCGAAGCAGAAGTCTATTGATGGCCCTGCACACTTGAATCATGGCAGCGCCCACTGTAGATTTACCGACTTTGAACTGATTCCCGACTGAGCGGTAACAGTCAGGGGTTACCAGCTTCCACAGAGCGATGGCCACTCGCTTCTCCACCAACAGAGCTTGTCTCAAGTGAGTATTCGTGTGCTCCAGGGACAAGGCCAGTTCCGAGCAGAGTTCAAGGAAAGTTCCCTTTTGCATGTGAAAGTTTTGCAGCCACTGGTCATGACCCCACAGCTCCATAACGAGCTGAAGCAATCAGAAATTGTTCTGCTAGATGGCTTGTAGCAGGGCAGCCTTGGTGGCATCGCTGTTGCCTGTGCTTTGGCTTCTTGCTCTGCTTCAAAAATACTCCATGATAAGCTACAATGTATTTGTGACGCTCACAATAATAGTGCAGAGTTGAGCTAGCTCCATGTCTCCAAAGCAATGGCGAGCACGCAGCACAAAAAAAACGGCACAAAAATAGGTTTCCTGTTTGTTTGGGGGAAGAAGGGAGGGGTAAGCAGCATGGTATGATGAAACTTGTCCCAACAACCACTGCAGCTAGTTGCACTGTGGGATAGCAACCCACAGTGCACTGCTTTGAATGTTGAAATAAGCGTGGTGAGTGTGGACGCACAAGACCTACGCAAACAGCGTGGTGTGTACACGCTGCAGCGACTTCTAAAAATCGAAGGGCGAAAGTCGACTTTAAGTAAGTCAACATCACTCGGCAGTGTAGACATACCCTAAAGTTAGCTTCATCTTAGCTGCAAAACATCATAGGAGTCTTGATCCCAGGCAAACCTTAAAATCTTTCTTGGGCTATCTTATGTGTCAACAGAACAAAAGGAAAGAGATTCCCAGCTCAACTAATAAAAACAGCATATCTGTGACCAAGCAGCACAAGTTTCCCTTATGCTTCTATGCAAGTATAAACAATATAGCAGCAAAACTAGTCATTCCAGCTTACCACTCTACCCCATAGAACCAGTGTAATGGCTCCCTAGGAAATAATGGAAGACCAGTTATGAAAGAGAAAAGTCATGATCATCACTGACTTGGATATGAATATGTACACCAGTTGAGCACCTGTGCAAAGTGAGGGTAAACCATTACTAATTCTGATCTGGTAGCATTTCACACTCACTTCATTCTGATCTAATTCACTACACAAGGAGAAGGGCAATGTATTTTGGATATTTGTGCTTTGGATAACAAGTCTATTGCATGACTGTGAGCCCTAGAATGCTCCTTGCTGTCTTGTAGTTTCCTTTCCACATGCCTTTCCTTTCCACTGACTATTACATCGTTATACAATAAATTCAAACAATGCCATTGAAAATGGTTTGTGATACAGGTGACTCATTTCCAAACAAAACACTGATTGTTCTTTCTTTGACAGTCTCTGTTTTTAAAATTTAAATTTCATATTCCATTTTATTTTTAAAAAAGGATTTTGAATCTTTACCCGCCCACACACCCCCACAAAGGGCGAGAGCTGGTTGGGGATTTTTAAGCCAAATGGCTTTTTCACTGGAAAATAACAGATTGTTATAATCAAAACTTGCCATGGGAAATGGTCCATCTTGACAAAACATTTGCCAGACAGGTTTCAGGGGTGCATGTAGCCTTGAGATTAGAGCAGTTACCTGGGATGTGGGATCCCCAGATTCAAGTCTCTGCTTTGCCTGATTCAAACCAGGGACTCATGTCCCCAGACTATCAAGTCACTCTCTCTCTCGCTCTCTGAACCACTGAAAATTTAATTATTTATACCAAGTGGAATAGGTACAACAGGCAATTGTGAGAGTAATCCACCCCAAATAGCCCACTTGGTTAGGGTGCTCCTCTGGGACATAGGAGACCCAAGTTCAAGTCTCTGCTATGCGAGCCTCAGGCCAAGGATTTGAATCTACATCTCCCACTTTGCCATTACTTATTCTGACCAAGTGAGCTATCGGTTACTCAGGAGTGAGTCTCTTTCTTTCTCCACCTCTGGTTTTTCATGAAAAATGTTGAATGGTCTCAGTTTTACCCAAACGAGGAAAGGAACAGTCTTCAAATCTCATAAATGTTCACGGGATGGGAAAACTATTTCCCACAATGCTCTATACTGGGACAGAATCTTACTTGCATAATAAGGGCCTTATTATGCCACTCTGAATTTTTTACTTCCGCAGTGAGATGGGGCAGGCTTGTGTACAAGGAATCTCAGCCATACCATTTCCAATAAAAAGACAATGGTCCATGCTCTCTCAGTTGAACCAGCTCACTTATGCCCAGTTACTCCATTGACTAGCAAAATTAACCTTAGAGATTACAAAGAGTTGACATATCTAGTTAAGAGACTTTGTGAGGCAAGTTTATACAGTTCATTCCGATTGCTAATTATAAGTAAATTTCACAATATAGAAGAAACTCAGATCAGCGTCATTCTGAAGCAGAGATTTTGTGACACTTTCAAAATATGCAGTAGGAGGAAGTAAAATTCTAATACAAACAACATCTCTTTGCATTAATGTATGGGAAACCCAGTTTTCTATCCTGTTCCAGTTAGAGTTTTATAATACCTTGTTGTGACACTGATTCACCTTGCCAAAGCAGGAAACAGGAGAGCTATATATCATGCTCCCGAGAAGAAATCTATGCACTTCCACAAACTCTTGAAGGGTGCAGAAGATAATGCCTAGCTTTCCAGAAAAGAAAGGTAAGATTTACATTCCTTTATTTAAACTAGGGTGAACTTATTTTCAGGCTTGAAAGACTGTCTTCTACAAAAAAGGCTGTTTGAAACATTAGGGCACTTAGAGAAATAATGCCTTGATATTTTTCAATAAAATGAGGAAGGTAAAAACTAGTCAAAGGGCTAGCAGAAACAAGAAAAGAAAACCTGGAAGAACCAACAAACAGTAAAAAGTGGCCTTTACACAATGAGTGAATGGAGGGAAAAAAGCAGCAATTAAGCAGGGGTGTTAAATAATAGATGTATTTAAATTCCAGTTCTTTGTGTGCATTGTTGGCTTGTATAATATTCTTTCCAAGACAGGGATCCTGTTGGTCTCTTTACATAGCCATAAACTGCCTTGCACACACAGAGAGTTACCTAAATAACAATAATAGATTATATAATGATAAAGTCACTTTCAAGAGATAATAAATAATGAATGGAGTTGCACTTCTGTAACAGAGAGAGGTAGATAGCCTGGTTTGTATGAATAGTTGAGGCTAGATTTAGTCTTTTCAAGGCTCAACCCTTGGAAGTGGAACCAAAGCACGCACAAGAGGTTTTCTGCCTGTAATGCTGAAATAATACAAGCTGTAGGTGCTCAGGCACTGAACCGGCAATGGTGCCCATGGATCACCCCAATGAAGACAGTGGGACTTTGTACATGTGCAGTGCACAGAGCTGATTGCAGGATCAAGCTCTAAAGTTTAATTCTCAGAGCAATTAAGTTTACTAGAAGTTGGGAATGAGCAATGGATTAGATCACTTGATGATTACCTATTCTATTCATTCCCCCTGAAGCACCTGGCATGGGCCACTGTTGAAAAAGACGGGTTACTGGGCTAGATGGATCATTGATCTGACCCAATACAGCCATTCTTATGTACATCTTCTAAAAAATAAGCATGGTTGAAAAGTGTCTAAGTGACTTAGCAGTAGGAGTCCCTTTGACTCTCAACAAGATCCTGCACCATTTTTGCAGTTTTGTATGAACGATGTACAAAAATTCATTTATATATTTTTTTTCCCTTGTAAAATTTTAGAATGAACATTTTTTGCCATTTCTTGGGGGGAGATTTTGCAGTCCTATTTGCAATTGTAACTATGCTCACAATTTCAATGACATGGTTATTTTCACCTCAGAACACGCCACAGCATATATTTTCCTGAGTTTTTGATGCCAAAGTCACTTGTATATGAAAATATATTTTTATTTTTTGCTTGGATACAAGCATAGTTTTCTCTAAAACTGGCCCATTTTTACATGAAAACAGATGGCTTTTTGCTTCAAATACTTGTGTACAGCCACAAATTTACCCAATGGGGGGATTTTTTTTCCTGATACAATATGTAAGAGTCAAACAACACAGCATTATAAAATGAATTACCAGGAAAGAAAATGTATGTTTATTAACCCTACAGGAAAACACTAATTTCTTTAGTGTTTATATATTTTAGAGGTTATGGCCACATCCTTAGCTAGTGAAAATCAGCATAGTGATTTCTGAGGAACTGGCCCATAATCCAGCTGAGTAACTGGCCCATAATCAACCTATGCCATAAACAAATACAAATATGAACATGCCAGGTAGCTGATGACTGTATCTGGGGAGCTGAGATTTGAATCTTGATTTTAAAGTTGTACAAGACACAGGACTAGCCCAGTTCAGCTAAAGCAGAATCTCTATCATCATTAGCAGTCCTTTATCTTCTATGTGAGTCAGCTACTAAAGGATAATGTCACAAGGTCACTATACTACATGTTGTCAATACCTCTCGCCAGAGAAGTCTCCAAGTAGACAACACCTTGCCTAATCCAAGAGGAGTGCCGGTAGACATTGATAATGTGGGATAACTAATGGACCAGTTCTCTAGCTAGTGTAAATGGGTGTAGCTTCACTGAAGGTGAGAGAGCTGCACTCATTTACACCAACTGAGGATATGGCCCATTGCTTCCAGAGTCATACAAGCAATGTGATGAGCAGTGAAGCTTCCTATGCCAGAAGGAAAAATGCATCCTGTTTTTCCCCCATACTCCCTGTCAACATGCTTTCTTTACAAATAGCTTTAGAGACCCAGTCCTGTGGCATATTGAAAGGTCAGCTAACCCCATCATCCTTTTACCAGGAATACATTCATTCAACACAAATCAACCTCCCCCAAACCAAACATAAAATTAAGCTAATAATAAATCTACCTGATACCATGCCCTAACGTCTGCTTAGGCTGAGTATTGGGCGGAGGGCCAATGGAAGTGAATTTGAGCCCAGCCACTAGCTGAAGTCAGTTAAACCACAGGTACGGAGAGCCAAAGCCTCCAAGATTATCCTAACGATAATGTCATGGAGCAAGAATTTCCAGAGATAACTGGATCATGGGGCCTTAGAGGGATTTGAAAATAATCCCCAGCCCTTTCTGAATTGCCCCCAGACTCAAACAGAAATGTTATGTAAAGATTCTAGCACACGTCTTAAGTGCTAAGAGAACTATCCACTGCAAGAAGTGGGCAGCTGCATTCTGCACTGATTAGGACTCACAGGTGGACCTCAAAGGCAGCCCTGCCAGCATCAGCTCATCACTGGATGAAAGCCATTGCTGTGTCCCATTCACACAATTATGCTGTGTCCCATTCACACAACCCATCTTTCCTTGGACCAACTCCTGATGACCCTATAACTGCTTTCCAGCGCTGATCATTAACAACCTGCCCTTTGATCAGGAGCACAGCAGACACATCAGTGTTTATTCATCTCAGTTATTCAGCTAGATTGTGACAAGGACTATGCATTTGCACCGGGGAGAAGGAATCACTCCCTCAGCATTCTCAAGTGACCTGCTCAAAGGTTGGGGAGTTGAAGTTACCTGCTTATCTCCTCCCCAGAGCAGGCAGAAGGGGAAGAGACAGAGACTTTGTTCCCGTCCTTATTCACTGGCCAGAGTCATGAGGAAAATTGTAGGAGAGGGGGGTAGAAGTTTACGTTGGGGCCATAGACCAGCAGCAAAGCACCATTCCGAGGAGCAAGGAGAAAGCAAGGAGGGAATTGAGACAGAAGGATGTCTCCTACAGATACTTCTGGGAGCTTATGCACTACCCTTTGTTCAGGGTTCTATCTAAAGTCACCATGGAGCCCTAAATCTTACTTTCCTTCCATGCAGATGGCCGCTTCCCTGTTTTCAATTATAAAAAAGGGGCATTGGTTTGAACAAAACCTAGAGGGGCTAAATTCAAACTGGGTTTGCACTGGATTCTGCTGACATAACCCCAGGTGCCCAGCCCCAGCAGTAAAATATCTGCTGGGGAGGCATCTGTGGTACTACATCTTCAGCATGCCCATTCTGTCCAGCCTATTGTGGAGGAGAAGTCCAATCCAGTAAGTGGTCAGAAAGGGAGCATTGCAAAGGTGGGTAGTGCACATGCTAATTCAGTGCATCCGCTCTGGGTTCCTATCGAGTTCTGGCTAGAAATTAAAACTGCCCACACAATGAAAGCCCAAGTCAGGGTGGCAGCAGTAGTAATGTCTGCATTTCGTCCATGCAGGAAAATTAGTACTTCGCTCGGCACTGACCTCAGGCTACTGTGTTTCACCACATTATAATGGAAAACCCTGTAGTATGGGAGCGTGAACAACGGGGAAACCATGGAAAGCTGTTTGGTTCATAGTAACAGGTTAGAAGTAACAGAGAGAGAAAGAAAGGAGGATTTCTCTCTCTAGGATAATGACCTGGTGACAAAACCGCCACCTTCCCAGTTGGGTAAAACCCTAGACATAAACAGCATATGGCAGCACACTTCTGCTGCAATGTTCTTAGATAAACGTAAGCCAAAGACAGAAAACTAAGCAGATTGTTCTTCCCTTTTCAGAGATGATTCTCCTAGCTGGATTCCTAGGCCTGGCTGCAGTACTGCGACAATCCACTGCACAGGTAGGATACGAGTTGGGTGGGAAACATTTTTCCAATTCCATGAAACTTTTGGAATTTCTGAAACCTGAATTCATGAAGAAAAGTAAATATTTCAAATATTCTTGCAAACTGATAAAGGAAAAAATATTTGGCTCACTTCGTTCAAAATGACCCACTTCCGTAATTTAAACCAATTTATGTTGATTTTGACCATTTTTGGAAGGAGTGGGATTGAAATTTTAAACTGAGTTGAGGCCCTAAAGCAACACAAATACTTAAGCTTCTTTAAGTTCTTAAAATGGCACAAGTGTGCAAGGCAAACTAAAGGCCAGATCCTGCAAATACTTTCACAATTAACTTTACTCCCATGAGTAGTCCTCCCAATGGCAATAGAATTATTCATGTGAGTAAAGTCAGGCACATGAAGAAGTGTTCATAGGATCAGGGCCTAAGGCCATTAGGTTGAGTGAGGTTTACAAATGAAAAGTAAAATGACACAAATGCAATAATATTGACTGAGTGTAGATGTTCATAATTGGAAAAACAGAGGGTTATAATGAAAATCTTTGTAACCTTAGATACAACATCCACTATCATGAAGAAACACGATAGTATACAAAAGAACTCAAACGTTTAATGGTTTTTTCACGTATGTGAAAGGTGAAGAATTTCAAAATATTAAAAGCTTTAGTAAAAATTTCCAAAGCGATGCTTAACAGTCACATAGTACCATACAACAGTCTGTTTGCAATACATCTGTGTGGTGCCTAGCACAACAGGATCCTCATCATAGGAGCAATCACTGAATAATATATTCAGTGGAGTGGTTTCTGTTTTAACAGCACAGTATTTGGCCCAATCTATTTCAAAGAATTAGGCAATCAAAACAATTCTAAGATTAGACCATAATATCAGTTTCTCATTGCAAAACTGTACTCACTAGGACCACACATGAAGTAGGGTGCAACGTACCATAGAATAAAGATGATAGAATCTGCCCTATCATGATCTATCTTGACAGTCCAAGGAGCAATGGTCTCAAGTTGCAGTGGGGGAGGTCTAGGTTGGATATTAGGAAAAAGTTTTTCACTAGGAGGGTGGTGAAGCACTGGAATGAATTACCTAGGGAGGTGGTGGAATCTCCCTCTTTAGATGTTTGTAAGATGCGGCCTGACAAAACCCTTGCTGGGATGATCTAGCTGAGGTTAGTCCTGTTTTGAGCAGGAGGTTGGACTAGATAACCTCCTGATATTCTATGATTCTATGGTTAATTAATTGAAGATTGGTTGATTAATTCTGAGGGAAATAAGTTTAGAGACATAATTAGTTCATGAAATATTTTAAAGAAACATTAATTGCAATTGATTCCTGGGCTCACATGTAAAATATTTCAGACACACAACCAAATACAAGAAAAACTATTATACGTTCCTCTATTTCAGACTCCAGATTTAGCTTCTCTGTCAACTGACAAGGCAGATCAACAAGAGGAGATTGTTAACAAGCACAATGCTCTAAGGAGAGGGGTGATGCCAACTGCTAGCAATATGCTGAGAATGGTAAGAATTTGCAAGGGCACAGCATAAAATACCATTTGAATCCTTTCCTCCATAAGATGTTGGAGAACATAGACGTTATCAAGGGAAGGGAGCAGGTTGGGGGTGACAAATCTAGCTGTTCATGAACAATGATGTCTCCTTTGAAAGTGAAAGAAAAAACCACTAGCTTTGATCTCCCGTGATATGTTCTCCATCTAGCTAATCACCATATCTAGCCTCCTCCTCAAGTGGGCAACTACTGAACTGCTCCTCCCCTTTTATCTGAATGAAAGAAGGAATTGTGACAAGTTTTTAAACACTGAATTTGCAATTTCCAAGTGTATGCTGTCTTCCACATTCTGCATTATGAATTACTAAGTAGTACACATATGAACACCTAATGTTTCTCATTTCATTAAGGAATGGAGTCCAGCAGCTGCAGTGAATGCCAAGAGTTGGGCAAATGAGTGTACTTTATCCCACAGTCCCCCAGACAGAAGAACAACTAGTAAGTAAAGTGTCAGTTTTAAATGAATAATGTATCATTCAACCCATTACATGAACAATTTTCAGATAATATAATTTAAATGCTCTCAATATTTTGCTGAATGAATAATATTACTATTCTAGAGCATATGTATTCATCAATTCTACAGTTAGACTGCATGTTATTTAGAGTTGAGCAATATTTTTTGAATATAGATTAAATTTCAACATTAAAGAAATAATGAAAAATGTGAAAGAAATTTCACAATTTTTATTTTAAGTTTTAAAGGGGAAAAATTCTTCTTTTTTTTTTTTAAAGATTTTTCTTTCAATCCCTCTCCACCCGATTCTTAGCCCCAAACAGCTTTAATAATATGAAAATATTATATACGAAGGTAAATCAGTTTTCACTGAGGTCATTTGTATTTGCTGAAAGCGTGATGAACAATATTGTTGTTACTTTGAATTTATGAGTGATTCAAGACTGGGATCCAAAGAAACACCCTGGACATGAACACTCCTGATACATGAAAATGCTTGAGTCCAGATCCAAACCGTGGCTTTGAATCTCATCTGTGCTATGCCAGTTTTACACTGGTGTAATTCCACTGACTTCCATGAAGTTACTCTTGGTTTAAGAATCATTGCAAGAAAACCTCTTCTCCCAATATTTTCATACCAAAGAGCGGGGTGGATTAGCAGTGGATCCTTTAAATATGGACCTAATTATATCAAGGAAACTAGAATACTGGGTCAGTATGTGGCTTTTCAGCACACATTGCTGAAGGATCCAGCTTTCAATGTCAAGGAATGAGTTTGTGCTAGCAGCAATGTCTGTCTAGACTGGGTGGATCTCAGAGTTTTTGGGATCCTTGGGCATCTTGGTAGATCTAAGCTCTGGTAACTTAACGCTGCCATCGAGCATCTAAATCTTTGAATATTTATGAGGACCAAAGGTATTTATGAATATTTATGAGGACCAAAGCTGCCATGAACATCTGAATCTTTTAATATTTATGAGGACCAAAGGTAACCTTTGAACTACTGGGATTTACCCAACATTATTCATGGATGACCTGGATAGTGACAAAGGGCAGGGTTGTAGAGTGTGTGTATTCAAGAAATGAAAGGTTCTTCCCTCTATGTTCTCCTGGAAATTCCCAAACCTTCTGCAGGTTCTCCCTGTGTGTTGAAGCTCTTGTATCTTAAGCCCCTCATCAGGTTTTGAGAACGTTTCTTTTCCATTTTCAGCAGTGAACTGTGGTGAAAATCTCTACATGTCAACTAGACCCAATTCATGGTCAGATGCAATTCAAGCCTGGTACAATGAGGTGGAAAATTTCAAGTATGGCATTGGGCCAACACCACCAGGGGCAGTGATTGGCCATTATACACAGGTAGGGACCATAGCTCCACCTGTTAGATTCATGTTTTAATGGATACATGTTTGGCTAAATGGTTACTAGTTTCAATATATTTAGAGGGAATAAACACCATGAAGGATAAGAATTATTCTGACTGAGCAAAAGTAACAGGACAAATAACATTAAAATATGGAAACTATAGACTAAATATTCTGACCAACTTCCTCACAGTGAGGTTTATTAGATGAAGGAAAGTAGTGGAAAGCTGTGGTTTGGATAATTTAAAATTAGGCTAGACCAAGCTCCCGAAGACACAGGGAACAATACTGCATTGGCAAAGGGATATACTTGATAACCTAGAAGATTTTTTTCTTGGGGGTTTAATGTTCTTCTTCCTGTACCACTGGCAAATTAAGCACTAAGTTATCTTGCCTTAGGGTTCCTTCAATAACATCTTCAGACACTCACACACTTAAATTATAAACTATTCAAGCTAATTCGCCTAGAGGGTAGGAACCAAGAAACTGTGAGAGATACTTTATTTGTATTTTTAAATATTTTGGAGACCCTAAATTATTTGGGGAATGGGGGTGTGAAAAATTCTAGAGAGTAATATCTATAGGTTGGTTTACAAACTCTCTATAGCAGTGGTTCTCAACCTTTCTAATGCCGTGACCCCGCAATACAGTTCCTCATATTGCGGTGACCCCAAACCAAAAAATAATTTTGGTGGCTACTTCAAAACTGTAATTTTGCTACAGTTATGATTCGGAATGTAAATACCTGATATGCATTATGTATTCTCATTGCTACAAATCAAACATAATTTAAACATAGTGATTAATCACAAAAACAATATTTAATTATATGTTGAGAAATATTTATTACTAATTCCAATAAATAACATTTCACCATGGCATAGCATAGGTTTAAATATAACAATTCCAAATAAACTGATGACGTCAGCAAGTGCCGGACACACATAATGCGCTGCTATGGACTGTGGAGCGTTCCCCCCGCTTCCCCCGCCCCTTAGGCCCCGGACGGATGATGCAATCACGTCTGCGCATGCGCGCAGGCATTCAGTTTGGAACGCGCATCCATAACGGTGTGCGTTCCAGCTGAATAGCGCTGCTACAGATGGTAGCGCGACTTCTCAGCGGCTAAAGCCATCGGAAATATGTATTTTCCGATGGCTTTAGGCGACCCCTGTGTTTTGGTCGTTCGACCTCCGCCGGGGTCGCGACCCACAGGTTGAGAACCGCTGCTCTATAGAATCGTATTAGCTTAGATTTCATGCCCTGTAGGATGCCATTATGACCATCTACTCTGACCAGATACTGGTAATACAAGCTAGGTGAAATGATCTAGTGAATCCTGACTCTTGCCCAACAATTTGTGGTTGAACCAGAGTATGTGTCTGTATGTATATAGCTTGATTTCAATACTGCAGGAGATTGAGAATCTGCCATTTGCTTGGATTTCATCCTCATTACATCCTACAAAGGGTGATAAGACCACATGAAAATTGTAGTTTTTCTGTTTTTTTCCCTACAATATGTGACTTATTACACAGTGTGGTAGAATATAAGATAATGTGCCCAAATCCAGCTTCATAGTAAAATGTTTTTAAATGTATATTTTATTATATTAAAAATATAGAGCATTTCACATTGACTCATGTATTTACTTTTCCATCTCCAGGTGGTTTGGAACAAGTCTTACCAGATTGGATGTGCAATTGCCTTTTGTCCTGAGAGTGAATACAACTACTTTTATGTTTGCCATTACTGCCCTGCGTACGTATGAAATAGAGAGTTAATTAATTATTGGAATTCCTTAGAGTTTTAATTCATCGAAACGACCCAGGAAACTGTCAGCTACATTGCAGCGTGCATCATTATTTAAGTGTTTATATGATCAGAGGGCAATTTAGTAATAACGGTATGCAGAAGCATACATGCAAATTACATTCTAAAGTAAAACAACCCATTGCCCCCCAGTGAGGTTTGCTCTGCTAAAAAACAAAACAACATTTTTCTAACTGCCTGCTAAGTAAGAAATATGATCATCTTTTTATCCAGTAAGAGTCTGCAAGCAGTTTTCCCTGGGACCTGTTATCCAATAATTGCCTCATTCAGAGTTTAGTGCACCTTCCTTTAATGTAGCCGTGCTGGTCACTCCCTCTGTTCGGGATAGCACAGAAGCATTTGCAAGTATCGTAAGCAATCTGTCATTAACAATAAAGACAACGAGAAGAGTTTCAAAGCTGTGCAGAGGGTTTGGCCACACTTCTTTGATTCACATTAATAGTTACATTTTGACCTTTGAACTTGTTTTTGGACATATATCAGAATAAGGGTGTGTCTAAACTGCAACTGGGGGTGTGGTTGTAGCTCACGCACCTGTGCTAGGTTTTATTCTAGCCAGCTTGTAAAAATAGCAGTCAGTGTGCATCGGAGCAGGAATCAGTCCAGGCTGTATAAGCCTCCCTGGCCCTCACCCCCTCACCGGTTATGCACTCACTTGTGCACCCTGTGCTGAAGCCTACGCCATGGCATCCTTGCTTGTTTGCTGCATGGTGTCTAGATTAGAGCTAGTGCGGGGAGGTCTATGCAAATCACAGTCTCCCGACTGCAGCATAAAGTCCCCTAAGTGTAAATGAAGATATGGGCTGTATCCTGGCTTTACATCTTATGCTATTTCATTTTACCATTTCAGGGGGAATTACGAACACTTAATGAAAACACCTTACCAATCAGGGCCACCGTGTGGAGATTGCCCTGACGCCTGTGACAATGGATTATGCAGTAAGTTTTAGTAGTTTGAAGTATCGCAGCGGCAAAGTTGTCACTTACTAAAACAATGTTAAATTCCCTGGGAGGGAAGGCTTTGGGAAAGCATCAACTCGAAAACCATGCCTGTGGAGCAGCCTGTGACGCCTTTACACACATTATACTAACATGCTAAGCATGTTGTTTAAAAATGGGTATGTGTAGGAGCTCATCTAAGGGCTTCTGAGGAGTGGACTGTTATCCTGGCAGGGGAGTGTCATCACGCTCCCTTGAGAAGAGAAGATGGAAGGGGACATAAGTCTTTAAATAAGCAACATTTTGTTCTAAGAGAGACGGTGATTGATTATTTGCCCTGTCCTCCCAAGGTGGGACAAGTAGTAATTGGCTCAGCTAACAGTAAGATTTAGACATTACGAAAATCTAGTTATAAAATAGTTAAGCATTGGATCAGGTTACTAGGGAGCATGTGGATTCCCAGTCTGTGGAAGTTTTTAAGACCAGGATAGAGAAGTATGTCAGGGATTGTTTACATATACTTAATCCTGCCTTAATGGGGGGAGGAGAAGATGACCTCTTGAGGTCCCTTCCAGCCCTACATTTCTATGATTCTCAGCTAAATAGGACTTTATACCATGATTTTTATTTGTATTACGCTAGTACGTAGGAGCTGCTGTCACTGACCCCTTTGTGCTAGGCACCAAATAAACAGAGAACGAATAGTCCCAGTGAAATCAGTGAGACAACTAGTGGCATAAGCTGATGTTTAATATGATCAAGGAGATCATCAAGTCTGCCCCAAAAAGAAAAAGGAATGTGTGACAACGTTAAATATTTTTGACACCTACAATGGCCAGAGGAAGCTCCCACGAGGATTTTTGAATAAGTAATGCAGCCAGGCCAAGTGAAATCATGGCATTTTCCTATCTCTCGTTCTGGGTAATAGGCTTTGGGTCACAGTGGGGAATCTTTACTCACCCTGGTGAGCACTAACTCATCCAAGTATCTCCATTGGCTTCAGGCGGTGAGCACTGCAAATCCAGCCCTTTGTGTTTCACGTGCTAGACTATTTGCATCTGAGCAAGTGCTGTGGTGCCTCTCCAACTGCAGCAGCTGCTGCCAGGTGGTGTGTGAAAATAAGATGGCCCCCCTACTGATTGACTGATCTGTTGGTCTCCTAATGTGCCTCCCCAAGCAGAGAGAAGCAGCTCTCATCCCCCTCTCTCACGTGTAGATTGTCAGTGCCTTTTGCTAACGACCAAAGGCACTAGTATTTGTACACTAACAACTGTCGAATGTATAGAAAAAACATGCAATGGATTTTGCTGGCGTAACTTCCATGAGCCTCAAAGGGACAGATTGTGGAGCTGCTGGATCCTCTGCACCTGAGGCAGGCACAATGCTACTGGGGGTGAGCAGACAGTATAGCTGTCCTGACACACGGCGATATGATGCAGAAGGCCCTTCCATCTGGCACAAAGGAATGGAGCCCTTGCTCCGCCCTCCATTCAGCTCCTCTACCCATTTGGGAGCAAGTAGCACCATGAGTGTCTCTAGACTCCCACTGAGTCACTGAATTCCCTAATGGTTAGTGAAGAACAAAGCAGATGCCCCCATTAATGCCCCACCAAACGCTATTTTCATGGGTCAACTTTGACTTTCGTGTGGCACAGCCCGTGTAGTGACCCACCACTCTTGCATAGATTTCTCACTTTGAGCACAGAGGGAAATTGTGCCTTGGCCCTAGGCCAAGAAAGTAGGGCAGTTCCTTACCACCTCTTCCTCCTGGCTGACCAGGCAGAGATGTCAAAAGAATCCACAGAATACACTAAGTTTGGAAATCTGGATACCTCCTTCCTGGGACAAAAACTCTAATGGGATATGGGATAGAGAACTGATCTAGACCTGTTAAAATGAGACTGACATCCAAATGTGATTTGTCCTTTTTGCAATAAGCAGAATAAAAACCAATGCATTGATCCACCTGATTGGATGCCTTGATCTAAGTGAACAACATTTCTGTGAGCAGTTAGATTTTAGAACCTTATAGGGAAATAACTGTTCAAAATAATAGTGAGAAACATTTATTCAATTAAAATATGCAGTAACAAAAGGAAAAATTCTACTGTTTCTTTTAATGTCTAATCTCATACTGTTTCCTTTTCAGCCAATCCTTGTAAATATGTGGACATTTCCTCAAACTGTCCTGATTTAGCGAAGCTGTATGGATGTACAGACTCCTTTGTCAAGGAAAACTGTCTTGCCTTCTGCCATTGCACCACTGAGATAAAATAGCCACTGATCATCCCTTCATGGAAATTCTTTGCTTTAATGACAGCACCTTTTAAAAAAATTAGGGTCCCATCTTGCAGCCCTTGTGTGTAATCCTACTGACTTCAATAGGGCTACTCATCTGAGCTGTAGGACCTGGCCTTTCAACTTGTAGGTTATTAACTAGTTTAATACTTTTGTTTAAAAATGTAGCAGATTTTTCTTCACTGCTTGAAATTCAGCATTTTATATGCTAGACTTGTACAACATTAAATGACAGATTTCTTCTGTATCAGTATCAACTTCACTTGCTACAAAATACCAATTAAAGTTATATCTAAAGATCAGTTCCGGCCAATATATACTTGCGTAGTCCTTACTCTGTAAATAATCCCACTATTACAATGGGCCTTACTTCTCCATTTTCATTCATGTTGAGAGCCACCTTATTGCATAAGTGGCCCCATAGTTGCAACAGGAATACAAGGGCTGACTTCTTCTCTAAAACCTGACTTCTTGGCGACTATCTCAAAATACTGCCTCTCTGCTTGGTCAAAGGGCCTCATTCAAAGCCAATGAAAAGGCTTTGCAGTGAATTTGTTTTGCACGTTTTAGAGGGGCTGGTGGGGCATAAAGAAAAGGAAAAAAAAATTTCTTTTTTAAGTATAACAGGTTTTCCTGGGATTAAGAAAATTGTTCAACCATATTTCCCTTCCTCTTCTCTCATATCAGGGTCTCATTCACATCAACTGGGGGTTGCTGGTTAGAGAAGGGACTTGGAGGGGCTCAGGTGAAGTCATGGTCTAGGTCAAATTTGCCTGTAGATAAGAAAGCAGTTGGGTTCCAGACCACAACCACTTTTCAGCAGCAAGCCCATAAAGGTGTTTCATTGGAAGTTAACATTCAGCTTTATGCACAGCACTTGCTACTGTACATATGTGATTCCATTTCCCGTGAGTTCTCTCTCGTTAACTAGATTCAATTTTCCTTTTGAGTGATATCTATGTGACTCAATCTACCCATAAAACTATGAATGTCAAAAATTCTCAAATGCAGATAATGTAAATCAATGTCACTTGCTACTAACATTACATACCATATACATTATATATAAATGTAGGTCACAGTGCTAGAAGTAGCAGCACAAATAACTGAAATACAGTTTTCTTCAGTTCTTAGGTTATGATTCTCTGTGGCCATACACCTTGTGAAGTCATTTATGCCAGTGAAAAGTGAGAACAACACACCACTATTCTCATTTGGAAGTTGTTCACACTTATTTTGCACAGGTGTAAATGACTGCACTCAATGGAAAGCAGTAAGGAATCAAACCCTTTCATTCTTTTCATGGACATGAATCACAGAATTGTAGGTCTGGAAGGGACCTTGTGAGGTCATGTGGTCCAGTCCCCTGCACTTATGGCAGGACCAAGTGTTATCTTGGCCACCCTGACAGGTGTTTGTCCAACCTGCTCTTAAAATTCTCCAGTGATGAAGATTCCACAACCTCCCTAGGCAATTTATCCCAGCTTAACTATCCTGACAGTTAGGAAGTTTTTCCTAATTTCCAATCAATCTCACTTCCTGCAATTTAAGCCAATTGTGTCTTGTGCTATCCTCTGCAGTTAAATTTGACATGTCTGCTAAAGCAGAAATTGTGTGCTTTTAAAATGTGATAGCTGACCTGTGTTTAAAACCCAGCATAGACAGGGCCAGTTGTAGTTTTAATATGTATTGGCTCCTCCACATAAGTCTAGCCCTGTCTATAGGATTTTAAAACATATTAGATATCATATACTAGCAATCACATTGTAAAAACATTTTTCCTAGTGTAGACAGGACTTCTCTGGTTTACATTGTGGTAATTATGTTAACGCTATCCCATGACGATAATTATGTTAACGTTATCTCATGAGGGTTTTCTGAGCTGTAAAGAATTGGTGTCAAGATCCTTTAGGTTGTATGGCTTTTGTCATTTAGTTATTGGGCGATTTTGCCTCGGTCTCATCAGGAATCTCAGACTTTCTTCCAAAAAGATGCAGTGGCAAAAGTGTCATTTGACTATTCCCCTGCCTACCCCATGTTAAAAACTACATCTTACGTAGAGGACAGGAATTAAGATAGAAAACTTATTACTCCCCTCAGGTATCTGCTGGATACTTACTCAGGCCTGATCCTGTGTTATGATCAGTACAAACTGAGGCTACACCTGGACAGAGCTCCACTGAAATGGATGGGGCTCTGTCAGGATTCACATATTAATCACAAGGCAGGATCAGGGGCTGAGGGTCAGGTGTTGGACATCTGCTTCCATCATCCCTAAATGGCACCCTGAGTCCCACTGGCTTCGGTGGGGCCATTCTTGGTACTATTTACTGTGAGTTGATTACTTATAACTATGGGCCTGATTGTATTTATGGAGGTGCCCTTCCTTGTAGTGTCCAGGCAATGGTTTTGTAATGTGCAATACATTCCGTATTTTGTGGACAGGCAAAACTCAAACCGCCAGCCACTCCCCGACTTCCTTCCTTTTGTTAATTCGGCTTTTCCTTGTGCTTTGATTCAAGCAGAGCAGGGACTCTGGTTCACTGCTGACTCTGTTTTTGTCCCTTTAAAGTTAATGGTCAAAATATTTACAGCAAACAATTGCATTACTCATGGCTCCTGTGATCTTCTCTAGGGACAATAGCAAGTAACCTTTTGAACAGCAGAGACGTCTGTCTCAGGGGATGGCTCATTGGCAGCAATGACCAGATCTTGAGGTGCTCTGTTTTAGAGTGCATGAGGTTTAGCACGTTAATCAAAGCACTTTCAGTGAAAGGGAATGAAAAGGGGCAGATTCACTCATTACATCATCCTGATGGATGAAGGCCCCAACTGGTTTGGTGTGCAGGAACGGCAGCTGCCTGTTACCTCCATGCTGTGGAGCAGTTCATGGCAGCTGGAAGAACCCATACAAGGAGGTCTCATACAGTGTGAAATTTACCAGTTTGATACAGCTCCTAGGCAGCCATCAGCAGCCGTGCTTCTCTCAGCCCCAAAATGTTAAGTCTGGCAGAACTCACAGGAGAGTAGGGTGATCAGATAGCAAGTGTGAAAAATCAGGATGGGGGTGGTAACAGATGCTTATATAAGACACAGCCCTGAATATCAGGACTGTCCTGATTTTATAAGGACATCTGGTCACCTACAGGAGAAGAGCCGAGGATAGCAATAATTACCTGTCCTCCATGAGAGGAGACCCTCCTTTTGCACAACTAACCAGGCAATTGTACAGGCTGCATGCCTGCAAACCGCATCCCTGGTGGGAGTCAATCTGGCCCAAAGTACATGTTCTGTGCTTCACTGTGACATACATGGCAGAAAATTTATTCTGCGAATATGACTGATGACTTTGGCCTGGCAGGCAGTTCAGGTGTCTGGTAAACTTTCTATTTGTCTTCTGAAAAACAAGACTTATGGATTTCCCACTTAATTTATCATCCCTTTTTCCCAGCTAGCTAAAGTCCCTGAGGCATAGCACGTTACTACCAGTGAGATGAACGAGTGAACAGGTTCATTCATATAGAGCAATTCCAAAGAGGGCAGTTTCTTAACTAAGCAGAAATGAAGTCTGACTCAGTTTATAGCAGAGATAAACAGCAGCAGAAGGGTTGGGCATTGGAAGCAGTACCCGCTCACACCAGAGAGCAAGGCACTATTGCTCATTAAGTTTCTGATCCTCCAAGTACTTATTAAGGGAAGTGTCTCTATGCACATGAGTAATTCCAGAATCAGTGAGGCCACTCACATGTAAAAATTGCTTAGTAGTGAAGCAGGAAAGAAAGTGGAGTAGTAGCTAGAGCTGATCAGAAAATTGTTCAGCTGTCTGTTGATAGAGGACATTTCAATAAAACCAAAACTGCAAAAATCTAATGGATTTTGATTGAATTTCCCATGGAGTCTTCAAAAGAAGATCTCATCTCAGAAATTTGGGATCTTTTAAAAATGTGTTTTAAAATTCTCACTCCTTTTTCCTTTATTTCATGCCACGTTAATGGTCATGCATAACATTGTAATGAAACATTTGACACTTGCATCTCGAATGGAAGATAAGCACTCCGTGTTCTAAGGAGAGTAGCAGCTGTTAATTTATTCTTGGGTTTGCCCGGAATCAAACAGTTTTGATAAAGTATCTATATATTTTTTTTGTTTTAGAAAAACAATGTAGTAAGTAGTAGCTGCCCTTGATTTTAAATGTGAAACTAGACTATTTTGACAGGTATGTTATGTCATAACTTGACATGACATGCATTATGTGCTGCTGTTACAGGTATCATGAATACATTTTTTTCCAAAAAGCAAAAATTTCAAAAAAATTGAAAAGATTGTTAGGATTTTTCTTTTCATGGGCAGTTCTGAAAGGATTTAGTTTTGTTTCAATTTTTTTGGGGGGCGGGGGGGAAGGGGGACTTTAAAATGTCACTGTTGCCCATGAAACAGAATTTCTAACTTTTAGTGGGTCGAGTGGAGACAGAAATGCTGGAGATAGCAGCTGTTGGGATAACATGTTAATGTGTATATCAGCAGCCAGGATCCAAGTATTGAATCCCTTAATTTATTGAACAGTGTGGCTAAATCCCCAGGCCTGATGCTAGATATCCTCAAGACTCTATGCATAACAAATTGTAACCAAGGCCCTGAAGTTCTAGGGTTGGCTACCCGGTCCCTGTGCTACAGCCGGTTTTACCAATGATCACTGCAGCTAATATCCTTTTAAGCACAGCTCACATAGAGAAGTTCTACAGAACTTGACAGGTGTGAGAGAGGTTCTCTTCACCTCTGTAGAAACGAATTAGGGCACTTCAGTAGTTACTCTAAAACTCGATAGGATTTAACAGAGAATCAGTTGGAAAAAGGCATTTCTATTTACATCAAACATGGGAGAGGAGGAGAGGTGAAATGCAGGACTGTCTCCTTCCCAGGAGCACAGAGGGAGTGGTTTGGAAAAGAATTTCATGTGGGTTTCTGGCCTTGCACCAGTACTGGAAGAGGTGCATGAGACATTAAAATGAGTCAGTCTCATCAAACTTCAGCACCAAGCACTATTTAAGCTCCCCTTGCTGGACGTCAGCAAGCTGCTGAGTCGATAGGTATTACAAGGTCCCCCGTGGTACGACCTGAATATTGTGGGAGCACCGTGCCCTCCTCGCTCTCCTGCCTGGGCTGTCCCGCACAATGCTTTGCTAGGGACAAGCAGTAAGCCCCTCCAGCCACCTAGCCACACAGCATTGCAGAGCACCACACCCAGCTAGATCACATGAATGTTAACCTGGGTTGCCTCTCACGTTGTGATGCTGTCAGCAAGCTACACTTACACAGTCATCAATGGGCAGACACACATCCAAGTATGTTTTATGCATGCCTTGCCTAGCTACTCACGAACCAACAACAGCGAGGCAGAAGCCAATTACCTTCCTACCATTTGTAAGAACCACACCAAAAGGAGTCTATCCCCAAAATTATAATAAATCTGACCCCCTCTCTCCTCCCACCATTGTGGAGAAGATGTGCAACAGCTTTTGTTACAGAGCTAAGCTTTCTAGACACTCCAATTTGTGCATTCACACTACCAGCTCTTGCATCAACACAAGGACAAATGAACTATGGGTAGCTAGCCCACTATGCAACTGCACGCAGGATGCCTTATGAGGCAGGCACAGCTTCACTTGATGAAGGTTTCCTCCTAGACTGACAGCTGCTTTTCAACAGCCCTGTCAGCCAAACTTACACTGCTGATCACCAACACAAGAAGTCCACGGAAGTGTGAGAGTGGGGAGAGGGGAGAAGAGGAGAAGAGAGAGACACTGTGTGTGTGTCCCTGCGCACTGTTGCTTCAAGTTCAGAAAGCAACTGGAAACAACGAATCCTGAGGCAGAAGCTGGTACGCAGACAACTGGTGTCCCCGTTCCTCCCACCGCAGCTCCTGGAGCCCAGCTGAGGCACAGAGCATCTACCCTGATGCTTTGTCACTCTCACTTCACAGCAAAAAGCTCTACACTGCTCGTCAAGGTGGCTTTATTTTGTTACCAAAGCAGGGGAGTGGGCAGCAAGGGAAGCATTGTAGTGCGTACACCACTATTATAGTGTAGACCAGCCCCAAGTTCTACACACATGACCAATATTTGAATTAACAACGTCTCACCTTTGTGAGCTGGTACAATCAGTTTCTTAAATGCAGGCTGGGCAAACTTCCCTGCCTCGGACTCCACTACCCCTTTCATCTTCGAGAGGACCCTTCAGGTGTTCAATTCAATAGGAGTGGAGCCAAGCGATGATGCTACTCCCTCCCCTTTTATAGTCTGTTTCAGCTTGCTAGAACAGCCCATACATATAACATGGTGGCTGCTTCCCATTGGTCAAGCAACCCCATTGTGAACATACAATAAAGACTATGCTGTAGAAAGTAAAGAATTCCAGTTTAGCGGACTCTGTTCTTGAATGGGTGAGAGAGCGCCACTAATCCTGTCTGGCCACTCCATTGTTGTGCCTGAAAGGTTGTTTGTGGGAGTTTCCCATTTTGCACCATGTTCAACAATAAAAACAACCAGAGTCCTGTAGCACTTTAAAGACTAACAAATTTCTGTAGGCATAAGCTTTCATGGACTGCAACCCAATTCATCAGATGCATGAAATAGATTAATCAGAAATAAGATGTATATATACACATCCCAGAGTAAGAAACAATTTTGAGGAGGGTAGGTGTTAAAGTTCCTTCAGTTAGAGTAGATGAGGCCTATTCACAGCCATTGATTAGAAGGTGAGAATGTGTGAACAGTGGCAATTACTTCTTGGAATGGTTCTCTCATTACAAGTCCCTATTCAGAACCAGTCTGATTATGTCAAATTTGCACAGGAGTTCCAGCTCTGCAGTTTCCTACTGAAGTCTGCAATCCAACAAGCTATTATGTTCAGCAGATCAAGACTTTTAAAATGCTAAACAACACACTCCTTGTACAGCACATACCATAATTCCATGACATTGGGGAATACAGCGTTTCTGGGATGTTGTTCTCAGACACAGGGTGTCAGTGTGCTTTTCCATTTCCTGAGTCCGAACAGTGTCCAGGCACGGCCTCTGGCTCTGCATTTCAAAGCACACTCTCTGGGTGCAGATTTTCTTTCTAGCACCTTTTTCCAAAGCACCAACGGGTGGGCTCTCTGAATTACAGTTTCTCTCTTAAGGACACTTGCTAGTAGAAGCAAACAGAGACGAGGTTTGCCAAAGCGTCTAACAGAAATACTCTTCACTTTAGATAACACAAGGGATCCTCAGAACTAGGTTATAAACAACAACACCTATATGCCCTTCCCTGCCTGTGTCCTCACCACTCGAGCATATGCTGGAATGCGGTCAGAGTCCTCTAGGATTCCTCGCATCTCCCCTCCTGCAGTTCATGGCTTCTTCTCCAAATTGTAAAGTCAGTATCATTCGTTGCTCTAAAATGGCTATTGAGAGACCCTTCCTTTTTTAAATCTCAGGCCTCTTGTTCAGCAGACTCCCTGACCAGCCTTATCAGGTAATTAAATTCTCCCACCAGGTGATCCATTTCCTAGTTACCAGCCCTTCTTGCAGAACCAGGGCTGTTGGGTTGTGGGTTTTTTGTTGGTTTGGCCACCATCTTTAACATATCCACTGTATTGCCTAGTTATACTAGTCACATGTCAATGAGTTTTGGTAGGGCACTCACTCAACCCAGACATGGCTTATTATAGGCAGCAAGAGGCTAGGTACCAAGGGGGTTCAGCCCACCTCGTGCTTCAAACTACCTACCAGTGGCATAGCTACGGGTGGGCCTGGGTGGGCCATGGACCACCCACTTTGAAAGAAGGCCCACTCAATCAGATTTTCAGTAATTCATCCTGGTTTTTCTCAACATCTGTTTTGCCTGTGACAAGGCTCGTGCCCACCCGTGTCAACCAAAGCTTTTGAAATGGGATGCTTTAACAATTTCAAAACTGCTTTCTCAACATTTTTCAAGTCAGGAAATTCAAAACTGAGAACAGTTTAAACAAATGAGAATTTTTTTTGGAAAGAAGTCCCAACTACTTTACTCCCATTTGTATATTAAGGTTCCATTTAAGAATAATTTGTGACGGGTTAGTAAATGATTAATAGATGTTAGAAGCATGAGTTGTGTGTGTCATGGAAGGTTAAGTAACCTGATGGACTCTATAACAAAACAGATTCATCAACTATTAAAACGATTATTCATTTAGAGAGATCATCAGGAAGTGTATTCCCATTCTGCAGGTGCCTAAGAATTCAAAATCCCCCCCATCCTGAATTGGAACCAAAAGTCAACATTCAAAATACTCACAAACCAGTCTTCTGAAAAAGTTGGATGGAGTTAATTGAAACATGATGTTGTAATTTTGACCTTTAGTTAAATTTATACTTAAAAGTTAAAATAAAGTTTTCTAGGAGAAAACCATTTGGAACCAGAAAAAGGAAAGGTTTTGAAAATATTAAAATGCCCACAACTTCAACACTTTTCTCAAAGAGAGTAAAATAAAGAAATAAAAATCTCCCCTGCGCACAGTTTCAGGTCATTGACATTTTCTGATGAAAACCGTACGAGTGGACCAGCTCTGTTGATTTAACTACTTATACATGATCATAAAGAGAATCGTATTAAATGTGAGCATCATTCTCATTGCCCATATAATATACATAGTGCCAATTCTACTTTGTGACCTACAGAAGCTGACTGCTTCATCTCCAAACTGCTCCCTTGACCTCTGTCACAGGCACCAGCACCTCCACGCAGTGTACTGTGCTGCCTGCCCCGTTTCTTGGTCTCTTAACCACAAACATATTTTTAGCCTTTCACCACACATGTCATTATTCTTCACTTACACAAAATTACAGGCTTATCACAGAAGATTTCCACATAGTCCTCAGCCTAGATTCTCCCTTTGAGCTATTCCAGTCTTCTTGATCCTCCCAATTATAGCCTCTCAGTTACTGAGCTAATTGCCTCATTAGCCCAGCAATTGCCTAACAAGTGTTAGTAATTCCCAGCAGAAACTGGTTAACCGGCTTCAATTAAGTCTGCTTTCCTCTCAGTGCTGCAACAACCACAGGGATGAATGTGCTACCAGCACTGCCCGTTCGCAGCCCCATGGGCCCATGACTTTTTTCACACACTTCAGGATACAGGATGGGACGTATTATTATACACATGGAGCACTGAGAATCTTGGGTCAATTGTAAGTTTGGTAGAGACTGGTTAATGGAAATAGCCAAAAATTCAAAATTCACTAGATTTAAAACGCAGGATGTTGTACTATTATCCTATAGGATTTTTTTAAAATTACTTTTAGAGCTGTTAGAAAATTAGAGGGGAATTGCAATTTCTATGCTCTTATTTATTTATTTAGAAATGTCAATAACATCATATGTCACTTTTGGAAGTGTTCGCCACCCCCATAAGTAAGTCAGAAAAGAAAAAATGTCACAAAACTGGTTTCTTTCCCACTGAAATTTACCTTTAGCCATTCTAGAAAAAAGAATAACCCACTGACCTTGTGTTTTGGCTGTAAACACAAGGGGATGTGACTATAAAGACACGCAGCATTACACAAGCCGTGCATGTGGGCAGCGGGAAGAGTAGAACTGCAAAGTACAGATGTAATGGCACGAAACCTATTGAATGTTTACCCAACAAGAAGCCGCTATTACAAACATGTCTGTGGTACTGTGTATGTCCCCTACTCTGACTGTAACCACAGTTGAGTAGATTCTGGCATAGTAATGAATTAGATATGGAGGCTGATATGTGAAGCTTCCCGTACTGTGCACTATTTTGCCATTGGACAGCTGGAGAAAAGCCCACTTTTCATTACCTGACATGGGACTTAATGTGGGCAGAGAAACACTATTTCTTCAGAAACCACAAGGAGTTATGCCCTGGCAAGTGAATGCAAAATGTGACTCAATCTCTAGAAGGTGAGGGAAGAGTTAAAAAATACATCTGAGTATCATGAACCTCTCCTGGATCAGTGAGTGGTTAAAAGATGAGGGGGAAAGGATAGGAATGAATTGTCAGTTTTCAGAACAGAGAGAGGAAATAGTGGTGTCTCTCAGGGGTCTGTCTCGGGACCAGTACTGTTCCACATATTCATAAATGATCTGGAAAATGGGGTAAACAGTGAGGTGGCAAAATTTGCAAATGATACAAGCAGACTGTGAAAAGTTACAAATAAATCTCACAAAATGGAGTGACTGGGCAAGAAAATGGCAGGTGAAATTCAATGTTGATAAATGCAAAGGAATGCACATTGGAAAATATAATCCGAACTCTCCATATAAAATGATGGGGTCTAAATTTACTCAAGAAAGAGATGTTGGATTCATTGCGGATAGTTCTCTGAACACATCCGTTCAATGTGCAGTGGCAGTCAAACCTTATGACAGAATGTTGGGAATCCTTAGAAAAGGGATAGATAATAAGACAGCAAATATCATATTGCCCTTATATAAATCCATGGTATGCCCACATCTTGAATATTGCATGCAGATCTGGTCGCCCCATCTCAAAAAAGATATACCAGAGTTGCAAAAAGTTCAGAAAAAGGCAACGAAAAGAGAGAATCACATAGAAGATCAAGTTTGCAATGTCTCCTTGACCCCTCTCCCCCTTCCCTACTCACATATACAAGACCAAATAAAATTGAACCCCTAGAGATAGGAAGATGGGCTAGCAGTTAGGGCCTGTGCAGAAACCCTTTCTCTGGGCCACAGTTCCTTCCCTGGGGTACTCTGTGGGCAGCGTAGCTACACACCACTGCTCACTGAGGGTGGCATGCCAAACCTCAATCTAGTTCATAATGTCTTACCTCAGCCCTTATTCCCATCATTCTCCCCAGTGGGTCTGAGGATTCATACTGAGTCTATGGTAAGTTGAAAAAGACGCTGACTTCTGGAACTGAAACTGGAAGTGAAATATGATGGGTTTCCTGCTATTGCATAAAGGAATAAAGCAATCTCTTGGTGCTCATCTCTTTCTCTGTCACAGTATCTATCTCATCATCGGCAATCCCTCAGATTGAATATCATCTCTACCATTGATTTACATATGGGACCTAACATGACTCCGGGGTCCAATTCTGGAACCACAGATCAGCCTGTAATAGTTACTAACGTTTCCTAGTGGGTCAGCTGCCTGCTGGTAGAAAGTCCTTTCTTTTTCCCTTCTTCTCTCTTTTTTCAGCTTCAAGGGCAAGATACTTCTCCTTGAAGCGGGCCACAGGCTGATGGAGGATGTGGTGCCACTGAGGTTGGTTGGTGCTTGCTCTCCTAGTTCATGATGTCCACATATGTTTTCTTAAGATATGCTTTCAGTATATCTTTGTAGCATTTCTGCTGACCGCGACGAGAACTCTGACCACAGATGTGCTAAGAGTAGAGAGTTTGTTTTGGGAAATGAAAATCTGGCATCGGCACACAATGTCCACCCAGCATAGTTGGTGCATAAGGATCATTGCTTCTATTCTGATGACATTGGCTTCAGTGAGGATTACTGTGGTGATCTTCCCACTTGATGCGAGGGATTTTCCAGAGGCATCATTGGTCATAAATCTCCCAATTTTTTCGGTATTGTCGGTTGGTCACCCAGATTTCACATCCAGAAATGTCTATCTACTACCATCAAGAACATACAGATTCATGAGAAAATCAACACCAAATCAAATTCTTAATAAAGATTTTGATTCCACAGCTGAGATTCCACAATATATTATAATCCTGAATGCTATACAATGCCTGAGATTCTATTTCTAGATCTACTTTATTCCACTGAAGATAAAAACCAAAAATCCACACAACCATAATGCCATGAGGAAATCCTTATTACCACTTTACCATACAATGATATAAGTACAATCTGGCCCTAACATTATGGAGAATTTTCTTTCTTTCTTTTTTTTATTTCTTACTTAGAAACTAGAGAGAGCTGTCACCTAATTTTTAGTATATTTCACCGTTCTGTGCAACTCATCACATTTTAGGAATCTAGTGTAAAGCACGAAGGATTCTTTCTCCAAGAATCAGGCAGCACAGACAATACTGAAGAAGTTTACTCACGATTCTGGAAAGTCTGATAAATCAGCTTCAAATTCATGGTGTTACAGTGGTCAATTATATACACTTTCTTATCGATTACATAGTACGTTTTAAATTCTTTATCTATTCACTTACAAATACAGACATTGTCCCATCTGGAGAGAACAACAGCGATAATGGTCATTACTTACATGCAGAGACACTTTTAATCACTCTACTTACATCAAGGATGCTAGGGTTACACTCGGGATGGAGGGTAGGGTGGAGGAAGAAGGGGGTGTGGGTCCTTACAGATAGGTGGCAGATGAGACAGAAATTCTAAAAGCAAATGTGCTGTTCTCATTGGAATTAAAATCACTAAGAGGACATCTGACTTCCTGAGCCATTGGATGCTTACGCTAGCCATTGTCCTTGAGGATCAGGTATGCTCTTTAGCCATTTACATGAGTTTCGACTTACAACTTGTTAGCTGAAAACAACCTCAAGTCTTACACTAGCGTTAGGTCTTATGACTGTTCATATATCTCTACTTAATGCAGGAGTCCTCCTAAATAAATGTGGTGTGGTGAAATGAATTATTGCTTCATAACTACATTAATAAGACGATCAACAGCTTGCTAAATACATGTTTTGTTTACCCACAATTAGGCTTGCTTGGCATTCTTGACTCAAGTGTCCAGGAAGTGCTGCTGAAGAATCATAACAACACTAAATTATATTTTGCAAAAACAAGTTGCCTCTCATAAATTAAACCCTGATGATACATAGACAGGGAGAGCAATTCTGTTTAGAGTAATAAAGAAACAAAATTACCCTCCCCAAATAAATGAAGTCAATGTGGCCAGAGGGAATGCTAGGAAAGAATAGGCCCCGCTGTATCTAAAATATCAGAGGAAGAAGCTACATGGAAACCTCCCTAGGCTTTGAAGACACCCTTTTTCCCAACTGTCCCATTTATGTTCCACGTGACTTTCTGATGCTGAAATCAGTCTTTCTTCTTTGTGTTGGAGTGAGGGAGAGACCACACTGACAACATCTAGCGCTTCAATCATTGCCTAGAAACTAAATGAATCCCCCTGGCTTCCCATTCTGGCCATGCACCATGTGCGGAGAGCTCATCCACAAGCTCAATATGAGTCAAAACCCAGAACATCCAGACCCTAGAGGGTCTCTGCCACATGCAGGAACCCACTGGCGGCACAGAAATTCTGTAGCAGCTCCTGTGCTACCTCCTGCAAAGATGCTGAGGCAGGGCTACCCTAGTGATCCCCAGTAAACGTACCATTCCCCTGGGGAGGGGAGTGTTAGCAGCTGGTGCCTGGCTGCCTTAGCCTGTGCTAAGGAGCCAAAGCAGGGCAGAAAAGTCCCCAGGTATGGGGGGCACAAACGGCACCATTATTCCCTTCCACCCTTATTTGTGTCAGGTACTTGCTGGTGAAAATGTAGACCTTGCACCCTTTCTTTAGAAAACATAGCTCAGCCACATAACAATAGTCAGGAACAATCACCAGCTACCAACCTGGCCTCATTGTTTCTTCCCCCAGTCCTTCCACCCTGTACATCCCACACCAAAACCATAATCTGAGTGGCAAAAAAGGACCTTCAGATATTTTGCTATTCCTCATGTTCACTGCTAGTGTACAATACATCACGCAGAAACCCTCTGCCACACATGGCATTCTGTACTGACATGAAAGATACCAGCATTTGCCTGACAGACATTCAAGTTACATGAACAGAGTCCATTATCACTCAGCACTCAGTTCCATATACAATGTATTATTATCCATTTGTATTTCAGTAGCACCTGGGAGGCTCAATCAGGACCCCACTGTGGAGGCGTTGTACAAACACAGTACAAAAGAACAGTTCCTACCCCAGAGAGATGATACTCTAGGACAAGAGACAGCAGGTGGACACAGACAGACAGATGGAAGAGCTCAAGAAAAAAACAAGATAGTATTGTCCCCATGATGGGCTGTGGTCTCAGCATCCAGCACACTAACAGTTGTCACAGTTTTTGTAGGCATTACTGAAAAGGCTTCTAAAGAGGGATTTGAGGGATAATGATGAGCAAGGTTGAGATGTTTACAGATAGCTCTTCCCAAGTGTGAGGGGCAGCATGGGAGACAGCACAAATGCGCTTGTTTCAAAATGTAATGAGTGGGCAATGAAAGCTGGCATCATTGGCCAATTGGAGACGAGATGATGGAGTATGAGAGATGATAGGGAGGGTGGGGCTTTGGCCATGAAGGCCTTAAAAATGAAGACGAGGAATTGACATGTGCTGCAATGGAGAAAGGAGAGCCAGTAGAGGTGTATAGAGGAAGACCAGGAGTTACATTCATACTAGCAACACTATAGTTATGGTTCGATTATTAACAATTCTTGTCTGTTTCTTATACGTTAACTTGTAATTACTGGGAAGGAATTGATTGAAAACATGAGCTTAATACAGAATTCAGATACAAGGGATAGCAAAGTATTTGATTTCAATGTAGTACAGAATTGAGATCACAGAACACAGCGGTAAAAGGAACAATGTATTCAGGAAAGCAAGTTCTGTGGAACTAAGGATTCTAGTGAATCTGATGCAACTGGAGGAAATATTAAAATTCAGGGGATGCAAGAAATCACAGATATCCTTAATGATCTAATAAAAGACCAACAGACTATAATTCTCTCCAACCTCCTCCCCCCAAAAGAATCCTTTCTTAACTTGGGACAAAATATTATCAATATAACTTCATGAGGATCTGCTGAAAAACAGGAGGGAGAAAAATAAATTTGTAATGGTAGTGAATAAATTGGGGGAGGTAAGAAGTCAAATAAGAACATGGAGTTAGTGAAGACTTTTCAGAAGTTAGGCTGAATCCCCTCACTAAAATTGACCTCCATGAAAAGAAACAGCAGTATTGCATTTGAAGATCCTCCAGCGCTTGTTTACTGATTGTTCCCTCATTTGGAATTACCAAGGTCTTTGGGGTAAAGACAGAGTTCTTGACATTATCCTCATCTTGTTCGTATAGCTTTTCCTGAATTAATTAAGAAAAGGTGGAAAGCCACAGAGCATTTGCCACATCCATTGGGCTTGATGTTAGATGTACAGATGTAAATCTGGAATAATCTGAGGAGACTAGTGTTATTTCATATTTACACCAGTATAGCTGAGATCAGACTTTAGCCCTGAAATCACAATGGACAATGCATTCATAATGGTGTAGATGAGCTGAATTGGGGGGGGGAGGGTTCAAAGAAGAGCCATGGAAATGACTACAGGATTGGAAAACATGCAGTATAGGGAAAGATTTAAACTAAAGAGACTGTGCTCCTTATCAAAGAAAAGACTAAAGAGTGACTTGAGCATTGTCCCTAAGTGCCTACATGAGGAACAGGAATTTGATGGCAAAGGTATAACATTTAGCCGAAAAAGATATAACAAAATCTGATGACTGGAAGTTGAAGGTCAACAAATTCAGATTGGAAATAAAGGTGCATATCTTTAAAAGTGGAAGTAATTAACCATTGGAACAATTTACCAAGAGTTGTGGTGGTTACTCAATCACAGGAGATCAAGATTGGATGTTTTTTCTGTTTTAGGAGAGGAGACTAAAATAGCTTGGCTTGTTTAGCCAATCAGAACAAAGATACAGAGGGGATATGATTGCTCTCTATAAATACATCAGAGGGGTAAACACCAGAGATGGAGAAAAGCTATTGAAGATGAAGGACTATTTTGTCACAAGAACAAATGGGTCTACATTAGCCATGAATAAATTTAGGCTGGAAATTAGATGAAAGTTTCTCATCGTCAGAGTGGAGTTCAAGAACAGCCTGTAATACTAGTTGGGGGCAAACACACTGTAAATTTTAAGAGAGAGATGGACAAATTTATGAGTGGGATTACACGATGGGGTTGCTTGTGAAGGTGTGTGGGGGGGTGTTAAGGCTAAACAGCCCTAGGGATGCCTTCCAGTTCTCATTTCATATTTCTAAAATTACTTGATGGGGTTGCTTGTGGGTGGAAAGGTAGGACTTAGCAACCCAGGTCCCTTCCAGTTCTTGTTTTGTGTTTCTAAAATCTCATGTTTTAGGGCTTTACCTGAGGTAAGGAAGGAATTCTTCCTTTCCTCCTACCAATGTATTCTGTCAGGGAGGTTCTTTTCTTTTGTTTGGTTTGGTTTTGCCTCCTATCGCTGAAGCATCAGAGATGGCCAGGGCTAGAGAAGGGACAGTAGACAGGGTAGCCCGGTGCTTTGAAGTGGCACTGAGCATTTTCTCTCTCAGGTTCTTCTCTGGCTGGTTCTTGATCAAATGTCCAGTGTCTAACTGATCATCCTATGTGGGTTCAAGTAGGAATTTCTCCCCCAGATTGGCGTGGACCTTGGGGTTTTTCTGTCTTGCTCTGCAGCATGGGAATTGGGTGACTTGCCAGGATTATCTGGGTATATCTCACTTAATCAGTTCCCTGCCATTATAGGGACTTTGGGTATTGATGTAACTCAGTCCGTCCTATTCCCTGCTATGGCACACAACAGTTTACTCTCTAGAGAGTTGTAATACTTTGTTCTAATTTTGATTGTTGGCTTTAGTTCCGTTGGGTGGTGCTGATTGCCTATGATATACAGGTGATCAAACTGGATAATCTGATGGTCTCTCCTGGACTTAATTTCTTTCACTCTACTCCATGGCTATAAAAATATTGTCTAATTCAACCAGAACTACTTGATTTGAATCAGGAATGTCCTATAGCCTGTGTTACTTTGGAGGGTAGATGATCAGAACAGTCACTTCTGGCCTTAAAATCTATGAAAATTTGGATTCAGTCCTTATTGTTCATAACAGGGAACTATGTTATGTTGGGCCCTTGGTTTCTCAGATCACAATAGGGCATTAATAATCAATAAAAGCCAATTAACTGAGAGCCAATAATTGATCATTTAAACTGTGCTGATATGTTTAGTGAGGAAGTTCTCTCGGGTCCTGATTCGTTCAATAGCAACAAAACTCGGATAAATCAGCTTTGACTGGGTTTACTGATTAACAGTTAGTTGAGAAGCACGTACCCAGAGGCATACAGTGACCAACAGCTGTGGAAGATCTTCCCCTGTCATTCTCTTAAAGCCTGTGTGCGGACTGCAGATGGTCTTACTTCCCCTATGATTTATGGGCAATTTCACCCTTGTTAGCCTTATTATTTGCCGTTCTGGTCCTTATCTATTTCCTCTTTTTGGTACACACTTCTTCTCTTAGGCTATTTCCATGGTGCTCTCTTTCATTGCAAATTTCATAAGACCTCAACATCTGTTTGTTAGTCATTATTTTGCCCTTGTTAAAGACATTTTTGTTTCATGTCTTGTGGCTAGTACCTTGCTACGATATCTCCTGGAACAGTTTTCAAAACTCAGTAAAGATCACTGCTTGGTAAAATTCCACTCTGTAGAGTGAGCTTCATCTTAACTGCAAAGCATCTTGAGAGTCTTGATGCCAAGCTTTCTCGGGCTATCTTACGTGTCAGCATAACAAAAGGGAAGAGTTTCCCAGCTGACCTAATAAAAATGCCATATCTGTTACCAAGCAGCACAAGTTTCCATTTTGCTTCTATGTAAGCATAAGCAATATAGCAGCAAAACTAGTCATTCTTGTTTACCCCTCCACCCAATAGCCCCAGTGTACTGGCTCCTTAGGAAATAGTGGAAGGCTACAGATTATATCAGCAGAGACAAGCTATAAAAGAGAAAAGTTATCACCACTGACTTGGATATGAATGTGTACACCAGCCAACACCTGTGCAAAGTGAGGGTAAACCATTATTAATCCTGATCTGGTAGCATTTCACATTCACTTTAGTCTGGTCTAATTCACTACACGAGGGGCAGGGCAATGTACTTTTAGAGCTCTGCATAAAAAATCCACTGCTCCTATGCCTGACTGCACACAGGAATTTTCAGGAGGACACGTGGCGACACCAGCCCTGTGCCGGGGGGCTCCGGGAGGGAGAACAAACTCCATGCCTGGACTCAGCTCAGTGGGCCACTCAGCCTCTCTTGGCTGGGGGGGAGGGTCGCAACCGAAAACTGTAACTCAAATGAGCTGAGCCCCTGCTTTGAGTTACAATTTTTGGTTGCACTGCCAAAATGTGACCGGCTGAGGTGAGTCGGGGCGGAGGTAGCATTCGCTCCCTGAGCCCTGCCACATGGGGCTGGCCCTAACTCCCAGGCACCCCTGGCCAGAGCTGCCTGGCATTGCCATTCGCCCCCTCCGCAGCCCTGAACGTTCCTCTAGGGGTGTGCCCCGCATTTTAAAAAACCTCAGTACTCAATAAATATATTGTCCGCCTTTACAGGATTTTTCACATGCCCCTGACAAGAGCTCACATACCCCAGTTTGAAAACCACTCGTGTAGATGAATATTAGTTCCACGAAGCATTAGAGAGAACTAGATGGGTCACCTCTCTGTAAAGAGACACGAGATAATACAGTTCACTCTGACTGGAAAATTTACTTATAATTCGCAATATATAAGAAAGTCAGGTCAGCTTAACTGGAAAGCAGAGATTTCTTGGAGCTTTACAAATATACAATAGGAGGAAGAAAAAATCAAATACATATAACCCCTTTTTGGAATAATGTCTGACAAACCCAATGTTTTATCCAGGCCCAATTAGAGTTTTAGAATGCCTTCCGTGACGCTGAATCACCTCGCCAAAACAGGAAACAGGTGAGCGATACATACCATACTCCAGTGAAGAAATCCATGCACTTCCACAAACTCTTGAAAGGTGCAGAAGCCATTTCCTATCTTCCCAGAAAGGAAAGGTAAGATTTACACTCCTTTATTAAATTGTGGTGAAGTTATTCTCAGTTTTTAAAATATAGTCTGCACAAAGAAGGCTGTTTGAAACATTAGGGCATTCAGAGAAATAGAATGCCTTCAGAGAAATGAGGAAGGGCAAAAACTAGTCAAAGGGTTAGGAAAAACAAGAAGAGAAAATATGGCAAGAATCAAGAAACAATAAAAAGTCACCTTTATACTGTGGTTGAATAGACAATAAATCAGCAATTAAGCAGGGGCATTAAATAACATATATTTAAATTCCAGTTAATCTTTGTGTGCATTGTCGACTTAGATAATATTCTCTTCAAGACAGATATTCTGTCTCCTTATATAGCCATAAGCTACCTTGCACACATAGAAAGCTACCTAAAGAACAATAATAGCGTTTATAATTATAAAACAATGTCAAGAGCTGACAGTGAAAACGAGTTGCAATTTCGTAACAAAGAAAGGAAGATAGCTTGGTTTGTATGAATACTTTAGGCCGGACTGAGTCTTTTCAAGACTCAGCCCGTTGGAAGGGGTAGATAAGCTCAGACAAGAGGCTTACTACTTGTAATGCTGAAATAATACAGGCTGTAGGAGCTCAGGCATTGATCCAGCAATGGTGCTGAGGGATCACCCCAATGACATCAATGGGACTTTGCACATGTACAGTGCACAGAGCTGATTGCAAGCTCAGGCTCTTAAGTTTAGCTTTCAGAGCAACTAAGTTTGCATCTCTAAAGCAAGGGTTGCCAAACTGTGGTATGCGTATCCCCAGACACAACTTTGGGGGGTATACAGGAGAAATTGTGTAAGGATGGATTTTATTTATTAATTGGTTTGTTTATTGTAGTTTCATAATAGGCTACTCAGATGAAGTTTTAAAACTCTTTGGGAATTTGTTATCTAAAATACAGTATTTAATTTACTTCAAGCGGTACCAGTGAGAAAACAGATTCACAGAGATGATGATGTACAGATGCCTCATCTCCAATCACTGTACACTATGAATTCACTGGTCCAGAAACTGTCCAGTCCACACTTAGTCAGGGTTTTTTTTTTTCTGGTTTTATACATCAAACTATATCTGTACGTAATAGTGAAATATGGACAGATAGCTTAAGACGGGTTAGTGTTAAGAAGAAAACACAAAGTATCAGTAATGAAATGGGTAGAGGTCTGTGGGCAACTTGTAGATCTGGAAGGATACATGCAATAGGAAATGTTTGGTAACCTCTGTTCTAACGCATAAGCATTTAGTTGAAAAGGATGGACTTTTCTAAAACTTCCAAGTAGGAGTCCCATTGACACTCAATATGCTCCGGCATATATTTTTGTAACTTTTTAGGAATCATGTAAAAAATCATTTACATTTTGCTTTTTTTACAAAATTTTACAATGAACATTTTTGCCAGTTTCCTTCAGGGAGATTTCTCAGTCCTATTTGCAAATTTAACTATATTCACAGTTTCAGTGACATGGTTATATTCAACTCAGAACACACCACAGATTATATGCTCCCAAGTTTTTGAGGCCAATCACTTGTATGTGAAAAATGATTTTTTCCCCACTTGGATATGAACATAACTTGCTCTAAAAATGACCCATTTTCATTTAAAAATAGATACATTTTTGTTTGAAATACTTCTGTACAGTTATTAAAAAAAAACCTCCCCATTGTCTAGTTCAGAATGATATGCTAGGAATTTTTTTTTAATGTTATGAAGAATATTTCTTCAGTCTCTATTACTGGAGCAGTCATGCATAATAATACTTTTGGAAACAGTAAGGTAAAGTTATAAGATAACAAGCGTGTAGTAATGATACTTTAGAGTTGAACAAACACAGCACCGTAATAATGTATTACCCAGAAAGAAAATTTGCATCCATTATTCCTAAAGATCAGCATTAAACTGCTTAGTGTTTATATATTATAGAGGAAAGGGCCAGATCCTTAGCTAGTGAAAATCATCATAGTTGCATTGCCTATAATCAATTTCTATGCCACAAATAGATACAATCACCAGCTACATTGCATGTTCATATCTATATCTGTGGAGCTGAGGTTTGAACCTGGGTTCTTAATTTGACACAGGACTAGACCAGTTCTGCTAAAGCAGAGACTCTTGTATTGTTAGCAATAGAAGATCCCTTAAGCTCTATGTGGGTCAGCAACTAGAGAACAATATCACATGGCCATTATACTAGACTGTGAATACCTCTCACCAGATAAGTGTCCAAATAGACAATACCGTGGCTAACCCAAGAGGAGTGCAGGCAGACGTTAAGATTGTGGAAGACATAATGGACCAGTTCCTTAGCTGGTGTCAATGCGGTTAGCATCATTTTTTTGAAGCTGATAACGCTCTAAAGATCCACTCCTGTGACATATGGAAATGTCAACTAACCCCATCGTCCTTTTACCAGGAAAACGTTAAACTCAAACCATCAGCCTACCCTGAAACAAATATAAAATTAAGCTAATAATAAATCTACTTGGCATCATGCCCTTAAGCCTGCTTAGACTGGGGCTTGAGCAGAAGGCCAGTGGGAGTGAATTCGAGCCCAGCCACTAGGCCAAGCCAGTTTAACCACAAGCACTGAGAGCCAAAGCTTCCAATATGATGCTAACTACAATGACAGAAAGCAAAGATCCCCAGAGATAACTGGGTCCTGGGCCTTACCGGGATTTGAAAAACTCCCAAGCACTTTTTGAATTGCTCCCAGAATCAAACAGAAATGCAATGTAAAGATTCACATGCTCAGAGCCCTGTGCACTGCAGAAATGGCCATCTGCATTCTCTACTGAATACAGCTCCTGGGTGGACCTCAAAGGCAGCCCTGCCTACCATCAACTCATCACTGCGTGAAAGCCATTGCTGTGTCCCAGTCACACAATTATGTTTTGAGCAAAACTTCTATAACAAAAATCCTGAAACAACTCATCTTTCCTGGGATACAGTCCCTGGCCCGGCTTCTGATGACCCCATAGCAATTTTCCAGTGCTGCTCGTTAATCACCTACTCTTTAAACATGAATACAGCAGACACACCAATGTTTATTCATCTCAGTTATTCAGCTAGATTGTGCATTCGCACTGATGAGAAGGTATCACCCTTCAGCATTCTCACATCGGCTATTCAAAGGCTGGGGAAGTGTAGGCGGAGTTAACCACTTACTCAATCCCCAGGAGAGGTGCAAGGGGAAGAGACAGAGACTTAGCTCTTGCCATTATTCACTGGCCAGAGTCATGAGGAAACTGGTGGTAGCGGAGGGTAGAAGTTTACATTGATGCTATAGACCAGCAGCAAAGCACTGTTCTGAGGACCAAGGAGAAAGCAAGGGGGATATCGAGACAGAGAAGTATGTCTCCTAGAGTTACTTCAGGGAGCTTACGCACCAAAGTTTGCTCAGGGTTTTATCTAAAGTCACCATCGGGGCCTAAATCTTACTCTCCTTCCATGCCCATGGCCACCTCCCTGCTTTCAATTATAAACCAGGGACGCTAGTTTGAACAACACCTAAAGGGGCTAAATTTAAACTGGGTTTGCACTAGATTCTGCTGACATAACCCCAGGCACCTGGCCCTGGTATGTAAAATATCTGCTGGGGAGGCATCTGTTGTACCACAATTTCAGCATCCTCTTCACAATGGGATGGAAGGAAAGGGCAAGTGCAATCCAGTAAGTGGCCAGGAAGGGAGCATTGCAAAGGTGGGTATTGCACATGCTAATTCAGTGCAGCCCCTCTTCAGAGTTGAAAAGGAACCTTCGCTGTGGAGACTGATTATAAACTAAAGCCATCTACACAATGCTAATTCCAAGACAGGTGGCAGCAGTAAAAATGTCTATGCTTCCTCTGTGCAGGGAAATTAGTACTTCCCTCTGCACTTAACACAGTCTGAAGGAAAACTCTCTAGTATAGAAGCATGTATTGTGAGGAAAACATGGGAAGCTGGTTGATTCATAGTGTTGTTAGAAATAAAGGAGAATTTCTCTCTCTAGGATAATGAACTGCTGAGAAAACTACCACCTTCCTGATTGAGAAAAGCCCTAGACATAAGCGCATATGGCAGCCCACTTCTGCTGTAATGTGCTTAATAAAAACATAAGCCATAGACAGAAAAGAAAACTAAGCAGATTGTTCTTCTTTCTTCAGAGATGATTCTGCTAGCTGCATTCCTGGGCCTGGCTGCCGTGCTGCAGCAATGCGCTGCACAGGTAGGACGGGAGTTGGGTGGGAAACATTTTTCCAGTCCTACGAACATATTGAGATTTCTGAAACCTGAATCACAACAAAAAGTAAAAAAATCAAATATTTTGCAAACTGATAAAGAAAAAAATATTTGGTTTACGTCATTCAAAACATCTCACTTCCATCATTTCAAAGCACTTCATGTTGATTTTGACCATCTTTGGGAGTAGTGGGGGGTGAAATTTTAAACCGAGTTAAGGCTCTAAAGGAACAAAAGCCCTTACACTGATTTAAATTCTTAAAATGGCACAAGTGTGCAATGCAGACAAAAGGCCAGATCCTGCAAAGACCTTGAGTAGTCCTCTCAATGGCAATAGGATTATTTATGTGAGTAAAGTCATGCACAGGAAGTGTTCATAGGATCAGAGTCTAAGACCCGTAGGCTGAGAGAGATTTACATAAGAAAAGTGAAATGGCGCACACGTGCAGTACATGCAGATTGACTGAGTTTAGATGTTCATAACTGGGGGAAAAAGAGGATTATAATGAAAACTATCATGAAGAAATTCTATAGTGCAGTAAAGAACTCAAACGTTTCATGGTATTTTTACAGATGTGACAATAATAAGAATTTCAAAATCTCAAATGCTTCAGCAAAAATTTCCAAAGAGATGCTTAGCGATCACCACGCGCCATCTCTTTGCCATATGTCTCTGCAGTGACTAGCACAATGGGATCCTCATCCTAGGAGCAACCGTTATGTAAATAAATTAATAACATAGTCAGTGGAGTTGTTTCTGCCTTTAATGGCACCGTACTTGGCCCAATTTATTTAAAAGAATTTCGCAGTCTAAAAAATTCTAAGGTTAGCTCATAGTATCAGTTTCTCATTGCTAAATTGTGCTCACTAGGACCGCACATAACATACAGTGCTACATACAGTAGAATAAAGATATTAGAATCTCACCTATCATTAATTCATTGAGGATTGGTTGATTAATTCTGAGGTAAATAAGTTTAAAGACATAATTAGTTCATGTAAGATTTTAACTGATTCCTGGGCTCACGTATAAAATATTTCAGACTCATGCAGGCAAATGCAAGAAAAACTATTCTACATTCCTCTATTTTAGACTCCTCATTTAGCTTCTCTGTCAACTGACAATGCAAATCAACAAAAGGAGATTGTTGACAAGCACAATGCCCTAAGGAGAGGGGTGATGCCAACTGCTAGCAACATGCTGAGGATGGTAAGAATTTGCAAGTGCACAGCAAAGAAAGCCATTTGAATCCTTTCCTCCATGAGATGTTGGAGAACGTAGGAGTTATCAAGGGAAGGGAGCAGGCTAGGGGTGTCAAAACAAGCTATTCACGAACAATGTCTCCTTTGGAAGTGAAGGGAAAAACCACTAGCTTTATATGTTCTCAATGTAGCTAATCACCATGATATCTAGCCTCCACCTCGGGTGTGCAGCTACTGAGCTGCTCCTCCTCCTTTTACTATCCCAAGGAAAGAGAAGGAATTGTTGAGGAGATTTTAAACACCGAAAAAGCAATTTCCAAGTGTCTGTTCCCTTACTAAGAGACACAAAAGCAAACATCCAGTTTTTCTCATTTCATTAAGGAATGGAGTCCTGCAGCTGCAAGGAACGCCAGGAGTTGGGCAAATGAGTGTATGTTCTCCCACAGTCCCCCAAACAGAAGAAAAACTAGTAAGTGTCAGTTTTAAATGAATAATGCATCTTTTGACCATTAGATAAACAATTTTCAGATAATATAACCTCATTCATATTTGTGTTCTCAAATATAACACTCACTGCTGAGAGTACGGGTTCATCTAATCTACAGTCAGACTGCCTGATATTTAGATTTAAGCATCCTTTTTTCATACAGACTAAATTTCAACATTAACGAAATAATGAAAATATCCAAAGAAATTTCACAATTTTTAATTTTGGGCAAAAAATGGGAAAATGTATGAAATATTTTTGAGGTTTATCTCCTTCTAATCCCCCTCCTTCCCATCCTTCGCCCCCAACAGCTCACGTAATATGAAAAGTACTATGTATGAAGGTATATCCCTTTTCACTAATGTCACTTCCATTTGTTAACAGAATGATGAACAATGCTCTTGTTACTCTGAGCTTATGACTGACTGAGGACTGGATCCAAAGCAACACTCTGGACATGAATGCTCTTGACACATGAGAAATGTTTAATCCAGATCCAAATTTAGGCTTTGATTCTGATCTATGATGAACCATCTTTACACTGGTGTAATTCCACCAGCATCTATGGAGTTACTCCTGATTTAAGAATACCTATTCTCCCAGTATTTTCATACCAAAGAGTAGTTTGGATTAAAAGTGGCTCCTGGAAATCTGGACATAGTTAATGGAGGAAAACAGAGTGCTGCGACTATTCAGGATGCATTGAACAAGGAACCAGGGTGCAATGTCAAAGAGTTTGTTTATGCTGGCAGCAATGTTCACCCAGAGTGACTGGATCTCGATGTTTTTGAGTCCTTTGGCATTTTCACATTCTGGGCTCTGCTAATTTATCACTGCCATGGAGATTTAGATAAACATCTGAATATTTGAATACTTATGACAAACGGCAGGGTTATAGAGTGTGGGTATTCAGGAAATTAAATAGATTCCTCCCCCCAGTCTCCCCTGCAGATTCCTTAATCTTCTGCTGGTACGCCCCATGTGCTGAAGTTTTTTTCATCTTTTGAAGCCTCCCTTCATCAGGTTTTGTGAATGGTTTCCTTTCCATTTTCAGCCGTGAACTGTGGCGAAAATCTCTTCATGTCAACTGCAGCCTATTCATGGACATATGTAATTCAAGTTTGGTACAATGAGGTGAAAGATTTCCAGTATGGCTTTGGGCCAATCAGACCAGGGGCAATGATTGGCCATTATACTCAGGTACGGACCATAGAACCACTTGTTACATTCATGTTTTAACAGATACATGTTTGGCTAAATGATTACCCAGGGTTAATAGAAATAACAGTCTCAATATATTTAAAGAGAAAAACCACCATGAAGGATAAGAGTGATTCCAACAGAGCAAAAGTAATGGGACAAGAAACAAAATAAAAATATGGAAACTGTGGATTAACTATTCTGGCCAACTTCCTCAGGGTGGGATCTATTTGACCAAGGGAAGTTGTGAAACCCTATCACTTGCATAATTTAAAACTAAGCTAGACCAAGTTAATTTAAGCGGTAGAGAACAATACCACTTTGGCAGAGAAATAGATTGGATAGTCGTCTAGATTTTTTTCTTGTGGGATTAATGTTGTTCCTGCTATACTAATGGCAGAATCAGGCTCTAAATTATTATCATCTTCCTCTAGCTTTCATTCCATAAATTCTTCAAGCACATTCACACACACTCACATGTACTAATTTTCAATGAAACAAGCTGATTTTCCTACCATCTAGGAAGGAAGAAAGTGTAAGAGAGACTTAATTTGTGTTTTTAATTATTTTGGAGACACTTGGTTGTTACTGCAGTGGGGATGAGAACAAAACCTAAAGAAGTAAACAACTATATGTTGGTTTGCAAACACTCTCTGGAATTGTATTGTCCTAGATTTCATGACCAGAAGGGTCCATTATGACAATCTCATCAGTTGTGTATATCACAGACCAGATAATTTTATCTAGTGATTCCGGCATCTTGCCCAATAATTTGTGCTTGTACCAGTGTATGTGTCTGTATGATTATGTCCTGATTTAAAGACTCCAAATGATTGAGAATCTACTAGGTTGCTCAGGTTTTATCTCCATTACATCCTAGATGGTTATTTTATGAAAGATTAATATGACCATATGAAAACTACACAGTTTTTCTAGTTTTTGTCCTACAAGATGTAACATTCTATCACACTGTGTAATAAGATAATATGTCCAAATCTCAGCTTCACAGGAAAATGTTTGTAAATGTATATTTTATTATATTAAAAATACAGAGCTCTTCACATTTATTGTATTTACTCTTCTATCTCCAGGTGGTTTGGTCCAAGTCTTACCAGGTCGGATGTGCAATGGCCTTTTGTCCTCGGAACAATTTAAAATACCTTTATGTTTGTCATTACTGCCCTGCGTATGTATTAACTATTGGTTTCATTTATTAGTGAATTCTTTAATTCATCAAAATAACCCAGGAAACTTTCAGCTGCATTGGAGCATGTGTCAAAGTTTTTAAGTGTGCTTATGGTTGGGGGGCAATTCAGTAATGGTTTGCAGAACCAGACATGCAAATAACATTTTGAAATACAATAATCCATAAAACCCCTAATAATTGCCCAGTGAGGTCTGCTCTGCTTAAATATCTAAGCATTTTCCCCCTGTAACAGCATGGAAAGTGAAAAAGAAGGTGCTCATATTTCTAACTAATAGGGGTCTGCGAGAAGCTTTCCTTATGCCGTGTTATCTAAGAACTGCCTCCTTAGGGTTTATTGCACTTTCCTCTGACGGGGCAGTGCTGATCCCTGTGAGTCTCCCTTTCAGGCTGGCACATAAGCACTGGCAAGTGTTGTAAGCAATCAGTTGTTAACAGTAAAGCCAATGGGTGAGATTTTCAACGTTGTGCAGGAGATTTGACTGCACAGCTTTGATTCACTGTAATATTTGACTCATTGTAATACCTTAGTTTTGACATTTCAGATTATTGTCTGACACGTACCAGACAAAGGCTGTATCTATGCTGCAGCCAGGGGTGTGACTGCAGCTCGTGTAGACATACCTGTGCTCGTTTTATTCCAGCCAGCTTACAAAAAATAGCAGTGTGTGGTAGAGCAGACATCAGCCCACGCACTAGAAGCCTGCCTGACCCCTCTGGGCATGTACTCATTTGGGTAGCATGTGCTGAAGCCTGCCCCATGGCATCCTTGCTGTTTTAGCATTGCAGTTAGATTAGAGCTAGCTCAGGGATGTCTACACAACCTGCAAATCACACACCCAACTGCGATGTAAATGCCCCCCGAGTGTAAATGAAAATGTGGGTTACGTACTGGCTTTTTGTTTTATGCTGTTTAATTTTAACATTGCAGGGGGAATTATGTAAACTTAATGAAAACACCTTACAAATCAGGGCCACCGTGTGGAGATTGCCGTAGCGCCTGTGACAACAGACTATGCAGTAAGTTTTAGCCGTTTGAAGTATCACAGTGGCAAAGTTGGCACTTGCTAGAACAATGTTTAATTCCCTTGGAGGGGGAAGGTTTGGGAAATTATCAACCCGAAAACCACATCTATGGAGCCTGACTGAAAGGCCCTTACACACGCTCATTGTTCGGCAAGTTATGTTTAAAAATGAACATGTGTAAGGGTTCATGCAGGGGCTTCTTTAAAGAGGACCGTTATCCTGTTACGGGAGTGCCATCATGTTTTTTAGGTCTCCCTCAGAAGAGAAGACTGAGGAGGACATAACAGTTGGAAAAAATTTGTTATAAAGGTGATTGATTGTTCTCTATGTCCTCCCTGAGTAGGACAAGAAGTAATCATTTTAGTTTACAGTATGGGAGATTTATGTTAGGTATTAGGAAAATCTTTCTAACTATCAAGATAGTTAAGCATGGGAACAGGTTACCAGGGAAAATGTGGCATCCCCCTCACTGGAATTTTTGAAGAAAAGGCTACATTAACTGGTCAGAGACGATTTAGGACTTGTATCCTTTATCCTACCTCTGCATGGGGGCAGATGACCTCTCAAGGTTCCTTCCAGCCCTACATTTCTATGATCCTGTACTGAATAGGATTTTATATAATTATTCTTATTTATTATTTGTACTGTGGTAGCCTTTATGAGCTGCTATCCTGGACCAGGTCCCTGTTGTGCTAGGCACCACATAAATAGATAATGAATAGTCCCATTGAAATCAGTGAGGCAACTTCTGGAAGAAGCGGCTGCTTAATTTGAGCAAGGAGATCATCAAGTTCCCCACCTGAGTCTCCGTTGCCCCCCAAAAGGAAATTGTGACAATGCTAAAAGGATTTAAAACCTAAAGTGATAGATCAAGGTAGATCAAGTTCCCACAAGGGTTTTAGACCAAGTCATTTGACCAGTCCAAGAGGAAAAATAGCATTTTTCTATCTTATACTCTTGTTATTAGTCTTTGGGCCACAGCGTGGAACCTCTAATCAGCCTGGTAATCACTAATGCATGTCCGTTGCTCCATTGCTTCCGTGGGACTGAGGAAGTAGCCTCCACCTCAGTTTGCACAATCCAGCCCTTTGTGTTTTATATACTAGACCCTTTGCCTCTGAGCAACAAGTTTCTTCTAAGAGCACTGTGGTGCTTCGGTAACTACAGCAGCTTCCAGGTGGTATGTGAGAATAGGCGGGTCCAACTACTGAGTGCCTCATCTGTTAGGTCTCCTAATGTGCCTCCTCAGGCAGAGAGAGGCAGCTCTCATCCCCCTCTCTCTCCTGTGGTAGATTGTCAGTGCCTTTTGCTTGTATTTGTACAAAGCCACTTGTATTTGTACACTAAGAACTGTGGAGTATACATAAAAAACCTCCAATGGATTTTTGCTTTTGTAACTTCCAAGAGCCCCAAAGGGACAGATTGTGGAACTCCTGGAGCTGCACAATGCTTCTGGGGGTGAAGGGACAGTATGGATGCCCAACACCCTAAGATACACTGCAGAAAGCCCTTCCTCCTGAACATGCACAGAGGGCAGTGGGCTATTGACCTGCCCTCTGTTCAGCTCCTCTACTTATTTTGGGGGTGACTAGCAGCTTCAGTCACTCTAGACTCTCATGGAGTCACTGAATTCCCCAACGATTAACATTACCATGCACAGAGAGTCAGCACAAAGCAGATGCCCTGTTAATGTCCCTTCAAATGCTATTTTAATGTGTTAAACTAGACTTTCAGGTAGCATAGATCTTAACCAGGCCCACAACACATGGCTGGTTTCACCCTCTGCACAAAGTGAGATAGTGCCAAGCCCCTTGGGAAAGGTGCAAGAGAAGTAGGACAGTTCCTTCTGACCTCTTCCTCCGAGCTGACCAGGCAGAAATGTCGATACAGTCCACAGAATACACTAGGCTTGCAAATCTGACTAGTTCATTTGAGGGACAAAACTCTAAAGGGAAATAGAATGAGACAAGCCTCCAGTTCTGACTTGTTCTTCTTGTAATTGTATTGTAATAAGCTGTATAAAAAACCAAACAATTGATCAACCTGATAAAATGCTTTAAACTAAGTGAAAAATATGTCCCGGGCAGTTAGAGTTTCAGAACCTGGATCAGGAACAGCCTTACAATGGGAGCAGGGAGGGGAAGGGAAAAAACCTAGCTGGCTTCATGACTGAACTTGATAAGTTTATGGAATAGATGGAATGAAGGGACAGTCTAATTTGGGAATTAAATAATCGTTGACTAGTAGAAGTAAATATGCCCAGTGGCTTGAGGTGGGATGTTATATGGGATTGGCTATGAGTAACTACAGAGAATTATTTCCAAGGTGTCATGCTCAGGATTTCACTTATTGCCATATTTGGGGTCAGGAAGGAATTTTTCACCAGGGCTGATTGTGACAGGCCCGGGGAGCGGGGGGGGCGGGGAGGGGAGGGGTTGGCTTCCTCTGTAGCATGGAGCACAGATCAGTGGCTAATGGATTTTCTGTACCCTGAAGTCTTTTAACCATGATTTGAGGGCTTCATTAACCCAGTCATAGGTTAAGAGTCGATTAAAGGAGTGGGTGGGTGAGGTTCTATGGCCGTTGTTGTGCAGGAGGTCAGACTAGATGATCATAATGGTCCCTTCTGACCTTAAAGTCTATGATGCTTACTGGGGAATAAAAAAAGCTGAACAGAAAAAATACAATAAAAAATGCTTAGCCATTCAAAATATGCTTTAGAGGAAACAGTGTATGGCTTCTTTTTTTCCTCTTGTTAATGTCTAATCTCATGCTCTGTTTCATTTTCAGCCAATCCTCAAACTGTCTTTCTTTAAAAAAGTTCCCTGGATGTACACATCCCATGGTCAAGAAAAACTGTCCTAGTTCCTGCCGTTGCACCACTGAAATAAACTAACAGTCTCCGATTCCTCCCTTTATGGAAATTCTCTTTCGTGACAGCACCTTTTAGAAAATCTAGGTCCCATCTTGCAGCCCAAATGTATGAAGTCCTACTGACTTCAATGGAGCTACTCACATGAGTAAAGCCTAGACTGTAGGATCTGGCCTTTCACCTTGTTTTATCCTCCTTTAGTTCTTTATTTTACAATGTAGTACATTTTTCTTCCTTGCCTGAAATTCTGAAATTTACGTGCTAGACCTGTACAACATTCAATGACTGAGATTTCTTCTCTATCAATATCAACTTCACCCTCTACAAAAGTCTTTGTAAAATGCCATCTAAAGGTCAGTTCCTGCCAAGATATACTTGTGTAGTCCTTTCTCTGTAAATAATCCCATTGACACAATGGGCCAGACATCTCCATCTTCATTCAGGTTGAGAGCCACCTTGCTGTACAAGCTCTCCCAATGGTTGCAACATGACTACAAGGGTTGTCTGGTTCTACTCAGTGGGAGTAAGGATGGCAAAAATCTTTATAACTAAGATATCTGAGGGCTGGTTTCTGGCATGCTTGATCACATGTAGTTCGGTACTCTACAAATAACCCAGTGGACATCTGTTAAGTAAGTAAAGACATCAGAACTTGGTCCACTGAAATAAATGGGACTACTCCTGGTGTAAGAATGCCAAATTCTGTGTCTCAGTGAAAAAAGGCTGTTGGAAGAATGATATCAATAATTCTATTCTTGAAAGTAATTATCACACAAGGAAGGAAGGATTATGGGAGAAGGAAATGTTCTTCTAGTAACAAAAGAAGAGCTGTCACCTGAATTGCTTTCAAATAATTTGTCATTCCTGTATTACTCATTAAAATACTCGTTCACTACTGGCAACCTATTTTGGCTTTTATCACCTTGCTTCATGTAAAATACTGTTTAACCAACTTCCGTGGAGTGCAAGTCTTTATCAGAATTCTTTGTCCATAGAGCCTTGGTGCTGCAAGCAATGTTTGACTGATATGCCTGGAAACATGGCAGAAGAGCTATAACACTCAGTTTTGAAGTTTTGAAGAGAGAAACTTTTTTTGGTAGAAATAGACAGAAAATGCAGAGATGAGAGAAGCAATTTTAGTTAAAGTAACAACAACTCAAAAGTTCTGAGGCTCACAAATAAAGGCCTTCTATTTATGCATGGAAATGTAATTTTGCTAAGAATAAATTTGGCCTTCTCGCGTATCCTTACATTCAGTCATGCACCTATTTAGTTTCCTTTTGCCTCACTATCACAGAGTGAGTGCTACAGATAATACACAATCTGTCTATGATCTTTGGCAAAGAGCTGTTGCATTGTGCATTCAGCAGAGAGACTGCATGAAAATGAACCCACAGTTCCCATAGATTCCTTTTAGTTCTACCGTAATATGACTTCTCCTTTAAGCAGTCTGCCATTCGAGGCACCTCTATAGCTCTAAAAGCCCTGCTTCACCACAGCACTTAGGCACATGCTTAACTTTCAGTACATGCTTATGACACTGTAGCTTCAATGGTATTTAAGCAAATGCTTGCAGCTGAGAACACAATTAACTGTATTGCTGAATCAGAGTCAAAAGCAAGGACCATTCATTCATTTTACGAAAGGTATTGGTATGTATATATATTTTGAACAGCCAAACTTATAATTAATGCATTTTGGAAGAGATATTAGATTTTGTGTTTCAAGGCTAAGCTAAATTCTAACTATTAAAGATGAGGAATAGATCTAACGAACATGGGAGAAAGATTATTCCACATCTGTCTACTGTAGGGTTCTTATTCCTTCTTCTGACCTAGCTGGTACTGGACAGTCAGAGACAGAATGCTGGATGAGATGGACCCCAGGTCTGATCCTATTTGGCACTTCCTAGGTTACCTGTTAATAACAATCATCAACCCATTGCACAAGGGAAACTAAATGGAATGGGACTTCTTCTCTAAAACCTTATGTTGACTTGTTGGCAACTGTCTTAAAATACTGCCTCTCTCTGCTTAGTCATAGGGCCTCATCCAAAGCCCCCTGAAGCTAATGGGAAAAAAGCTTTCCAACGAATTTCTGGTTTGCAAGTTTTAGGGGAACTGGGGGAAGAGAGGGACAACATCTGTTCATTCATTTTTAAATAGGAACATTTTCCTGGAACAAAGAAAATGTTCAACTGTATTTTGTCTTGCCCCACTCCTCCCCCCATTTCACTACAAAACAAGTTTTGAATTCTTTGCCTGGGCAAGCAGGCTGCAAAGGGTAAACAAATCCGGCTGTGTCTTCCTCTCTCTCTCTCATATCAATGGCTCATTCACATCAGTTGGGGATCCCTCATTAGTGGGCTTGTGCAGACTCGGGCAGGCGGGGTCAGATTGCCTGTGGAAAGCTGGTATCTGGATTCCAGAGCACAGCCACTTTGTCATCATTTACAGCAATGAGCTCCAAAAGCTCTTTCAATGAGAAGTTCATTTTTAGTTTTGTACGCAGTGCTTGCCAAGATACGAGTCCATTTCTTGGGCGTGTTTTCTAGTTAGACACACTGAATTTTGTTTTGAGTGACACGTGTGACTCATTGTCCCCGCAAACCTGTGAATGTCAAAATAATCTTAAATGCTAGTAATATGAATCAATTTAAATTTCTCCTAACAACACTACATACCGCGTACAATGGATATAAATGTACGTCCACGGACTGTGTTAAAAGTAGCAGCGCAAACAACTGAAATGCAGTTTTCTTCTGTTCTGTTCTTAGGGTGTGATTCTTTGCTGCCATAAATCATGTGCAGTCATTTACACCAATGAAAAGTGGGGATAAAACACCCATTATTGTCATTTGGTAGTGAGTTCACATCTATTTTGCACCTCTCCAAATGATTGCACTAGGTGGACAGCAGCAGAGAATCAAGCCCTCCTCCCCACCCACCACGCACACTCCAGAGACACGTCTACAGTAGGAATAATGGTGTGATAACATTTTAAAATCCACTGTAGACAGGGCTAGATGTAGTTTTAACATGTGTTAGCTGCTCCAGGTGAGCCTACCCTGTCTATAAAAATTTAAAATGTGTTAGATATCACTTACTAGCTATCACATTTTAAAAACAGATTTTTTTCCTAGTGTAGCTTCGACTCACCCGGTTAACACTTTGGCAGTTATGTTTAGTATTTGTTGCAAATATTAAAGTTGATACAGTTTTGAAGGATGTGGTTTTCCTGAGCTGTGGGGAATTAGAGTCAAATCCTCCTGGCTGCATTGCTTTTGTCATTCAATTAATGCAGGATTTGGTCGCAGGCTGAGATTTCAGCTGAAACTTTCTTCCAAAATGCCGCATTAGCAAAAGTGTCATTGCAATGATTTTTCCCCCATATTAAAAACTACATCTTCAGTAGAGGAGAGTAATTAAGATACAAAACCCATCTGCTCCCCTCAGGTATCTGCTGGATACTTACTCAGGCCTGATCCTGTATGATCTCTACAAATTGACAGCTACACCTGGAGGGAGCTCCACTAAATGTGATGGGGCTCTGCCAGGGTGCACCTATGACTCACAAGGCAGGATCGGGCTCTGAGCAGTCAGGTGTTGGACATCTACATTCATCATCCGTAAATGGTACCCTGAGTCCAAACTAAGCATTTATCAGGAAAAATAAATCAAAATAAGGAGGAGCTAAAAAAACAGGAATCTGTATGAAAATGCAGTTCAATTATCAAGAAAATTTCCTTTTCATCTTCCTTTCCTCTGCTCTGATTCTTCCTTCCAAACCCAGATACATACTGTAGTAGTAGGGGGGCATATATCCGAACACCGCACCATCTGTAATGCATTTAGCCTGATCATACACCTGTGAATACCAGAATCACATTTTACAGAGGGGGAACTGAGGCACAAGTGCACAGATCCTCGGAAGAATTTGGACTGTATTTTACTTTTGTGGGCCAGAGGGACTCAGGCCCAGATTTAGTGCTGCAAAATCCAATGGCTGGAAGCTCAAACTAAACAAATTCAGACTGGAAATATGGCATACATTTTTAACTCTGAGGGTAATTAAATATTGGACGAAATGACGGAGGATTGTGGTAGGTTCTCCAGCTACTGGCAATTTCTAAATTAGGTTGGAAGTTTATTTTAAAGCTATACTCTAGTCCAAACAGAGATTATTTTGGGGAAATTCTCTGGACCTTTGCATACAGGAGGCCAGACTAAATGATCACAATGGTCTCTTTTGGCCTTAGAATCTATTAATTCCATTTCCTTCTACTATAATTAGCTCTAGAATTTAAATGAAGGCGCCCTGATTTCAGAGCACTATTGTCTTAAATCTGCCCAAAGGAGGATCCTAGCGAGTACAAAATGTGCTCCATTTCTGAGGTGAAGTAGCCTGTGTGCACCGATTGCCCCAGACATGGATTCATTAAGGAAATAGCTGGATTTCTCCCAATACATGCACAGTAGTCAACTGACATTGCACAACAAGAGATAATAAATCCATTCCCATTTGTCTCATGCCAAACCACAAGAAGTAGTTTGGCAATAACCTACAGCATTGAACTGAACTTGCACAGACACCTCTCTCTGAGGGGGATGGCTCATGGCAGCAATGACTGAGGCTTGAGGTGTCCAAGATTTCAGAGAGCAGGTCATTCTCATTAACCTCATTTGTGTTTCAGAGCACACGTTTTAGGATGTTAATCAAAGCACTTTTCCGTGAGAGGGAATAAAAGAGGCCAGATTTCTTCACTTTGTCCTCCTGATGGAAGAAGCCCCCAAATGGTTTACCAGGGGTGCAGGAGGAGCAGATGCTTGTCAGCCCCACACTGTGCAGTAGTTCATGGCAGCTAGCACAGCCTATACAAGGAGGACCCACACTGGTTGTGAAATTTAGCAGTTCGGTACAGCTCCCAGGCAGCCTCCAGCAGCCATGCTTCTGTCCAATCGCAAGCTGCTAAGGCTCACAGAACTCACAGGAAAGGCGAGCAATAACTAGCTACCCACCCTGAAAGGGGATCCCCTTCTTGGACACCCAATGAGGCAACTGGACAGGGTGCAGGCCTACAAACTGCATCCCTGCCGCGAATGAATCTGGCCTGAGGTGCCCGTTCTGCGCTTGACTCTGACATATACATGGCAGAAAATTTATTCTGGGAAGATGACTGGTGACTTTGGACTGGCAGGCAGTGTTCCATCATCCTAGTAAACTTTTGGTTTTCGTTATGAATAAAAAGACTTACGGATTTCCACTTTTTCAAATTTATCAACCTCTTCTCCCCACTAGCTAAAGAACGTGGGAGGCAGCATTTTATTGGCAATGAGATGAACAAGCAAACGTTAATGTTTTTAATATATTTATGTGACTTTAACGATTGCAAAGAAGGCAGCTTCTTAATTAAGTCAAAGTGAAGCCTGACTAAGAGATGCAGACAACATCACATGGATGCATAGCTTGTGTTTTGTTAGGCATGAAGACAAAGATTGATTTGAACCTTGCTGACCCTACATAATAGGAGGTTTTTAAATGTGGGATAGGTTTCATACCTTCCCTCTCAGTCAGCAGTTTATAACAGAGATAAAAAGCTGCCCCAGTGAACAGAGACAATGGGACACATTGAAAGCAGCACCAGCACACACCAGAGCACAGAGAGCAAGGCAATATTGCTCATTAAGGTTCTGATCTTCCATGGCCTTACTAACATAAGTGAACCTATGCACAGAAGCAATTCCACAATCAGTAGGATTACTCCTGCATGTAAAATTGCTCAACAGCGAAGCAGCAAAGAGAAACTGGAGTAGTGGCTAGAACTGGACAGAAAATGTTCAGTGGGCTGTTGATAAATGACATTTCAACAAAACCAGTTTTTCTCACAAAACCATATTGTTTTTTTCTTACGTTTCCCAGGAACATTTTCCAAAACAGACTTATTTTTAAAATATATATTTTGAATGTTATAATTTTGTTTACATTTTTTGGTTTCACTTGGTTATTTCATGCCACGTCAATTGCATGATATTGTAATACAGTGTTATAATGAAACAATTTGATACTTGGTTCTTGAAAAGGTAAGATATGCACTCAGTGTCCTAGTCAAAGGAGCGGCTGTTTCCTTATTCTTGTGTTTGCCTGGGATCAAACAGTTTTGTTACAAATAAATCAGAGATATGTTGTTTTCTAGAACAAAGAAGATGTTTCAAGATGCCCTTGATTTTAAAAATAAAATATTTTGACAGTTATATCAGATCATGACATTGACATGTCATGTGCTACTACTCCAGATACCATAAAATGTAAATATATATATATTTATTTATTTATATTTTATATATATATATTTTATATATATAAAATAAAATAAAAAATAAGCAAAATTACAAGGATGTTTTCAGACTTGCCATTTCATTGGTAATTCTGAAAATACTTATTTTTGTTCCAATTTTGAACAAAAATGAACTTCAAAATGTCACAATTTCCCATGAAACAGAATTTCTACCATCTCTAGTGGTGACATCTAAATGCTGGAAACAACAACTGCTGTGAGAACATATTAGCGCATCAGTGGCCAGAAACAGAGTATTCAAACACCTAAATCATTGCACAATGTGGCTAAAAACTCAGGCCTGATATTTGATAGGACAGTGACACTTTAAAAGTAAGGATATGCACAAGAAATTGTAATCAAAAACCTGAAGTTCTGGGGTTTGCTACCCAGACCCTGTGCTGCAGCCTCTCTTACAAATGATCACTGCAGCTAATATCATTTTAAGCATGGATCATATGGAAAAGTTCTGTAGAACTTAACAGGGGTAAAAGAAGTTCTTTTAGCTTCTGTAGAAATGAATTAGGGTACATCAGTAGTGACTTTAAAACTCCATAGGATTTAACAGAGAATAAGTTAGGAAAAGGCATCTTTATTTACATCAAACATGGGGGAAGAGGAGGGGTGAAATGCAGGATTGTCTTCTTCCCAGATTCATAGAAGGAATCAGGATAAGAACTTCATGAAGGCTTCTGGCCTTGCACAAATACAGGAAGAGAGGTGCATAAGACATCAAAATGAGTTGATTTCTTCAAATCACAGTGACAAGTCCTAATCAAGTTCCCTGTGATGGATGTCAGCAGGCTGCTGTCTTTGGATCTATGTGCTTTTAAATTTCCCTGACTCTTAGCCATGCCCAGGCATGGTCTCTGGGTTTCTTGCTAGAACCCACCAAGCACCTTTTCTAAAACTTCGAATTGCGGGTACTCTGGATTACAGTTTGTTCTACTGTAAGAGGTAAGCAGACACAGGCTTTGCAAAGGCTTCTAACACAACTATTCTTTACTTTGGCTAACAAAAGAGATGCACAGAAATCTGTAAAAAACCACCTAGACATCTTTCCAGCTTCAGTGTCCTCACCACTCTTGAACATTTTCTGGGATTTGCTCAGAGTTTTCTAGGGTGTCCAGGATCCCCCTCCGGCAGCTTATGGTTTCTCCTCCAAATCACAGAGCCTCTCTGACCCCAGCAATCAGAGTCCTTTTGGTCTCTAAAATGGCTATTGAGAGACCCCAGCTTTAAAAAAAAAAAAAAAGACTTCAAGTTCCTTTTATCAGTTGGCCCCCTGGGTAGCCTCATCAGAAGATTAAATTCTCCCACCAAGTGACCCTTGTCCTAGTTACCAGTCCATCTTTCAGAACCAGGGTTGTTGGTTGTTTTATTGGTTTGGCCACCTTCTTTATCATATCCATTGTTTTGTCCATTCACATGTTAGTGAGTCTTGTCAGTGCACTCACTGATTACAGACATGGCCGATCATTGGTGGCAAGGGGCTAAGACAGGGAGGCCTCAGCCCGCCTACCCCTCAATCTACCTACCAGGTCACCTGGAAGGGGGAAGTGAAGGGAGGAAGGACACACAGACGTGTGTCGTGCCGTGACAAACATCTCATAGCAGCAAGACCCAACAAGCCAAGGAGGGAGCCAGGCCCAGCACCACAGGGCAAGAGTAGATGCTGCCTGGGGTGAGTCTGAGGCAGTCTCATTCTCAATCCCCTCACCCCAGCCCTCACCTCCCCTCCCCTCCTCACTGAGCCAGGATAGAGACAGCACAGAGAGCCCCCCTAAACACCCACCAGAACGCGGCCAACAACCTGTCCTAAGAGATTGTCCTCCTCCCACACATGCCTGGATGGAGAGTGGGGCCTGCCCTTTCCTAATACTTAGAGAGCCCTTTCCCACAGAGTTGGGAGCTTGGTCACTCTGCCTCTTGAAGGAATATCACTCCTCTGCAAAGACCTTTGTAAAGAGCACATTTTCAAAAGGAACAAACAGGCAACTGTTTTCATGAGACAGACAGGACTGGGGCTATAGGAAGAAACGTGACCACCACCAACTAAAATGTTTAAACAATGACATTCTGGTCACATTTAGAGGTGAGCAGGAAACAGTTTTCCTGTCCTGCAAGAATTGTCAACTTTTCAAAATTTGTCCAGTTCTAAAGTTGGACAAGGTGTCGATTTCAAAAATGTTCCTGAACCAAAAATAAACACTTAAAAGTGTCAGTTTGAGTCAATCAAAATATTTCACTCCTTCTTCAACGTTCGTTTATTAAATTAAGCAACTAAATTAAGTTACTCTTTGAAATTCAAAGTTGTTTCAAAAGAAAAAAATCCTTTTTCTTTCAGAAACATTGAAATGAGATGCTTCAGCAAACTGTTTTCTCAACGCTTTTCAAGTCAGGAAATTCAAAACTGACTTCGTTTTGTCACCAGGCTAAACTAATCAGCATTTTTTGGCAAAAAAAATCCCAAACACTTCAATCACATTTTTATTTTTAAGGTTCTATTGATAAATAATGTAGAAATCATTAATAGATGTTAGAGGCAGGTGTTGCATGTGTTATGCAGGGTCAGAAGCAAACTGCTGGACTCTATAACAAATAAATTCATCATCTATTAAAACAATTATTCATGTTTAGTGCTCAGCAGGAAGCTGTATTCCAATCCTGCAGTAGATTGAGAATGCTGAATTTTTTCCCTTATCCTGAACAGGGACCTAAAGTCAACATTCAAAATTTTCACTACCTAGTACCTGGAAAAACTCAGTTGGGTCAATTGAACCATTTTGTTTTATTTTTAAAATTTTCAACTGTGAGTACAAATTAATTCAAGTTTTCAAAGAGAAAGCCATTTGAAACCAGAAAAAGACAACATTTTGGAAGTGTCAAAATGGGACATTCCAACAACTTCAACATTTTCTTCAAAAAAGATTGAAAAATCTTTCCTGCAGATGGTTTGTTTCAATGCACTGAGATTTTCTGATGAAAAACGTGTAACTCGGGAAAACTGCCCACTAGCTCTGTTCCTTTAATTGTTTATAAATCATCATAAAGAGAAATTTTCTGGAAGTGTGACCCACATTCTCATTGCCCATATTACTATGCTGCCAGTTCTGAAATGTGATCTATACAGGTTGACCACTTCATCTATGAACAGAAACATTGACCTCTGTCACAGGGCACCTCCATCGCTACCCAGCGTGCCGCACTGTCTAGCCTGTTTCTTAGATTCTTAACCACAAACACACACCAGAGTGTTCTCTTTCACCACATATGTAATTATTCTTCACTTACAATGTATGCTGGGCTTACAGCAGGAGGATATTTCCACACAGGCCTAATATCCTCAGGCTAGGCAGGATAAACTGGCAGTCACAAGGTTATTATGAAGGGGTTGAAAGTGGTCAGCCCTCAAGTACGTCAGAAGTCTGGCTGTCAGCCATACACAGGACTGACACCCAAGCTCTTCAGAGCTGGGTGGCCGGAGAGCAGTGGCCGTTGACCCAGTACCCAGTTCTGAAGACAGCCCCACCCCCAGCAGCAGTCCAGAAGTAAGGGTGGCAGAGAATGAGGAGGGGGGATCATCATAGCCTGAAATATTTTCAGAAAGGGTCCCAAAATAAAAGAACAAAACAGTTTGAGAATCCATGACCTAGCTTCACCTGTTAAGCTTTTGCCTGCACCCTGATCCTCCCAATTACAGCCTCCTAGTTATTGAGCTAATTGCCTCGTTAGCCTAGCACGTACCAAACAAGAGCTAATAATCCCCAGCAGAAACCGGTTAACTGGCTTCAATTAAGCCTGCACCCTTCTCCGTGCTGCAGCAACCACAGTGATGTGTGTGTGGCAGGACCAATAGTGTCCTGCCAGAACCTCATGAGCCCATTACTTCTTCCACATACTTCAAGGTGCAGGATTAGGACCTACCCTTGCTACTTTTATTGTTAGACAGGTTCGGCACGGAGCACGCGGGGACAAATGTAAGTTTGTTAGAAATTGGTTAGTGGCAATCGCCAAAAGTCCACAAGATTTAAAAGACAGGGGGTTGTAGTATTATCCTATAAGTAGTACTTTTTTAAAAAAGATCATTTTTAGAGCTGTTTGTAAATTGGAGGGGAATTGCAATATTTTTGTGAAAGTCTTTTTCCAAGTATTTCAAACTACTTTTGCTGGGCTTTTTAAAATGTCAATGACATCCATTGTCACTTTTGAAAGTTTTCACCATCCCCATATGTAGGTCCAAAAAAAAAAAAAAAAGGAAAAATGTCACATCAAATTCATTACTTTCTTCCCCGTGGAAATTCAAAATTTAGGCTAATGGCCAAAATTGTGAAATTTGAAAAACTTCAACCAGTCCTCCATTCTCTACTTAAAAAACCAAACAAACCCACTTTCACTGTATCCGTGTAGCGTCCAAAGCAAACAGGAATAAGCTGTACTGCTAGAAGGTACCTTTATACCAATAAAACAGCATACACACTCAGAGTTGTATAGGTGGAGAAATCACACCGCTGACCAGAATAGCTGAAAAGGTATTAAACTATGTGTAAGGTAGGGCAGAATTGCCTCTACAATTCCCAGGTTAGAACTTGTTCTTAGAAAGATGGTGCGAGGAACAATTGTTGCTGCTACGGAAAGTGAAGCTCCAATCTCTAGAGGACAGGCTGCCCAGTAAAGCAATTGTTTAACAATCAGTGTGTTGCTGAGACCAAATATACAGCAGCAGGACATCACAATTATAAATGACAGGGCAAGGTTGTGACCCTCGCAGCATCCCAATGCAAGAGGGCAAGGGGCTTACTGGTATCTGGTAGTGAGTGTCAGCCGCCCGACCAGTTCAGTTACCCCAACATCACATCCTGCATCTAACAGGTGTCCTGCAAGACAGCAACAGAAAGTGAACAACCCCCAGAGCATATTATTCTGTGGCATGTGTGAAGGACAAATTCAAACTTATAAACATCTTGGGAATTATGTTCTCAGAATGTGTCTGCCAAGTAAGACTGATGCTATCCCACCCTAGAGGAAGGGATGTGGTTCTCCCATCTTGAAGGTATCTCCAAAGGACATTTAGAGACAATGGAAATGCAATTTGCATAAAAGCTAAACAGACTCATTGTGACAAAGCAGGGAGCCATCCAGACAAATGAGCAGCTGCGTCACCCTGCCCCCCTACCTGGGGTGCTCTTTCCAGTGTTTTGTCGCTGTCAGACTGCCCGCAAATAGCCTCCACCAGCCAAGTCACACCCAGCTATGGCTATGTGTGTGCTGCAGCCAGCTAGCCACATTTTGGCTCTTACCAGCACTGGCTGTAATGCGGGTTGACCCAAACACACCACAATCTTAGATTTTCCCTGAGAAATGTATGCCTTGTACTGCCCAGTCCTCTCCTGGACAGTACAAGTGATACAAAGTCTATTCTTTTTTTTAATAGAAATAATAGGCACATAACTGGCCACCCCACATGGAGTTTCCCAGACAATTCAATTCAAATACACCAGATTAGATAAAACAATAAAACCAGTTGATTAGCTCCAAAGAGAGAGATTTTAAGTCAATACAAGTAATGAGGCATAAAAGTCAGAAATGGTTTGGAGAAAATAAAGTTACTAGTGCCTTAACAAATTATATTAGGTTCAAACAAAGTTTCTCACCATATGCTTTCAGCAGTCTTATTGACCAAACTTCTTAGATCAGGACCTCTTCTCTCAATATCCAATAAATGCTTCCTTTTTCCTTCTAGGAGGGGGGATGTCCATCTTTGGGTGTTTGTCTCTCCTTTTTATAGTGATCGTCCACCTCTTGAGACACATTTCAAGCTGAGATTTAGGAGAAAAAAAGCCAGTTGAGAAGTATTTTTCCTGATGCTTTCCCTTTCCTGTTTGGGCTTTTTTTGTCTACCCTGCCTGCTTGATGACTAGGTTTAGGGCTTAAATGCAAATTTAACAGAGCACACATTCCTTTATTTGCAACAAACCTGTTTGCCAACTCATGCTGTGGTTTGGAACGTGTTAATAACGTCATATAGGAAAACCTTATAACTTCATATAAAATGCTGACATAAATATTTCATCAGGATAATACTGACCCGTTTCTAATTCTGGCTTGACCCTTCACTCTGGCATTTGGTTTCCAACCTTGGCTCTGAGCCTCAGTTTTGATTCCTGGCTCGGGTGCTGACTTGTCCCCTAGCTCTGGTAACTGGCAGTCAACTCTGATGGTGACACTCGGTTTCATTCCCCAAACTGGATGCCTGCTCTGCCCATTACACCTGATTCCTGCTCTGACTACTAGGCTTATATCCTGGTCCATAACAGTGGGAACAGTCATAGATACAAATGCTCTGACCTCTCAGAGACTTCATTTTCCAGCATTCATCATCAACAGTTCTTTCATTCTCATCTCAGTTTTGTCCATCCAAAAAAAATCCTTTCTCCCAGAAATCTGTCACCTCTAGGCAGCTGCCTCATTTGTCTTTAGCTAAAGCAGCCCCAGCACAGGCCATGGAACTTCCCCAGAATAATTCCAAATTGAACTAAAGCATATCTTTGAGAGAGACATCCAGACTTGGTTTTAAAATTTCCAGTGATGTGGAATCCACCACGACTCTCAATAAATTGATCCAATGATTAATTATCTTCACTGCTAAAATTTTGTTTCTAGTCTGAATTTATCTAACTTCAAGTTCCAGCCATTAAAACTTTTTATACCCTTTGTATGCTAAATTGAAGAGTTTTCTAATGATATTTCTTTGTCCGGTGTAGGTACTTCCAGACCATGGTCAAGTCATAACTTGGCCTACATTCCTCGTTCCTAGACGTATGACTTTACTATTGGCCATATTAAAATGCATGTTGTTTGTTTGCCTCCAACTTACCAAGATACTCAGATTGTTCTGTATCAGTTACTTGTTTTCTTCATTAATTACCTCTCCTCCTATCCTTTTCTCATCAGTGAACTTTATCAGTAATGATTTTATGTTGTCTTCCAGGTCATTGATAAGCTTTTAAAGAACTCAGATCTCTGCAGGACCCCACTAAACACATGCCAGCTTGCTGAATGAGTCCAAGTGTAGACATGAACCTGATGGCTCCTTGTACTGATCAAGAGCTTGACCTGGCTATTATTTAACTGCAGCCTACTCCAGTTCCCGGTCTAGAAGATATGATGTCCTGTCCCTGTACATATTTGGACATTCTGTACTCCCTCCACCCAGTGCAAAGCCTTACTTTCATATTAGCTTCCCTTTTGCTGCCAGAAGAATAAAGCTAGCACAGCTCCCTTTGTGTCTTTTACCTTCTCTGCTGGGACCAAATATAATATATTGGTGACATGGATTGTCTATTGCATGAGTGTCCAGTGCTCCTATTGCCTGAACAAAAAGAAGAAAAGTAAACGGATAATATTTTTTTAAAGGAAAAAAAGTTGATCCTAGAAAGAGAAGATAGGCAGACTGCTGTTATATTCTGCTCCAGGTACTGACAGAACCAGCCAGGTAGGGAGGGGCTAATAGGCAATTAGAAGCTGAACAAAGGAAGAAGTGTCTGCTGTTACTACTGAGGTGCCAGAGCTGTTCATACAGAGCTGTGAGGGGGGGAAGCAAGCAACCACCTTGGCTGTCCAGCTGCAAGCAGGCAGAGAGAGAAACAGATGTAATCTGCATGGAGGGTCTAGAGTCAGCAGAGGGAGCCCAAGTGCAGCCAAAGGAAGAGTTCTGCGTTCTGCAGTGTGGACACTTAGCTAGCAGAGGGAAATCAAATGCTGATAACACACAGATTTTTTTAAAAAAGGAAAAAACCAGTTTCCCTGTGGCAGATGAGACATTCAGAAAGGCACGAAGTCCAACAGGAGAACAGATAAATGGCTACTTTTATGGGCAATGTTGGTGAGTTCGAGGAATATTGCGAATCATGGGTGAAGTACCTGGAACGTTTTGAGCTATTAGTAGCTTGAAACTCCATTCCAGGTAGACATAAAAGAGTTCCAGAAGACACCTATGAAGTCTGAATCTAAGAAAGGATAGAAGTGGGGAATTTAAAATGTGGAAAAAGACAAGAACTCTGGGGCAAAGGGAGGGAGTGTTGCCTTATATATTAAAAATGTATACACTTGCACAGACATTGAGATGGAAATAGGAGACAGAATTGTTGAAAGTCACTGAGTAAGGATAAAAGGGATAAAAAAAAATTGAGGGTGATGTCATGGTAGGGGTCTACTACAGACCGCCAACCCAGGAAGAAAAGGTGGATGAGGCTGTAACCCGTCCGTGCCCAGGGTAGCCCACTGATAATGCCAGGGTCAGGGCAGGCTGCAAAAGGAGAGCAAATTCTCCCAGCACTGGAGGGTGACACCACAGTCAGACTTCCCAACCAGCCAAAAAACAGTGCTTCTGATTCCCCCACACTGGTTATCAAGAAGCCACTGTGCAAATACACACAGCCCCCTTTACTGCATTTCAGTCTCTGGCTCCCAAACTGACACTAGGCCCAGTAAAGAGACTAGTTGCTTTAACTCTGTGCTCTTTACTAAAAGATTCCCTCTGATCCCAAAGGATCAGCCACAGTACCAGTTCACTATAAGTTTGGATCTTACCCAAAATACCACGCTGCCAGCCAATCCTTTAGTAACTAAAACTAAAGGTTTATTAGTAAAAGAAAAACAAACAATAAGAGAAGTGTTAAAGGCTTAAAGCAATCAGAGATATACAAATGATTTAAAAGTCCATATACATCAGGTTTCTAGAACAATTGTGGAGTTGCAGGCTTGTATAGTTCCTCTGGTATACATCCAGTACCTGGATGGGTCTAAGTCCTTCAGTTCAGTTGCACAGTGTGTTAATCCAGAGGCGTGTCCGCAGCTGGACAGGAACAAGGACACAAGGCAAAGACGAAGACAAAATGGTTCCTGTGGTTTGATCTTATATACCCTCTGTTACTGGCCATGTGGCTCGTGGAACTTTACTGGAACCAAAATGAAGTCCATAGTCACATGGGCCAATCCTGGTAACTCTTCAGGTATGCCTTTAGTTTCTTCCTAGGCCTCTGGCTTCTGTAAAGGTCTTGATGGGCCATTAAGCGGGCTATTGTCCTGTGGCCTCTCTGTCTGGGGTGTGTCTTTTACAGCACAGCTTGAAATACAGGATATCAAAGATCTCCATAACTTTCCTCACACATATCACACATGAATACAAATATTATCATCTTATTCAGCATATTATAACCTTTCTAACAGTACCTGACATGGTATGTCTCACATGAATCACTATGTTTTTGACATATTAATGTCTAATTACACAAATGCTCCCCCCTCCTAATGCAGCCCGCGTGACAGAGGCCTTTTTTAAACAGCTAACAAAATCATCCAAAGCACAGGACGTGATGGCGATTAGGGACTACAACTACGCAGATATCTGTTGTGAAAATAGCACAGCAGGGCACAGACTATCCAACAAGTTCTTGGAATGTATTGGAGACGATTTTTTCCTTCAGAAGGTTGAGAAAGCCACTACAGGAGAGGCTGTTCTAGATTTAATTTTGACAAACAGGGAGGAACTGGTTGAGAATTTGAAAGTGGAAGGCAGCTTGGGCGAAAGCAATCATGTAATGATAGAGTTCCTGATTCTAAAAAATGGTAGGAGGGAGAAAGCAAAATAAAGACAATTGATTTCAAGAAGGCAGACTTTAGCAAACACAGGGAGTTGGTAGGTAAGATCCCATGGGAAGCAAGTCTAAGAGGAAAAACAATTGAAGACAATTGGCACCTTTTCAAAGAGACATTATTAAGGGCACAAGAGCAACCTATTCCATTGCTTAAGATAGGAAGTATGGCAAGAGACCACCATGGCTTAACCAGGAGATCTTAAGTGATCTAAAAATCAAAAAAGAGTCCTACAAAATGTGGAAACTAGGTCAAATTATGAAGGATGAATGTAAATAAATAACATAAGTATGCAGGATGCAGATAAACATAGCCACATTGTAGGAAGGCCCCTCGGCCGGACCCGGGATTGGGAGCCGAGGGAGGGCCCCAGCCAATAGACCAGCGGGATAGCTGGCCTGGTAAAACTCCCCAGCAACAGGCCGGGATTGGTCCAGTGCGCCGGGCCGCCCGTCAACCCCTCTGGCCGGCCCAGATAGGACCGCCTGGGACGGCCAACCAGGCGCCGAGAGGCGGGACTTCCCCCGGAAGGGGAAGTATAAAAGCTAGGGCTCAGTGCGAAGCAGGCAGCGGTGGGAAGCAGACCTGCCACCCAGAGCTCCCGCTGGGGAAGGGAACGGCTACGACCCTGGGCCGAGGCCCCGCCGCTCCCGGCGTAAACCCCATGACCGGGACTGGATAGGGCCTCCGGGGGCCGGCGATTGGGACTGGCCGTCGAGACCCCCGAGGGGGCTGACACCCCCCGAATCCCAAGCCTGGCCAGAGGGGCTCGGTCAGCCCCCGTGGGTCCCACCGCCTGAGGCGGGGCTAGACCTTGAGGAGCTGCCGGCCGCTGACCCCCCTGAAGCTGGGGCCGACCTTGAGGAGCTGCCAGAGGCCGGACCCCCGGCGAACGCCTGGATCTCGAGGAGCTGCCGGACGCTGAGGACTTGCCCCCGTTGCCGCCAACGGACGCCGACGGACTGGTGAGCCAGCCGTGGACCGCGCATCCCACCCCTGGGGTGCTCGGGGTCAGCTCCTAGGAGGACGGGGACGAAGTGGCCCAGGGGCAGCCAGACCTAATGGCTAGAGGAGGGGCACAGGCCCCGCGGTGTGCTGCGGCCGGATCCCCGCCGCACCAGTGGTACTAACGGTGCCACTGGTAGGGCCCTGGGCTGGGACGCAGTGGAGACGGGTGGGCCTGCGTCCCCCTCCCCCCTCCTCTACCCTCACTTGCCCCAGCGTGTGAGAGAGAGGGAGAGACTCCTAACCGCCGGCCAGATGGTCGGAAGACGCCCGTCTCAGCCTGCCCTGATGCCCAGGGACCAGGCCCCTTGACTATTTGTTTGCCTGCCCCACTGCCCGGGGACCAGGCCCCTCGACTATTTGTTTGCCTGCCCCGCTGCCCAGGGACCGGGCCTCTAGACTATTTGTTTCCCGGCCCCACTGCCTGGGGGCCAGGCCTCTAGACTGTTCGTTTACCTGCCCTTGCCCAAGGGACCGGGCGCTTGAACTGTTTGTTGCCTGCCTGCCCTTGCCCCAGGGACCAGGCGCTTGAACTGTTTGTTGCCTGCCTGCCCTTGCCCAAGGGACCGGGCGCTTGAACTGTTTGTTGCCTGCCTGCCCTTGCCCAAGGGACCGGGC